>CM063462.1:15785185-17035185 GCA_032191425.1 Lymantria dispar | reverse complement strand
TGACCAGTATGGTATAGTAAGGTCAATTTCCCTCCTATTGTGGAGGAGGCTCGAGCCCAACAGTGGAACTTATATGAGCTGAAATGATGATGATGATGATTGGCAAACGAGCAAGCGCTCATAAGCTTTTGGTAGGCTGCTGTTTACCGTGACAAAAGTGAAGGGAGTGTGAAGGCGTACAATGACGTTAGGTGATACTAAAGTATACTAAAAAAACATTCACCAAAAGCAAACATCCTCAAAAAGTTGGGCTTTCTGAAGTAAAGTTACAAATTGCTACTACTTAAACATCGATTTTCTGCGAAAGTGTGGTACTACCCTGAATTGACCTGCCCGCGGCTTTAGACAGACAACTGTTGAAAGTGGGATCCTACCACATAAGTTGCTCGTTTAAAGATATTAGATCTGGCGATATATAAGAATGTAAGCGTGTAAGCGAGTATTTACAAGTGTAGGCATTTGCCCTAGTAGTTTGCACTTGCATTTGCAAGTGTACGCATGACATGTATACTAGCTGAACCAACAGACGTTGTTCTGTTCAAATAAGCGCCACCTACCGGGCCCAATTGTGAATCTAAACCATTCTCGAATCCTCTGTGCATGTTCAATACACAAAAAATTCATCAACATCGGTCCAGCCGTTTAGGAGGAGTTCAGTGACATACACATGTACACAAGAAATTATATACATGTCTTCCAATACTCCGAGGCATCGAAACGGCGATGTGGTTCTTTTATAACCCGAATTATTTTGCAATTTAGTTTTATTAAATGGACCACTGAAATCTGAAGAAGCTTTGGCCACCGGTTCATTAGTTTATCCTTTCTGGTATTATCGTCGTTGGCATCCTGGCCACAACATACCAGTATATCAGCCTCAGAAGTTTACAAATTTAAAAAACAGAACTGTTATATTGATATATCACAATCAATCAAAAAATATTAAAGAATTATATATTCAGTCCCTGAACAAAAATGTTTTTATATATTTCTGATCAGCGTCGGAATTGATTTCAGTTACGAAGGGTTCTGTATTGTCAATAGTAGTAGAATCACGTAACTGCCAGTTGACTGTACTCAGTCATAAATTTACCGGCTTATTCGGTGCAGTACCATTATCATCATCACTATCATAATATAGCGGAAGCTTTGGCTTTCGATCAATCAATAAACCATAGTAAGTTTATAGTCCTTACGGATTCAAAAAGCTCTCTGCAACACTTGGCTCGGTGTACTTCTCACGTGGCTAGAGGCGTCCCGATTGCCTACAATATATTGGAATTAATCTTAAACTTGCAGTCTGAGCATAGAAAAGTGCGTTTACAATGGATTCCGTCACATATTTGGCTACATGGTAATGAAACCGTTGACTTATTAGCCAGACCAGCAACTGTAGACGGCATCCCGCTGGGGGTGACTCCTTTATCCTCGGATTATGTAAGGCATATTAAAGAGCAGTGTAGAATACTTTTGCAGGAATATTTTGATAAATATTCTACAGAAAAGGCATACGATACAAGACTATCCAACCAAATATACTTAAATACCCTTCGGCAACAGTCAACTTAAACGCAATGCACTGGTGACAGCCCTTAGACTTCGTTCTGCACACATTCCATCGAATGTGTTTGCATTCTTAATGAAAAAAACTGAATCTCCAACATGTAATACCTGTGGGGTACTGGAAGATGTATAACACATTCTGATGGAGTGTGTGAGTAACGAAGGATATACAAGGCATTATTTTAATACAAACAAAATTTTTGATGTGGGATATTGTAACAGTATACTGCCTGAACCAGAGTCTGACGAAGCTATTGTTTTATACAAGTTGGCAGAATTAGGCCTGCAAAGACTTTAATTGTGTCAGTTGTAATTGTGTTGCCTTTTATGTATATTGTGTTGATCTATGTAGTCTTTTACAGGGCGATATGGTCGCACGGCAACAAAGCCCTCTAAATAAAGCTAAAAAAAAATCCTAATAGCTCATATACGTCTCACTACTAAACTCTAGCCCGCTCCACAATGGGTGGGCAATTGACCTACTATATCACGCTGGTCAGACAAGTTGGGTATAAGGTTTTATTACAAGATTTTCTGCATTTGCATAGATGTTATTTGCATATTCTAAACCCTTAGTCGCCTAACCATTGAATTTCTATTATTATAATGGTCCTTAAAATGACTAATAAATAAGGGATTAAGATTTATAAATAAAACTATTTTTCGGTTATTATCACGTTTGTATTTGATTTTTGATTGCTCGGCGTTATGAACACTTTTCATGCTCTCGCTGGGGGCCGCGACTGGGGATTTAGTCCGTCACCCGCATAGAGGCTAATCGCACGACGCCGACTGACTTCTTCAAGGGGGGACGTCGTGAGGAGAGGGTTCTCCCTCAGGGTATTTCGTCGGGTCGACCACTGAAGACAAGGAACTCGGCGCCGGTGGTCGGTCCAACGACAAAGGCAACGTGCTATGGGTGGGTTACGGGACCGCGCGCCGCCCCCCTGTCGCTCCGGACGGAGCCGGGCGACGGGTGCGCTGACCCAACCCACCTAGAAAAATACTGAAAAGTGTAAATACAAATGCGATAAAATCCGAGCAAATAGTTTTTTTACAAATACTCGACACAAAACGAGATACAGAGTCTCACCAATAGAGGTTCATGATAAGGTTCCATTGTCATATTTGAATGCAGAACGCAAAAATTACAATTCGATTTATCAATGTTTAGCCAATGGATGCCGTAAAAATAAACGAGCTTTTACATTTTATCTCGAATTGTTTCAGCACTCATACGTTTTGCGATCGCTGTGTAAATAGAATAGTTTTTTTTTCCACGAGCAAGTGTGAGTGGTACAAAACACGAGTGTGAAAGTTAACTGGCGTGCTCGTTTCGAGGCGAAAATTTTAAAGTTCGTATTGAGGTAATTTTGAATTGTTAGTTTACAAAATGAAATACATGTCTTTTGCATTTCGTATTGTACTTTATAATATCGAAATATTTTTTATCTTATCTTATATCTTTAAACGAGCAATTCTTGTATATATATACCTATATACAGAGTGTATCAGGTTATGGGGCAACTGGTTTAACGGTAGTTAGGCAATGGTGGTAGGAACCCATGAAAAAAATTTGGACGAAAAATATCGATTCGTTATGGAATTAGAGACATGTAAAGTTTTCAATTTTGTCATCGCTTTTCCCTCTAAATCTGATTGAAATGTATAAAGTCAATGATATTTAATACGCAACATATTCATACTTTGTTAAATGTTCATTAGAAATTGAATAAATCAATGATTACATTCACATAAGCAAGACAAACTTTGCTTTAAAACAGCTGATCGGCCTATGACCATTGACCGCTCGCCGTTGTACCTACGATGTCATTGAAACGTTTGTGCAATTCTAGGTATAAATGAATGAAATTATACTATCGAAGCTTTACATGCCTACATGTATTCTGTCTGTACATGCCTACATAATACGTAACATTTAAGGCATAGACTCTTAGACACATTTTTTTAAAATCACTATAACTTTAATGTTAAATTATTTTTTGTGTAATGTACATTCTAATTACGGTCTATGACCGTTAAACTACAACATAATTGAACAGTTACCCAATAACCTGATACATCCTGTATATATTCAGCATCTCGGAAACGGCTCCAACGACTTTCATGAAATTTAGCATACTAGAGGTTGCGGGGCCAAAAAATCGATTTAGCTAGGTTTTATTTATAGAAAATGTTGTTTTGTCGGTGTTTTTAGCTAATCAACATAACGACATAAAATGTCAATAGAATGGGAATTCAAATTTCGCCGTCGCCGTCAAGAGTGACAAGAGTTCAGTTGGGAAGTTGTCCAGTCGTATTCAAAAAGCGTGAGATCGAATCTCGGTGTTATTATTATTCTCTTTTTGTAATTTTTGATATTTTTTCATTATTTCATCATTTTATATTTTATTAATATATATCTAAATAAGTTCGACAAAAATACAAAAAGAAATATATCGAGCAAAGCTCTGTCAACCAGATATTTACTATTAAAAGGTATTAAACTGTTTATTATTTATTATTTCTGTTATTATGACAGAGTGTAAATACAAGAGTGGAAAAGAAAATCATCAAATGTTATTTTTATACTCGGTCATCTTTTTTGATACCAATAGGGAATGAAAAGGTAGTAATTGTAGTTTTACTCTGTAATTACACCAAAATATGTTTTTCATCATCATCATCTTAGCCCATATATGTCCCACTGTTGGGCTCAGGACCCTTCTACAATGAGAGGGAAATTGACTTACTATTCCATGCTATTCCATGCTTGTCCGTGTGGTGACGGAGTAAGAATACAATTCACCACTCCCTATCTTGCCCGTGGATGTCGTATAAGACGACTATGGGATATAATGTGCACATAACATCTGTGCAAGAGAAGGAAAACTCGAAATGAAACCCTATACCAACATGTCTGACCAGCATGGTATAGTAGGTCAAATTCCCTCCCATTGTGGAGGAGGCCCGAGCCCAATAGTGGGACGTATGTGGACTGCGATGATGATGATGATTCCATGCTAGTTGGACGTGTTGGAATAGGGTTTAATTCCGAGTTTAGACCGTTAGTCGTCTTGTACGACACCCACGGGCAAGAGAAGAGGTGGTGAATTGTATTCTTCTCCATCACCACACGGATAGTAAATTATATAGAGGCAATTCATCATTATCATCACAGCTCATACAAATCCTCCTGCTGGACTCGAGCCTCCACCACAATAGGAGAGAAATAACGTTACTATACCACACTGGTCAGACGTGTTGGTATTGGGTTTTATTGAGAATTGACCTTCGCTTGCCTAGATGTTACCTGCATATTATATTCCTTTGTCGTCTTTTACGACATCCACGAGCTATACAAGTGGTGAATTGGGCTTTTGAAAAAAAAAAGTTTTTGTCTATGTATTTTAAAACTTTATTAATAATAATATTGATTTTTGATGCAGAAAACTTTAAAAAATATTTTTCAATTAATTATGAACAATTAAAAATTATCAAAATTTGAATAAAAATCACGTGACAATGAACGCGTTAAGACGTTGGTTAGCACAGTCGTGACGTCATAATGTTAAAGCTATTTTATAACAGTAGTGTTCACAGCTATTACCCGTGAGTTGACAATAATTTTGGTACTTTACTGCTAAAAAACGATTTGTTGTTACTTATATTTATTTATTGAATAATAAAAAACAGAATTAAATAGATCAAAACATTGTACTTCTTATCTCTATATAAATTGCGTGAATTTTTTTTTTGCGTAATTGAGTGAAAACTAACATCATGACGTCACACGCAATTGGATTTGTTCAAGAGCCGTCCGTGTTTTCGTCACTGGATTCAAAAAATTATTTTTATTTTGATATAACTTTTGAATTATTGCGAAACATAAAAAAATAGCTTTGTTATAAAACTTAAATATGATATTTCCAATTATTACAAAAAAAAAAATTAAAAACCCAATTGTATTCTGACTCCGTCACCCTATGGAGAGTTGTTTACAGACATTTACTGATATTAATTAACTCAGCCTGATTACGTGATATAGAAGAGGAAATAAGATATAATGTACCATTCACATCACTAGGCATGTTAAATCACGAACATTGACACAATAATTAAACCTAATTTACTGGTACAACCAACGTCCCTTTGGCGCTAAATTAGCGACGCGACCAACCATTCGTTATTCTCAATAAACATATTATGTAACGGAAGCTTAAATCATTACAATGCGCGAGTACCCATGGGAATTCAACCCTTTGAACTTAATAATTTGTTACACAAATGTAACGTACCAGAGACAATAGAATTCATGTTACACAAGAATATATCGTAATATGTTGAATAGGACGGCGCTGATTAGAGTCAACCCTGATTTTACGAATATTCGAGAAAATAATTTGTGAAGTTAAATTTGAGATTTCATTTCAGTACTTACGTCCGACCGTTGGGCTCAAGCTTCGGTGGTCCAGTAAGTTTACGTAAGTTTACATCTTAGTCCACCCGTGACCATAAACACTGCAAAGTGTTCGAAATCAAACGTTCGAAAGCAAACAAAAATCAAATAGAAACGTGATAAAATCCGTAGTTTTATTTATAAATATCTGGTATATTTTATTTTGTATTTTTGCCGAACTTATTTAGATATATATTAATAAAAAATAAAATGATGAAATAATGAAAAAATATCAAACATTACAAAAAGAGATTAATAATAACACCGAGATTAGATCCCAAGCTGTTTGAATGCCAAAACAAAAAAAATTGGCCAACTTCCCAACTGAGCTATTGTCACTTTTGACAGCGACGGCGAAATTGGAATTCCTGTTCAGAGAATGTCAATAACATTATGTCATTGTATTGATTAGCTAAAACACCAATAAAACAACATTTTCTATAAATAAAACTACATCGATTTTTTGGCCCCGAAAGCTCTAGTATGCCAAATTTCATCAAAATTGTTGGAGCCGTTTCCGAGATCCTGAATATATATATATATATACTCGTACAAGAATTGCTCGTTTAATGATATAAGATGTATAATACTTGCGTAAACACCAGAAATCATTATTGGCAATATTTTTATGATTGGCCGCCCCGAACAGAGTTAGTTGATAATGTCAACATAGCCACATTATTAACTAGCTTCTGCTCGCGACTTCGTTTGCGTGGTATAGATACTTTGGTCTAACGCTAACTTTAACTTAAGACTTTGTTTACGTAGGTGAAAATATTTTTCAATAATTCTGTCATACATGATTTTAGTGAAAATTTTGCAGCGGAAGCTCCCAAAAGGAAAAAAAACCCGATTTTGAAACATTCTTCCATGGTGGTTCTGTTGGTTTTAGCGTGATGATATATAGCCTATAGCCTTCCTTGATAAATGGGTTTTCTAATACTGAAATAATTTTTCAAAACAGTGCCTGAGATTAGCGCGTTCAAACAAACAAACTCTTCCGCTTTATATATTAGTATAGACTAGCAATCCGCCCTCGCTTCGCTTCGGTTATAGGTTATAGTCGTTTTACCCGCGTAGTTCCCGTTCCCGTGGGAATATCGGGATAAAATATAGCCTAGTTTACGCCCTGATATTATAGCTTTCCATTGGTGAAAGAATTTTTGAAATCGGTCCAGCCGTTTTGAAGATTACCCGGAACAAACACACAGACAGACAGACAGACAGACAAAAATTTTTTAATTGCTATTTTAGGCATAGGTGTCGTGCAAATAACCGTGTGAGCATGAAAAAAGCCGATTATTTTGACATTACAAACAGACACTCCAATTTTATTTATTGGTATAGATATAGATTTTATCATAAATCTAGATGGCTTAAATATTAAGTGTACATATATACTTATGCTTACAAACTATAAATAAATTCTAAATTGAATATTTAAGTAAACGAGCGGTCATTTTATTATTAATTATTCGCAAAGGATTCAAAAACAGCCTCAACGAAAGTAATATTTAATAATTTATGTACATTAAATAGGTTTTATTGAAGTTCTTAAATTTTCATAAACGCCTACACAAGTGTTTTATTACGCTCAATTGAAAATTAATTTTTCGCAATGAAAATAATTTAAATAATTTATTAACTTATATCGTCATCTCGGCTCATATACGTCCCACTAGGCTCCAGCCTCCTCCATGATGGGAGGGAAAATTGACCTACAATAATATGTTAGTCAGACGAATTGGTACAGATTTTATTTCTGATTTTTCTTCTATTGTATATATATTAACTGCATATTAATCCCTTATTCGTCTTTTACTACACTCACGGGCAAAATAAAGGGTCATGAATTATATTCTCCGTGTGGTGACGGAGTAAGAATACAATTCACCACTCCCTATCTTGCCCGTGGTTGTCGTAAAAGACGACTAAGCGATATAATAATTATATACCTGTGCAAGAGATGGAAAACTGGAAGAACCCTTAAACACCAGCATGGAATAGTAGGGCAATTATGGCTCCTATTATGGAGGAGGCCTGAGCCCAACAGTGGGATATATATAGGCTGAGTTGATGATGATATTGAATTGTATTCTTACTCCGTCACCACACGGATAATGCGATGTTTACTTGTAAATGCCTTTTCGCCAGTATTATTTTAAACTAAATTCTCAAAAACCACCAATCATTATTAAATATTTAGATGGTACATAGTTCTGACGTCTCGCTTTTGACCCGATTCCTAAAGGTCAGCCCTCATTTGAGGTGCTGTTGATCTAAACATTGAATAGGTAAATAGTTAAATTTATTACTAGTCCTTTTGAATTTGAAATGCTAAAGGTTAGATAATTTCTAAACATAAAATATTTTAACCGAATTCAAAAAAAGAGGTTCTCAATTAGACTTTTTTATGTTTGTTACCGACAGAATTTTCGACTGGGTGAACTAATTTTTACTATTTGAGAGCTGGTGCTTTCCGTGTGATCCCATTTCAATTTGATCTAGTTAAAATAGTTTTTTTTAATTAATTATCTAGACACGCGGCAGCGTGTCAAGCCAAGTTCAAGCAAAGGAATTGGCTAGCCAGCGCTGAATGTACACAACGAACACGAACCACTTGTTGCCACTTTTGACTCTTCTATAACTCAAAACCTCTTTAACGTAAACACATAAAACTTCGTGTGTTTAATTATATCCATAAGGACATCTAGAAGCCCAAATTTCATGCAGCTAACTCAAACGGTTATAAAGATATGAAGGTCAAAAAGTCGTAAATTTTAGCACTGACTGACTGACTGACATATAGTACCTAATCTATCTACCTACCTAATCTAACCTACTTCCAGATGACCTAGAAGGATGAAATTTGGAATCCACCTCGGTAATCATGTGTAAGCGTAGGAAAAAATCTAAAAATAAAAAAGTTACAAATATTTTTCATTGTAGCGTTGGAACCGTTACAACGTTACAAGCAGATATTTGATACTATCCCAATATATGCATCATTATATTTGCTATATAACAGAAATATAAAAATAAAGTTAAGTCAAAAAATAAGCGGTGTCCCCATACAAAAAACTTATAATAAGTGCTAAACAACCAGTCAACGGTGTGTCGTCGGCGGCGCGCGGCACCACATAATTATACACAGAACAGAAGTAAATCTACATAAAAGCGCTCCCAAGTAACACATAAACATAGGCACCGCTTACGAGTACCGATTTAGTTAGTTTTCCTTACAAAAAGTAATGATATCCCACCAAAAACATAAATGTAAAAAAGGAGAGCCAAGTTCAATATAAAAATTATGCTTGGCTGTGGGCTTCGCCGCAAAAAGAATGAAGATCTAAATGAGTGTCAAGTTCTATGCAAAATCCAAATATCGTCGCTGCGCGTGCAAAACCGCGGAAGAGCTATTTGTAAATACCGCGTATCGGTTTTTGTACGATTTTACAGGAGGTGAAAAAAACTGAATATCTTAGTCATTTGACCATATTTTACGGACCGAACTATGTAGTAGCTTTTTTGTGACTTACTTTATAATAAATTAACGTAAATTGATCCGTAACTTCTTTAGATGCCGTGTATCATCATCATGTGTGTCTTTAGTCACTTACGCGGTTTTGAAGCAATAGATAATAGAAAAATTAATTTAATATTAACAAATACGCGCTTTTGAAATAAAACATTGTATTAAAGGAATGAATTTATTATGACAAAACAATTTATTCTTAATTATTAATCAAATTTTAAAGAAATCTTTTTCATTATTATGTTCTAAAGGCGAGATTGGTCACTTCTAATAAAAATATAATACTTCACTACCCTAGAAATCAACGTCTTACTGGTTTATTGTATCTTTAGAATGGTAAATCAATTGGATTAAATGGTATTAAAATAAACGAAATAGTTATGGTATTAAATCTTCAGGTGAACATCTGCTTGTTTGCTGCCTATTTAACTTAAAAAAAAAAAGATAAATCGTGTAATTAGGAATTAATTAATCAGCAGTCTTGTACTTACAAGACTGCTGATTAATCTCTTAAAATTACAACATATTAACTTAATACTTATTTTTGAGATCTACTTATTCAATATTAGTGTTTTGGCAGTGCACTTCTTATTCTTAGAAAGGTACCTATTTACTTATTCTTATCAACAAAATACTTAGTGTTATCAACTAATATACTGTAACAAAAATAAACTTTAACAAAAATAATCTAAAATTCAAATTAAAACAATAATAATCAATCACAACATTTAAAATATTGTCACAATAGAAAAATTATTTAAAAGGCAAATTATCATAAAAATTATGACAGTCTCTTGGTATAACACTCTTTAGCTCCTGTAGATGATGGTACTTGGTTGCAGATATTGGTCGTCTAGATTGATAAAGTGAAGGTACACTGTCAATTGAGAATATTTTATTCGGTTTCCTCGGCAAAGGCGTAAAGTCATCTTTGAAGTGAAGCTTATAGTCTATTGTACCACTTGGGTTATACTTCAGTGCTCTAATGTTAACGACACAACAATCACCCGCCCTACGACCAGGTCTGATTGATTCATAAATAAGATAATCTTTATGACCGAAGTCTTTAAAAAAAGTAAAATCCGGCGTAATAGCTTCATAAGGACTTGGTACTTTCCTTGCCTCTTTTGTAATAGTCGCATATTGTGAAGGTAAAAACACGTCTCTATTTTTCAATTTTCTCTCAATTACAGAGTGAACCGAGTCCACTTCCATCTGGGTGTGGCCTTTCTCCAAATATTTCTGCGTTATCACTATGTTCTTGGCCATAGCTAAATGTAACAATGCATTCGATACAATATTATTTCTATTCTGGGCAGTACAGCCATCTGTAAATATTACGACATCCTTGGGATCATCATTCAGTAATTTTGTCAAATAATCGACAAATAATGTTGCATAGGTAGTCGATTTTAAGTCGCATACCGTTTCGTCGTACCAGTAACATGTGACTCTATTATTTCCCAGGTTATAGACTGTAAAGTTATGCACGGCTAGTTTTGTTTTAAAATATAAGGCACTAGCATTAAGGCAAGGACACACTTTTACAGCCTGAAGATCTGCTGTTATTGCATGTATAGTTCCTTTCTTTGCTGCTTCTTTGTCAGAACCCTTTTCAGCTCTGGTTAAGTCTTTTAGTTCAATATGTTTGGTATACTGGACATTTGATATATTACCTACTTTGTAAGCGCAGCACTGGTCACACGCATCTTTTTTAGGTTGAAATAGTGCGATATTCTCTTCAAATAAAGCACCTTCAAATACCTTTCTTGAAGCCACCGGCTCATTTCTCGAAACTGAATAATCTACATAAAGACGATATAATTGCGACTTTGATTGTATGATAGGCTCTAAATATAATTTCGAGGAAGATTGTCTACAATAATGGGACGGCAGCTTTGGTAGAGCAATCAAATATTTTTTCGCTAATTCTTTTTTGGGTTTTTTGACTACTACTTCTCCTGGTTCAGATTCAGATTCATTTTTACTCATCTTCTCTTTTAGCCAGTATCTAACTGTCCACTCTTTTATACCTAATGTTCCCAGAAACGTTTTTTGACAAACTCTTTCCTTCTTATCATTAACCTTTAAATAATAAATTTTGGTACCACTTCGCCTTGAATTTGAGCGCTTAATTTTTCTGGTGGTAGGAATCTGATCCACTATTGAAGATATGTATATTTTCTTTTCTTGCCAATTCATTTTCCAATAGGCTTTAAAGATTTCTGATCTAACTTCTTCTGTTAATTTCGAATAATACATGGCTTTGCCGCTGAAACATCGCATTGACATACATATTGGACCCATTATGCGTGCTGGTTTAGGATCATTTTGTACAAATTTATTACCGTCTTTTTTAAATCCGGTGTACTCGTCGCCCAACATTCTTTGTCGCTTATTTTTCATCCTTTTCCAAGTATTTTGATCTCCTCTGCGCTTCTTTTTGCTGTTTTTTGACTTGTCTTCTGTTTCCCTTTCGGGAAACCATTCCACATTTTCTGGTGATAATGGCTTTAAATTTGTTATATCTGATAGAGCGACATAAGAATGATCTGCGACTGAATCATCAGACGAAAAATCAAGGCCGTCATTGTGCTCTACTACATTAACATTTAATTCAAGAGGAGTAATTTTATTATCGTTTTGTTCAGGACTCAAAGCTGTCGTAAGTGTAATAAATTCGGATGTTATATTTTGATTTGGATCTAGCTGTAATATATTATCTGATGAAGGTATTGAATCTAATTGCAATAGTGGTTGATTTTGGTAATTCCATTTCCTTATTATTTCCTCCTTCTTTTTCAGTAATATGTTTCGCCTTTCACACAGATCTTTTAGTGTAATCACGTCGTCGTTAATATCAGCATTTTCTAAAGAAAAACTGTGATTGTCTTGATTTTCCATTATATTTGGATCTAACGTTTTAACCTAAAAGTAATTTAAATTATATTATTTTTTGTAGAATACAATGCCGTATAAATGATCAATGTAATCAAATCATGAATTATTCGGCACAATGTCGATGAGATGGGAATACAGTGCTTTATGGGGCCACGCACCGACCCTGCGTCGTCCCGGACCATAGCCCACTCAAAAAAATCCGTTTAAAATTTATTCCAGAAATGAAAAATCTATAAATTTTATCTAATTATATTCAAATATGAAATAGTGAATTGAATATTGAAAATCTTTAAATTTGCTTGAAATATCCCACCCCTTTCTTACCAGTGGGTGGCTGAAAAGAAAACTAAGGATAATAATCAGATAACATCTGATCAAGAGATTGAATTCTTTAGAAAATGCTGATTTAATATCAGCATTTTCTAAACTGTGCTTGTCTTGATTTGTCATTATATTTGATTCTAACGTTTTAACCTAAAAGTAACTTAAGTTATATTATTTTTTGTACAATACAATACCGTATAAATGATCAATGTAATCAAATCATGAAGTCTTAAAACCGTGTAACCACGAAATGGAGGTTATGTTTGCCATAATCATTAAAATAATTAAATATTTACTCTACACTATCCCAGCATAAACTATTGATAAATTTACACATCCAACAATAAAAAAAGATACTTACATGGCTGTTGTTCATAGCAAAATGGTAATAGTCAGGAGCACGTCTTAACTGCGTTGTAACTTCTTCGTCGATTCAGTAAATACGCGGACTTGCTGCCAACTTCAGACACATAGCTGTTCCGCGGTATTGTTTTAATGCCAAAATCAAGGTTTCTTATGGACTAATTCAAAATCTGTCGAATCTACCACCTCCAAATACAAGCTAGGCATTCACTGGCGCGATATTTCAAATTTGCGCCTTTTGCTGTTACGCGGTATTAACCATCTGCTCTTCCGCGGTATTACACGCGCACCGACGATATGTATTTATAGGAACAAAATAACATTATAAACAAGTATTAAACTCTATTTCTTTGCTTTATTAGATACCTATAACAATTGCTGCATATACATTCCATAAATTATAGTTAATATCAGGTTGACCGAGCTTCGATCGGAGTATTTTTGTAGCATTTATTTATATATTAATAAAAAAAAAAAATAAATAATGAAAATTATATAAAAAAATACAAGAAGAGAATAATGATAACACCGAGATTCGATCCGACGCCGTTTGTCGCCGATGTCAAAAATAAAATAAACCTAACTACTTCGCCACTGAGCTATCGTAACTCATGACATTGATGGCAAAATTTGAATTCATATTCTTTTAAAATTTAATGTCATTATATTGTCTGCCAAAAACACTGACAAAACAACATTTTCTATACATAAAACCTAGCTAGATCGATTTTTTGGGCCCGAATCCTCTAGTACGCCAAGTTGCAACAAAATCGTTGGAGCCGTTTCCGAGATCCTCAATATATATATATATATATATATATATATATATATATATATATATATATATATATACAAGAATTGCTCGTTTAAAGATATAAGATAAAAATAAAGTTAAGTCAAAAAATAAGCGGTGTCCCCATACAAAAAACTTGTAATAAGTGCTAAACAACCGGCCAACGGTGTGTCGTCGGCGGCGCGCGGCACCACATAATTATACACAGAACAGAAGTAAATCTACATAAAATCGCTCCCAAGTAACACATAAACATAGGCACCGCTTACGAGTACCGATTTAGTTAGTTTTCTTTACAAAAAGTAATGATATCCCACCAAAAACATAAATGTAAAAAAGGAGAGCCAAGTTCAATACAAAAATTATGCTTGGCTGTGGGCTTCGCCGCAAAAAGAATGGAGATCTAAATGAGTGTCAAATTCTATGCAAAATCCAAATATGTATTTATAGGAACAAAATAACATTATAAACAAGTATTAAGTTGAGTGGTAGGACCACACTGTCGACAGTTATCTGTCTACAGCCGCGGGCCGGTCTGTCCGGGGCAGTACCACACTCTCGCAGAAAATCGACGTCTGAGTAGTAGCGATTTGTTACTGCGCTTCGTTCGGTGAACGAGAGAGCCGGCAGCCCAATTTTCTGAGGGTGTTTGCGTGTGAAGGGTTCTGGTGGTGCCCTTGGTATCACCGAGCCTCAATGCACGCATTCACACTCCCTTCACTTTCTTCGCGGTAGGCAGCGGTCTTGTAAAGGTCCATGAGCGGCAGCAACACTTACCATCAGGTGTACTGTTTGCTCGTTTGCCACCGTTTGCAATAAAAAAAAAATATATACTCTATTTCTTTGCTTTATTGGATACCTATAACAATTGCTGCATATGCATTCCATAAATTATAGTTCTGAGGCTGTGTGTAATTACACAAATTACGTAAAATTATATGTTGCTATAGTCCCCAAGAACACAAGAATTATTTCCTTAGTGCAGGGTTTAAGTTAAGTAGTTTAGGGAGTTATCTTTTTTCAATAAAAGAAAAATAAGTAAGATAATATTGTGCCGATCCCACTTAGGGTGGGATGATGCTGCCGCTCAAATCTTATGATTTATGACCTACTAGTTACCCGCCCTCGCTTCGTTTCGGTTTTAGTAGCCTTTCCCACGTAGTTCCCGATTCCTACCGGGATAAAATATAACCTGTATTACTCAGGGATAATGTAGCATTCTAATGGTGAAAGAATTATCGAAATTCGTCCAGTAGTTTGAGTTTATTCGTAACAAACATACAAAAATACAACGTTTCCTCCAATTTTAGTGTAGATGTTCCTATTTTGTTACAGGTTATTGTTATAGTTCCATTCACTCATTTCGGCTCATATACGTCCCACTGTTGGGCTCGAGCCTCCTCCGCAGTAGAAGGGAAATTGACCTACTACACTACACTGGGCAGGCGGGTTCGTAAAGGGTTTTATATCGAGTTTCCCTCTCAAAGTTATTGTATGCATATTATATCCCTTAGTCGTCTTTTACAACACCCACGGGTAAGGCAATGGGTAGTGAATTATATTGTTATTCTATCTCCGCACGGAATCTTAAATCTTATGAATATCTTATCGAGGGGTGAAAGGCTATTTGGTTTAAGCGACATCTAGGGTGATATTGAGTTATATACAAATTCGGAATCAGTGAATTTTTATCCGTCGAATAATACCGGATTCATTAAAATTAGAGCACTTTTTTATACGCTGAACTCTTTTACACTTACTACAAGCTACATTTTATCTTTGTAACTAAAGGTACGTTTTATTTAGTAGTAGCATCAAGAATTCGATGTTTTTCATTGAATTTTTAATTAAATTTACCCATTCAAATAGCTCAAGAAGTTTTTGTTATGATTTTTTTTCTAAAATTTTAAACTTTAAATGGCTCTCCTGTAAAGTTACAAAAATGTCGCTTAAACCAAATACCCTTTCACCCCTCGTTATGTATTTATTTAGAAAGAAAGTAATTATAAGGTTGGTCAGTGCGATGAGAAAATGTATGAAAATATCTTACAAAATACTTCCTGTTCTATTCTATTCAACGTATTATAATATTTACTTATGTAGCTCTCATGCTCTCATGATTTTATTTCAATTGTGTAGCAAATTTTAAGTTAAAAGAATAAATCCCTGGGGTCCTTGCTCTTCGTCGTTATTATAGATTTAAGCTTTACATAATATGTTTAATGGGAATAACGAATGTTTATTCAGCGACTCTAATTTAGCTCTAGAGGGAGGTTAGTCGAACCAGTAAATTAGGTTTAATTACTGCGTCAATGTTCGCAATATATCTTTGTTGGTCATATTTTTGTGATTCAAATTAAACCCAATGTTATCACCCATCGAAAGGTGGCAACTCGGAGTATGCTCTGGCAACATTCGTAGCTGGAGATCGTCGCGTCATGCGACCTAGCGCGATAGGTCGACTACCCTTTTTTATTGCAAACAAGCAAACAGTACACCTGATGGTAAGCGTTATTGTCGCTCATGGACCATTGCAAGGTCGCTGCCTAGCGCGAAGAAAGTGAAGGGAGTGTGAATGCGTGCAATGAGGTTCAGTGATACTAAAAGCATCACTAAAACCCACCAAATGCTAATGTCCTCAGAAAGTTGGGCTGCCGGCTCTCTCGCTCACCGAACGAAGCGCAGTAAGAAATTAGCCTTTTTCCTGAGAAGATTTAAAAATGATCCGCTAGGGGCAGCACCAGTGGGGGGGTACAAATGTTTTGAAGTCTCTATTGACAACAACGTCAGTCAGTATCAGTATTAATCCAATTATGAAAGAAGTTAGGTGCTCAGCAGGGAAATGTGATGATGATAAATGAATTTATATAACACTGAAATATTATAAATCTTTGCAATATAGACCAAACATGAGATCATTGTAATCTATTGGTTTCCTAGCCAACTGCCGCTGGTCATTATAATGGTTATAAAAAAAAATAATAACGAAAAAAATGCGTCCGTACTTAAAGTCAGGGATTCATTTATATTTAAAAGCCGCCTTTATATGTTACTCAAGGCCCGACGTCTTGGTTAAGCACGCTGCTCAGTCCTTGAGCTTTAAGACCGAGATTATGTTGAGGCGCGACTGCTCGAGACATCCGTCATTGTCACGATGCGTGAACACTCGAGGATTAATGCCAACAGAATTCATCTGTCCTTTAAAAGCGACAATTACACCTATCTGATTTAGTATAATATATTAAATTTAGATTGTGGTAAGAGAGAAGAAAACATTTTTATACTTGGCTGTATTGGTTTTGTTACCTTGGCCTGTCCGCAAGGTAGCGTACATACGCACCAATCGAATAAAAGGGTCTGTGGTAATATTTAGCGTATTGAATTTTTTTATGCTTTTAGTCTTTAGATTTATGATTATTTTCTATAAATCCATGATGACATGAAAGCCTGTATGCACAATTTGTCGCAACATGAATAATAATCCTTACTAATATTATAAATGCGAAAGTAAGTTTGTTTATATGTTTGTAAACCACGCTCTTTCCCGCTTAAACCACGGTACCGATTTCAAAAATTCTTTCACCAATGGAAAGCTATAATATCAGTATATTTTAGTAACATCGGCTATATTTTATCTCGGTATTCCCACGAGAATATGATCTACGCGGGTAAGGCGTCTGAAATCGAAGCGAATCGAGGACGAGTTGCTACTTGCTGGTAACTTATAAAAGAAAAACTTAGAAAGCTATATTAACCATTTAGTGATTGTGAAGTAAACAAGGAAAAATTCAAGCGATCTCGACATAAACAACCATTATATCTATCCTTATACAGTTAAATGAGTTACTCAATGTGTCGTCCGGCAATGTGGAGTGTGACATTTTCCGCCATTAAAGATAATCTACCTACTTTATGAGAACTTACCGACAAGCTGTTTAAGTTATTGTAGCGTTTCTATCTTATGGAGTTTCTTTCCTTTCCTTCCTCACTCCTTTTTTGTATCTAGTGGTACATGTGATGTCAGCAATGTTAAAGATTGTTCGGAACCATAGAGTTTTTGATGTGAAACATCTATAAGCAAGGGTGAATCTGATCGTTGGGGTGGCGTTAACCCCACGTTTGGATATGTACATTTCTGTAACAAAAACATAACCTGTTTTAGTATTTTGTACAACGCCATCTAGTGAGCTCAAAATAAATTATTAACGTAAATACATACGTATAGTGTATGATGAAAATAAATGTTTATTGAATAAAAGTCATCATTTTCTGGAAAAAAATCGTAATATTTTATTAATACTTTATGTCATATTAGTTCCTGTCGTAATCTGTTCTTTTATGCATATATACTTGTACAAAATAATTTCGATGTTTCACATCTGCCAGGCGTCCAAAGCTACGGCTCACTTTTTTCTTTGGTTGGGTTTCTCCATTTGGACAAGCAAAAAGTACAAAGCCCATACAGCCTTATAGAATTTTCTTCAAACATTATTTAACACTTCTTCATAGTGCTTAACTTATTAATGTCATCGTCCGTCAGTAAGTTAAATGGTTATCATTGATTGGGCGCTGAATTCCAAATTATGTTTTTTTTTTGCGATAGTTCGTAGTTCGACGAACGGGAACGGGAACGGGAAATGCACAGATAACTTACTCGTAGTATTGTATCACAGAATAAATATCCAGTACTGTTGACACTCAACGAGAGTAACAAATGAGTAGGATGTGAATATTTGCTATGCTCTTTGTCGTTTATTACAACGGACTAAAGCTAGACATCTCCAATGTGGTTTATACAGTGGTACATCATAACAGCTATGCAATTAGCTACCTTTGTGAATTTATTGTTGGATAGTGAATACGTTAGTAGTGCTAAAATTATTTGCTTGTGTTAAGTCGCAATTGTTAACCATATTGAGAGCCATAAATTATAGTTTAAACTTTAGCCATCCGTTGCTAGATATAAACTTCCAAAAAAACGATGTGATAATGCCGCCACGCTTCGTAGTCGGTTTATTAATCGCAGTGAGGTGCTGTATATTTCTCAGGAGAGAGGCGCTGAAATGGGACTCTTAGCTGATTTTTAAGACTGCCGTGGGCGAGTAGGGGATTGTATTCTTATCATATATCATATATATATATATCAATGTAGCACGTAGGCTTTTAAGTCTAGATTTTTTTAATTAGTCTAACACAAGTAAAATTTATCTAAAGTGAATGTATTTTATGTATATTGCGTATAGTCATAATGCTCTCATTCAACTATACAATAACTATAAGTGAAGACTTGTAATTAGCTAACAGAGTTATTAACTAGTAGCCTATTATGATATAACTAGCTGTAAGTCTTCCATGTTGTACAAAATAAATAAATAAATAAATATACATTTAGGTACTGTCCGTTATCATACGGGGTATTTTTTTTTTATTGCAAACGGTGGCAAACGAGCAAACAGTACACCTGATGGTAAGTGTTGCTGCCGCTCATGGACCTTTACAAGGCCGATGCCTATGTCGACGGGATAGTAAATACATAAAGTGGTAATTCAATCGCTCTGTAACAATAGTTATAGTATAGAATTACTTATATAAAGCCATAATATTAGGTTGACCGAGCTTCGCTCGGAGTATTTTTGTAGCATTTATTTAGATATATATTAATATAAAATAAAAAAATAAATAATGAAATTTGTATAAAAAAATTACAAAAAGAGAATAATAATAACACCGAGATTCGATCCGACGCCGTTTGTCGCCGATGTCAAAAATAAAATGAAACCTGACTACTTCGCCACTGAGCTATCGCAACTCATGACATTGGTGGCAAAATTTGAATTCATATTCTTTTAAATTTTAATGTCATTATATTGTCTGCCAAAAACACTGACAAAACAACATTTTCTATACATAAAACCTAGCTAGATCGATTTTTTGGGCCCGAATCCCCTAGTATGCCAAGTTTCAACAAAATCGTTGAAGCCGTTTCCGAGATCCTCAATATATATATATACAAGAATTGCTCGTTTAAAGAGAAGAAAGAGAAGGAAAACTTAAATTAAAACCCTAAACCGTCTGATTAGCGTGTTTATAGTAAATTTCACTCCTAATGTGGAAGAGGCTCGAGCCCAACAGTGAGGCGTGTATGAGCTAAAACAAAATATGTAAATAGAATGGCGTCGTTGGTCTAATGTCGTAGTTATTATACGGTCATTGACAGCCTTGTCTTCATTCGATTAGCGTAAACTAAAGATTGTGTAATAATATTTTTACACTTCGGGTTACAACTTGAGGGGTGATAGTGTAAATAAATACATGTAAATTATATCTATATATATATATAAGAGAGGCGGATTTTGCGAGTGATATATTGACTCATTACCATATCTCTGGAACCATAAGGCGTACAGACTTAAAATTTGGTAGAAATATTCCTTTCGTCGAGTAGAGGTCAGCTAAGAACGGATATTAGGAAATTCCACCTGCAAGGGGTATTGCGGGGGCTTTAACAATAATATACATATAAAGGAACAGGGTGAGCCGAAGCTACTGAAACTAGAGAAATGAAATTTGGATCATAGTTTCATTTCCTAACGTAGGCACCCACTAAGAAAAGATTTTTTGAAATTCCACCCCTAAGGGGGTGAAACGCAACGGTAAAGACTATATGGAAAGAAAAAAAAATCTTTAGCTACTGTCTTCAAATTAAGCACGAATACTCTTTAATAAAAATAAATAAACACGTGTTTCAGCGTTTGTCCATTTTCATCCTCTAAGGGTGTAAATAGGTATGAAGAAGTTGGTCAACTAACTCATCAACGCCGAGCTGAAACTACTGCAGCTAGAAACATGCAATTTTGACCGTAATTTTATTTTGTGACGGAGGGACCCATTAAGAAAGGATTTTTTGGAAGTTAACCCCCAAGGGGTGAATGGCAGTAACAAAGTTTCTATAAGGAGAAAAAAATATTCATCAATTTTCTTAAATTTTGCATAAATATTCTTCATTCATCATTTTTTTCATCATTTCAACCCTTATACATCCTACTGTTGGGCTCGATCCTCCTCCATTATGGGAGGGAAATTTACCTACTATACCACGCTAGTCAAACGTGTTGGCATAGGTTTTAGTTTCGAGTTTTTCTTCTCTTGCATAGATGTTGTATGCATATTATAATCCTTTAGTCGTCTCTTACGACAGCCACGGGTAAGAGAGGGGGTGGTGAATTGTATTCTTATTCCGTCACCACACGAAAAATACTCTTTAGTAAAAATACTCTTCAGTAAACATGAATAAACAGCATTTGTCAATTTTTACCTTCTAAGGCAATTAGGCGAGTAATGTGACTGAAACCGAAGCGAAGCGAGGGCGGGTTGCTAGTATTTATATAAAGCCACTTTTTAGGGTTCCGTGAAAATGGGACCTTATTACTAAGACTTCGCTGTCTGTCCCCAGGCTGTATCTCCAGAACCGCTATAGATAGATAGTTGAAATTTCTACAAATTATGTATTTCTGTTGCCGTTATAACAACAGATATTAAAAACAAAATAAAATATATATTTAAGGGGGGTTCCCATACAAAAAACGCGTTTTTTATTGATAATGGAACTCTACGTGCGCGGCTCCAACTCGCACCTAGCCAATTTTTTATAAGATACTCTTATATTGTCGGTGAAGCGACTTATTTAATTCCACATAATAGAAGGCAAATTCGGTATACCTCCGTAGAATAACATAACCTGTCTGATATAAGCCGAAATATTAGTACGCTGAAGTATCATTGTGTACTTTTATGCTTTGATGAATCAACACATATTTATTTATGAAAGTCATCGAGTAGGGATTATAAATACGTGTGATGAAGTATTGAACTTCACCCCTTAAGATGTTTGACGATAGTAAAATACGCAGGGACCTATTGAATACAGGCTTAGGAACTTCCAAATTTCATTTCCATTCTTCTTTTTCTTATCTTTCTACCTATTTATAGACCATTTGTCTACACAGATGGCGTAGTAGTTAAGATACCGACCTTCTGTGCCAGTACCATAAATTTAATTTCCATGAAGGACATTACTTCGTGCGATCCATAGTACTACCCCGTACGGACCGGCCCGCGACTGTAGACAGACAATCGCCAATAGTGTGGTCCTACTACAGATAGATCAAGAATGTTTTTATGAAGCTGTCTGAACCTATATCATCATCATCGTCATCATAATCACTACTCGGCTCGAAACTGCAACGTAATGAGAGGGAAAATCTCAATTACCCCAAGTCCTCTTTGATAGCACAACTATTCCGATCAGTGATCAGGTTTCTTAACCTGATTTGGGAATAATTATTGATGCTAATTTAAGTTGGAGTCCGCAATTGCAAGAGGTAAGCAGAAAAGTGTTTGTCTTTGCGGGAGTTCTGAAAAGGCTTCAAAATTTTCTGCCCACTGCCACTAAAATTACGCTTGCTAATTGTCTAATGTCTACCCATTTTAGACTACGCTGATGTTAGCTACTTGGATCTCGCTGAATATCTGCTAGACAAGCTCGAGCGTCTCCAAAATCTTGCAATCAGATTCATATTTGGATTACGCAAATATGACCATATTACACAGTTTCGCCAGCAGCTCAAATGGTTACCTATAGGTCTTCCACGTAATTCTCATATTCTCTCTCTATTATACAGTGTATTATTTATTTCTTCCACTCCTTCCTATCTTAAAGCTCGTTTTCAATATCTTCATGATACGCATAGCAGAAATTTGAGGTCATCAGATAATATGAAACTGAAAATGCCGTTGCATTTGACATCATTTTCTGAGAAATCGTTCACAGTCACGGCGGTACGTCTGTGGAATGAACTTCCGCTAGATATAAAACGCTCAAAGACCCCAGCCACATTTAGAGGAAAACTTAAAAATTATTATCTAGAATTGATTGTAAATAAAACTACTTTTACGGATTATATCGCGTTTGTATTTGATTTATGATTGCCCGACGTTTCGAACACTTTGCAGCATTCATGGTCACGGGCGGACTAAGGTGTCTCACTTCCAACAAGTAATCGTTATTACAGACATTTATAATTATCTACCCGATACAGAAACTATCTAATTTCTATAATCGAAATTTTATTTATTACTTTAATAAACTTCACATTTTTGAGCTAGAAACCGCGTTATAATAATAGGTCTTTACCTATGTAATTGCCGTTCTGCAGTACTGGCTATTTCAAATCAAAATAATTTTTGTTTGGCTAAGAATTCTAATTTCAAATTAATTTTATTTTAAAACATGGAATTCATTTTCCAAAAGTAGTCATTTGTTTATTGATTAGTGTTACGTTTTCAACGCATTTCAATCTTTTTGTCATCATGGATACGTTAAAAATTCGACTAATTATGGAATATGAGTATCGTCGTGGCAGCAACGCGGCACAAGCGGTACGCAACATCAACGACGTTTACGGAGCTAACACTACAAACCAATGCACCGCCTGTTATTGGTTTGCTCGCTGCCGTTCTGGAAATTTCGACCTGAAAAATGAACCTCGCAGTCGTCCGAAGACTTTGGTCGACAATGACGAATTAAAGGCGATTGTGGAAGCGGATGATACACAATCTACGGCTGAATTAGCAGCAGCTTTCGACGTTAGCGTCAAAACAATATTGGTCCATTTGCGTCAAATTGGCAAGGTAAGAAAGCTTGACAAATGGGTGCCCCACGAACTCAATGATCGCCATCGCGAAATACGCGTCGAGACATGCCTTGCATTGCTCAACAGACACACAAATGAAGGAATTTTGAAACGTATTGTTACTTGCGATGAAAAATGGATTCTGTTTGATAATCGCAAGCGCTCAGCAAGTTGGTTGAATCCTGGTTCAGCACCTAAACAATGCCCTAAACGAAAACTTACCCCTAGAAAAGTGATGGTCACTGTTTGGTGGTCTAGCGCCGGTGTGAATCGTCACAGCTTCTTACCAAACGGGGTGAGCATTACTGCAGATGTGTACTGTTAAGAACTGAACACAATGATGGAGAAGCTGGCACATCTCCAACCAGGTTGCCAACCATTGGTCAATCGCTCGTCTCCGCTGCTCCTGCACAACAATGCGCGACCTCATACTGCACAACAGACGGTCTCCAAGTTGCAAGAACTGGGGTTGGAAGCTCTCCATCATCCGCCATACTCACCAGACCTTGCGCCTACAGACTACTTGTTTTTCCAGAATTTGGATAACTTTTTGGCGGGCAAGAAATTCAATACCCGAGAGGCAGTACAAAATGCCTTTGAAGAATTTGTTGCCTCCCGTTCAGCTGATTTCTTTAAGAAGGTCATCAATAAACTGACGCTACGTTGGCAAATTGCGTTGATTGCATGGGTGATTACTTCGATTAATACAAATAAAAATTACATGAAAAAAAAATCGTTTAATTTTTTTCATACATAACGGCAATTTCATAGGTAAAGACCTGATATTTATTTTATATATGTGTATGTATGTGTATATATTGTATGTATGTATTTATTTATATATTCTATACATAGTTAAGCAGTACACCTACAAGTACCGCTCTTTCCTTACATGTTTCCATCCAAAGGTTGCCTGGTAGAAATCACTTTTAGCGATAAGGCCGCCCATTGTACTATCTCCACTTAGAATAATCATTATAAATGTATTAACATAGGTGTGCAATAAAGTATAAATAAATAAAATAAATAAATAAAATGATCTGTTATGCCACGGTGGTTGGATAGTTAGGCATTTTATTACTAGGGGTTTTATTATTTTCGGAGTTAGTTGTTTTTCTCTTGCATAGATATTATCTACATATCCCTTAGTCGTATTTTACGACACTCATGGGCAAACCGGGTTGGGAGCCCTCAGCGCTCACCCATAGTCCGGGCTAAGCTGTAAAAGCCATCTGCGGCTAACAGCTATACACAAAAGAAAATAAAGCTCATGAATAAGAAAGGTGGTGGGGAATTGTATTCTTACTCCGTCACTATAGTAACAGTGTCTGATTTGACGTGTTAATTTTAATATATGTGGAATAATATAAGATAAATACATAGATAAGTAGATAAGATACATAGATAAGTAGATATACTTCACATTATATTTATATATAACACACATATATTAAATCACAGTTTTAAATTTCATAATAAAAATCTGCTACTCGAAGTATCGATGCAAAGAGCACAGATGGCAGCGACTGTTGAAAGCACTTTCCTCGTACCCTTGTCAGTTTCTGTATATATTTTAAACTATTCGGAATACCTACATACAAATTTATACTCATATTTTATATTCGGGTTATATTTAAGCAAATTGCGACTATAAGCCTTCCCAGCCTTATTTTTTTCAGTTCAGCTCATTTACGCCCCGAGTGGGATTTGAGCCTCCTCCACAATAAGAGGGAAATTTACCTACTGTACCACGCTGGTCAGACATGTGGCTACAGGGTGTTATTTCAACTATTCCTTCTCTTGTATAGATGTTATATACATATTTAATCCTTTAATTGACTATTATGATACCCTCTGGCAAGAAAGGAGCGATGAATTGTATTCTTACTCTGTCACCACACGGAAAACAATATACGGAATGAATAAAATGAAAATTTAACACTTTTCTTAATTGAAATATATTTTTGCTGAAATTACTTAGGTTGAATAAGGCTAAATAAAATTGGCAGTACATTCTTTTAATATGGAGTGACTTTCTATTCCCGCGCAACTCAACGGGAGAAAAATGTTCTAGGAGTTAGTAGATCAGATGTAGTCTAGAGCCTAGTCTAGTGATGGGCAAAGTACGGCCCGCGGGTCATCTCCGGCCCGCGAAAGTATTTAATCCGGCCCGCCGAGAGTCCATCCATCCTAAATATTCTAGGCAGTATTTTGGCGCGAAAAATAAAATCTGACGTTTATAATTGAAAAGCTTTCACTATCGAAAATATTATGGAAAATCAAAAATAATTCCATATGTCTCACACGCCTAACAAGACGTAAAAGTAATAGGTATTTTGTTTATTAAAAAGCTTTAATACAAAATGCATTTTCTATAACTCTGGCCCTCCTCTAGAATTTCTTAAACTTTGTGGCCCGCAATTAAAAAAGTTTGCCCACCACTGGCCTAGTCGGTCATCAATGACAGCGCTCAGTTTAGTTCGCAATCCATAGGCGAACTAATTCGCTCTTTTAGTTAATTAGTTCTTTTTTTTAATAATTTAGTAAAGTGATAAATAGGTACTTTTCTCCTGACAGGGTTGTGATTTGTGATGTGCGTTTTTATTTTTTAGGCAATTTGAGAGTGATATTTAATTTCTAATGTAGTATACATCACTAACATTCGATCGAGTACTTTTCCTGGCAGAATTGTGATGACTTTTTTTTTACGTAATCTAAGCGTAAGTCAGGATAATCTGGCTGGTATGAAATTGATGGTAACTTACCATTTACTACAACAATTTAGCTAAAAAAAAAGAACTAAGAGCGAGATCATCGCTGAACTAGTTAGTACAATTCACCTAAAAGAGTGACCTAAGTCGTTCACGAACTATCCAAGACTGATCAAATGTTATTCTATTGTACATTTTACATAAGTTATTGCAAATAGTTTTATAGCTCTGGCTGACCTCTACCCTCCTTGGGCATGTCATTGTTGACCAGACGGAGGGAATCATTTTCTTCTTGTACTGGCAATAAATTTGTAACAAAATGTGGGTCAAAATTAATAACTAATTCTTATAGCGGGTAGATAATTATAAATATTCTGCAATTTTTTTTTTTGTGGGTGGGCTGCGGTCGGCGCGCCTCCGCACCACTCCGTCCGGGGCGACAGAGGGGTTTAAGCACGCAACTCCCGCAACCCACCCGAAAACCACCTCGCCTTCGTCGTTGGGCCGACCACCGGAGCAGGTTAACTTGTCGTCAGTGGTCGGCCCGACGGAATACCCCCTACGTGGGGTACCCTCCCATCGACCGACGTCCCCCCCTCGGGGAGGACGTCGGTCTTTCCTCACGCGGTCGGCCTCTCAGCGGGTGACGGACTAATCCCCGGTCACGTCACCCGCGGCCTCGGTTAGGGCGGATTGAGGCGCAGGTAGTTGTGCCTGCGCCACCCCATTCGCCGGCGGCGGATCTCCTCATCGAGGCTGCGCTCCTCGCGCAGACGATCCGCTGCCTCCTTCTGCGAGATCACTGTCTCGCAGAAGGCTGCGACCGTGTCCCAATTACCGACGCTGTCGACCATCGCCCTAGCGATGGCCGGCAGCGTCAGGTCGGCACCGATGATTGCGACGAGTTCACGGCGCTGCGTGGCCTAAGCGGCGCAGGCCTTGAGCGTATGCTGCGCCGTGTCCTCGTCGCAATCGCAGTGGTGGCAGGACGGTGTACTCTCCCTCCTTACGACCTTGTTATTTGGCGAAGCTCCCATGCTCCGTCAAAATATTCTGCAATAACGATGACTTGTTGGACGTCAGACTTCTTAGTCCGTCCGTGACCATGAACGCTGTAAAGTGTTCGAAACGTTGAGCAATCAAAAATCAAATACAAACGCGATAGAATGCGTAAAGTAGTTTTATTTACAGACGAAGTTCGTCAAATGGAGTTAACCCAAGTAGATGTAAAGGTGTTAGCCGTCTTATACGACACATAAAAGCAATGCAAGGGTGGATAGTATTCGTAGCCGCTACAATATACCGCAATTAACAATATAAATAACGATTTAAAATTATTATATAAAATAAAATAATCAATCAAAATAATAGTCAATAAACCTTTGTTATTGTATTATAAATAGATTGAATTCAATCGACGCGTATAAAATATAATCCGATTTCATAGTTTTCAAGTTATTATTTTGTTCTGAATTCGATCAAAAGGATTATGGGCTTAGTTGAGGTATATTTTGTATATGAAAGTAATAACTTTGCTCAAAATACATCGGAGAATATCAAGAAATTGAGTTTCAAAAATATACATTTTTAGGTAGACAATATCCTGAGTAAAATGAAGGCGTTTTTTTAGTACGCCTTTTGATTATAACGTGTTCAATTTTGGTGATACGGGGCTCTGTAAACACATAAAATACCTTGAGAATATCAAAGGGATTCATGGCTGTGTGTGAAATAATCGGGCGAGGTTACAATCAACGCAGAAACGTTCCGACCGAGCGTTTGGAGCTTACATTAATGCTTTAGACACTAGAAGGAAGAGATAGAAGTTTAGAAGAATATTTCACTAAATTTATTAATGAATTTAGAGCGCCAAAGTAGCTATATAGTTAAGGTGGCGGTTGTCAGCCGGATCCCAGCTTATGCAGGCTTGGCTTGTACGACTTGACACAAGCTAGAAAGGCACAGGCAGGATAAAGGGCCTTTCTTACGACCTAAATATAATAGATCAGATAGTTTGATTTTAAATTTAGAGATAAATGAAATAAAAGAAATTGTAAATGGTTGAACCTGTGCCATAGTGCGATGTGGAAACGGCCACCAATACTACAAACTCTTAAATTCCTCTTGGGTGTCGTTAAAGACGAAATGTTTTACATAGACCAGTGAGAGTTGACGTTATAAAGATAGCCGGTTGTAAAACTATCGGCAATGACGTCTGCAATTTGTACTATGAGACATAAGTACATATGAGTCGACCTCAAGTAATTTGGATAAAGGCAGAGTGATGATAAGGATGACTGAATGTGCGTCACCCATGATCCCTGAAACTAGTTTTGAAAATTGTTGAACCACGATAAATATTGATCAAATTAATATCCAGCCTCGGGCTCAGAGCTTATGGGGAGCCATCCGGGCTCATCCAACCCAGTCGGATGCTGTGAGTTTATATATCGCACTATTCCTGGAAGAAAAAAGTAAATGATTTTGGCCAACTTTTCAGGAGCTTGAAAAAATGTCCTATATTTTGAATTATGAATTCTAGAAATATGTTTTAAAGAGAAAATCGTAGGTCACAGTTGCCTTCAACTACACCTGTTTTTTAATTTAGGAACAGCTTAATGTACTTCGAGATAATCTAAAAAAATACTGTTACTTCTGTATTCCACGAAACGTAAAGAATATTTGCAGGGATAAGTATAATTGGGGTGCTACGCCAGAAACCTCCGCGTGGTGTACCCTGGGCGCGAGCGACAATTCCTTGGACTGCTCTCTGGAATTGTCGCTCGTGGCAAATATCTGGCCCGAGGGGGGGCCCAGTTTGTGGGATGCCCCAAATTCGCTCCATGCCCTCTAATTGTAGAGGGTATTGGACGCGAAAATTCGACGGGCCCAGTCACTCATTCGTTTGAGGACTGGGCAGGCATTTGCCAACCGCGACAAATCGTAGACCTGATTCTTGCTTCGGGACATTTGTCTTGAGGCCTAGATTCAGGAGCGAGGGTCTTGGCTTAACCGCCTGGACCGCGAGGAAGAAAACCTCTATAAAACAATCACCCAGAATCCTAAGTTCTGGCGCGCGGCGAGAGGATGCATGGCTGATGGGTTGTTCAGTCGTTAGCGCGCCCCCAGCCAGGGTACCTGCGGACCCCCTGTGTTGGGATACAAATGTACGCTTGCCCGGGTATCGGGATCTCTGCCCGGGTCGACCTCTTTTCTCCCATACTCGTGGGAACTGTTATGGATACTTGTTTCTCAAACGATGTTGCAGATAGGAGGGGTGAGACGCCCAATACCATCCACAGGAACGGGAATTCTAGTTCCCACATTAAAGCCTTGCCATGCTTCAGCAAAACTGGCACAGAGGAGGGAGATGCCTCGTCCGACTGCAGCTCTGCTGCTAGTCTGGCACTTGAGACTCCAAGATTAGCCGAGGGCCCGCCGAAAATAGAGGCCCCTAAAAAGAGGAAGAATAGAAAGAACATGGGAACGGGGAAGGCCACCAGCGTCAAAAGGCGCGAGTTGGCCAGGCAGGAGCGGCTGGCTAGGGAGGCCGCTGCAGCCACTCCGACTGCTGACGAGGGCGGCAGTACTGCCGCAGAGCCGTCGGACGCCGACATGTCGGCTGCTGAAACCGTCGGCGGGTCATCCCGGTCTCCGGCATCGGCCCTGACGGCAGCCCTAGAGGTTGGGGAGGAGGCTCTCCCCGCGACGGTGCGGAAGCGCCCCCGGAATATGGGTGGCAGCTCAGAGTCCGCCTCTGAGAGGAGTGGCGCTATCATGCCTCCTCCCAAGGTTCTGGCCTCTCGTAGGGGACGAGGGGCTGCAGTGGTGGCGGCGAGGTCAGCAACTCCGGCGTCGATCAGCCATGTGCGGGGGACTGATGTCCGAAAGCGGGCGAATGAGGCGGCTGCCGCGAGGATAATGAGGGTGTTAGCGGACATCCCTCCCACCAGCGCGGCAGCTACAGAGCCCGCTGTAGGTGTCGACCCCCCACCTACCGATGTGGCAACCCTGCAGGCCGAAAATGCCCGCCTTAGTGGCGAGGTTTCAGGCCTGCAGGAGAAGAATAAGGTCCTGCAAAAGGAGCTGTCAGCGGTGCAGAAGGCGAACCGCGAGTTGGCCAAGCAAATGGCCGACTTGCGGAGCCAGGTCGCGCAGCTGGCGAGGACCGCGCCGCCGACAAGTCCCGGCTCTGCCGCCGCCCCCATCGTCCCCGTTGCGACAACTTGCGCTGCGGCGAGTCCCCAGAGGGCCCAGCTGGCTGAAGCGGTCCTGCTGCCCGCAGTGGACGGCGTGCCGGATCAGACCATGCGTGCCATGGTGGATGTTTTCGGCAAGATGCTCGATGCGCGCATGGTGGCTCTGGAGGCGAGACTGCCCCCGGAGCCCCGACTCCGGCCGCCGCTTGCTGCAGATTGGCCGAAAGCCGTGTGGCGTCAACCCCTGCCGCGCTACCCTGCCAGGGCGGGCGCGTAGGAAACTACGCTGCGGCCGTTGCAGGCCCGAAGCCCAAGGGACCCGCCGCGAAAAAGAAGGTGGCACCGGCTCCTGCTAAGGCCGGACCCCAGCCGCTGCCGGCAAATGCACCGTCGGTGGCGGCCAACGCAGCCGCGGCCGTGACTGCTGTGCCCGGCACCCCTGCCGCGTCTGAAAAGGGTTGGCAGACGGCCGAGCGCAGCCGAAAAAGTCGCGGCTAGAAGAGGAGAGCGGAGGCCAAAAGCGCCGCCAAAACCTCCGCTTCCAAGGCAGGAGCCGGTAACAAGAGGTCGCGCAGGAGGCTCCGGCCGCCAAAGTCAGCCGCGGTGGTGATCACCGTCCTGCCTGAGGCGGCCGAGAACGGCCTCAGCTATGAGGCCATCTTACGTCGCGCCCGGCGGGAGCTTGACATCTCCGATTTAGGAGGCGTCGAAGCCAGGACCCGCAAGGCCCGGACAGGGGCTCGGATTTTAGAGTTCCCTGGGGCCGAGGGCGCCAAGACGGCCGATAGCATGGCCGCGAAGCTGAGGGGTTTGTTTGCTGCGGAGGATGGCGTCAAGATCGCCAGACCCGTCAAGTGTGTGGAACTGCGGGTCACGGGTCTGGACGACTCCGTGATGACGGTGGATGACATCCGGGAGGCCATCGTCTCGAAAACCGGATGTCCCGTGGACACCGTCCGAATTGGCGCTATCCGCCCTGGTCCGGGCGGCGTCGGTGCTGCCTGGTGGAGTCGGCCAAGCAATTGGCCGGCTCAGGCAGGCTCCTCGTGGGCTGGAGCTCAGCGCGGGTGACCGTGCTGGAGTCCCGGCCTGCGAGGTGCTACAAGTGCATGACGGTCGGACACACTCGGCCGACATGCACTAACTGCTTTGACTGCAGCGACCTTTGTTTCCGCTGCGGTCAACCCGGGCATAAGGCGGCATCGTGCGCCGCCACTCCCCACTGCCCCGCGTGTGCGGCGGGCAACAGGCCCGCCAAGCACCGCATGGGGAGCAAGGAGTGCAAACCTCCGGCTTCGGCCCCAAAGGGGCGGAGCGGCCCGACGACCCCAGCCGCTCCCGCTCCTAGCGCGACCCAATCGCCCGCCAGCGTGGAGGAGGTAATGGATACGGCCCTCTAATGGCGGCCGAATCTTACCACCTCCTGCAGGCCAACCTCAACCACGCCGCCGAGGCACAGGACGTTTTCCTGCAAGCCATGGCGGAGTGGTTGATCGGTGCAGCCGTAGCCTGACCGGCCCAATTGGCTGGGCAGCAGTGACGGCTCTGTGGCAATCGTCGCCTCCACGTCGTGGCATTCCCCGCCCTTGTTGCTCAAGGACAGGGGCGATGGGTATGTCGCGGCGGAATGGGGAGAGGTTACGCTATTTGGTGTTTACTTCTCCCCTAACAGGAGCGCGACGGATTTCGGGGCCTTCCTCACCATCCTGGGGGCCTCGATACACGGCGACTGGCACCGCGCCAAGTCTTCGTTCTGGGGGACTACAACGCCAAGTCCACGGCGTGGGGTCCCCCAGGACGAATGACCGCGAGCGGGCGGTCGAAGAGTGGGCGGCGGCACTGGGCCTCTGTTTGCTGAACAGGGGCTCGGTGCAAACGTGCGTGCGGCAGCAGGGCGGGTCGATAGTGGACTTGTCGTTCGCTAGCCCTAATTTCGCAGCACGTGTGAGGAGCTGGTGCGTCCAGGAGGAGGTTGAGACCCTATCCAACCACCGATACATCCGGATAGAGGTCTCCCGGACCCTCCTGCAGCCCAGCAGGGGTCACACGGCGGACGGAGCTCCCGCGTTTCCGCGGTGGGCTGTTGGTCGATTGGATCGGGACATGTTGGCGGAGGCAGCCATCGTTCAGTCGTGGCTGTCCTCACCGCCCCAGGCGGACGGGGTGGATGCCAAGGCTGGCCGCATCCACTGTGCGTTAACGCAGATCTGCGATGCGGCCATGCCCCGTGTGCGGCGTCTGCCCCTGAAGAGTGCGGTCCCCTGGTGGTTCCGAGAATTGGCGGACCTTCGGGCCGCGTGCATACGTGCCCGGAGGGCCTACACCCGCAGCCGAGCGCGCCACCGCGACGCTGAGCGGGAGGGCCAGCTGTACGAGGTTTACCGCAGTGCGCGGTCTGCCTTCAGGCTGGCCGTCCGTACCGCAAAGGACGTTAGTCGGCGGGAGATGCTGGACAGTCTCGAGCGTGACCCCTGGGGTCGCCCCTACCTCGCGGCGCTGAATAAGCTCCGCGGGCGGCCCCCCCCCCTCACCGAGACTCTCCAGTCCAGCTTCCTCACCAGAGTTGTCGAGGACCTCTTTCCACGGCGGGTGGAGCACACGCCCCCGGTCATTGCTTCGCCGGACAGCGACCGGGAGGCCGACGATGAAAGTGCTCCGCCCATCACGGAGCCGGAAATGGGGGTGGCGGTGGCGCGTATGCGAGTCAAATCCACCGCCCCCGGGCCCGACGATATTCCGAACCGTGTGCTGGCCCTGGTCCTCGAGCACCTGGGACCACGCCTCAGGGAACTGTTCGACGCTTGTTTGACGTCCGGGCAGTTCCCTGGGTGCTGGAAAGAGGGGAGGCTAGTTCTCCTGCCGAAGCCGGGACGGTCTCCCGAGTCGGCCTCGGCCTACAGGCCCATCGTGCTGCTCGATGATGCGGGCAAGTTGCTGGAGAGGGTGTTGGCTGCCCGCATCGAGCGGCACCTCGTCGGGGTCGGGCCCGATCTGTCGGACGCCCAGTTTGGTTTTCGGAGAGGGCGTTCGACGATCGCGGCCTTACTGCGCCTGAAGGCCGTGGTAGCGGAGGCCGTCACCGGCGGAGGAGTCCTGTTGGCAGTGTCCCTGGACATCGCCAACGCCTTCAACAGTCTGCCATTCAGCTGCATCAGGGAGGGGCTGAGATATCACGGGGTGCCCGTGTACCTCAGGCGGCTGGTGGCAGACTACTTGGAGGGGCGCAGCGTCCTCTACGTTGACCGAGTAGGGGATGTTGTGCGAACGCCCATGACGTGCGGTGTCCCGCAGGGGTCGGTTCTGGGTCCGACCCTGTGGAACATCGGCTACGACTGGGCGTTGAGAGGAAGCCTCCCACCCGGGCTGGGCGTAATTTGATACGCCGACGATACACTCGTCACAGCCCGGGGTGGGACGCTAGAGGAGGCGGCACGCCTGGCAACTCTCGGCTCCGAGGAGATTGTCAGGCGGATCGAAGCGCTGGGGTTGAGGGTAGCCCTGGAAAAGACGGAGGCCCTTTTGTTGCATGGCCTCCGTACCGCCGGGCCTCCCGCCGGCGCTTCGATCACCGTGAAGTCGGTCACCATCAGCATCCAGGCCCACATGAAGTATTTGGGCCTGGTGCTCGACGGGCATTTTTGGTTCCGGGAGCATCTCCATCGACTTGTTCCCCGGCTTGTCGGCGCGGCGTCCGCCCTTTCGCGGCTGATGCCGAATGTGGGCGGACCCAGTGCTACGTGCCGACAGCTGTACGTGGGGGTAATCCGGTCGATGGCCCTGTATGGCGCACCGGTGTGGGCGGGGTCCCTGACCGTCCGTCTTAGGGCCCTCCTTTGGCGACCACAGAGGGTCATGGCGATCAGGGCCATACGGGGTTACCGCACGGTGGCGACGGAGGCAGCGTGCCTCCTGGCCGGAACCCCCCTATGGGACCTGGAGGCGGAGATGCTCGCCGACATTTATCGGCGGGTGTCGGAGACGCGCGCCCGCGGCGGCATGGTCTCCATCAAAGAGATCACCGCCTGGCGGGTCAACGCCCGCCGAGATGTCATTGCCCGTTGGGCAGTCCGGCTGGAGAGTCCTCGGTACGGTGTCAGGACCGTCGAGGCCCTCCGGCCGGTGCTGATGGAGTGGTTGGAGTGGACGCACGGGGTGCTTTCCTTCCGACTGGTGCAGGTGCTGACGGGGCACGGTTGCTTCGGGAAGTACCTGCCCAAGATTGTCAGGAGGGAGAGCACACCGTCCTGCCACCACTGCAGTTGCGACGAGGACACGGTGCAGCACACGCTCGAGGAGTGTGCTGCATGGGAGGGGGATCGCCGTGAACTTGTCGCAATTATCGGTGCCGACCTGGCGCTGCCGACCATCGCCAGGGAGATGCTCGTCAGCGTTAGGAACTGGGACGCGGTCGCCGCCTTCTGTGAGGCCGTAATCTCACGGAAGGAGGCGGCGGATCGTGTGCGAGTAGAGCTCCTATTCGGCGACACGTTCCGCCGCCGGCGACTCGGGCGGTGCAGGCGCGAGTATCTGCGCCTAATGCCGCCCTAGCCGAGGCCGCGGGTGATCGGACCGGGGAATTGTCCGTCACCCGCAGAGAGGCTGACCGCGCGACGGCGACCGACGTCCCAATACGTCGAGAGGTGAGAGGTTACCTGAAAAGGTATTCCGTCGGGCTGACCACTGATGACAAGTCACATCTGCTCCAGTGGTCGGCCCAACAACGAGGTGACGTGAGTACGGGTGGGTTATGGGCCCGCGCGCCGTTCTTTCATCGTCCCGGACGGACAGGACCGCGCGTGCGCTTACCATAGCCCGCCCAAAAAAAAAAAAAAAAGGGATAAGTATAATTATTGCTTTTTCGCCATGTATTTTCAAATATATGAACTTATTTAAATCTACTTACGGCTTTGTTCTCTCTTTAATTTCATTGTAATCTAGCGTCGTAAGTATAATTACGTTGTTTTTGACGGAAAATAAATAAATGAAAAGTATGTAACAATAATTACACAAACTGTCACCTAAAAGCTTCGTAGAAGAAATGAGTAATTAGAATTACACATAATTCCTAGATTGTGCAATGCTGAAACAACTATTTAAGTACACTTGCGTTATAAATTTTCTTGTAAATCTTCCTTTAAAATTTACGTAAACATAATTATGACTTTATGAATGGGATAATATTGTAAAGCGTATAAATGTAAATATGCATACCTCTATTTTATGCTGGCATTTTATGTTTTCTAAGATCGCAAAATTATAGTATTTTTGCATTTATTCTTTTATTATTTTTCGATAGCTTCACGAGATTTTGACCATGATGCTCGCTTTATTCATGCAATAAAACAATTAATGCGCAAGTGTACTTACGTCTTTTTTACAGGAATAGGGCGATATAATAATGAATTTAGTAGTGGTAGGACCATACTGTCGACAGTTATCTGTCTACAGCCGCGGGCCGGTCAGTCCGGGGTGGTACCACGCTCTCGCAGAAAATCGACGTCTGAGTAGTAGCATTTTGTTACTGCGCTTCGTTCGGTGAGCGAGAGAGACGGAAGCCCAACTTTCTGAGGGTGTTCGCGTGTGGAGGGTGTTGGTGGTGCCTTTGGTATCACCGAGCCTCAATGCACGCATTCACACTCCCTTCATTCCCTTCACGGTAGGCAGCGGCCTTGTAAAGCTCCATGAGCGGCAGCAACACTTACCATCAGGTGTACTGTTTGCTCGTTTGCCACTGCTTGCAATAAAAAAAAAATAAACTATAATACATTACTTCTTCGGTCCAGTAACATATCACTATCGATTATGGTAACTATCATTAGAATCCTGGGTCAATAGTCTTATTACATTTGTTTCTGAAGAAATACTCTGTAGCATTTAAACTGCATATATAGTGTCTGTAGTCTAATTTGCAACCTCCTATGGTGACTGTTCTGTACGACAACCGCTTAAAACAATTCTAGTGTGATCGACAACTAATTGTTTTAGCTTAGGTGTCATTTAAATTTGATAATTTATAGTTCATGGTATGGTATTTTTGGTGTGGTGACGGAGTAAGAATACAATTCACCATCCATTTTCTTGCCCGTGAGTATTGTAAAAGACAATTAAAGGATTAAATATGCATATAACATTTATGCAAGAGAAGGAAAACTCAAAATAAACCCTTTAACAATACGTCTGACCAGCGTGTATATATTACTTCAATGTCTCTCCTATTGTGGAGGAGGTGAGAGAGTAAGAATACAATTCACCACCCCCTTTCTTCCCCATGGTTATCGGAAAAGATCACTAAGGGATATGCTATGCAGAAAACAGGATTACAAGAGATGGAATATTAAATACCAGCAACCCCCCTCGCTTCGCTTCGGTTTCAGTCGCTTTACCCGCGGCGTAGTTCCCGTTCCTGTGGGAATACCGGGATAAAATATAGCTTATGTTACTCCCTGATATTATAGCTTTCTATTGGTGAAAGAATTTTTGAAATCGGTTCGGTGGTTTAAGCGTGAAAGCGTTACAAACAAACAAACAAACAAACAAAAAACATCCTTACTTTCGCATTTATAATATTAGTATGGATGCATATAACATCTATTCAAAAGAAGTTAAACTTGAAATTATACCCTATACCAACCCATCTGACCAGCGTGGTACATTAAGTCGAACGGGTAAGAGAGGGGATTGTGAATAGTATTCTTAATACGTCACCACACAGATTTTTTACTGTTAGAATATTTTTTTACGGTTAAAAATTAAAATGGAAATTAAACTTCTGTCTCTCCACTTTTCAATGGCGCATGAACGCGTTCACCTAAATGATTTCAAAGATTTCACGCGGTTGTGCCAAAATTGCTACATAATAATATAACAACGCTTTGAATCAGATAATGCAGCGTACTACAATACGTATTGTATCGGCAAATTGAGGCGCTATTGATTTCTTACATAAGCGTCTTTACTTTAGAACGAGTAATATGGTAAATGGTAATTTCCATCAAGCCTTTTGTGCCCGTGTAATACACGGTTAAATTTGGTTTCTCAAAGGGCTTAGACAATAGAAGTTTGTTTTTAAATGACAATCTTGTGTTAACGTTATTTAGGGCGTGGTAACATGAAGATAAAGTGTTTGTTTTTAAAAGATAATTTTAGGATAAGTGTGTTTATGCTGGGTAATGTGAATTTCAACGTCATTCCGTGAGGTGACGGAATAAGAATACAATTCACCACTCCCTATGGATGGTTTAAAAAACGACTAAGGGATTTAATGCGCATATTATGACATCTATGCAAGAGAAGAAAAACTTGAAATAAAATTCTAAACCCAGCTATGTTTGCCCAGCATGGTATAGTAAGGTTAATTTACCTCCGAGCCCAACAGTGGGACGTATATGAAATGATAATGATGATAAGTATAAATTTAACTAAGAGGTAACTTTTTAGTTAAATTTGTCTTTAAATTTTGTTGCAATATTGACGATAGGTATTATTATTTTTTTTTTTCGAAACGGAATGGCGAACTTCGTACCGCCATATTATTTTTGGTAAATATATTTTCTAAATTACCGAAATTATAGTCTCTGATGGAAGAACCATTACGGCTTTGTCAGGCAAGATTCAATCGTCTTGGTCGCGGTCTTCAATCGGCATTGTTAATGATGATTCAAAGAGAATACAAGTTACTGATTATTGATCAAAATTGTAATTATCAAATTTTCAATCATACTTAATCATAGACAAAATTACGTTTAGCTGTCATTTATGTTTTGTTATTACATACCAGATATGTTTTTGTTATATCACGTTTCATAGTAACTTGTCTTTGACGTTTTATGTCACGTCACACGGATACGCCATCAAATGGGATAAAAAGCATCCAAAGCTAAATCATCGTTATTACAGAATCTTTATCAAGTTTCTGTAATAGTTTCTGTTAAAGTTTCAATACAAAAGCGATAAAATCCGTAAAGTAGTTTTATTTAAAATGTGTAATACTCGCGTAAACATTAGAAATCATTAGATATTATTTATATAAGAGAAGAAAAACTCTAAATAGAAACCGATTTTTATCCATCAGATGAGCCTTTATATGTTGTAAGGAAAAAAACGCTGTTTTATCATCATCTTCATTGTTTCAGCTCACAGAAGTGGCCTCCTCCATAATGGAAGAGAAATTGACCAACAATATCATGCTAGTCAAACGTGTTATTATAGGATTTTATGTCAAGTTTTCCTTCTCTTGCATAGATCATCATCATCATCATCCTGCTCTTATCCCAATTACTTGGGGTCGACGCAATATGTCATCTATTTTGACATATTGCAAAAAGTTTCGGCAATGACTTTTATGACCGGCCGCCGGCCTGACGTCAACCCTCCTTGGGAATGTAATCGTTGACCCAAATGGAACCAGATGGAGTTGGTCTGGGTCAATCTAGAACTCTTAGTCGTCTTTTACGACACCCACGAGCAAAGCAAGGGTTGGTAGTATTCGAAGCCGCCACCACACAGCACGATATTCTCTTGCATAGATATTATGTACATATTATAATCCTTAGTCGTCTTTTATGATTCCCATGGGCAAGATAGGGGGTGGTGAATTGTATTCTTACTACGTCACCACATGAATTATGCGGCTTTATATAAGTTAGTTATTCTAGACTATAGTTACTGTTACAGAGCTTTTGAATTAACAGTTTACAGTACAAATACAAATTGATGACTGTCTTCCATTACAGTTCAGTTATCGCCGCGAGTGCTAAGGACCAAGTTTAATACGAAGTGTTGCAAGCGTTTAGAACTAGGTCAGTAGTTTGCTTACGGGTTCTATCGAGTTGTATATTATTGTTATTAATGAATTCTGTTATAATGATGACTTGTTGGATGTAAAGTATTTTAGTCCTTCCCTGACCATGAATGCCGACAATTGTAAAAAATGGGTAAACTAAAAATAAATAGAAATGTCAAAAATCTGTCAAATATTAGGTCCTTACATATGAAATCGGAATTTTGTACGGGAGGAATGTAGTCATTCTTTTTTGTAAAGTATATTTAATTAATCAAAGTATGCATCGTTGTTATCTATGCACTTTTGCCATCTCATAGGTAGCTCATCGATCCCTTTACTAAAAAATCCATGGCGGCGAGAATCAATAAACTCTTTGAAGGCGGTTTGGACTGTCGCATCGCAGTTGAATTTTTTCCTTGTAAGAAGGTGTCTTGTTGAAGTGAAGAAAATGGTAATCTGTTCGAGCAAGGTCCGGGGAGTACGGTGGATGTCGCAAACATTCCAATTGTAGCTCATCTAACTTAGTGATTGTTTGTTGTGCAGTGTGTGGTCTTGTGTTGTCGTGAAGCAGCAGTGGCCTAGAGCGATTGACCAATCTCCGTTATTTAACAGCTAGTTCTTCCTTCATGGTTTGCAGTTGCTAACAATAGATATCTGACGTAATCGTTTGGCCAGATTTTAGAAAGCTGTAGTGAACGACACCAGCGCTAGTCCACCAAATACTCACAAGTAACTTTTTCAGAGTCAATTTTCGTTTAGGGCAAGATTTGGCTGGGTCTCCTGGGTTCAGCCATTGTGATGAGTGCTTCCGATTATCGTACAGTATCCACTTTACATCACAAGTAATGATTCGGTTTAAAATCCCTTCATTATTGTGTCGGTTGAGCAAAGTAACACAGCAGTCGACGCGTGTTTGCAAGTTCGATTCACTCAATTCATGAGGTACCTATCGTTCAAGTTTTTTTACTTGCCCGATTTGCTTCAAGTGAATTAAAATAGTTTTGTCACTTACCCCATAGCCTGCTGCTATCTCTGAAGTGCATTGGGATGGATCCGCTTCCACAATAGCCTTTAATTCTTTATTTTTGCAACACTAGCGCCGTACACATCATTAATCCTTCGAGCTGTTTCTGCAGCACTGGTGCCACGGTAGAACTTTGCACTCGCAAATATACCGATATTTCATGTTTTCCATTGTGCGGTAATAAGCGACTTCAAAGAAAAAAATAACGAGGAAAGAACAAATGAATGACTGTTTTCAAAACTCAAATGTATCAGCTAAATGATTTATAAATTTGAATTTGGAATTCTTAACCAAAGAGGAGATATTGCATATCAAAGTGGCCAGTACAACAAAACGCTAATTTCATATGTAAGGACCTATTATATGTCGCAGCGTCACTACCTCTGGCGCCATATCTTAATAGTTTTTTATAAATCAATCGAATTATCGATTACGGAAACGTCAAGTATTATACTTGGGTGTGTTCGATTCGGCAATGATTTTTGATGTTTGTCGTTTGACCGTTAATGTTTGAAATATTACCGAGCTTTCGTTATTGAGAGCGGTCCGTTAAATACTCAGTTGGGTACGAGACTCGAGAGCGATCGGTTGTTGTTGCTGCCAGGTTGTATCAAATTCACCGCGTTTCCCAAACTCTTAATTTTATCCGTCGGCATATGTAATCATTAGTTATAATAGAAAATTGTGTTAACGTTAATTATTGAATATAGTTTAAAAGTAGCCATCCGAAGTGTTATTTTATTACATCGCGATGTGTGACCGATCTGATAGTGATACAGTACGGCCCCCACCCCTCGATATATATTTTTAAGGGACATAATTTTTCTGGGCGAACTATAGCCTGGACGCACGCAGTCACGCTCGAACGGAACGGACTGCAAGAAATGACGGGTTTCCTTCTCTTACAGATATATTATCTGCATATTACAATCTCTTAGTCGTCTTTTAATCGGAACCCACAGCACAACACAACAATTAAAAGTTACCTACGTAAAAAAATTAAGTATTTCAATTATTGGGGCGGCGGGTCACGCGCGCGAGGAGCACAGCCTCGACGAAGCGACCCGCCGCCAGCGACTGGGGCGGCGCAGGCGCGAATACCTGCGCCTCATTCCGCCCTAGACGAGGCCGCGGGTGACGTGACCGGGGATTAATCCGTCACCCGCCGAGAGGCCGATCGCGTGAGGAAAGACCGACATCCTCCCCGAGGGGGGGACGTCGGTCGATGGGAGGGTACCCCAAATAGGGGGTATTCCGTCGGGCCGACCACTGATGACAAGTAACCCTGCTCCGGTGGTCGGCCCAACGACGAAGGCGACGGTGGTGTTCGGGTGGGTTGCGGGTGTGCGTGCGTGCTTACGCCCCTCTGTCGCCCCGGACGGAGTGGTGCGAGGAGCGCGCCGACCGCAGCCCACCCCAAAAAAAAAAGTATTTCAATTATTCCATTTTGTTTTCTTTCGTGAAAACGCTTCTGACCCGTAGTGAACATCAATACGTTTGTAGGTGAAAATATAAAACGCTTATATGCATTTTACAAAAATTTTTTACTTACCTACATTTACGCTTGATTTATTTTATTTATTGATATTACTAATATAAACTGATTTACCTCTTATTTTTCGTTTTGTGGCAAAGTAGGAATGCAATTCACCACTCCCTCTTTTGCCCGTGGATATCGTAAAAAAAGACTAAGAAGTATGATAAGCGAATAACATCTATACAACAAAGAAGGAAATCTGGACTTAAACCAGTACGTTTAACCAGCGTGGTATAGTAGGTCAATATTCCTTCCGTAGCGGGGGAGACCCGAGCCCAACAATGGGACGTAAATGGGCTGAGATGATGATTGATATGAATAATAGTATAAAATGTATTTTATAAAAAAAATGTAAATTAGATTGTTAATGCCAGATATATTGACATTAAATTTGAAGTTAATAATTTTTTTTATTGAAACTCTTAATATATTATCAACTGTGAATCGATACAAATAGTCTTTTCTTTTAATATCAAAATAATACACTTTTTTCATGCTCACCTGCTCTGGGAGCACGGCAATGCCACCGCCAAGTAGAGCAAAAATCGAGCAAAAATGCAAAACTAGCGTAAATAGATATTTACACGATACCTGTCCCTAAAAATTGTTTAAATATCTTTGTCTCTCTATCTATCTGTCTGTTTATTTCGGATAATCTTTAAGATGTACGGGTTGTACGGATTTTCATAAAATTTTATTGCCAGGTAGCTAAAAGCCTCTAGTTACCATGAACGCTAAAAAGTGTTCGAAAGGTCGGTAAATCAAAAATCAAAGATGACCGCGATAAAATCTCCAAAAATAGTTTTATTTTTAATGTATAATACTCGTATTAACTTCAGGAATATATTATTATATCTGAGGTCTGTAAAATTAATAGTTTTAATAGTATTTTCCTATTAGAAAACCTTATAACATTTACCCAGTCCGTGAATCGAACCCGAGGCCTTAAGAATATGCTCTAACAAACTTAGAGCTATATTATTCGCGAGTAAAGCCTATAAGTAACCTGTAATTTTCCCAGTATTCCCACGGGAATGTGAACTGCGACGGTGAGACCGCGAGAATTTGCTAGCATATTCTAGTGTTTAAGTTTCTAAGATTAACATCTAAGATTGGTGCGTTTATATTTAACAATTTTTAAGTTATGAAGGGGCCTAACGCGATTCGAAATGATTCGTGTAAATATACATCGTGCTTAAACTTGGCTTGACATGCTGCCGCCTGTCTAAATCTTCGTAAAATCTCCTGCCATACTAATATCATTGTTTTAATATAGGGTATTTGATTTTGAAGAAAAATTCTGCCGCTAATTCTCCAATAGATCCATTCGCCGGTTTTTACTAATCCCACGGGAAAATTAGGTGGTATTGTAATCTCAAACCGTCACGGCGATGCATCCATTAAAAAATATTTCATTCTTAAAATATTAATCAAAATTCCATTTATCATTATCATTTCAACGCATGTACGTCCCACTTGTCCCATTGTGAAGTAGGATCCAGGCTCGGGCCCACTCCACAATGGCAGGAATATTGATCTACGCCGGTCAGACGGATTGGTAAATTTTATTTCTCTTTAATAGATCTTATTTGCGTATTAAATCCCTTAGTCGTCGTTTACAACACTCACGGACAAGATAATTCTAAACAAAAAAAAGAAGGCTTAAAGAGCTTTCTCATTTATGTCATTGTCAGAATGGATGTCATTATAAAAACTAGACCTAAAATGTGACCATGAAGAAAGCACCAGCTTTCAAATAAAGAATGAAATTTGATTTTATTCTTTATTGATCGGTTCACCCAGTCGAAAATTCTAAGGAAATACATATATATAGTCGAATTGCGAACCTTCTCTCTTTTTTGATGTCGTTAAAAAAGAGTTAGTTAATTGATCCTTATTCTATAACCACGGGAAAAGTAAGGTATAATAACACTGTAAACTCGACCCGTTACCACCTATGCATCGATTACATCCATCTAAAAAAAAACCTACAATCTTAAAATTTTAATAATTTTGAGACGTTGTAAGTTTTCTCATATTCATAACTATTTTTCTCACTTCGCAGTTGATCTGCTGTTATACATATGGTATCAATTTAATTAGTGTATATTTTACGAGTAAAACTATTTATTATATAAAACCTTAGTTCTGTTACAAAGACTCATTCTCAACGTTATCATGTAAAATGCGATAACAACTTCTATTAAATTATGGTAGAAGAGGAAAAAAATATAGTTTGCTGATGTCTGCCTTTAGCAACAGAGGTAAGCTCGACGTAATTCAGAGGGCCGTTTTGTTCGCTCTACGCAGGGAATTATCGTTACCTCCAGCAATTTTGTTATGTAAAATATCTTGAATAGTATCTTACAAAGATACATAATAGAAACTAGATAAGATTTGGTTATTATTATGTGAGCATTTTTTTTTTTAAAGACTATCTAAAAGTAAAAATACAACTCAGCACTCCTCTTACTCGTGGGTGTCGTAAAAGGCGACTAAGAGATTAAACATGTATATAATGTCTATGCAAGAGATGGAAAACTTTAAATGAAACCGAAAAAAGAAGACGTCTGACTAGCGTGGTAGTAGGTCAAATCTCTCTCTCATTGTGGAGTAGGTTCAAGCCTAAGAGTAGGAAGTGTATGAGCTGAAATGACGATGATTAAAAAAGCAAAAGGCTTTTAGAGGATCCTCATTATAAAATAAGAAATACTCAAAAAAAAAATACGATTTATCATTATCACCACCATAATTTTTTTGGGTTTGGTTTTTATTTCGAGTTTTCCATCTTTCGCATAGATGTTATATGCATATCATACCCCTTAGTCGCCTTTTGTGATATCCACGGCTAGCATAGAGTGCGGTGAATTGTATTCTTACATCGGCACCACAGGGATTTATTAGTACTAGTGGTCGCCGAGTGGTCGTAATCCGACCATAATTCATTTAAATTTATTTTTCTGCTTAACTATTTTCTTTTTATTAAATATATATGTATATTGAGCAAGCTGTATTTCACTATAGTCCATAAAATATAAGATGATCTCTGTGATAGTTGTCCCTAGTGCCGTCACGCTTACAATAAAGTCCGTAGTTTTTATCAATAAAACTCTTTATTTTTATAATTGTGATTTTCTATTATAATTAAAATACAATCAATGAAAATCTTTTTGAATTAAATTCAAACAAGGTCTAGGTCACTATTATCGTCATCACTGGAGCGTTCCTGCTAGAACATTTACCATATTTTGCCAAAATAGGGACAATCTCTAGATCAATTAAGACTGTTTTTATAAATAAATATGTCTAGTTTATTGACAATAATGCGTACATAATATTATCATTTACTCTGAGACGAAAAGTAGTTTCATAATGTTTAATTAAGTCAATTATGTATTTTATAATGTAAATGTCTGTTTTAATTGTAAAAAATATGTTTAAAGTTTTATATAGGTAATGTATTGGGTTTAATTTCTATTATGAATAACTTAATAAACATCAGTTATCGATTTACGTATATCGACTGTCCCATCTCTTTTTTATTTTCAGTGCAGTATGATATTGTACTTGCGTAAGCGTCATTTATGTATTAAATGTTTACTAGGTATTTCAGTACTTACGAGGTACATTTTAGGCATGAATATTAATATTTTTATCTATACCAATAAATCAAATTGGAGTGTCTGTTTGTAATGTCAAAATAATAGGCTTTTTTCATGCTCACACGGTTATTTGCACGACACCTATGCCTAAAATAGCAATTAAAAAATTTTTGTCTGTCTGTCTGTCTGTTTGTTCCGGGTAATCTTCAAAACTGCTTGACCGATTTGAAAAATTCTTTCACCAATGGAAAGCTATAGTATCAGGGCGTAAACTAGGCTATATTTTATCCCGGTATTCCCACGGGAACGGGAACTACGCGGGTAAAACGACTATAACCTATAACCGAAGCGAAGCGAGGGCGGGTTGCTAGTATTTATAATATATCTTAATTCAGTTGCAATAAAACTGGCACGAAAAGAATGAAAATATATTTGACACAAAATGATATTGTAAACATGTCGCTCGTTCAAACTTCGTTGGTTTCGTTGACATCTGTCACAGAGATCAAGCTATATTTTATGGACTACTAGCAACACGCCCTCGCTACGCTTCGGTTATAGGTTATAGTCATAATACCCGCGTAGTTCCCGTTCCCGTGGGAATACCGGGATAAAATATAGCCTAGTTTACGCCCTGATATTATAGCTTTCCATTGGTGAAAGAATTTTTCAAATCGGTCCAGCCGTTTTGAAGATTACCCGGAACAAACAGACAGACAGACAAAAATTTTTTAATTGCTATTTTAGGCATAGGTGTCGTGCAAATAACCGTGTGAGCATAAAAAAAGCCTATTATTTTGACATTACAAACAGACACTTCAATTTTATTTATTGGTATAGATAACACATAAGTACAAATAGTTATTAGACATTTTCATCGTGATTACGTTTTATGCGCTTCTCCTCAATATATTCTTACACTGTGGATGGGATGGGATTTTCGTAAAAAGGGGTACAATATTTTCCCTTCACGTACTAATATATAGATTTAGTAGTTGTATGTAAGGATACAAAGTCATATTCGGTATTCTCCCTAATAATTAAAAAGTTATATCAGTACATATACCATAGCTGAGTCATTCATCCATCCATCAGCCTACAGACGTCCACTGCTGGACATAGGCTTCACCACGAGAATGCTAATCGGTCCTGTGCTACTTGCATCCAATGGTTCCCTGCAACTTTGAAGATGTCGTCAGTCCACCTAGTGGGGCGTCGTCCGATTCGTGGCCGCCACTCAAGAACCTTTCGTACGCAACGGTTGTCAGTTCGACGAGCTGATAACTGAGTATTATGTTTAAAAAAAAGCGATATGTAGGTTTTAACACAAGATCTTTACGTAGTAGAGAATAATATGTCTCCTTACTAAGTTATGACTATAGTAGTAAGAAAATCATTTTATAATATCCATGTCGTATTTTGTCATTCAAGATTACATCTGTGACGACAAGGCTCTTTCTGATGCTCAGAAATTGAATTTGCAATATTTTTCACGTCGCCCTCTACTTGTCAGCCAGAAATAGGATGGTTCTACCTGGAGACATGTTCTGCTAAGTTCAGTATACTTTATTATAGATACGATAATACGATCATTTTCTAGTATATTTATGATGTAGATAAATATGTATTTCTTAGCCCACATTTTCATCAGTGGATAGTGAATAGTTATAGGTTTTTTTCATGATTATATCTGTATTTTTGTAGTAGTTTAACGATTATTCTTGAAATGGTAATTAAAAATATCGTCATCTCGTCTCAGCTCATATATACCGGCCATTCTTACCGGGCCCGGTCACCTGACCCAGTAAAAATGGCCATCTTTTTAAGATCACTCGTTCAGACTGAAAAATAATTGTTTTGCCTTATGCAAGTAAGAATATGGAGGAGGCCCGAGCCCAACAGTGGGACGTATGTGGGCTGCGATGATGAAGTAAGAATATACTTTTTGTTTTCTTACAATATTGTAAATGTTTAACTAAAATCATGTAAACAAGTAAATTAATCTCTTTGCTATTGGCTAAATATATGTATTTGTTATGAAGCCATTAATTCTTAGAATTGGGAACTCCTTTTGCATGCCGCTTGATGGTCATATATGGTGATACATTGTCTACCTGCAACTATTAATACTTTATACCCATATTTAGCAAAATAAATGATTTGATTGATTGAATATATGTACTATGTACTTATAAAGCCTACGTAACGTAACCAATTTTACGTTTCATTTTGTTAGTTGAAACTATACAGGTTTGGTTGTTTACAGTTACAATACAGCCTAGTCTATAAGATTTCGTTATTTGCTCAATGAGTAATAGCAACACTCACTAGTCTTAATAACTAAAGTTTAAGAAAAATATAACACTTTACATATAGCAGATAAGAATTTGTTTTGTTTATACCAAAGCTAGCAAAGTTTATCTATCCATCTAATCTAAGTTGTTATGACACGTTTAGTACTTTAAGTTGTGTTATTAATTTCTTATTTTAATACTATGTTTTGAAATAGACACTATAAGTAGTTAAACTTATAAAAATGAATAATTACTAATACTAATGTTACTTTTCCGTCCATAAGTAAAAGTAATAAATTATGTATTAAGTGTTATTTTGAGACTTGAGTGAGACTGATTATTGTGATAACTGTTCAGAAGTCATCATCATCATTATTTCAGCCTATTGCCGTCCACTGCTGGACGTAGGCCTCCCTCATGTTGCGCCACAATGTGCGGTCCTCTGCCGCCTGCATCCAACGACACCCAGCAACTTTCACTAGGTCATCGGTCCACCTAGTGGGGAGGCGTCCTACACTGCGTCGTCCGATACGTGGTCGCCACTCGAGAACCTTTCTTCCCCAGCGGTTGTCGGTTTGTCGAGCGATGTGGCCTGCCCATTGCCACTTCAGCGTGCTAATTCTTCGTGCTATGTCGGTTACACCCGTTCTTCTGCGGATTTCCGTAGTCCGGATTCTATCTCGCAGAGAAATCCCGAGCATAGCCCGCTCCATAGCACGCTGAGCGACTTTGAGCCTTGATATAAGGCCTACATTTAGGGACCACGTTTCCGTGCCGTAAATCATCACTGGTAACACACACTGGTCGTAGACCTGTGTTTTCAGACACTGAGGTATGTGGGTTCAGAAGAATGTTCAGGTATGTGTGTATGGGTGTTCACTGTGTTCAGAAGTCAGTTTGAATTAAATATTAACCTTGAGTCATTATCTTTTACCATTCTATATAGAAAATTTTCATTTAGTCAGTATTCTTACTCCGTCACCACACGGATAGTAAACACTAAAAATATACTTGTTCGTTTTTAGGGTTCCGTACCCAAAGGGTAAAAACGGGACCTTATTACTAAGATCTCGCTGTCTGTCCATCCGTCTATCTGTCACCAGGCTATACCTCAAGAACCGCGATAGCTAGACAGTTGAAAGTTTTAAAAATTATATATTTCCGTTCCCGCTATAACAACAAAGACTAAAAACAAAATAAAATTTATATTTAAGGGAGGGCTTCCATACAACTAACTTGATTTTTTTGCCTTTTTTGCTCTCTTTTGCTCAATGGGACTTATCCTTCGTGCGTGAGTCCGACACGCACTTGGCCATTTTTTCCTTTTCCTTTTGGCGTTATAATAAATGAATAGTTCATTTAAATTTAGACGTATATGCGATTAAAAAATAAGAACAATAAGATGCCATTAAAGCGATATGAAAATTTCGCGTTTTCAAAAAATCACAAATACTTTCCCTACTGTTAGGTGGTGACAGAGAAAAATATATTTCACCGCACCCAATTTTATCCGTAATTGTCATTGTAGTTTTCATTGCCGTGTGGAGGTGGATTAAAAATTCAATTCACCACACTCCCTATCTTGCCCGTGGATGTCGTAAAAGATGACTAAGTGATATAATATGCACATAAGATCTGTGCAAGAGAAGGAAAACTCGAAATGAAGGGTTTCATTTCTGACCAGCACGATATAGTAGGTTATATTCCCTCTGACTGTGGAGGAAGCCCGAGCCCCACAATAGGATGTATGTGGGCTGCGATGATGACGATGATGTCATTAAAGACTGCAATTAATGTAACTGTCATTAATGAATCTATAATCTATGAAGGCTATGGTCTATGGAAGAAAACATGAAGTAGGTATTTGTTAAGTTATTAGTTAGGTAACATGTTAAGTTATTACGAAACGTCTCCCATAAAGATGATAATGCCAATTTGCATTACGTAGGCCCACACTTTTCTAAGTGGTAAGACGTTGAACGTCGGTCGATGGGAGGGGGTATACCGTCGGGCCGCCCACTGATGACAAGTAACCCTGCTCCGGTGGCCGGCCCAACGACGAAGGCGACGTGGTATTCGGGTGGGTTGCGGGTGTTGCGTGCTTACGCCCCTCTGTCGCCCCGGACGGAGTGGTGCGAGGAGCGCGCCGACCGCAGCCCACCCAAAAAAAAAAGTGGTAAGACGTTTGGAATGGATTTTTAGTAGATATGGGTGCGAACTCATTACATCTGTAGTAATCATTTTCGCTAATAAAATAAGTTTTTTTTTAATATTTAAAATCATTAGCCTGCCCTCATCCCACGCTGGGTGGGGTTGGCATAATATATTCTTACCTTCTATAGACTTCTGTCAGGCATCATATTTGCACTCACTACTTTTATATATACATATCTTCATTCACGCATGCCATTTATCTCTTTTTGGTTCACCCACGATTCTTATATCCATCCAAAATTATATGAAAAACCCTCCTAGACAAAAGCCTTTCGTCCCTCTTCATCACATGTCCATACTAAGACAATTTCGTGCTTCTAATCTTCTCTATCATTGTGCCACTTTCAAACTTACTCTAATATACTCATTACTTATCTTGTCTTACCTTGTAACTTCACACATACATCTTAGCATACGCATCTCAGTAGCACGCACTCTTCTCTCATGCTTCTTTTTCAATGCCCGAAATTCAGATCAATACACAGCGACTGTTTTGATGACACTCTTGTATATTTTCCTTTACGTTTAAGAGTTTTCAGGTGTGTCACGTAATGCTTCGAAGATCTGTCGCCACTTTATTCATCCTATATTCATTCTATTATTCACCTCTCGGTCAATGTTGCGATCGTCTTGGAGTAAAAACTCTATGTATTTAAAATCGGAGTAAACCGGTAGGGATACTCCGACCTAAACCTATTATGTGAGAGAATTAGGAAAAGCCACTGAACATACAAAACAAACCATAAGTCTTGGTGCGGCTGATCTTAAATCTTTCTAACCTCTCCTGCCATTTCCCTTATCTGTTTTGTACCCTAATTGCCTCCTCGCCGACGAGTACTTCAACACCACAGTGTTGCCTTCTGTATGATGTCTGAGCATCCAGCACGAGGAGGATTAGAAAAGGTTTAAAGCGAACCCTAATGCACGCCTACCACCATTTTGAACTCATTAGTGACGCCGGCTTTAGACCGCATATTCCTATGCGTTCCTGCATATAAATTACTCTTTCAGGGAAGTCCCTGGTACTTATGATTCTTTCAAAGACCACTGCAGAACTTCTCTGGGACCTTAGTCGTTAATTCTAAAATAAAAAAAAAAGTTTTGACGGAGTGGTGCGAGGAGTGCGCCGACCGCAAGCCACCCCAAAAAAAGAATCATTTTCATTCTGCAATATGTATTCTTCTTGCATCGTATATATTGCTAAAGTTATTTGGAATAGTTTTAAGATCAGCCACCTGCCTGACATATTGATGTCAGGCAAGTGGCTGATCAGGCAGGCAGGTGGAGGTGGTGAAGGGGATTGCCCCTTTGGGAATGTATTTATTAACCAGAAGGCATTAGCCAAAATTGACCCAGGTCTAAACTTAGATTATCCTAGGTTTAATAAAGCTAATAAAATCCAAACTATATTATCAAACTAAGTTACTAATACCGGACCCATTACAATATATGTGTTCAAAACTTAACCTTCCTAAACTGTTGAAACAACATTGAACATGTTAAAAACGTTGACAGGCTACGAGGGTGAGATTCCCTCAGGCACGGCGAGACACGGGTTGAACAAGTCCAAACAAGGTGGGCATCATGTGACGATTTGTTAAATATACAGTTTGAAATTGTTGAATTTATTTAGAAATCTAAATCTAGTTCATATTTATAACAATTAACCGACCCGTGTAACTTCGTTTATTTCCAGAAAAAAGAGAAAGAGAGTGGAGTGGAAGAGTGGACTCCTCCACAATATGAAGGTAAGTGACCTACTATACCACGCTGGTCAGACATGTTGGTATAGGGTTTAGTTTCGAGTTTCCTCTCTTGCATAGATGTTATATGCATAATTATTATATCCCTTAGTTGTCTTTTACGACACCCATGGGTAAGAGATGGGGTGGTGAATTGTATTCTTACTCCCTCACCACACGGACAGAAAAGGCACTATAATTTTGGTAATCTGTTCCCGTGAGATAATAGTTCAATTTTAATGTTATATTAATTAGCTCAAATTTGACTTGAGAACTATTACGATCACTAGATGGCTACGGCGTCGATTTAGATCACGTTGTAGTTCTGTCATGATGTCATTCCAGGAGTGGTAGGACCACACTGTCGACAGTTATCTGTCTACAGCCAAGGGCCGGTCCGTCCAGTACCATGCTCTCGCAGAAAATCAACGTCTGAGTAGTAGCAATTTGTTACTGCGCTTCGTTCGGTGAGCGAGAGAGCCGGAAGCCCAACTTTCTGAGGATGATTGCGTGTGGAGGGTTTTGGTGGTGCCCTTGGTATCACCGAGCCTCAATGCACGCATTCACACTCCCTTCGCTTTCTTCGCGGTAGGCAATGGCCTTGTAAAGGTCCATGAGCGGCAGCAACACTTACCATCAGGTGTGCATCATGTACTGTTTGCTCGTTTGCCACCGTGTGCAATAAAAAAAAAATAATTTAGAGGTAAAACTTCTTTTTTTTTGTGTGACTCTAGTTTACATAATAATTTCTGATATTTATGTGTGGACATTTTTCGTGTGGTGACGAAGTAAGAATACACTTCAACCACTCCCTATCTTGCCCGTAGATGTCGTAAACGACTAAGGGATATAATATGCACATAACATCTGTGCAAGAAAAGCAAACCTCGAAAAGAAACCCTATACAAACATGTCTTTTATTTTTCTTTTTTTTTTTCTTTGGGGTGGGCTGCGGTCGGCGGGCCTCCGCACCACTCCGTCCGGGGCGACAGAGGGGCTTAAGCACGCAACACCCGCAACCCACCCGAACACCACGTCGCTTTCGTCGTTGGGCCGACCACTGGAGCAGGGTTACTTGTCATCAGTAGTCATACAAACATGTCTGACCATCATGGTGCCCAACAATGGGACGTATGTGGGCTGCGATGATGATGATGCGTGTAAACACATCTTTATATATAAGTCTTCTGTTCGTGTGTTTGTTTTTGTGGCTGTTCCGATGAATATAACAATGGTTTAGATTAATAATTGGAACCGGTAGGTGGCACTTCGATCGATTTCAAGGAGAAGTCCTTTTACTATTTTGTTAGATTTGAATAGAACAACGTCTGTTGGGTCAGCTATTTCTAAATAAAAATATTTTTACGGATTTTATCGCGTTTGTATTTGATTTTTGATTGCCTGACATTTCGAATAGTTTACAGCGTTCATGGTCCACCCGCGACCAGTTTTTTTTTTACAATGTCACTATAGTTGTTAGCCGCAGATGGCTGTGACAACGTTATCCAGACTGTTGGGTGAACGATGAGGGCTCTCAACCCGAAACATTTTGAGAAAACTTTATTCAACGCGAGTGAAGCTGCGAGTAAAGCGCAAGATAGCAATAAAATATTCAAAGCAGTATAATACAATTTTTATTAGTACAATACAAAATTTAATTACCTAAACTGTTTATTATTTGCCGACTGTTTAACTGACAATCTCTGGGGATTGGAGAGGGATGGTAATAATAGTAGTCCCGGTATCGTAACTTATGTATCCTTAACTTACATTGAGAGCTTTGAGGGTAACTAATTAATTTCAACAAATTTTAAGCGCTCGTCTGACCTTAATAGAAAAATGGTTTTCATAACTTCGTTTTACATACTCTGTAAATTAATAAAGTTACTTTAATGAATATATTTAATAAACGTTTTAGGTGCGAAGCCCCTGTAATACTGATGTTGTTGCCGGGACATGGACGGCGATGGTACAGCAAGAGGTAACCCGCCAGGATGACTACCGAGGTCAAGGAATTACTACCAGTAGTCAGTCTAATGGCTATGGGCAGCAGATACGGTAGGTTATGCAAAGCCGCGCTTCCATCGCGTCGGACGGATTGGGCCAGATATGTCTAGTCCCTAGCCTATAGCAAAATAAAGGTTAATTAATAAAATTTATTTATTCGCTGGATGCGGCCACAGGATCGCACTTTATGGCGAAACATGAAAAAAGAATAGGTATAGAAATGGACAACGAAAGCTTGGATGATTGACGATGATGATGATTTATATCATTTCAGTTCCACTATTGAGTTCACTGTTTTCCTTTTTTTTAGGGTAGGCTATAGTCATTGTGGAGTGGCTAATTGTGGAGTGGTAGGACCACACTGTCGACAGTTATCTGTCCACAGCCGCGGGCCGGTCCGTCCGGGGCAGTACCACACTCTCGCAGAAAATCGACGTCTGAGTAGTAGCGATTTGTTACTGCGCTTCGTTCGGTGAGCGAGAGAGCCGGAAGCCCAATTTTCTGAGGGTGTTTGCGTGTGGAGGGTTTTGGTGGTACCTTTGGTATCACCGAGCCTCAATGCACGCATTCACACTCCCTTCAATTTCTTCGCGGTAGGCAGCGGCCTTGTAGAGGTCCATGAGAGGCAGCAACACCATCAGGTGTACTGTTTGCTCGTTTGCCACCATTTGCAATAAAAAAAAAAAAAAATTCAGCGCACCCGCCGCCCAGCTCCGTCTGGGGCGACATAGGAGCGGCGCGCGGCCCCATTACCCACCATAGCATGTCACCTTCGTCGTTGAGTCGACCATTGGTACCGAGTTTTTTGTCCTCCGTGGTCCGAAATTGAGTTCACAGTGGAAGAAATATGTGTGACGGAGTAACAATACAATAATTCACTGCCTACCTGCCTGTGAGCGTCGTAAAAGACGACTAAAAGGTTGTGATGGCATCTATGCAAAAGAATTAAAACTCGATATGAAATTCTATACCAATTCGTCTGACCAGCGTGGTATAGTAGGTCATATTGCATTGTGGAGGATGCTTGAACCCAACAGTGGGACATATTTGAGCTGACACGATGATGATAGCTTTGGATATTTATATTCTGAATTATAATATCAACAAATACGTTCGCTAAGGCGTGGTAACTAGTGCCTGCTACGTTATTATTATTTAACTTTGTGAACTATCTTCACTTTCTTTGCGGTTGGTAGCGGCCAACAAAGTTTCATGAGGGACCATATTATTTACCTTCAGGTCTGTTGTTTGTTCGTTTGCCACTAACAGCAATTAAATAAAAATAAAACAAATAAACTGATATTTGTTTTTTTTTTATTGTCGATAGTGGCAAACAAGCAAGCAGCACACCTAATGGTAAGTGATAATGCTGCACATACACCTTTGCAATATGAGGGGCACAGCTAGGCTGTTGTCTACCATGAAGAAAATGCTCATTTTAAACCTAGTTTAAATTGCTAGATTACACCTCCATTCGTGTCAAACAATTACTTCAAGGGCGTCTTCGTCCTGGACTTCACCAAGCCACGTACGTTGAGGATTCGGTACCTGTACTAATAATGATGAGGAGGGAATACTTGCCGCCCTTTTGACGCCCCAGATGAAACGGACGGTCTGCGCCCAGATCAATGGCCACAGAGAAAAAAAAATTCAGCCTACCAAATTCATCCACTGTTGTGCTCGAGCCTCCTTCATAATAGAAGGTATATGGATCTACTATACTACGCTGGTCAGACGCGTTGGTATAGTGATTGATTTCGAGTTTTTCTTGGTTTGCATAGACGTTATATGCATATTGTATCCCTTAATCGTCTTTTAAGACATCAAAGGGCAAGATAGGGAGTGGTGAAATGTATTCTTACTCCGTCACCACACGGACAATTATTATCATTAATGAATGTTTATAAACTACCATATTTAATTTAGTCATATTCGAAATGTTTAATAGTATTTAACACACGTGAAAGTCTACAATTGCAATTCGGACTATAGTCGTCGCATATCTCGTATAAGAGTTAGTTCTTTTCGATCCTTTGTATAGCAAAATACTATTGTAGATCGTACAAAGAATTTCTCTGTACGGGGATCAAACCCACGTCACTCCCAGTATAGGAGATCGCTATTTAGACTACTGCATAAGGAACTGCTACGGAAGGGCACCATAAGTCACCGTAATTGCTCCTCACCGCTACTACTAATTCTTTGACCTCAGTGACCAACTCAAGTTAATCTTACCACTACCGTCCCCATCGTGGCCTGGATAACAAACAACAGTTTATACCCCTACACGTTTCAACTTAATTTAAAAATATATATATATATTTTTAAGGTCGTGTGTTAAACATGAAAAATTGTCAAGCTATCGCTGTTTTTTTATTGTATTTACAGCAGAAAAAGAACATTGACGATATATTTTCTCTTAATGGACTGCAGTCAAGTGCAAAGTGATAAGGGTGAATGATTTTCATGCCAACATGCAAATTATATCCATATGACTGGACATTCTCTTTGGCAACATTTAAATTTATACTTATTATAAAACAATAAAGAGACAGAATCTGTACATTGAAGATATACGAGAAAAAATGTGTATGTTAAAATCTTTGTCAGAACATTTGTCCTTTTGTTTTTCAAACCAATAAATACAATTATTTATTGGTTATTACAATATAACATAAGTTATGGTAAGAAAATAAAGAAATTATTATTATTTACTAGTAACCCGCCCTCGTTTCGCTTCGGTTTCAGTCGCCTTATACGCGTAGTGCCCGTTCCCGTGGGAATACCAGAATAAAATGTAGCCTATGTTACTCTCTGATATTATAGCTTTCCATAGAAGAAAGAATTTTTGAAATCGGTTCGTTGGTTTAAGTGTGAAAGGGTAACAAACTAACAAATTAACAAACTTACTTTTGCATTTACTTACGTTTAAAATACACAGAGGCCTTTGAAGAAATTAATTCTTAAAATTTTCATCATAATTCCGTTTAATACTCTCTCTCTACTCTACTAACTCTAACTACTAGCTACTCATTCAGGGTATGAAAATCAAATAAGTTTTAGCAAACCATCTTATTCACGTATTTACATCGAATCTCTGGTGAGGAACTGATCTGCCTAATTCGCATCGCTTGATTGCAAGCCTCTGAGGACTTCGATTAACAGTCTGTATTTACTTCGAATTGATTACTTATACTGCTATTTGATGAATATCTAATACCTACTTAGAAAATATTTTCAGAGGTTATTTTATGGAATATCAGAGATACGGAATATTAATTTGGATGTTTATTTACGATATATAAATATTTTCATCATCATCACTATCAACATCTCGGCACATAGACGTCCCACTGCTGCGCTCAAGCAAAAAAACAACAATATTATATTATTTCATTATTATATTTTACTTAGAAAAAAATAACTAAACATTATGATCATCAACCATTACCACGACGAGTCTTTCGCCGTCCACTTCTACACGTAGGCCTTCTTCATGATTCACTCCAAAGTGCGGTCTTATGACGCCTGTATACAATGACTCGCAGCAACTTTCAGCAAGTTGTCAGTCCACCTGAAAGTGTGTTCTCAGCGATGTGATCGGTCGGGGGGTGGGTTCGTCGAGCGATATGGCCTGCACATTGGCCCTTCAGCGCGCTTATTATGTCCTATATCGCTTCTATGACGGTCATACGGATTCTTCTACAGATCTTCGCCTGATCTTATATCAATTACTTAGGGTCGATTCCGTCCATCAGACAAAGAACACCTGCACTTTTTTGCCCATAGGACCGTAAAAGGCCACTAAGGGATTCGATATGCACATAACAGATAAAAGACAAGTAAAGCTTGAGATAAAAGTCTTCCACAACACGTCCGACTAGTGTGCTAAAACAGGTCTATTCCTCTCTCATTATGGAGGACTCTCAAGTCCAACCTTGAGATGTATATGCTGAAAAGAAAGTGAAAGCTTCTACTTCCTTTTTTACAAAGGCAAACCTATTACTAAGCAAACAATTGTTATATTGCGTGGACTTTACAAACATACTTTTCATGAACATAAATGAGACCCAGTCTCAAAACAATAATCTGTGGATCACGCAAAATAAGGTCGTTTTTTATTTTTATTGTTTTGCTGGAGTGATTTGGTTTGGACACCACTTAATATTTTCAGAGCGAAGGATGGGGGCCGTGCTGCACCATATCATACCCTGTTCCCTACCCATCGTCATTGGGCCGACCGCTGGCACCGATTTCTTAATATCCGTGGTCTAGACAGTGGATTTCCTTCAGTGAGACGATTGCTTCGCAGAAGATGGCGAATGCGTTCCTGACGCTGTCGAGCGTCGTCCTTGCAGGTTCAATTCTCATCCTACATGAAAATTGAACCTGCAACGCTGAGATATTTGGTTTTGGTTGATATTTGATAAGACAGATCGATATCTCAATCACTACATTATTTGTATTGTCGAAAATTTATCCCTTGAAAGATGTGAACCAGTCAGTTCTACCTGTAGGTATATACCTATAGGTACTGATTACCTACTGGTACTTACCTATAGGTATCGTAACGATTGTCTGAATTGGGTATGATTTATACCTACAGGTAGGTAAATACCTGTAGGTATAAATCATACCCAATTCAGACAATCGTTACGAGTTCAAAATTCTATCTCTCTATTGGTCAATTTACATAACAATACCACTAAAACTTCACACATTTAAGTATTGTTAGCAGACACAGTGACAATTAATATTGGACCCCTGAGCCCGACCTTAAACTTGTGCAAACCATACCAAGGGCCAATCATATACTTCACATGCTAACAATGACAGTTGATAATTAGTTAAATTAAGTACTTCTCTTGAACAGATATGCTATATCTTGACTAACATTGTATAACAATTATTAATGGATCTCTGTTATGTGGCAATGCAGAGATCAAAAGGATTCGTTTCAGCTCATATACGTCCCACTGCTGGGTTCGACCCTCCTCCGCATTAGGTGAGAAATTGATCCACTAAACCATGCTAGTCAAAAATGTTGGTAGTTTTCTTTTCCAGTTGGTGGTTTTCCTTCTCTTGCATAGATGTACATTGGATCCCTTAGTCATCTTTTACAATATCCACGTGCAAGACACGGAAAAAGATTAGTCTTATAAAATTATTAGGTATTTTTACAGAGCAAATATATATTTATTAAAATATCGAAACAAAAAAATAGATAATATTATTTTTTTTGTTTAGAATCCGAAATACGGCAATCCGAAGAAGAACGGGTGTAACCGACATAGCTCGAAGAATTAGCACGCTGAAGTGGCAATGGGCAGGCCACATTGCTCGACGAATCGACAACCGCTGGGGAAGAAAGGTTCTCGAGTGGCGACTACGTATTGGATGACGCAGTGTAGGACGCCCCCCTCTAGGTGGACCGACAACCTGGTGAAAGTTGCTGGGCGTCGTTGGATGCAAACGGCACAGGACCGCACTTTGTGGCGTAACACGAGGGAGGCCTACGTCCAGCAGTGAACGGCGATAGGCTGAAATGATGATCATCATCATCTTGCTCTTATCCCAATTACTTGGGGTCGACGCAATATGTCATCTGTTTTGACATATTGCAAAAAGTTTCGGCAATGACTTTTATGACCGGCCGCCTGCCTGACGTCAACCCTCCTTGGGAATGTAATCGTTGACCCAAATGGTACCAGATGGAGTTGGTCCGGGTCAATCTAGGGCTCTTAGTCGTCTTTTACGACACCCACGAGCAAAGCAAGGGTTGGTAGTATTCGAAGCCGCTACCACACAGCACATAGGCTGAAATGATGATGATGAAATTATTTTTTTTATGACAGGGCTTTGAAATTGTGATCTGCAACCTTTTTATCGAAAAGTAGTCTTGTTAAATAGTGCGTCGGGTAGACTGGGAGCAGTGTCTCACTTGCCTTTGGTTTTGTTTTAAATAGGGCAATAACCCCAACAAGGGATGATCGCACGGTGTGCCATTTTGTGAGTGAGGCCTAAGGCGTAAGTAGACGGCGAAGGGCTTTCTTAAATGTCTAGAAGACCATTAAATAGAATAAGTAGATAACTTCGCTGTATAAGAAGGAAACTTAATATAAAACTCTAAGTAACGTGTTTGAGCAACGTGGTGTAATAGACTAATTTTCTATTTATCTATAGTTTGTGTTCGTTAGTGTAAATGTTTTGTGACCGCCACGAGGCCCTGATATGGAAATCAGTGTTTCCATTAGTCAAAGATTTTTAAAATGCATTAACACCCACGGTTGTCCCCGTTCCCGTAGAAATACCAGCATAAAATACAATCCATGTTACTTGCTGATAATGTAGCTTTAGAATTTTTAATATCACTGTAGTGGTTTATTAGTGAAAGCATAATAAACAAACAAACTTACTTATTTATAATATAAGGATTATCGAGCATTTTTAAATAAAATCACTACATATTATAATACAAAGTCGCTTCCCGCTGTCTGTCTGTCCCTATTTATGCTTAGATCTTTAAAACTACGGAACGTATTTTGATGCAGTTTTTTTTATAGATAGAGTGATTCAAGAGGAATGTTTATATGTATAATACATGCATAATATGTTGCTCTTTCAAGAGTAACCTTTAAAGATACTATGTTTGTATTATCGAATGACAAAAAGCTGTAAACGTTGTATATAAAGACATTTTGTAGTACATTTAGTATCTGCATTGCGTAGCCAGGCAGGGTCGCTAGCTTTTAAATAAAATATAAGAAAATTAACTTTCAATATTAATTTGCTTTCAGAAGTCACTACTGTGCCTTATTTCATTTAAACTAAGAGGTTGAGGTTGTTAAAGTTATACCCTAAAGTTGTGTGAATTTTCTCCGACGACCACAACTTCGCGAGAAACACAGAAATAAATTCTGAGATATTTTATTTATTTATTTATTTATTTAAGACAACACCCTGCACTAAGGAAATAATCCTTATATTGCGGGGGACTTTACAAACATATAATTAACGGACACAAATTACATCCAGACTCAGAACAACAATTTGTGGATCGCACAAAGTGTTATCCCGCGTGGGATTCGAACCCCCGACACTGGCGCTGTAGGTCGCTATCTTAACCACTACGCCATCTGTGCAGTTATTTGCATATTAGTTAAAGATTCGCAAATATTTTAGTACTAAGTATATAATGTTATACGACCATACTGTTGATCGTCTTCTGTCTATAGTTGCGGGCCAGTTCATCCGGGGTAGTACCCGCACTCTCACAGAAAATAAACTCTTTTTTTTTTTGGTTCTTTTTTTTTGGGGTGGCCTACGGTCGGCGCACCCGTCGCCCGGCTCCGTCCGGGTCGACAGAGGGGCGTAAGCACGCACACCTGTAACCCACCCGTGACACGTCGCCTTCGTCGCCGGCCCAACGACGTCATGACAAGTCACCCTGCAGCCTTGTGCAGGGTGACTTGTCGTCAGTGGTCGGCCCGACGGAATACCCCTTGAGGAGTTCCCTCTCCTTGACTGACATCCTCACCGAGGGAGGAACGTCTTCCTCGCGCAGAAAGAAAATCAACGTCTGAGTAGCAATCAACGTCTGGGTTATGGTGATACCTTTGGTGTCACCGAAACTCATTGTACGCATTCCTTCACACTCTTCAATTTCTTCACAGTAGGCAGCGGCCGTGTGTTGTTTGCTTTTTTGCACACCAACAGTATTAAAAAAGTACTTTAAATAAGTCCATCTTATTTAAGGAATCATTATTGAGTGAGTCTGATTTTTGAATGGCTCTATCGAATATTTACTGCACTTGGAGTTAAAAACCCATTTTTATTTTTGTTAAAGCAAGCTATAAAATGCAGTATTTATGGATTTGGAGCATCGAGTATAAATATCATTGAATCGGGCAAAATATACAATAATAACAGCTAGAGAATATTTCTCTGCGGAAATGCTCAAAATGAAATTAAATATGTTCGAAACTGTGTTGTTGTGGGGTTAAGAATACTACCAACCTCTTACATTACTCGTGGATGTCGTAAAAGTCGACTAAGAGTATATCGACCTGAAACAACTCCATCTGAGGCCGTCAGGTTAATAATTATATTCTCAAGAAGGGTTAACGTCAGACAGACGTCTGATAATAAAACTATTGCCAATAACTCTCGCAATATGTAAATTAATTATAGTAAAACAAAAAAACTAAAAAGCGCGCTTACAAGTTACAAGTTAAATACTAGTAGTTTACTTTCATCTAACAAGTATTGAACCAACTACCTTGGGATATAGTCTTTACTGCATTGTGCAAAGCTGACAGCCCGAATCATAGAAGATTCGGATTTCGCACATGCGTAGTTCGTACACTAGGTCTATCCCTCTTGCTCTTATGCAAAGGTTACTATTAGAAATTTCTAATTCCTGGTGAATTTTATCAGGACATTCGCCTATTTTGATCGAATTATTGCATTGTCTGGGCACCTTTGACGAGTGTGTCAAGTTTAAATAAAATCTGTTCGTTCGAAGTGGGGCAAAATTACGTTTGTTACATAAATAGATACATAAATTCAAGGAAAACTAATAAAAACGTGTTTAAAATTAAAACTATTAGGATTTTCATTATTAAAACACATTATATATGTTTATGTGTACTATACGAGTAACTGCAGTTTTAGATATCATCCTCAATCTTTTCTATCCCAATTACTTAAGGTCAACTCAATATGTATTCTTCTTTCATCGTCTCAGCTCATAAATGTCCCATTGATGGGTTCGAGCCTCCTCCCTAATAGGAGGAAAATTAACCTACTATGCTGGTCAGATATGTTGGTATAGAAAGAAAGAAGAAAAGAAAAATGGTTTATTTGTCCCTCGTAGGGGGATACATATATGTAAACATAGTTTACATGTAGATAGATGTAAGAGCTAGGATCCTATCCACAAGCGAGTAAAAAGATCGCTACTCAACTTAATGTTGTAGTAACACCACAACGCTGTTTTTCATTAGCGGCCTGTTGTGTGACGATTGTCAGTAAATTCAACGTCCACTACTTATTTACAACATATTTTGTGTTAAGAATTAAACTAAAATAAGTACACACTAACACACGTGCAAATATTAATAATAATAACAATTACAAAATAAATTAATGACATTAGAAAAGAAAATCCCCAAAAGTCTCTGTGTGCTTTATCGTATAGGGTTTTATTTCGAGATTCCCTTTTCTTGCCCAGATGTTATATGCATATTATATCCCTTAGTCGTTTTTTACAACATCCAAGGGTAAGATAGGGAGTGGTGAATTCTATTCTTACTCCGTTACTACACGGATTTTCATCATACATATAGTAAAAAGTTTGGGTATTAGTTTTATGATCGGTCGCCTGCCAGTCGTTAAACGTCTCCGGAAATGTAATTTTTGACTAGATGGCATCCGTTGTAATTGCCCCCAGGTATTTTTTATTGCAAGTGATGGCAAAACGGATAAACAGTACACCTGATGGTAAGTGTTGCTGCCGTTCATTGACCTTTGCATGGCAGTTGCCTAACGCGAAGAGAATGAAGGGAGTGTGAATGTGTGCAATGAGTTTCGGTGATACTAAAGTCATCATTACAACTAAAACCCACGCAAACACCCTCGGAAAGTTGAACTTCCGGCTCTCTCGCTCACCAAACGAAGCGCAGTAACAAGTTCTGTAGAAGTGTGGCAGGAGTGTGGATTCATAAATTATTGTTCCGAGTATTGTTGTAATTTGTGTCCGATAACTATATTTTTATAAAGTTACTCGCCACTCACGGATTATTTCTTTAGTACAGGATGTTATAAAAAAAGTGCTATGTTATATATTTTTTACTAAATAACTTAATCATATAAAGGAACAGGCAGGTACGTTAAAGCATTTCAGTTGAATGTACAAACTATAAAGGTGACCTACACAAACATTATCTATTAAGCACCTATCTACCTGCTACCCACAGCTTTTGTAAGGGACCTTTAATATATAAGGTAGTTAGAATACATAAATAAAATACAAAGCAAATGTGAGATACAGGGTGTGGGCATTAGTTCTACACCATTACCCGCTATGAAGGACCTTATCCTACTTATGCGAACTAAAGATGTGTAACAAATCTATATATATAAAAGAAAGTCGTGTTAGTTACACTATTTATAACTCAAGAACGGCTGTACCGTTTTACCTGATAATTGGCGGAGAAGTAGCTTAGAACCAGGAGACGGACATAGGATACTTTTTATCCCGTTCGACCGGGTTCCCGTGGGACTTGATATAAAACGTCAAAGAGAATACAAGTCACTATAAAACGTGGTATAACAAAAACGCATCTATCATGTAATAACAAAACGCAAAAGACAGACTATATTATCGTAAATTTAGAAAATATATTTATGAATAAAATTATGGCAGTACGAAGTTCGCTGGGTCGGCTGGTAATTATATTCATATATGTTCCCAATAATTATGAGCATGAGCAAACTAACTTTGCAAGATATTCTCCGTGCTTAAATGTGTTGAATTTTGATATTTGTAAATTAAAATCTTGCTCTATTTTTTATTTAAACATATTAAATTATATTTATGAGAAGAAAAACTCGAATTTAAGCCCTATGCTAACCCGTTTGACCAGCATGGTGTAGTAGGTCAATTGCCTACTATTATGGAGAAGGCTCGAGGCCAACAGTGGGACATATTTAAGCTGAAATGGTGATGATGATGATTAAATTATATTTCCATTAAAGTAATCTATTAAGATAATTCTTTCCATATGGTTACGGAGTACGAATACAATTCACAACCCCCTCTTTTACCCGTGGGTGTCGTAAAAGACGATTAAGGGATATATTACGCATATAACATCTATGCAAAAGAAAGAAAATTCGAAACAAAACTCTATGCCAACCTGTCTGACCAGTATGTTAGTAAGGTCAACTTCCCCCTATTATGGAGGAGGCTCGAGCCCAGCAGTGGGACGTATATGAGCCGAAATGATGCTGAAAATAATTCAATATCTTAATACTTTGATATGGTCATCTTTGATTATTGATCAGTATCATTTAGAACGGATTGTATCCCAAGTAGGGGGTATTTCGTCGGGCTGACCACTGATGACAAGTAACCCTGCTCCAGTGGTCGGCCCAACGACGAAGGCGACGTGGTGTTCGGGTGGGTTGCGGGAGTTGCGTGCTTAAGCCCCTCTGTCGCCCCGGACGGAGTGGTGCGGAGGCGCGCCGACCGCAGCCCACCCAAAAAAAAAAAAAAGAACGGATTGTATATCAAATGTGGACACGTGTAAGTCTTTAGGCAAGCTCTTTGTTGTGAATTTAGCTTGAACTGTCCACCTGAGAACATGTAATAAAATATGATTCGTTATACTTGAGTTTTGGTTCGCAGAAATCATTGTTTCTATCTTACATTATTTCTTATATAATGTTTCTTGTATTTTCTATGATTGTGCGAGTAATTATTGATTGTGATTACGATCGCTGTGTTATTTCGGAAATTGAGAATTTCTCTCAAGAGTTTTTATGTCAATGTAGTGGTAGGATTGTAGTGGTAGGACCACATTGTCGACAGTTATCTGTCTACAGCTGCGGGCTGGTCCGTCCGGGGTAGTATCATGTTCTCGCAGAAAATCGACGTCTGAGTAGTAGCATTTTGTTACTGCACTTCGTTCGATGAGCGAGAGAGCCGGAAGCCCAACTTTCTGAGGGTGTTCGCGTGTGGAGGGTTTTGATGGTGCCTTTGGTGTCACCGAGCTTCAATGCACACATTCACACTCCCTTCACTTTCTTCGCGGTAGGCAGCGGCCTTGTAAAGGGCCATGAGCGGCAGCAACACTTACCATTAGGTGTACTGTTTGCTCGTTTGCCACTGCTTGCAATAAAAAAAAAATCCCTCTACACATTCTCAATGTTGTAACTCCTGTAAGTTAAGATTCACAATGGTCTCCATGAAAATCAGGTCTTTTCCTTAGGAAGCCTCGCGAAACGCTTTGAATTACTTTTTAATCTGCAACAAATTTAATTTAAAAGATGAAGAGGAGTTGGAAGAATTCCACTTACCTCTTATGCAAAGCGAGAGACATGTGAATTTACCAAGGGGTCAATAAATAAGAAGATGCATTACCACAAGAGAGCTGCAGATCAGTACATCGGATTCGATAGAGTTTAAGAGGCTTATATTTGAGTCATGTGGTGATGGAGTAAGAATACAATTCACCACCCCCTATCTTGCCCGTGGCTGTCGTAAAAGACGACTAAAGGATTGTAGTATGCATCCAAAATCTATGCAAGAGAAGGAAAACTCGAAATAAATCCCTATATCAATTTCCCTCCCGCTGGGGAGGAGGCTCGAGGCCAGCCGTGGGACAAATAAAAGCTGTGATGATAATGCTATGTGAACCATAAGAATTACAATAGTAGGAAAACGTTAATCTCATTTTTTTTTTCTTATTTATCTTCATATAGATACAATTGAATCGATCGGTCGAGTTATAATAATGTCTGTCTAAAGTTTTCCATATTTGAGGAATTCTATATTTAATAGCACGTTATATATGGGTTACGGAAGCAATGGACTTGCCACATCATTCGACGCACTGACAACCGCTGGGAAAGAAAAATTCTCGAGTGGCGCCCATGTATCGGACGACCATGTGTAGGCCGCGCCCCCATTAGGTGGAATGACGATGTAGTAAAAGAGGCTGGGTAACATTAGATGCTTATTATAGAACCGCACTTTATGGCGAAAGATGAGGACGGCCTACGTCCAGCAATGGGCGGTGATAGGCTGAATGATGATAATGATATTTGGTTTACGGAGAAAAAGAAGTATGTAAATCAACATACAATATATCATCATGTATGTATTCATCATCATAAGATTTACGTCTTATGTTTTTGGGAGCTAATGTTCATTCAAGTCTCCTCATATTCATCACACACTTGAGCTCGAATCTACTCAAAAAAAAAAAAATAGGACAGAAATTAACCTTCTATACCTAATTGGTATGTTGGTATAGGATTTTATTTACAATTTTCCTTCCCTTGCATAGATGTTAAATACATATTACCACCCAGAATAAAATTTACCACCCACTTTCTTGCATTTGGAACAGCAAAGGAAACCCAAAATGAAACTCTGTACCAACCCGTTTATAGAATAATTTTCTTTTTGTACTGGCAATGAAATTGTATCAAAATGTGGGTCAAAAAATCTCTCTTCGTATGTCAATTTCCCCGCCCATTGTGGAGGAAGGTCGAACACAACAGTGGGACGTATATGCGCCATGATGTTGTGAAATTATATTCTTACACTGTCACTATACTATTGTATATAATATTATCTAAAATAATGTTGTATAACGAGGAGTTACGACGGGAAATAACAAGCACATAAATTAATGGCTTTTCCTGTAGAAAGCCATAAATACTGACATATAAGTTGTTCTTGCGTAGTTTATACGTGTACCAATGATGCTTAGTGAATATTACCTATATCTCTTTTGAAAGTAAACATTATATTACAATATCAAAAATATTGAAATGTGGGATAACACTGTCGACAACCACCTGTCTACAGCCGCGGGCCGTTCCTTCCCAGGTAGTATACACTCTCACAGAAAATCGACTTCTGAGTAGTAGCAATTTGTTAAGGCTCTTCGTTTGGTGAGCGATTAAGATATAAATGACGATAACCCGGTATTAAAAGAATAAAAAAGATTGACCTATATAGAATGCAAGAAGAAGGGTAAAAAAGATGTAGTGATCGCGAGAGCTAAGGCCTAAGACAGACTAATCGAAGTCTTGAGAGCCCCAACGGGCAAAAGGAACTGTAGCTCCTAGCGAAAGCGAGAGAAAGAATGCTAGAGATATCATGCATGTTAAATGTATAAAAGATGGTATTGGCAGAGTTCCCATCAGTGATGAAGAAATAAAAGGTCGGTGGAAGAGTTATTAGCCGCACCAAGACTGAATGAACATTTATTCTGTAACTTCGGTGACTCTTCCCAATTCTCTCACATTGCCTTAGATGAGATATCATTACCGATTTGCTCCGACTTTAAGTCGTAGGCTCCCTTCTCCAAGACGATGACAACATTGACCGGGAGGTAAATAGTAGTATTAATGCAGGATGGATGAAGTGGCGACAGGTCTCGGGAACAATTTGTGACGCACGGATGCCCCCCGGGAAAATATACAACAGTGTCATCAGACCTATTGCTATGTATGGATCTGAATGTTGGGCTTTGAAAAAGACGGATGAGAGAAGATTGCATGCCACAGAGATGCGTCTGCTAAGATGGATGTGTGGCGTTACAAGGTAAGATAAGATAAGAAATGAGTATATTAGGGGAAGTGGCACCAGTGATAGAGAAGATTCGGGGTTCGAGATGTCTCGGTATGGACATGTGATGAGAAGGGATGAAAAGCATGTGACAAGGCAGTTTATCGATATGGTTGTGGACGGACGTAACAAGCGTGGGAGACCCACAATGAGGATAAACCTATCAAAGAGTTAGTGCAGATATGACGGCTGATAGGAGGTTATGGAAGGTAAGAACACGTTGCGCCGGCCCCACTTAGTATCAGAGGCAGGCAAATGATGACTTCGTTTGGCGAGCGAGGGAGACGGAAGCCCAACTTATTGAGAATATTTGCATGTGGTGAGTTTTGGTGATGCCTTTAGTATTATCGAATCTTATTTCACGCATTCACACTACTATTTCACATTAAATAAATTTAAAACTAAAGTGCTCCCTACAAGTAAGCTATTTTCAATGAAATTTCGTATCACCGAAGCTCATTGCACGCGTCCACATTCCTTTCACTTTCATCACGGTAGGCAGCGGCCTAGCAAAGGATCATGAGCGCCAGCAGCACTTACCATCAGACGTCGTGATTGCTCGGTAGCCACCAACAGCAATGAAACATACTCTCCTCAGAAAGAGAAGCATGTATTCTTTTTCAGTCTACACAAAAATGTTAAATGAATAATAATGTATTAAAGATATACGCCATTGTTAACATTTCTGCTCTACTGCGTTTGGGTTCGAAGATCACTGGACATAATCTGCAAATATATTTACACAAAAATGTATATAATACGTATTCTTATATAAACAACGTAATGGATTTGTCTATAGACCTTTTGCGAATAGGCAGAATATTTATAACTAACTGTTTGTCTTTTGAAACTGGTCAAGACTATCTTAAAGGCAACTTTTTGCCTTTTGAAACGAGTTAAGAATTTACATAGTTACTTTTCTATGGAAGTCCCTCTTGGTGTGCAAATATTGCATATTTGGGTTCAAAAAATAACGAACTTCGATTGAAGGCGACGCGGAGCGCAATCGGTATCGTGCGTCACGTGTGGATTCAAACTTTAATTTTAAGTCTCAGTATTAATATAATTTTAAACAATTTATATTGATGAATAGATAATTAAAAGACATTAACTCTCATTTTAATAAGTTTTCTTTATGTGAATACATCAAAATAATTGTCAAATTTAGACAAAATTACGTGACCAGCGATATTATGTCAAAGTTAATTCATTAACCCTCTACGTAAAAAGAGGGGTGTTATAAGTTTGACGTCGATGTCTGTCTGTCTGTATGTATGTGTCTGTCTGTGGTATCGTAGCTCTCAAATGGATGAACTGATTTCGATGCAGTTTTTCATTTGAAAGCCAGTTTTCTTGCGGTGGTCCTTAGCTAGGTTTAGTTAATATCAGTCCAGCAGTGTAAGAGTGTCAGCTCTTTTCCAAAATGATGTCCAAAATGATTACTGGATTAAGTGCTTTACGCGTGCCAGTATAAATTGTTCAATGACAATTAATTGATTCCTGTTGAAGAGAACGTAATAATGTTTTTTATTATTTTAGTTTGTGTGTTGGGGGTTATACAATATTTTCTGATTTAATTATTTTAACACTGAAAGCCGGCTAAATAAATCTAATAAGGAAATTGATCCACGCTGATCAGATAGGTTGCTATAGGTTTTATTTCGAGTCCTCCTTCTTCCGCTTTGATGTGATCTGCTTGCATCCCTTATTCGTCTCTTAAGATTCTTTGATAAAAAAGCGTATGGTGAATTACATCTAAAGTTCATCACCACACGAATAATTATATAATGGTAATATTATTGTAATAACATCAAATATTAAAATAAGGTTTACATTATCCTTGAGGTGACTGAGTAAGAATACAATTCGTGGTGAATTGTATTCTTACTCCGTGGGCGTGGATATTATAAAATACGACTGGGGTATATAATATGCGTATAACCTTAGAATAATAACGTATAGAAGGATAGTGTCGGTACTTAACCGATCAAAAACATGAAGCCAAAAATACTACATGCGCGCAGGCGATTGCACACCACTATACAAATTATGAAATCAAATTTTGTTTTTATTAAAATAAATCGTCGAAATATTTTCAAAAAGTAATGTTAACACACTTTTTATGTGATCAAATGTGTATTGACACCATTTGAATGCATAAACCGTCATAACTACATATTTATTTTTTTAAAGTTGGGTACGTACCTACGTGCAGTGCGCAATGGTCTTGTACACTACGGAACGGTCCGGTATAAGCTCCATTAAGCTCCAACTGAAATGCTTAATTTTTTATGCGCGAACTTACTTTCTATATGTTCTAAGGCATATAACGTTTATGTAAGAGAAAAAAGACTCGAAATAAAAACCATACGCCAACCTGTCTGACCACAGCGTAGTATAGCAGGTTAATTTCCCTCCTATTATGGAGGAGGCTCGAGCTCAGCAGAGAGTAGGACGTATATGAGCCGAGATGATTATAATAAAGAATATATACGTATAGTTTTCTAAGTGCGAATTATCCTTAATCCTTTTTTCAGAAAACCTTTACACGGTTTAATACTATCGGACCTTCATAGTTCTATTCGCTTCATTTGATTACTTTATATCATCAATATATTTTAGATACCTTACCTTAGGATATTAGATAGGTCGTATTTTCTTTATTGCGAAATTGTATGTTTAAATAGAACTATAATAAAATATTATTTATACTATTTTACGTGTAGTGACGCATTAAGAATACAATTCATCACCATATTACTTACCTATAGGTGTAGTAAAAGCCGACTAAGGGATATAACTTTTAATATCATCATCATCATTTCGGCTTATATACGTTCTACTGCTGGGCTCGAGCCTCTTCCATAATAGGAGAGAAATTGATCTTACTATACCATGCTAGTCAGACAGGTTGATATAGCGTTTTGTTTCGAGTTTTCCTTCTCTTGCGTAAATGTTATATGCGTATTATATCCCTTAGTTATCTTTTACGACATCCACGGGTAAGATAGGGAATGGTGAATTGTATTCTTATTCCGTCATCACACCGTAACTTTTTTTTACTCTTAATTTAATAATGGATTTTTTTTTCAGTTATATTTAATAGAATCGTGGTCGACGAGTGGTCGAAATTCTGGCATAATTCATTTAAATTAATTTTTCTACTAAACAATTTTCTTTTCTTTATATTTATGTATAATTGCATATTGAACAAGCTGTATTTTTAATAACTAATATATGAGTATAAATGTCTATTAGACATTGTCATCATAAATATGATTGACATTCAGTTCGACCAGAGATTTTAACCGTAAACAAAAGTGTATAAGCGTTGGTGTGTGTAGTGCCTTTTTTAAGGAATTTAATGTATTTCTAATTCATTATTATATGAAATATCAGTTTTATGCACTTGTTGAAGTAATCTTCAACTGTGGCATATTTCATATTTGTCCATCCACATAATTTTCGTAAAAAGGGGTACAAACTTTTAGCTTCACGTATTTATATATAGTTTCGTAATTTTAATATATATGACATAATTTTCCACGTGGTACAGCTGTCTAAAAAGGTAACATCGTTGACAGAAGACACATAATATAAGCTGCCACATACTAATCTGTGTGGTGACGGAGTAAGAATACAATTCAACACCCCCTCTTTATCCCGTGGGTGTCATAAAAGACAACTAAGGGATATAATATTCATATAACATTGATGCAAAAGATGAAAAATTCGAAATGAAATCTTACCATCATGTTTGACCAGCGTGGTTATGATAGGTCAATTGCTCTCCTATTGTGGAGGATTATATTATATTTACTGGTCTTTTCCGGCACCTACTGGCAAGAAAGGAGTGGTGAATTGTGCTCTTACTCCGTCACCACACGGAAACTTATGAGATTTCAGTGATACCAGCGATAACGTACGGCACTGAAACGTGGTCCCTAAAGGTCGGCTTTATAAAAAAGCTCAAAGTTGCTCAACGTGCTATGGAGAGGGCTATGCTCGATATTTCTCTACGTGCTAAAATCCGACGTACGGAAATCCGTAGAAGAACGGGTGTAACTGACATAGCCCACAGAATTAGCACGTTGAAATGGCAATGGAGAGGCCACATCGCTCGTCGAATCGACAACCGTTGCGGAAGAAAGGTTTTCGAGTGGCGACCGCGAACCGGACGGCGCAGCGTAAGACGACGCCCTATTAGAATGGACTGACGACATCTTAAAAGTCGCAGGGAAGCGTAGGATGCAAATAGCGCAAGACCGTTCCGAGTAGCATTCTCATGGGGAGGCCTATGTCCAGCAGTGGACGTCTATAGGCTGATGGATGGATGGCTGGATTATAGGATTTCCATGTGGTGACGGAGTAAGAATTATAATTATTTATTCACCACATCCTATTCTAATAAAATAACATCTCTGCAAATAAAATCTAATACGATCTTATGATATAAGTCTAGAATTTCATAGAAAGAAAAAGTTTATCACTAATTAGTAGATTTACCTTTCCATTAGACAGTTTCTTTCAGAGTTAGTGAAGCAACGCAAGTGAGTAATGTATAACACTAAGTGAATCAGCTTTATTTGTTTTGGACAAGTCGTGTTTTTCTTACTTTATTGTTTAATATATTTAAGTATATCCTAAGATTCTAGGCTATTTAGGATATTTTTATTTAATACCTATTATATTTAATCTACTAGCTCGCCGTCCACAAAACTGACCGAAATACCCACTAAAACCACAGCGGCCCATGCCGTGCTTTTATGAGGTGCCGGAGAGATCGTTTGATCACATTCTATCGCCGATACCCCAACGCTTGGCCGTCTAGCCACGTCCTGTCATCATTCAGGGCGGTGGGAGGAGGAGCGCATAGTGGCGTCTCCTCCTCCTTGGTCGCCGCCAGCGGAACGAGTCAGCGGACGCAAATGTCTCACGTGCCCACACCGTGGCCTCCTTCCTTGTCATGACAGCCTCACAGAAGGAGGTCATCAACGATCAACAGTTGTCGCTGCCGAGCATCTTGAAGATGATGGTCGGCAACGACAGATCTGTTATTCCAATTTCCGTTGACAGGACGTGGCGCTGAGGCCCCCAGGCGGGGCATCCTTCCAATGTTAATCTACTAGCCTGAGATTCTATGTTGTTAGATTAAGGTACTTAAAAACGACTTCTGACGTTTACGCGAATATTACATCCATACTAATATTATAAATGCGAAAGTAAGGATGTTTGTTTGTTTGTAACGCTTTCACGCTTAAACCACCAAACCGATTTCAAAAATTCTTTCACCGATGGAAAGCTATAATATCAGGGAGTAACATAGGCTATATTTTATCCCGGTATTCCCACAGGAACGGGAACTACGCTACGGGTAAAGCGACTGAAACCGAAGCGAAGCGAGGGCGGGTTACCAGTTATAAATAAAACTATTTTTACAGATTTTACAGCGTTCACGGTCACGGGCGGACCATGAACGCTATAAAATATTTGAAACGTCGGGCAATCAAAAATGAAATGCAAATGTGATAAAATCTGTAAAAATAATTACATGTACTTAAAACTCTCAAATATGTTGATACCTATCTTAAATTTAGTGGAGGAGGTTAAAGAGGGTACAGGTTAGGTATCGCTTCAAGTTTTTTCTACTCTTACACAGATGTTATATGCATATTATATCCCTTAGTGATCTCTTAAGGAGGATCTTTTCATCCAACATACTTGAGTGCCTGAAGAATACGTCTACGACACGACCAGTGTGTACCATTGATAACTTATGGCACAGAAACGTGGTCCCTAAATAAGGCCTCATAACCAAACTCAAAGTCCCTCAGCGTTCTAGGGACCGGGCTATACTCTGGATTTCTCTGAGAGATAGAATCCGCGATACGTCAAGCCCTAAAAGTACGAATGTAATCGATATAGCACGAAGAATGAGCATACTGAAGCGGTAATGGGCAGAACACTTTACCCGGCGAATCGACAACCGCTGGGGAAGAAAAGTTATCGAGTGCCAACCACGTATCAGACGACTCAGTGCAAGACGCCCAACTAGGTGGACCCACAACCTGGTGAAAGTTGCAGGGCGTCGTTGAATACAAACGTCAGGCGGTTCTGTGCCGCCTGTAACGAAATATGATAGAGACCTATGTTTAGCAGTGGACGACGATAGACTAAATAATAGTGATATCTTTCTGGATTCTGAATTGTATTCTTCGTTCAAAACGAAAAAGAAGGATAAATTAATTTATCTAAATAATAACATAAATAGAAATAAACCTTGGTATGAATTATTTAACCATATTAGAGTTAAACTATGTATTTTATTTTTTGTTCTATTGGCGATAGAGGCAAACTAGCAAGCAGCACACCTGATGGTAAGTGACACTGCCGTACATTACTCTTTGCAATACCAGGGACACCGCTGGACTGTGGCCTACCGTAGAAACAGCACTTTTTAAACGTCTTTCCTCGTTTAAAGATGAACATCTCATAGCGTTTAGGAAACAGAAAAAAATTACAAATATGATTATTGTGTATTTAAAAATAATTTAAGAGGATTTTCTTTCAATTTCATCTATCTGTTACAAAGTTACAGTACATTATTTTTAATTACAATTTGAATATTAAACTACATTTTACGATCACTGTTAGTAACGAGCCCAAAGTTACAACTTTACTTTGTAACACAAATTGTTAAAGAACTATGTAGAAGGTTTACAAGGATATGATGTGGTTTAACTTGTTATTAAATTATTCAGTAAGTAAATTGCTTAATCAATAAATATAAATATTACTTAGTAATACAAAGATCCGTGGGGTGACGGATTAAGAATACAGTTCACCACCCCCTATCTTGCCCGTGGGTGTTGTAAAAGATGACTAAGGGATATAACACGCATATAATATCCATGCAAGTGTAGGTAAACTCGAAATAAAAACCTGTACCAACCCGTCTGACTAGCGTGGTATAGTTGGTAAATTTTCACTCCTATCCAGAAAATCCATAAAAATAGTTTTCTTAAAGAATGCATTTCTGACATCGTAGTCAAAAAATCAGCACCTGTCATCGTTATCATCTCAGCCCAAATCCCACTGTTGGGCCGGAGCGTCCTCTATAGTGTAAGGGTTATTGACCTATTATACTATGCTGGTCAGACGTGTTGGTATAGGGTTTTATGTCGAGTTTTCCTGCTCATGCATAGATGTTCAAAACAACATTGAATCAACATGAACATTGAATCGGCTCCCTGACAAAATTGATCTATTCGTTTGTTCAATAGTAGAATTCAAAAGAGCAATGTTATTTGAAATATGCTATAATAATGTATAATTTTTTAATTTAATAATATTCTATTCTCGTTGATAATTTAATAATATTCTATTTTATCATAGATTTTAGAATTTTAGATTATACTATTTTAACTTACGTACGATACAAAATGTATAAACTAATTAATTGTTTACGTAATTATTGTGTTGACATTAATAGATAATGTTATTAATGGTTTATGTTGACTTACACTATTGCATTGGGGAAACCTGTAATAATAGCTGTAATTGGTAATTTAATAAATAAATAAATATTATCTGCATATCAGTAAGAAAAGGGGTGGAGAATTGTTTTCTTACTCTGTCACAATACGAAACAACACACGGTATCAATGGTCAGCCTAAATAGCTATCAGGGTAAACCTTTTGTCAATTTGCCCTTCCATCGCTGCAGACGATTCAAACGTGATGTGCTCAGATCATAGTTTATGAAAAGAAGAGGGCCCGGAGCCTAAAAATAAACCCAAGGGAAAGAATTGTGTAAAATATCCAAATATTTGATAGACAAGTTTATAGCAAGACAATTTGTTAAATGTTATGAACATTTTCAGTAAAGTCTAGGGCGAAGAACTATGTTATTATGTATAAATTCCTCAGAACAACAGTTATGTTTTTAATAAAAATCCCTTTTATGTGATTTTCGTAACTCCAAAGTCGCATACAATGTTGGTTTACGAGTCAACATTAACATATTATGCGGCGAACTAAGTACTCAATATCGTGTCACCCGCAGCTTTATAAACTTTGAAGTTAAGACTTAAGTATGAGACCGTAAATGCTTAGTGTTCAGCGTTTATTAAAATAGTAGGAGGAATAGTGAAATTTTTCTAGTCATTTTTTATACCCGGTACTTCTTAATTTAAAGAGAAAATTTACAATATTTTTATGGCCTGCTGTACTGTATAAGTCAGTTAGATTGCAAAAGAGACTGATAATTTCATGAAGCAGAGATGCAGATGTTGAAATGGATTTGTGGTATGACAAGAATGGGTAAAATATGGATGAACCAATAAAAGATGCATGGGTTGCAAGACATCGATAGACAATGAATGAAAACTACAGAGATGACGTTTGTTTGCGCTGTATGGAAGAACATATACTGCCTCGACCTCCATTAATTGGGATATTTTTATTTTTTTTTTTGTGGGTGGGCTGCGGTCGGCGCGCCTCCGCACCACTCCGTCCGGGGCGACAGAGGGGCTTAAGCACGCAACTCCCGCAACCCACCCGAAAACCACCTCGCCTTCGTCATTGGGCCGACCACCGGAGCAGGTTTACTTGTCGTCAGTGGTCGGCCCGACGGAACACCCCCTACGTGGGGTACCCTCCCATCGACCGACGTCCCCCCCTCGGGGAGGACGTCGGTCTTTCCTCACGCGGTCGGCCTCTCGGCAGGTGACGGACTAATCCCCGGTCACGTCACCCGCGGCCTCGGCTAGGGCGGCATGAGGCGCAAATAGTTGCGCCTGCGCCGCCCCAGTCGCCGGCGGCGGATCTCCTCATCGAGGCTGCGCTCCACGCGCAGACGATCCGCCGCCTCCTTCTGCGAGATCACTGTCTCGCAGAAGGCTGCGACCGCGTCCCAATTCCCGACGCTGTCGACCATCGCCCTAGCGATGGCCGGCAGCGTCAGGTCGGCACCGATGATTGCGACGAGTTCACGGCGCTGCACTGCCCAAGCCGCGCAGGCTTCGAGCGTGTGGCGCGCCGTGTCCTCGTCGCAATCGCAGTGGTGGCAGGACGGTGTACTCTCCCTCCTTACGACCCTGTGCAGATATTTGGCGAAGCTCCCCTGCCCCGTCAACACCCGCACTAGTCGGAAGGAGAGCACCCCGTGCCGCCTTTCCAACCACTGCATCAGCACCGGCCGGAAGGCCTCCACGGTTCGCACCCCGAACCGAGGCCTCTCCAGCCGGACTGCCCAACGGGCGATGACGTCTCGGCGGGCGTCGACGCGCCAGGCAGTGAGATCCCTTAACGAGACCACACCGCCCTCCGCTCGCACCCCCGTCACCCGCCGATATAGTCCGGATTAATTGGGATATGAACATGATGCTGACGATGTTTTGATTCCTTTTATTATCATCTTCTTTATAATACTTTACATCACATTATAAGGCACGGGTCTTATTAAAATTTCTGTTTGAGCTAGCTATCGTTTCGCCTGCTCAAATGACGCAGTGGTTAAGATACTAACCGTGCTATTAATTTAGGTTCAATTCCTACTCGGGGCATTACTTTATGCGATCCACAAATTGTAAAAAGGCTGAGTGTAGGTAATATGTATCTTAATTTTATGTTTCTAGAGTCTTTCATATTATAAGGAATATTTTCTTAATGCAGGATATTGCCCGTGTGGTGACGGCGTAAGGATACAATTCAACATCCTGTCTTGTCTGTGGATGTCGTAAAATATGTCTAAGAGATTTATTATGCAATAAAATCTATACAAGACAAGGAAAACTAGAAATAAAATCTACCCATACCCATCTGACTGGCGTGGAATATTAGGTGATTTTCCCTCCCATTATGGAGGAGGGTTAAACTCAATAGTGAGCGAGTGAGCTCAATTGTGCCATATCGGTTGAAATATTTATAGTATAAAAAAAAAAAAAACCCTATACCAATATGTCTGACCAGCATGGTATAGTAGGTCAAATTCCCTCCCATAGTGGAAGATGCCCGAGCCCAACAGTGGGACGTATATGGGCTGAGATAATAGATTCTTTGGTACTAGGATACACTAGCTTTGAATTTACTCCCAGTAAGTAATTATTACACTGGAATATGACTTGCGTTATTTTCAGTAGCGTCTAATAAGAACTGTGTAAATAGAAGCGTAGGAAGATTTATTTTCTTAGCAAGTATGATACCTGTGGGATCAATGTTTGATATCATATTGTATCATTAATCCTTCATTACACAGAAAATACATTACTAAACAATTTATTATTATTTTCTATATTAACAAAACCGTGAGAATACGTGAACAATAATCTTGTAATCCAATATTGATCCTATATAAACATGTTCGATCAGGTTGAAAATTGGAATGGCTGAACTCCCAAAAGGTTCCAGACACACTTCCGTGGATACATGATAAATAAATTAGTTTACTTTTGTCCCTTGAAGCCATCATCGTAGCAATATAAGGGTCGTGAAAGGTTTGTACATATTTAGCAGTTTTTAACGAATTGACATTTAAATATTTATTGAGTTATACAATATCTCTATGAATTTAATTTATCCTTAGTAATATTATAAATGTGAAAGTAAGGTTGTTTGTTGGTTACGCTTTCACGGTTAAACCACTAAAGCGATTTAAAAAAAAACATTCTTTCACCAATGGAAAACTATAATATACTATATTTTACATATACGTAACATAGACTATATTTTATCCCGGTATTCCCACGGGAACGGGTACTATGCGGGTAGCGTTGCCAGGCGTCCGGATAAAGCCGGACATAGGTAGGCTTTTTAATTGCGTGTCCGGCCAAACTAATCGATGTCCGGCTTGTCCGGCTTTTATTAGGCTTTTTCCATTTCGCAGACAAGCTAGCGCCGAGCGTGGCCGAGCGCAGACGAGTCGACTGTTGTCATAATAATCCAAAAAGCTTAATTTTTCATACATTTTTCTGTCGTACCTAATAATAATAAAACACGAAATCCTCAATAATGTAGAGTGTCCGGCCTTTCTACCCAAATGTCCGGCCAAATTAGCTGGTCTATCCGGCTATTAGGTTTGACGACCTGGCAACCCTATATGCGGGTAAGGCGACGGAAACCGAAGCGAAGCGAGGGCTGGTTGCTAGTATGTTATAATTATTCGTATGTCATTGTCGAGACGGGATAAGAATAAAATTTACCACTCGTTGTCTTGCCCATTGCTATTGTAAAAGCCGATTAAGGATTTGCATTTATGGTTGCTGTGACTGCACAGATGGCGTAGTGGTTACGATGACGTTAATAAGACCTACCGTGCCAGTGTCATGGGTTCGAATCCCACACAGAATCTTTTGTGCGATCCAAAAAAATGTTTTTCTGAGCCTGAATGTAATTTGTGTCCGTTAATTATATGTTTGTAAACTCCCCCGTAACACAAGGAATATTTCCTTGGTGCAGAGTGTTAATTTTTAATAAAAAAAAGAAACATGGTTGTCTGTAAAGTCGGTTTACGGACGATAGTTTAACGTGACAACGTCATAATAAAACATTGATGAAATGACTGCATACTTTTATGAATAAAATTGAATCAGTGTAACCAGTATCCATTGTTATAAGCTATTGAAATTAAATCGGGTCGGCAATTACCGTAAGTCTCGATAGATGGCGCTGTTCAGTTTAGCTGAATCGCATTGTACTGAATGAATATATTTGAAATCCTTTCGCATCGATAGATGGCGCGCTTTAGTACAGCTGAATCGCATACTATTTAATAATAAAACAATGAGCGTAACGGGACACTTTTTCGTGCTTGCAGCCAGCGTTCATCGATTTATTAGACGTCGTCACGTCAAAAAAATATAGCATATAGGCTACATTTTCAAGGTGAAAGAATGAATGCATATAGAAGGGTTTTAAGAGATAAACGGTAGCTGGTATCTTAACTGTAACGAGATATGTTGGCTCATCCTTGTGGACACTCGCAAATAAAGTAGGTAAGTAAAGGTTTACTCATTTCGTTAAAATACTTATATATTCCAATTTTATCACGCAGATAAAGTCATGCCCAATAGCTAAATACATATGTATGTCATCATTATCATCATCTCAGCTCTTATACATCCCACTGCTGGGCGTGAGACTTTTCCATAATGGTAGCCACGGGCAAGAAATCGGGTGGTGAATTGTATTGTCACTCCATCATCATACGCATTATGTATCTGATTTATACGTATATATGAATATGGGTATTTTCATAAAAATGTACAAGGGCGTTTTCAGGCCTGTCCCTCTAAAACATTACCTTTTTTAAACAATTAATTCTATTTGAAACTAGCACAAAATTTTACATTAGGTTTATTGTACATTTAAGTAATATTTTAGAATATTATTTAAGCCAATTATAGTATAATTTTTCGATTAAAAATAATATAACAACAGATTGCTATCATTTTATCGTGTCCCTTTGTAGCCAGACGATATTTCAACACTGAATTTACATATTAGTTGTAATAATTTGCTCAGTGCCGTATTTTATTTTTCTGGTAGATAGTGTAGGGTCAATTTATTAAAAATATATATTAACTAGACGTAAAATAAATAAATTAAATAGAAAACTGATTACCGTAGTGCGTTTTTAAAAATCCTGACACATCAGTTTTGTTACCACATTTTCTCCGAAATACTACTCTTTTTGTAGATGTTTTATGTAATAATAACACTATTAGTTAATATATATTTTATATACTATATTATATATATAATATATTATATAATATATTATATAATATAGTATATACTATATTATACTAGCTGACCCAACAGACATTGTTCTGTTCAAATAAAATAAAAGGAATTCTCATTTATATCTACAGCAGCACCACCTACCAGATCAAATTGTGACATTCTCGAATCCCCTTGAATGCACAAAAAATTTCATCAACATCGGTCCAGCCGTTTAGGAGGAGTTCAGTGACATACACACCTACACAAGAAATATATATATATATATATATAAACATAGATATACAGATAGATAGATACATATATATGTATGGTATAAACCTATGTATTACAAAAGTTAAGCGTTACAAAAGCTCTGGCTTGTAATGAATATACATATGTAAACAACTATCTATTCCGTTTTATTCCCAGCGGTCCAATAGGCACAAATAAATTTATAAATTAATAGGGTTTTGACGTTAATTACTGTGCAATTAGCGAGTCATTAGTTGAATATCAGCGGAATGTCAAGCGTGACGTCATTAATTGCTTTTTGGCGCACCCATCGTAGTATTTAATTTAGCACTACATTTAATTCTAGATTTGGAAAACAATGTATTTCGTCACAGAATTTTCTCGTTCAGTTTAATAGAAAATGGCGCTAGATTCATTTCTAATATGTTTATACTATTTAAATCCGAATTGTAAGGGATGCTTATGATTTGGAGATAAAACAGCAGTGTTTAAAAATGGATGAATTTTGGGCTTTAGCAAAGACGTTTATTTGGTAAACCACTTTCTTTAAATTACTGGTAATTAAGAGAGGGAAAACTCGAAATGAAACCTTATTCCAACACGTCTGACCACCGCGGTATAGTAGATCAATTTCACTCTCATTGTGGAGGCCCAGCAGTGGGACGTATATGAGCTGTGATGATGAAGATACTGGTAACTTCATGTTATCTGATGTTATCCTGACAATAGGCCTAACTTATTTTTTCTTTCATGACATCAGTGGCCCGTCCAAAGGGTTATCCCGTCGGGTAACTTTTCGAAACACATAATAGCACCTAAGATCATATAATCCTAGAAGATATATCCATACTTATATGTTATTTTAGAATCGATCCGGAACACAAATTGTTATTCTTTTATAATAAAAGACAACGTCTCATTAAGAAATAACTCCTTCCTACAATTAACAGATACGAATAACACCCTAGACTCAGAATAATGATTACTAAATCACACAAAGAACTTTCTTGGGTATTGAAGCGTTTCTTCGCCAATTGAATTGAGAGGGCCATCAGAATGGATTCATTGCCATTAGCGAGATATCCTTACGGGCGTTGGTCTCAGGCAGGTTTGCCCGCCTGTGACGGACTAATACCTAGCCCGACCATCCGTGGCCTCAGTTAGAGTGGCATCACGCTGGCCATCCTACACGCCAGCTGCAGAGCAGTCGTAGGTATCCTTTCCTTATCTTTCTTTATACGAAAAAAGTAGTCAAAAATAATAATAATTTCAAAATTTGCGTAGTAAATACTTAGGGGAGATAAGCAAGAAGGTCTTACGATATTAGTTATTAAAGTATAAGCAGTCCGTATGGCGACTATATCTGTAAACAAATAGCACTTGGGAGGGTAGCGCATAATGGACTGAGCATAAGGGCTAAGTTACAAGAGGTAGCCAAGATTTGATTTGAATAAAGAGTACTAACTTCCAAGTTTTTAAAATTGTCATTCTTATCAATAATAGTATTGACTATTATTGATAGGAATGGCAATTATAAAATCTAGTTGATAACTAGTTGGCTTTGAATTTTCAACTATTTTCCGTGTTGTGACAGAATAATATTACAATTCACCACCCCGAGTTTTACTCGTGGATGTAGTAAAAGACTACTAAGGAATATAGTAATATGCTATGCAAGAACAGTATAACTCGGAATAAAACCCTGTACTAATACGTCTGACTAGCGTGGTATAGTAGGTCAATTTCACTCCCACTGTGAAGGACATTTCAGCTCAGAAATCCGTGATACAGAACAGAGATATGAACAGAGATGAACTGCTAGAAAGAAATAAGAAGAAAAGAATCGAAACAACCAAAGAGAAGACAATATTTTAGGATTAAACTAAATTGTTAGGTTAGTTACGCTCAATAATTTCTATAACGATTATCATAGATGTTCTCACGAAGATCAGTCATCAACTACTCAGATAGTTAGTAGTAGTAGTAGTTAGAATATACACGTCAAGGCGTCAGCGCCTTGACGTGTATATTCTTTCTAGACAGGGATAATGGCGAAACGTTTCGCCTTAGAAGAGTTTAATCAGAGCACCATCCATCGCCTCGTCTTCCACGAAATAACGAAACGACTGCCTCGCCGAAGGCGGTGACCAAACTTAATATCAGCCTTTTTTTTGGTTTTACGATCAGCACACTCCTCGCTCCACTCCGTCCGGGGCGACCGAGGGGCGTAAGCACACATACCTGTAACCTACCCGTGACACGTCGCCTTCGTCGTTGGGCCGACCACCGGAGCAGGGTGACTAAATCGTCAGTGGTAAACTTAATATCAGCCTGGGCCTAGTTCCATCTAATGTCGTCTGGTTAGCAATTATATTGACAAGGAGGACTGATGTCAGGTAGGCGACTGATCATAAAACTATTGTCAAAATTTTTCTACATGTACAATGAAAGAACAGTATATATTACGACGGTCTCAAGTAATTGGGATAAGCAACAAAATGATGACAATTTTCCTTCAACAAATTAATTTAAAATTAACATTTTCTTCCAATGCACAGATCGTTTAGAGGTTACGATACCGACCTAGCGTGCCAAATATTATGAGTATGATTTACACGTAGTACTTTATGCGATACACAAAAAGTTGTTTTGAATTTGATTGTAATTTGTGCCGGTATATATAAGTTTGTAAAATCCTTAGTGTAGGGTGTGTCTTTATCCGTCGGGCTGGCCACGGACGTCAACAACGAGGGAAAACGGTGGGTTATGGGACAGCGCGTCGCCCTTTGGTCACTACAGACGGAATGGACGGTGTGTGCGCTGACAATAGCCCATCCCAAAATAGGGTAAGTCTTTATGAAAACAAAAAAAAATACACAAAGCATTTCTGTAATTGTATTCTTATTTTCTTTTCTTTCAAGACGAATTCCTTTTACTTATTAATTATACACGGAATAATAAAAGAAATAAATATTAATAATAAATCAAATCTATACCCGCTGGGCGTCTTTAACTTGGACCACAGTTCAATACTTTCGGGTAGCGAACATAGCAGTTAGCACTTCGTAAGTTGGTACTCATGCCTTGCTTCTGCCTTGCACACTTCTGTATATTTAAATTCAGCAAGTTCGCAAATTGAAGTTTAGTAACATCGTTAGATTCAACTATTGAATTTTTAACAATATTATCACTTGTATATGTAATACAGAAAAGCTATAGAAATTCTCTCTATGTGGTGACGGAGTAAGAGTTTTATTTACCCTAGGGTGTAATAAAAGACGATTAAGGGTTTATATTCCGTGTAGTGACGGAGTAAGAATACAATTCACCACTCCCTGGATGTGGTAAAAGACGACTGAACGATATTATATGCATATAAAATCTGTACAAAAGAAGGAGAACTTGAAATAAAACCCTGTACCCATATGTCTGACCAGCATGGTATAGTAGATAAATTGCCCTCTTATTGGGGAGGAGCCTCGATCACAGCAGTGGATTGTATATGAGCTGAGACTAAGGGTTTATGATATATTTATAAGAGAAGACAAACTCGAAATAAAACCCTATACAAACCCGTCTTTTTTTTTTTTGGGGTGGGCTGCGGTCGGCGCCGTCCTCGCACCATTCCGTCCGGGGCGACAGAGGGGCGTAAGCACGCACACCCGCAACCCACCCGAACACCACGTCGCCTTCGTCGTTGGGCCGACCACCGGATACAAACCCGTTTGACCAGCGATCGCATAATAAACTAATTTCCGTCGCATTGTGGAGGAATCTCGAGCTCAGCAGTGGGACGCTATGAAGGTGATGTGACGAAACCTTTTTTTAAAGGTATAATTTTGCAGGGGAAATAATACTTGTGTTGTGGGGGACTTTACAAATATATAACTAACGACGTAATATGTGTACGTCCAGACTCGGAACAACAATTTGTGGATTGTTGTCGTGCATGGGATTCGAAACCTCGACATTGGCCCAGTAGGTCGGTTTATCCACTACGCCATTTACGCAGTCAAGTTAGAGAGCCCGCACACATACAATTGCAAGTTGGACGACTATCGTACAACTAAATTGCGTACATTTACAATTTAGTTGGCCAACTTTATTTAATTGGTTACTCGCCGCAGACTTAACCGATTTAGTCGGTGCCAGTATTGCCAGCGCGGTGCGTGTGTGTGAAAATGCGGGAAAAAAAACCTTTTAATTGCTCTATTAATAAAAAGAAGACGAAAATAAAAGAGAACATTTTGGGTGCATCTCATATTAAGTAACAGATTACAATATGGGAAGCATCATACATTGCATTTTAAACTCAGATATTACCCTGACAAATTGTTTCAAGTTTTTTTTGTACAACGCTGGCCTTTTTTGAACTTCCTCTATGAGCTCTTCTACTTTTTCGTTTGCAACAAGTGATCACGAGATAGACATCGTACACGTTGATGAAGACGCGAGTGTGGGGAAATCACGCGCACGCGTGTGGTCACCTTGCATTTTGCCGTACAACTGTCCAACTAAGTTGGATAGTGTGCGAACTTGCATAAGATAACTATGCTAACAAGCAGTTGGCCGATAGTTGGACAACTTTTTAATCGGAAGGGAATCATGATTCTGATACGATCGGTATCCAATTAATTAGTTGGACGATTTAGTTGGAGACGATGTGCGGGCTAGCATAAGTAACTACGCCTAATACACCTACTTACGATTTAGTCGGCCAACTTACAATTGTATGTCTGCGGCCGCTCTTATACGAATTAAGTTATACGAATAAAGTTATAGTTATATGAATATTTATAATTATAATGTTTTATAACTTACTAGGCTAAGTAATGTGGCAAGTAAATCGCTACCTATCCTAAACCTGTCGCTAATCGCTACCTATCGCAAATATAGTTCTTGACAATACCAATTATATTATCATAAATTCGTTGTTATGGATTTTAACAATTTTGTTTTAAAGGAAACGCTCGCCTAAAGATACGGTATCGAATAAAAAGTATCGATATTATACTAATGAGTAGTATCGAAAGCAAAATATCGTACTCACAGATGTATCAAAACAATAGTATCGATACTTCAAAGTATCAAGTAATGATTACTTTTCATAGAACCAATGCCTTTCATAGAAATAAATAAAATACATGTTTTTACAGTAAGTATACATGCTTATGTGTATACATATAAACGTGTATATGTATAGACTCTTAGGTACAAAAGGAAAATAGTCGTCGTTTAAGCTGTGGGATAGAAAGATAATAAGTGGCTGGTCATTAATCAATAGTGGACAACAATGTGCTAATAAATTAAAGAATGAATAAAATAATCTCTGTATTAGCAAAAGGAATTGATTTATAACAAAAAAGAATTGCAGAATCGGTATTTCTTACGAGTCCCGAAAATATCGAATGTACGAGTATTCACTACAGTCCCCGCTTTGAAAACTTTTACTGTTTACACAAGGAAAATTAACCTGATGAAAAATGTCTTCAAGAAAATAAGTGAACGCAGTGTACTCATAAAAATAAAAGTTAGCAAGCAATTTGTAAATTTGCTCGTAAATATAAGAGGTAAGGTAAAAACAAGTTTAAATTAGAATTGAATATCTTCGTTTTCTGTTGCAGTTGCTTTTAAAATTGTTTTTCAGTTTTCACAGAGAGAAGAATGCTTACTTTCTAAAGAATAGTTTGTTATTTATTGAAACAATGTAAATCAAAACGAATTAATATTAGAATCTGTCGATTCGTTATCTGCCTTAAAAACAATTTCATGTCATGAAATTACTGATATTTCTATTAATTGCGGCTAGGACTTATAAGCAAAACATATTTTCCTTTCTCAAACTTTTACATTGTTAGAAAGTGCAAAGCCATAGATTAAAAACTGACGTATATATATTTTTACCTCTGCAAATTACATTGCGACTGTTACAAGTTAAACTTTGCTAGCAATTTATTCACTGTGTTGACAGCGTCGAAAAGTAACGCGTTTACTCATTATTCTTCATTATAAACACAAAACAACTTCAACAAAAAGTGTCATCTACTGAAAATAACAAAAACCATATATTAAGGTATAAGACGCCACAATTGTCCGTCTAACTGTTGATAGCTAAGTTCGCCTTAAAAATTCTTCAACAAATTAAGAAGAATGGCTCAAGTTAAATTAAAATCTTGGCCGACTCTTACTCGAATTTATGTTTGTTGTCTAATATAACTGAGCAGACTTGATACTTATGTTCCTGTTGAGTTATTAAGTTTGAGGAAGCTTATTGTGTTGAATTATATTTTTGTTTAATGAAAATTTGTCACCCCACTTGACTTCTTTATTGTTTTATTACGTTCAATGTTTGTATTTTTTTTTGCTTGCATATTTTATGTAGACGGAATATACTACTTATAATATTTAATTATAAAGTATTTTTTTATTGCCAATGGTGCCAAAAGTTTAAGCGGCACACCTGATGGTAAGTAATACTGCCGCATATAGACCTTTGCAGTATCTGGGACACGGGTCGCCTACCGTGAAGAAAATGGCCTCGTTAAAAAAGGATATGTCATAGACGCTTGGGCAACACGGCAGTAAGTATTTAATTCAAGAACGTGGCACAAATAATCGTTGGAAACGTACAGTTGAAGACCATTACGTTTCCAGGTGAAATGGATGAACCCTGCTACGGTGTTGAGTGGTACGTTGGAAAACGCTGACGGTGGCACTAAGTCAAATAGTTCCTCCGAGCACTAGCCGCGATCCTCAAGAGTACCTTTGCAGTAGCAAAGCTAGCGGTTTATAATTTTCTTCATTACCTAGGAGAGTAAGGATGTTATCGCAATTGAACTGTAATTCAGTGGGTCCGATCGGTCTCCCTTTTTAAGGAATGGGTAAGGTGCACGCAAGGACACACACAGGCACACACAATAAAATAAAACCCGAGCACGTTACATAAAAGCACATGCTTCATAATTCAATTCATTGATATTTATATGATTATCATTCTTATTTTTGATTATTTTATTTCAATTTTTCTTTTTTCTTCCTTTTTTATTTTCTCTTCCTTGAATATTTGGAACGAAAGGGATTTGCTGAAAACCAGCCATGCGTAGTTTTTACATAGCACAGCGCTGACCATTATTACCCTGTTGTCAACTAAAACTAAATCAAAGTTACTGTGATATAATTGATTTTATGTTGTCAATAAATATTTTTCTACTCCATCTCATTTCACTTCATACTATTTTATCCTAATTATTCAATTAAATATGTGATCACGATTAATACATAAATTGAGTCGTGTAAAATCAAAACCGGTAATCTGAACTTTAAATGAACTTTAGCATTGAAATAAATTCACATGTAATAAATGGTTGCTGCATGTGATATTTGAAGTGCAAATTTAACTGAATTTTGACACCGTGATGGATTAAAAATACTGAACAGATATCCTGCTTGTCTGTGGGTGGGGTAAGTTACGACTAAGAGATGAGAAGGGAAACTTGACATGAAATCTTATAGCAACTCCTTCAAAATGTGAAGGAGACCAGAGTCCAACAGTGGGACTTATATAAGCTAACATAAAATGACCATAATAAAAATTCTGTTTATGACAAATTTGATAGATTGACGCTTTTGTTTTTATACGACTCAATTTTACGATATAATCTTAAAAATATTTTGCATAATTATATCATGAAATTAATAATAAGCTTAGAATAATAACGTATAGAAGGATAGTGTCAATACTTCGAAAGTTCGAAATATGAATCTCAAAATACTAATGGCGCGCAGACGATTACACACGTACACACGCACACCACTATACAAATTATGAAATCAAATTTTGTTTTTATTAACATAAATCGTCGAAATACTTTTAAAAGTAATGTTAAAAACCTTTTTAAGTTATTCAAATGTGTTATGACACCATTTGAATGCACAAACCGTCATAATTACTTATTTATTTTTTAAGAGTTGCGTACGTACGTGCAGTACAATGACTTGTACATTACGGAACGGTTCCGGCGTAAGCTCTATTAGGCTCCAATTGAAATGCTTCACTTTTTGTGCGCGAACTTACCTTCTATACGTTATTATTCTAAGATAATAAGACTGTTTGTACTTTATTTTCAAGTGACGGCAATTTCATATTTATCATAGCCGTGACTTATAAAACCAAGACGGCAGCCATGTCTAGAGTTCAGTAGTTGTCGAACAGTCGAGGTGTACGCTGTAGTTTTGGAGTGTCGTGTCGTATAGTGATGATACGTTGTAGGTTGGAAAGACTATACAAATATACACACAATTATTGTGCGTATTAGTGTAATTGTGATTGTATGCAATCCATCTATCCATCAGCCTATAGATGTCCACTGCTGGATATTGGCCTTCTCACGAGAATGCCACTCGGAACGGTTCCCTGCGACTTTTAGATGTTATCAGTCTACCTAGTACTTTGTGGTCGCCACTCGACAACCTTTCTTCTCCAAAGGTTGTCGGTTCGACGAGCGATGTGGTCTACCCGTTGCCATTTCAAGGTGCTAATTCTTCGGGCTATGTCAGCCATATGTGATATCGGTGATTTATTGCTAAGGTTAAATAATATGTCGGCGAATTAGTCCGTCACCCGCCGAGAGGCCGACCGCGTGACAGCGATCAACGTCCTTGAGGGGGGACGTCGAGAGGGGAGGGTACTCCGCGACTGGAGTATTCCGTTGGGCCGACCACTGAAGACAAGGAACTCTGCACCAGTGGTCGGCCCAACGACGAAGGTGACGTGCCACGGGTGGGTCATGGGGCCGCACGGCGCCCCTCTCTCGCCCTGGATGGAGCTGGGTGGCGAGAGGGCTGACCATGGTCCACACCTCAAAAAAAAATTGAATAATCTGTAATATTAGTTCGCGAAGACTACCATCAACTAAAAGTCTTATAAATACTAAACGAACGTAATTTACCTCTCTAATGATCGTGCATCACCAAAGGAACATTATTAAATCTAGCTAGATATAGACGTAAATTAAACACTTAAACTCGTCCAAGGTGCTTTCATTTTGAAACAATATCAGTTAGTGTACAATAATTTCTCTCTGTAATATCATAATTTAAGACAAGAGAAAATTAACGGCCAACTTGTAAAACTTAACAAAGAAGCTGACTGACTTGGAAGTACAAATATTTAATCTGTTTTCTTAGTTGTTTTATAATAAAAGTGGCTAAGTTAAATACATTCTAATAATACGACTTAAATCTCAAAATGTAAAATAAGAAAAGTGCTATTATGGTTTGGTTATGCTCACTAAAGACGTTCTGTTTGCGGTACCTATGTACGTACGTGGAGGCGCTGCCTTCCCTCCAATATGGTTAAGGAGAGAGACAGCTGCTCTAGTAGTTAACCCATGATCGGGTGCTACTTGTGGGATATGTTCCAGCATTTTAATTACATTAATTTTTTTTGGAATTTTAATGTATTTTCCTATTGTTTTCGTTTTGGCACTACTAGTACGTAGCCGTTATTGTCAGTGTTGAGAGAATTAAATTACCAAAACCAGCTATTGTTTTTTCTTTCTCTCATTCTATGTGGTAACAGGGTAAGAATAGATTTCACCTTTTTTTAGGGATGGGCCATGGTCAGCGGGGCTCCGTCTGGGGCATGACCGCACCCACGTATGGCCCACCCACGTATGGCCCACCCGTGGCACGTCGCTTTCGTCGTTGGGTCAACTACCGGTGCAGAGTTCCTTGTCTTCAGTGGTCGGCCGTACACTCTCCGATCGACGTGCCCTTTCGGGGACGTCAGTCCACCCGCGGCCTCGGCTAGGGCGGCATCAGGCGCAGGCAGGCGCAGACAGGTGAAATGTATTCTTGGGAGATGAGCCATCAGGCTCGCATCTCCCAAGAATACATTTCACCTGTCACTGCATGAAATATAGTCACTGCATTGAAACTAGATATGTATTGTCTTGTAATCTTGTGGCATTCATCCATAGTAAATGGAGAAATGTATTAAATCTGTGTGTGAAACTAATCCGTTTCTCCGAGAACACACAACAAGGAGTGCATGCATGCATATATACTCAAACTTTAGTAGCTATGTCAGAGTTTCAAGTAATAAAGAGCAAGCCTAACTCCTTTTGTCTGGCAAGGTTCCATTCGCAAGCTACGTTATTGAGACTATCACATTGGCAAATCACTAAAGACGTCTATACCTCCGTTTACAAATTGGTTATATGGTTTATATTTTGTTTTATCTAAAATCCGTGAGGTTATGAAGTAAAAATACAATTTTGCACCCTGAATATCGTATGACATAACTAAAGTATATATATCTTATACCAACCCGTGTGATCAGATCAATCACCCGCCTACTATAGGGGAGGTTCGAGCTCAACACAGACTGGAGCTGAGGAGATGATGATGATGATGAAGAATCCTATTAAAATATTGTATATAATATATATATTATATACAATATTTTAATAGGATTTTAATAGGATTATACATATATAAAGTCTGCATTTAAATTATCTCTGTCGCTATATGCCGATTTTCAGGCTATAAATGCCCGCTGTTGGATATACGCCCTTTTTAGGTTCCGCACCCAAAGGGTAAAAACGGGACCCTATTAATAAGACTTCGCTGTCTGTCCGTCCGTCTATCCGTCCGTCTGTCTGTCACCAGGCTGTGTCTCAAGAACCGCGATAGCTAGACAGTTGAAATTTTTACAAAGTATGTATTTCTGTTGCCGCTATAACAACAAATACTGAAAACAAAATAAAATTAGCACTTTTTATAGATATAGATACGGAACCCTTCGTGCGCGACTCCCACTCGCACTTAGTCGATTTTTAAAGGGTGATCTTCCTTGTAATGATTGAATAAGAATACCATTCACTAAGGAGGGGCTTAGCCGTAGGCGTCTTAAAAGACGATTAAGGGATATAATATGTGTATAATATATAGATGTCGCAAATTCCCCCTCACAATAAAAATGGTCTGAGCCCAACAGTGGGACGAATGTGGGCTGAGATGATGATAAAAGCAGAAAATTGTAATATTAAATTTTGGGAGTTAGCGAAAATTTCCCTATTTCTCTTCCACTCTATTTTTTTCTGTTTTAAGATTTGATCAGTAAGAATTGCTTCTTACATACTGCATTTTAAAATTAAAGTATTAATTTATTTAGACTGAATCGCGCACTCCTATAGTGCGCGATTCAGTCTAAATAAATTATGTGATTTAAATAAATAATATTTACTTTATTTGAAAATATTACAAGCAAACGCAATTATTTTGGCGAAACAGCCATTTAATCTTGAATTATATAAAACATTGTTTCCATTGCAGTCTTTGTTCATAGTACTTCTTAACAACTTTCCTTGTTATGAAAAAGGTTTCAATGCAATTACATTTCCGTAAACAAACCATAATTGAGGAGTTTTGTTTGGCTTCTTCTAAATTCAATTAGGTGCCTATAATACAAAATAGAAATGTATAAGCGTTTAAAAGTTTTGTGCCGCTGTCTTTTGGCGGAATTGAAATTTTGTTGTCAATTGCAAAACTGAAATGTCTATTCCAAATTTCTTTGGCTATTTGTAATGTTATAAAAAAGAACTGAATACGTTTATTATAATACAAGACAACGGCTTATAAATTTAGTAAAATGAAGTAACGAAACAATCAAATCATTTATGAATTTAATCGAATAATTTGCTAAGGGATCGGAAAGCGACCACAAGTTGTAAAGAGCCTGTTTTCCGGCTAAATCAACGGACTCGTAGTTTCAGGTAGAATATTGTCGGAAGTAAATTTCTGATACTTTATAATAGACTGTGGCTGCTTTTAGTTTTAGTAAATATGCTGTTTTCTGTGTGGTGACGGAGTAACAATACAATTCGCCACTCCGTCTTGTCCGTGGATGTCGTAAAAGACGACCATAGGATTAATTACGCATATCACATCTATGCAAGAGAGGGAAAACTCGAAGTAAAACCCTATACCAACCTGTCTGACCAGCATGGTATAGTAAGATCAATTTCTTTCCTATTGTGGAGGAGGCTCGAGCCCAACAGTGGGACGTATATGAGCTGAAATGAAATGATATATGCCGAATTGCGATACATATGATAATTTGCATTGGTGAGTTCCCGGTGCTCCTTTTTATTCGATGCTAGCCCGCGGCTTCGCCCGCGAAAACATTAGCTATCCCAAAGTTGTCAAAGGTTTATATTTGTTTGAGTTAAAAATATGCAAACATCTTCACAAACTTTCAAATTTATAATATTACATCCACCCGTGTAGTTCGTCCAGTGCAAATAAGGCGATAAAGGTAGGCTTTTTTATTTGCTGATAACTTGACTTTCTCTAAGTGAAAATATGTTTAAAATTGGTCAAATTCTGCATGAATTTATCACTGGTCAAGTTGCCGTTCCCGTGCTAATACTGGGATACAAAATTGTCTACGTATATTGCTCGCGGAATATGAAGCTTTCCATTGCTGAAAGAACTTTAAAATCGGTAAATATCCCATACTTTAACTGGCGTAGTTTTTAAAATCGGTCAACTTTACGCGATCTCAGTCGCGTTTTATCCGTTTTTGTGGAAATACCGGAATGAAGAATGTGGGAATAAAGAAGGTGTTGTCTTTTTAATAATAATAATAAAAAAAGGATTACCTATGTTACCTTGCTATTAATGTGACTATTTATTTAATTACACTTTTTTGTACATCACATTAAATACAAAAGCAGAAATTTATAATAATAATAGTCAGTACAATGGGCGGCCTTATCGCTAACAGCGATTTCTTCCAGGCAACCTTTAGTGACTATTCATCGGCATTTTTAAATTCGTCTATACCAGTAAATAAAATTGGAGTGTCTGTTTGTAATGTCAAAATAATAGGCTTTTTTCATGCTCACACGGTTATTTGCACTATACATATGCCTAAAATACACTTTATATTTTTTTGTCTGTCTGTCTGCCTGTCTGTTTGTTCCGGGTAATCTTCAAAACGGCTGGACCGATTTCAAAAATTCTTTCACCAATGGAAAGCTATCATATCAGGGAACAAACTAGGCTATATTTTATCTCGCTATTCTCACGGGAACGGGAACTACGCAGGAAAGACGATTGAAACCGTAGCGAAGAGAGGGCGGGTTGCTAGTTGTAAATAAAACTACTTTACGGATTTCATTATATATGAGTGTTCAAAACGTCGGGCAATCATAAATCAAATACAAACGCGATAAAATCCGTAAGGTAGTGTTATTTACAATGTGTAATACTCGTGTAAATACCACAATGCATTTTTTTTAAATTTATTGAAAATTGGTTTTCAACAAAACATCCAGCGGTTTCATTCGGTAGTGACCAATCCCGTCGAAATATTGAAATAAAATAGCCTAAATTTGTTGTTCGCTAATAATGTAGCTTATCATTAGTAAAATAATTTTTAAAATCAATTTACATTATGTGATAATAATGAATACTGGGATAAAGAATTTCTTATTGTTTTCACTGTTAAAGTGGTTAAAGAAATTGGTTAAACCCATTGGTTAAAGAAATTTAAAATCAGTCAATATCCCATGTTTTTGCTGGTGTAGTTCCTGTTACAGGATAAAAATAGCCTACATATGTTACTCGCTGATAAACGTGGCCCGATTTTGAAAATTCTCTTGGTGAAAGAATCATTGAATTGAATGCAGTTTTCACCTACGTACTTCTAAAGATTAGTTAACTTAAAACATTGTGTCATTTAGAATTAATAATAATAAAGATAAACAAATAAAATATGAAGACTTATCTCACGAGATTATCGACATGTGGGATGTGTTGTACCGATAGTCATTTCGACCAATGAGATAATAGCCAAGAGCCTCGATCAACACCTAAAGTGGCTCGCGTTAGGTAGTTGGATTGCGGGTCTGATGCAGAAGGCGGTATTACTAGACATGGCGCGCATCGTGAGAAAGTTCCTCCCTTTATAGCCCTAACCACCGACAGCTTGGTTCTTGTATTCGCTGCCGGTGAGTCAACTCGCTTTTGATATTTTTGAATATTTTATTTTTTTATATCATATTTAAAAATGTATAAACATACATATAATATTTATGCAAGAGAAGGAAACCTTGAAATAAAACCCTATACCGATCCGTCTGACCAGTGTGGTATAGTGGGGCAATTACCCTCGTATTATGGAGGAGACTCGAACCCAATAGTGGGATAAATATCTAATTAATCAACACAAGTCAAGCAGTGGGAACAACTAGTACATAGTGAAATAATGTTTTTTTTTAATCTTTCTTAGACGCTAAAATAATTTATTTTAATACAAATAAGCGAGTTGCATCCGACCAATCGGTTGCCGTCACATAATCCGATTTGCACCGCTCGTTTCCAGTTTAATCCAATATCTGTCGGTGTGAAACTACAAAACTTCTCGATGCAACCACGACCGGCGAGCAAACGAATGAAATACACATACAAAGACTTAATAATTACTAGTAAATTAGATGAACTTCCTTCTACTGAAAGGATTTTAACAAATAATTTTAGTGGTAGTTTTAAAAAGAATTTTTGCTGATTTTAGTGTGGATTGCATTCAAGTATTTATATCACATAATCACTTTATTTATATTACCGTATTTAATACTATTGTTCGTGTGTATGTGACTGAACTCCTAAACGACTGGACTAAAATTGTTGAAATTAGTCTTTGTGCGAGTTCAGGTGGATTCAAGGATGGTTTAGATTAACAATTGGATTCGGTAGGTGGTGCTCTTATCGATACCAATTACATTTTATTGTTTATTGAATTTGTGCAGAATAACATCTGTTAGGTCGTGTTGATATAAAATTAGGAATGTAAAGGCTCTTGGTAGAGCTGATATTGTCGTAGCTTCTGGGGAAGCTTTCTATATGAATCTAATCTGATATTTCATTTATTCAAACTTTATAGTAGTTTTAACGTAAAATTAAATATTCAAATTTATTATTGCCAAGTAAAAAATAACTGCAAGAGAGAAAAACGATCGAATAAAAACCGAAGCTTGATGTCTGGTAGAATGTCTACGAATACTACCAATCCTTATTACTTGAGATGTGGTAAATGGAGACTAAGAGCTGATATGGCATACATACATACACACAAAAATATAAATTTTATAAACAGCAGAGGTAATTCCTCAATGATGAGTTGACTCCGTTAGAAGATCTAGGTATAGGCGATTGACCATAGCCTTAAAACTATCACGACTAGCGGCCATTTTGATCTCTAATGGTAACGCTGAAGGATGGCCTGGATATAAAAGGAGGAGTGATAAGGACAATGAAGAAGAAGATTTTTGGAGGAACGAAAACTACCGTCGTGAGTAGTGCAAAGAAGTTGAAAGAGAAGTTTTAAGTAAGGAGGAGCGTAGGAGAGTTTAAAATAGAATACAGTAAAGAAAGAGTTCGCAAGCTTCATCTTTGCCTTATCGATAGGCAATTTACTGTAATATTTTAAGTATTTATGTGAGTATTTATTTCTTATTGTGTCCGCTTGATTAATGTATTGCAAACAATATTACACGAGGAATAAACAACAGCCTTTCCCCATGGTACTATTGAGTCATTATTTCAACCAAATGAACGATAAAAAGCGTGTCTCAAAAAATACTTTATAGCACCGTCTTATACTGCTTAGTTTCAACGCCTTCCTGTGACTTTCACTAAGTTTTCAGTTTTGGAAGGATGCTATCCTAGGTCATCTGCTTTGTGAGCGCTACCTCTCAACTGTAGACTAGTATCATAACCACCACGCTTACCAGGCTTTTTGGCGACTGCAGGTGGCAACGATATTAGTATCCCAAGTTCATACAAGTATAATGTCCATTTTCTTAATCATACCTCATCTTTTACATCTCTTAACAGGAAAGGTATTAACACTTTATTATTTAACTTCGTCATCACTCGAATAAATAATTCTGAACAAAACAAAACCGACTTAAACCGTTTTCTCATGAATGCCATTGTCAGAACTGGACCTAATGAAATTACGCGGATGTATCAGCATTCATATAAAAAAAGAGCGTGCGTATAAAATATACATGTGAGAAGTGAAACTACTTTGGTGCCACGTTTTTTTTTGTCAATATAAAAATAAATAAAAAATGGTTTTTTTTTTGTGGGTGGGCTGCGGTCGGCGCGCCTTTGCACCACTCCGTCCGGGGCGACAGAGGGGCTTAAGCACGCAACTCCCGCAACCCACCCGAAAACCACTTCGCCTTCGTCGTTGGGCCGACCACCGGAGCAGGGTTACTTGACATCAGTGGTCGGCCCGACGGAATACGGACGAATAACGAACGACGGAATATTGGGGTACCCTCCCATCGACCGACGTCTCCTCATCGGGGAGGACGTCCCCCCATCGTGGAGGACGTCGGTCTTTCCTCACGCGGTCGGCCTCTCGGCGGGTGACGGACTAATCCCCGGTCACGTCACCCGAAAATAAAAAAAAAATTAAAAATGATAAAAAATATTGGACTCTACTCGTTGTTAACGCTCACGCTGGCCTGTAACAGGTATACTACGCGCATGCGTTCGAGTGCCACGCATTCACTCTCGCTCTGTCTCTACTCCCGTAGCGTTAAACGTTTAACGCAACCTTCTTGGAAATCGCATTAAAAGTTTCACTTCAAAAAATCATCAACAACAGTTCCCCTGTCGAAAGTTCTAAGGTAACAAACATACAAAAAATATTGTCCCATTGGAAACCTCTTCCTTTTTGTAGACGTTTAAGAAAATCATCATCACAGATTGAAATAAATATTTTGAATATACATTCAAGATATAGTTTTTAAACACTTATTTGTTACTTAGTAAAGCGAACTCACTGTGCTCTTGGAATGGGATATATTTGCATTTGAAGTATGTATTAGAATAATGGACTGGCCAAAAGCGGTAACAGTAATAGAGTTGCAATTATGAGGCTGACGCTTGATGCGAATTTTATTGCATCACGAATAATGGAGTTTCGTAATATTATCTGTTCAAATTTAAATTATTTCATCATTTTCATCATCACATCTCATGAAGGTTATACTACTGAGATTGAACCTCCTCCACAAATGTAGGGAAATTGATCTACTATATCACGCTAGTCAGAGGGATTGATATTTTTTTTTATGGGAGGGCTGTGGTCACCGCACACGCGGTCCATTCCGTCTTGGGCGATGAAAAGACGGCGCGCGGGCCCATAACCCACCCGTACCCACGTCGCACTTGTCGATGGGCCGACCACCGGAGCAGGGTGACTTGTTGTCAGTGGTCGGCCCGACGGAATACCCTTTCGGGCACCCTCTCCTTTCAACGTTCCTGTCCCGCGAAGTCGGTCACCGTCGCGCGGTCAGCCTCTCTGTGGGCTAAAATCCCCGGTACGGAGACGGTTTGATATAGGGTTTCTTTTCAAGTTTTTCTTCTCTTGCATAAATTTTATCTGCAATAGCCCCCTTAGTCATTTTTTAACACACTCACGGGCAAGAAAGGAGGTCGTGAATTGTATCCTTACTCCGTCATCACTCGGCAATTATATATATTTGTCATTAACTGAATATTCATCCATCCATCAACCTATAGACGTCCGCTGTTGGACATACTCGTAGACCTGCCCACATGAATGCCACTCGCAACGGTCCCATGCCATTTGCATCCCGGTTCCCTGTGACTTTCAAGATGTCGTCAGTCCACCTAGTAGAAGGACTTCCTACGCTGCGTGGTTACCACTCGAGAACCTTTCTTCCCTAATGGTTGTCGGATGCATCACGAATAATACTTTCTTAATTATCTATCTGTTAAAATTATTTCATCATCATCAACATCACACCTCATATACGTCCCACTATTGGGATCGTGCCTCCTCCACAGCAGGAGGGTAATGAATAGAAATATACCATGCTGCTACAGATCGGTATTTTTTTTATAGGTGAGCTATTGTAAGCGCACACGCGGTCCATTCCGTCCGGGGCGGCGAAAGGACGGCTCGCGAGCCCATAACCCACCCGTACCCACGTCGCCTTCGTCGTTAGGTCGACCACCAGTGCCGCTTCCCTTGTCCTTAGTGGTCGGCCCGATAGAATACCCTTTCGGATACCCTCACTTCTCGACGTCCCTGTCCCGGGAGGTTAGTCGCCGTCACGAGGTCAGCATCTCTGCGAGTGCCGGAATAAAGTCCCCGGACTGGTCGCCCTAGCCGAAGCCGCGGGCTTCGGCTAGGGCGGCATCAGGCGTAAGACAGGTTGATATAGTATTTTATTTCGAGATTCCTTCTCTTGCTTTTTCCTAGTATTATAGATGTTATATGCGTGTTATATCCCTTAGTCGTCTTTTACGACATTCATATACAAGATGGAGGGTGGTGAAATGTATTCTTATTCCGTCACTACACGGAATGAGTAATTTATTTAGTGGCAATCTCTATAAGCTTTAATGACATTGATAATGGAATCCTGCTAAAATACTTCACTTCGATCGTCTTGAGAACTATATGCTTTGTTAATCTATTAGGACTTCTTATATCTATTTTCCATAAAAGGAGGTATAGCTTATAAATAAAAGACAATATTTCAATCTTTATCCACACAAGATCATTTTCTTTGTCATTTATCATTGTAATAATAAGTTAATGTTTGTGGTTCATTCATAAATATTTCAGTTTGTGGATGGAGGTGAAACTTTCAAATCAAATATCTAATTGTTTGTATTAGGTGGAATGCTGTGATGGTTTTGAATTCACTGTGGTATCAATATGAAAAGTGTTATACAGACAAATTATTTGGCAAGCTGTTAATCTCCATATTACGTACATATATTATTAAATTGTATGTTAATTACAATTTAATCATTAAAGTATACACAATTGCATTTATTTTACAAATAATACTTGTTTATGAAAATTTCATAATTTTTTATAGTTTTCCTCGAATTATAAATGTAAGCATTTTACTTAAACTGATACAAAGTGAAGAGGTTATTAAAATGATCATCATCGCAGCCTACATACGTCCCACTGTTGGGCTCAGATAGGGAATTCGACCTACTATAGGTACCATGCTGTTCAGACATGTTGGTATAGGGTTTCATTTCGAGTTTTCCTTCTCTTGCACAGATATTGTGTGCATCTAATATCCCATAGTCGTCTTTTACGAACGCCACGGGGAAGATAGGGAGTGGTGAATTGTATTCTTACTCCGTCACCACACGGACAACGATATTAAAATATTAAAAAAATTAAATAAATAAATGAAATATTAAACAAAATTAATATTAAAATTGCAAGTATTATAGTAATTAGATAAGGAAGTTGAAACTCATCTCAACCTACATATGAATTGGAAGGTAGTGATTTATAACTTACAATATTTTTTGTTTTATTTTTATTATTAAATTCTACGTAAAAGTTTTTTGTTTAATCGGACCACTATAAATCTTCATGACAACCGGCCCTTATCTTCGAGAACATTTTTTATAAATAGATAGACAAAAATATAAAGGCTTGTTCACAATATTCTCCTTGACCGTTATACGAATTAACAAATAATTAACGATTTAATATGCAAATATTTTCAATAAAATAAAAAACTGAAAAATCAAAAACCAGTCTGCAAAACATAAAATTTTAAAAATTGAAGAATAGAAAACGAAATTCAAATAAAAAGGGCGTGTGTACACAGTACGCATGTCAGAAGTGAAACTTCTTTATCCCTGAAACCCTTTAGCCGTTATCCTTTATCTCACTCTCGCGCCGTCTGTCCTCCTATACATTCACGTGTTTGTGTCTCTGTGGACTTGCTTTTTCGTTTCATCGAGTTTGAAATCATAACGATCCTAAAGAATTTTCACTTCAATAAACTGTAAACAAAGAAAACGCTACTTTAGTTTAACAGACTAAATTATAAGCTGGAAGCCTAAGTAAAATACCAGCATTATGGTTTAGCCGCACGCGGAACCCAATTTTCTTTCGGTCTATAATTTGCTGTTGGGTTCCGTCTGCTACTAAACTACTAAAACCAAATAAAAAAGAAATTGAAGAACAAGATGCATATCTTATATGCGAAAAGATAAACCTTCCTTGGCAGTGGCAGAGTTAAAGATCTGAATTACGAGCCGCGCACACATATAACAAGAGGTCTCTACGTATCTTCTCATAAAGCCGCCTATTATCTCGGAGCACATTTTTGAAGTTACACATCTTTTGGCGCGTTAGGGAAAAATAATAAGAGTAAACTTTCAATAAGAGTTTTAAAAATAAGAGTAAATTTCTATTTCACACCGTCACGAAAAATTAACACCCTGAAGTTACCTTAGTCAATATGTTTTACGATGCGTCGCAAATGTCAACTTGATAATGCGTTATAATATAATTCTCAATATATTAAATCTATTATTAGTGTCGTTTTTTCTACAAATGTAGGACAAAAGGACGAAATAAGGACAACATTTACAGAAAGATTTTTATCTCATTACACTAAAGAAGTAGAACTTCTTACATGCGTACATAAGTAGGTACACATACACATTTTTTTTAAATATTGTGACAAACAATACCAACAAGTTAGCGAGCATGCTAGCTATTATTACCAACAATATTCATAGAAATATAACTTCACCACTAACCGCCGACAGATATTTTCATAGTGTCTGACTTTCGGACAATAAAGCAATTTAGTTCGCGTAACCATTGCATCGTTGGCATTGGTATGAATATCTATTGACAGATGAAATGTTAGTTAATCTCACAGTTTCAACTATTTTGCTTTATTACATTTGCATAATAATTACAAGTTTTCTTTAGGTTGAACGCACACACACAATTCCCTGATTCGGTTTTCTTATTAGGAATTCGGATTTAGAAAATTAAATGCGAAGCATTTAAATTGATAATGTTTAACAAAGTGCACACATTCTTACTATTGCCGAACGGAAAAATCCTCATAATACTTTCGATATTAAGAAAACGGATGTATTCACTGGTCACATGGAATAGCCGAATCTAAATTGCTAATAAGAAAACCTAATCAGGAATCCGTACGTATGCATCCAACTTTATCTGCATACATATATGTTTTCCTTTCTTCTGAGGCTATCTATACACATAGCACTAGTTTGCATATGATTTTATATCAAATTTGCCCGTTTTGAGTAACACAACTACTATTATGTTTTAGTCGTTTTGCGGCAAATTACTACGTTTGCGCGTGATTTTAATACACTTAGGCGAGTCACCGAAGTCAAAGGAGCTAACGATGGTATCCGAGTTCATATGATAGGGGGGGCCCATATGATATCCAGGCCCATATGAAGTACTTGTGCTTGGTGCTCAAAGGCCATTGGTGGTTCCGGGAGCATTTCCGTCGACTTGCTCCGCGGCCTGCCAGCGCAGCGTCCTTCCTTTCTTGGCTTATGCTGAATGTGGGTGGACCCAGCGCTACGTGCCGACGGCTGTATGCGGGGGTCATCCGATCGAGAGCCCTGTACGGCGCACCGGTGTGGGCGGATTCCCTGACCGTCTGTCTCGGAGCTCTTCTATGGCGTCCACAGAGAATAATGGTGGTTAGGGCCATACGCGGCTACCGCACGGTGGCGACGGAGGCAGCGGGCGTCTTGGCCGGTACACTCCCGTGGGACCTGGAGGCGGAGATGCTCGCCAGACTTTACCGCGACGCGAGCCCACGGCGGCATGGTCTCGATCAAGGAGATTGCCGCCTGGCAGGTCGACGCCCGCCGAGATGTCATTGCCCGTTGGTCAGTCCGGATGAAGGGGCCTCGGTACGGTAAAGCTGCAAAAGCATTTTCTGAGAATATTTACCAAAGTAATGTATTTTTTTTTACATTATCAGAAAGAAGAGATTTCGACGAACAAAAAACCCACCGACTTTTTTAAAAAGCTGATATTTTGATGCGAGAATTTTCCATTGAAAATTAGGGTACTTTTTCGATATTAAGGCAAAATAAGGTAAAAAAATAAATATTTTAAATCAAAAAAATTACAGTGTGTTTGGGACATCAAAAGGTAAGCTTTCACCAAATTTCAAGAAAAAAAATTGTATAAGTTAATAAAAAAAAAATAAAATAAAAACGAAAAACTTGACTTGAATTTTTCATATAAATTTTGAGGTTATGTGAAAAAAGTGTACAAACAAAAGTTGTAGATATCTTTACTACCTACAACTTTGTCATTTAATTTTTTCCATAGGACTTGTAGTTTTTCCGAAAATCGAGATAAACCGTTTTATACCTTTATAAACTCACCTTCCACTTCCCAACCTCAGATCGCCCGTAATTTTTTTTCCTTTAATTTTGTTATATTTTCTTCCTTTTCCAACGAGTTTCATCCTACTATTATTTTTTTTACTTTTCACCTATTTCAAAGGCTTGCCTTGGTCTAATCATACAAAACGACGGTAAGGTCGTCGTGGTCGTTTGCGTCAATTACCTAAAAAAATAATCTTGTGCTAATTAATGTATTATACTTAGAATAATAATTCATAGAAGGTAACTCCATGCACAAAATTTGGAGCATTTAATTCGAGCCTAGATGGCTCCCTACGTCGGATCGTTCCGTAGTGTACAAGGTCACTACGTACAAGGCAACTCTATTGTATAGTAGTGTGCGTGTGTAATGAACGCATGTAGTATTTTTAGCTTCACGTTTTTGATCGCTTAAATATCGACACTATCCTTCTATACGTTAATATTCTAAGGTATAACAATTTATTAACAAATTTAATACACTACACAACACGTTTTCACTGAGATAGCTCCGATAAGAAAACTCAGAGGTACATACTATATACTAAATTATTGTTGAGTTCCCTTACTCAAAATATGAAATAATCTTTAACTTTTATTACAGGGTGAACTAAGAAGTAGTGACAAAGATTATGGTAATGGTATGTTAAGGTGGTTTGGACATGTAGAAATAATGAGTGAAGAGAGAGTGACGAAGCAAGTGTGAATGGGACGGTTGCAACAGAAATGCCACGCCGCCCGTACGTTACTAGATCAAATTAGAGATGTGCTGGTGAAAGGTCTTATTAAAAGTACGCGTAACCGTAGGGAATGCATGAAGACTTTTATTTGTGAGTTAAGCGATGGAAGTATGTCAGGCTTGTGGTAATCCGTAGTCTCTACCTACCCCTCTGGGAAGCAGGCGTGAGACTATGTATGTACAGGCAGTCCTCGACTTACGTCGTTTCGATTTACGTCCTTTCAAGTTACGTCGAACAATGTTTTGACACTATTCCTCAAACATACATCAATTGTTTCGATTTCCGGCATAGGAAAAATTCACTTGTCGCGATGTCAGTGGGGTTTGAGGTTTGACTACATATTAAAGTTTTATCATTATTATTATCTGTTGTTATAAATGCAGTTTTTTTTTTAAATTTTATGTCTGTGTGGATCCTAACCCTTGAGTTTTATATGTAATGAAAAAATATGTCTCGACTTACGTCGTTTCGATTTACGACGCGTATTTCGAGAACCTAACATGCCGTAAGTACGAGGACTGCCTGTATGTATAATTACGAGGTCAAATCTATACAATGAGTGCCCACAGTGTCTTGCAGTCCTATGGTGGTCTTAGATTTTATTTATAACTTTTGGGAAAAAAAAAATAACACATTATTAATGTCATGCATACAATTCAAAGCGTTTATTATGGGTATTAAGAATTCAATGTGCGTGTATTGCTACTCGCGAACTCGTAAAATAGAAGTTATTTACGTAACGGGATGCAAAACCACTAAAATGTTTTGGTTATTTTCGTTTACTCGACTTCTCACAATATTTCAGCCGTAAATATTTTATTAGAACAAATCAACGTACTTACTTCTTTAAATCAAAATGTGGAAATACATATATGTTTTACGTATTCATCGTTTTTATTTAGTATGCTATAAATTATTTTCTGACTCTCCTTCACCACCCTTTCTAGCCCATGGGTGTCGGCAAAGACGACTAAGGGATATAATATGCAGTTAACATCTATTGAACAGAAGGCAAACTCAAAATAAAACCTTGTACGATTAAGTCTGACTAGCGTGGCATTGTTGGTTCATTTACTTCCTATTGTGGAGGATGCTTGAGCCCGAAAGTGGGACGTATATGAACAGAAATAATGAAAGTGATGTTTTTATAAAATAAAAGGCTGTTGTTTTGTAAAATATAAAATGTATGTTATAATATCTTATATCTATTCATCATCATCTCAGTTTATATATGTCCCACTGTAAGGGCTCAAGCCTCCATCGTAATGGAAGGAAAATTTACTTACTATTTCACGCTGGTAAGACGTGTTGGAATAGGGTTTTGCTTCGGGTTTTCCTTATCTTGCACAGATGTTTTATGCTTATTGTATCCCTTAGTCGTCTTTTACGACATCCACGGGCAAGATAGGGAGAGGTGATTTGTATTCTTACTCCGTCACCACACGGATATAAGTACTTATATATTACTAGCAACCCGCCCTCGCTTCGCTTCGGTTTCAGTCGCTTTACCCGCGGCGTAGTTCCCGTTCCTGTGGGAATACCGGGATAAAATATAGCCTATGTTACTCCCTGATATTATAGCTTTCCATTGTTGAAAGAATTTTTGAAATCGGTTCGGTAGTTTAAGCGTGAAAGCGTTACAAACAAACAAAAAAACAAACAAGCAAACAAAAAAACAAACAAACAAACATCCTTACTTTCACATTTATAATATTAGTATGGATATTAGTCAATAATTATTTGTATTCATTAATGTTGAAAATTGCCGTGTGGTGACGGAGTAAGATGACAATTCACCACTCCCTAACTTGCCCGTGGATGTCGTAAAAGACGATTATGAGATATAATATGCACACAACATCTGTGCAAGAGAAGGGAAACTTGAAATGAAACCCTATACCAACATGTTGACCACTGACGACAAGTCACCCTGCTCCGGTGGTCGACCCAACAACGAGTGCGACGTACCCGCGCGCCGTCCTTTCGTCGCTCCAGACGGAATGGACCGCGTGTGCGCTTATCATAGACCAACCATAAAAAAAAAATACCAACATGTTGGACCGCCATGGTATAGTAGATCAAAGCCCTCCCATTGTAGAGGAGGCCTGAGCCCAATAGCGGGACGTATGTGGGCTGCGATGATGATGATGATGATGAATGTTGAAAAGAGTTTTACGTGTACTGATGCAGTACGAATACACTTCACCAACCTTTCTTTTCCCATAGGCTTCGTAACAAACAACCAAGGGACTTGAGCTTGACATAAAACTCTACATAAACTGGCTGGATTAGCATGCCATAATATTCTATAGTAGGACAGAGATTAGAAAAGAGAGAAAAAAAAGAAGACGTTCAATCGGAAATTATGGAGCCCCTCGCTACCCTTCCGTCATTTGGTTTAGTTGGTGTTTAGCGAGGCTATAGGTTAGGATTTCTAATGTTTATGCGAGGATTACACATTATAAATAAAACTGTGTTTACGGATGTTATCGCGTTTGTATTTGATTTTTGATTGGCCGATGTTTCGAACACCGTTCCCAGTTACAGGCGGATTAAGCTGAAGAGGGTGGAATAAGAATCAATGAAATTGCCCTCAACTCAAAAAGAATTTTGAGGTAAACAATACAGACGAATCGAGAACCTCCTCCTTTTTAGAAAGTCAGTTAAAAACACTGTCCTCTTCTTGAAATATAAAGATTCTAAAGGTGCAATTGAACTTCTCACACAATTGGACAGCAATTAAGCACAGGCCATACAATTGCGCATAATAATCTAATTATATGTTTCCATTTCTTGCACTGATGTTTCCCACTACAATATTGTGCCTTTTATTTCGTGTGGGCAAATGCAGTCTTTAGGCATGCCCACCTTTGATAGTTGAGGTATGCAGGGCTCAGCCTCGATTAAGTGTGAGCGCCCCTTCCAGCTAAAAACCACACGCTGTTTCTGTCCCTCGGTTACGGCGAAGTCATGAGACCGTTCTCATATGTACTATAACTCCGCCGGACTGACACATCCTCTGCTTGCGGACTTACCTGAAGAAGGTACTACCCCCTCTTACGACCTCAAGTAATGCCCATGAGCATTCACTCCTCTTTGGGGCCTTATACCTAATGTGGGACAACGACCGGGCCACTACAGCCGGTGACCCAGACCCCACTTGCAGAGTTGTGGGACCTGCCAGATAGGCTCGGTCTCGTCTTCACGCTTTCCGGGGCGGTAAAGCGCGAGGATCTACTTCTCTCTCTCGCTCCTTAGCCTCCCTTCTCTATACCATGGCTTCGCAGAATGTGACCATTGCCTGCCAAAAGCTTTCGTTACCGACTAACTTATTTAAGACTGTTGGTAAGGACAAAGCTGTTCCCGTATCTCCCAGTTCTGTCGCAGTTCCACCTCTTCGGAGCATGACTTCAACGCGTGTTGACCTCCTCATATCAGCACCGGTGACATACTTACGTCGCCTCCGTACACTACAATATTGTGCCGAGTCATCTTTTATGAAATTTGCTAAAAAGAAAACCCGGAAATGTAATATATTTAAGTTATGAATTTAAAAGTATTTAAAACAAAGACGAAACGTTAATACACAACAAGAAAAGTTGCAATGAGAAACCATACAATCTGTTTTAATACAAAAAATAATGTGAAATGCATCGGAGCAATCCGTTGGCGTCAAATAATCCGATTCGCACCGCTCGTTACCAGTTTAATCCAACTCCTGTCAGTGTTAAACTAGAAAACTTTTCGTTCCAACTGCGAGCGGGAAAGAGCGAATGAAAGGCATAGATATAGAACGCCAATAATTACTAGTAAATGAACATTCCTTTCAATGAGAAAATTTAATATATGACGCTCTAAATTTGTTTTATTAATGTATAGATTCAAGATTGTGATTCAAAATGTGTGTGTCAAATTAATTATTTTCTTTTCCCTAATTTTATACGTGTGGTGACGAAATGGTAATACAATTTATCAGCCCACATCTTACCCGAGGGTGTTGTAAGAGTCAAATTATACGCAGATAACATTTATAAAGAACTAGCTGACCCGGCGAACTTCGTACCGCCTGTTTTCATAATTATTATGTTTTAGTATTATCCGTGCGGAGACGGAGTAAAAATACAATTCATCACCCGTGGGTGTTGTAAAAGACACCTAAGGGATATAATACGCATATAATATCTATGCAAGAGAAGAAAAATTCGAAACAAAACCCTATATTAACACGTCTGATCAGCATGATATTCAAATTCAAATTCAAAATTCAAATTCAAATACTTTATTATGCATAAACCCCGCGGGGGCACTTACATATGGTCACTTTTTTACATTTTTACCTTACACTACTACCGGATCGGAACGCGACCGCACTGAGAAGATCCGGCAAGAAACTCAGTGGGCTTGTCTTCTTTTTTATTCATTTACTATTTGTTTTTTTTAATAAGATAATATACAACAACATGTCTATTAATAGCTCCAGTGTGATGCCTTTCGAATCATCATACAATACAGTTATTAAATATAACGAAAAAGTACCATGGCTGGACCAGATCCCGCAAGCGGCACCCGATCACGAGTTAACCACTAGAGCAGCCATCACTCCCCTCAACCACAATGGAGGGAAGGGAGTGACCCGCTCCTCGTAGCTACCGCAAGCAGACCCTTCAGTGAGCATGACCAATACCATGGGCCACAAACATAAAACACAGATTAAACAACAAATTCGTTTGGCAAAACACGCTACGCTTTACAATTATATTAACAGCAACAGAATAAACATGTATGTAACACCTTTTGAAATAATGAGAAAATGCCTGAATGAGGAGCTGCTCATAACCAGTCTGTATTATCATCAAGATAATCCGAGATTTTATAATAACCTTTTCTACAAAATCTACTCTTGATTGCTTTTTTAAACTTTTTAACTGGCATATCTCGAATATTAATAGGTAATTTGTTGTAGAAGCGTATACATTGCCCCATGAAGGATCTGTTAACTCGTTGAAGACGAGTACTGTGTACAACTAATTTATCCTTATTCCGAGTATTTACATGATGAATGTCACTATATTTTTCAAAGTTACCGATATTTTTCTTTACATAAAATACATTTTCGTATATATATTGAGATATAACAGTCAGAATATTTATCTCTTTAAATTTCTCTCTTAGTGACACTCTTGGGCCTAAATTATATATCGCGCGGACCGCCCTTTTTTGTAGAATAAAAATTCTATTCAATTCCGCGGAGCAGCCCCAAAGTAATATGCCGTATGACATGAGACTATGAAAGTATGCGAAATAAACTATTCTGGCTGTTTCAACATCGGTTAATGCGCGAATTTTTTTTACCGCATAAGCCGCTGAGCTGAGCCTATTTGACAGTTTCTCAATATGAGGCCCCCATTGGAGTCTATTATCTATAGTGATGCCTAAAAAGGTGGTTGATTCCACAAGGTCCAGAGCCACCCCATTCATTTGAACATTGGTTTCCACTTGTCTCACATTGGGAGTAGTAAATTTAATACATTTAGTTTTTGTCTCATTTAGAACTAAATTATTAGAATGAAACCAATGAACAACGTTAGACAGTGCATTGTTCACATCGTCATAGTTGAGCATTTGTCGCTTAATCTTAAACAGTAAAGAGGTATCATCTGCGAACAACACAATGTTTTGATTGTCCCCTACATAATAGGGTAAGTCATTGATATATACAAGGAACAGAAATGGCCCCAGTATTGACCCTTGCGGAACGCCCATTTTGATAACAGAACCAGATGATCGTGCACCGTTAACATCGACTCTCTGAATTCTGTTGCTTAGGTAGGAAATTATAAGTTCCAGAGCGTTTTTCCTGATCCCATAGTGGTGTAATTTCTTGATGAGAGTTTCATGGTTTACGCAATCAAATGCCTTAGATAAATCGCAAAAGATGCCCAAAGCCTCGTGCGATTCCTCCCAGGCTGAAAAAATGTTTTTTAATAATTCTACACCCGCATCAATAGTAGAGCAATTCTTAGTAAAACCAAATTGATTTTTATGAAAAATACCATGGTTGTTAAAATAACTCAACATCTGAACAAGTATAATTTTCTCAAATACTTTACTAAGTGTAGGTAGTATGGATATCGGTCGAAAATTATTAACATCTGACATACTACCCGATTTAAACAAAGGAATTACTCTACTCATTTTCATGAGCTCAGGAAACACACCTCGAGCAACACAACCATTAAACACAGAAGTCAAGTGGGGGGCAATAATATTAATTATATAATTAACTGTCTTTACTGATAAACCCCACAGATCAACTGTTTTTTTAATATTAAGGGATTTAAAAGAGCGTAAAATATCTTTCACAGTGACATCTGAAAATTCAAAGGTTATGTCGCATTTTACAATACATTGCTTAAGGAGCGATTCAGCTATAATAGGAGATGACACTAATGATTTTGTAATCAGTACAGGCACATTTGTGAAATGGGTTTCAAATTCAGCCGCCACTTCTTTATCTACTTTCACATTCTTATCACCTATCTTTAAACTAAAGTCTTTCTTGCGTGCAGTATTCCTACCAGTTTCACTATTTATCACATTCCAAGTCATTTTAATTATATCACCTGATTTTTCAATTTTATTTCTCAGATAAATAGATTTTGCACAGGAACAGGCACGTTTAAATATTTTGGAATAGTTCTTTACATATTCCAAAAATACTGGATAATGGTTATAAGATTTTTCATGATAAAGATCATATAACCTTTTTCTGCTTTTGTAAATACCAGGAGTAGCCCATTCACTAAAACCAGCAGGAACCCCAAAAGTCAATATTTTGGGTTTGAATATTTTATTAAATTCAGTATTGATTATGTGAGATAGAGATGTATATAACTCATCTGGGTTGTCATGAATAGGCAACAGCGGCACTCTCATACTCAGGTTGTCTCTAAAGTTTTCTAAACGGCTGACATTCATAGGAATAAAGGTAACACTTTCTCGTTGAATCCTATTAGTTCGAGGCAGTACAACAAGTTGTCCACAGTGATCCGAATCCAGTGCGTTTAAGATGTATTTACTAATTGGCTTAGCATTTATAAAGACATTATCTATACAAGTTGCACTCCCAGCAGTTATCCTAGTAGGTTCCAAGAAAGCATTATACAAATTATAAGATTTCATCAAAGTTATAAATTTTTGTGTAATATTATTTTTTTCCAATAAGTTTATATTAAAATCACCACAGATCACAAGAGTTTTATTACTAGCAGAGATTTTGAACACAATATCCTCCAACTGTCTCTCAAAATCATCATATGGTGAACATGGAGGTTTGTATACGCACACAACTATGAACTGCTCAGACTCAATACAGGCAATTTCAATAACACGTTCAATAGAGAGCCTCACAATATCATTTCTTTCCTTAAATTTCATCATTTTGTTTAAAATTATTAACGAGCCACCTCGTATCATGCTGACTCTATTGAACGAGCTAACAACCTGGTGATTAGGAAAATTGAACAATAATTGATTATCTTTGAGCCAGTGTTCAGTAACGCAGAGGATATCTACCTGGTAATCATTCAAGAACAATTCAATTTCCAAATCTTTACCTAACATTCCCTGAATATTCTGATGTACCAGGTTGATTGATTTATAATTATTCTTAACACTTAAAATACTTAGGCAAGAGGAATTCTCTGTTGTCTTAATATCTAATTTAAATTAGTTTGTGAATTAATGTCACTATTTACATTAGTGTAAATGTCATTATTTAAATGAATAATGTCAATACATTGCCCAAAAGAGGCAACTTTGTTAGCCAAGTTCATGGCTGATGTAAAAAAAAAATAAGATAGCGAATCAGCTAATAGTTTTTTATAATATCTAGCAAGATTAGAACTATCTTTTGTCAAAAAAGTTTTTTTCTTAACATAATTGTTAATGTCGGTAGTAGGTCGATTTCCCTCCCATATTGGAGGAGGTGCTAGCCCAACAGTTGGACGTGTATGGGCTGAGGCACAAATAGTGTAAAGGTGCGGACTAAGGAAATATAACACTTTCCGTAAACATCAAATGTTTGACAGGTAAGAACAGTCTGTATGGGAAAATAAAATTGTTGTTTTTAGTATTTTACTCACAATCTTTCCATATTTTCTCACCGTATAAACCTTCCCTGGACTTCCACAAATAATTCAAGACCAAAATTAGCCAAATTGGTCCAGCCGTTCTTAAGCTTTAGCGAGACTAACGAACAGCAATTGATTTTTATATATGTGTATATTTATATTGTTTCTTTGATCTTTCAGAAACAGAAACAGAAACGCAATTACGTCTTTATTTTATTATTCCCCAAAAATTGGAGAGTAATAACATTATAAAACATCATTTAAAGCCTTTTTAATGTTTTAAAATATTCCTTGTAAAACTATCTATCGCATTTTGTTAAAATCTAAATGTCAATCGTGAACTTCGTCGGTTATATTTTTAATACAAACTTAGTATATTAAAGCGTTCGTATATGTATGAAAAGGTTTTCTTTACATATGTAGATAAAGTCGTCTGACAAATTTGATATAGTAGGTCAATTTTCTTGCCTTTTATGAAGGCAGCTCGAGCACCACAGTGTATGGACTGAGATGATGATGATCTTAAAAAAAAATTGCGCGTGTAACACTGTACACGAGATAGAAGTAAAGCTTCTTGAAAAATATAAAATAAGAGATTTAGTGTGAAGAAAGAGAGAGAGAGCATCTTAAAAGAAACAGGTATACTACGCGCATGCGTTCGAGTGCCACGCATTCATTCACGCTCAGTCTCTTTCTATTCCCCCTCCCCAGGAGCGTTGAATATTTAACGCAACAATGCTTTCATATCCTTTTTACATACCCTTTCCCCTCCATGGTAGCGTTAAACGTTTAACGCAACCTTGCTCGAAGTCGCATTAGAAAATTCACTTCAAAAACACGAACCAGCACTTACAGTCTGACTTTTTTTATTGGTGGCAGACGAGCAAACAGCACACCTGATGGTATGTGATACCGGTAATGGACTTTTCTATGCCTAAGGAAGGCATTCTTTGAAGAAAGTAAAGGGAATGTGAATGCATGCAATGAGGTTCGGTGATACCAAAGGCATCACTGAAATCGACCACAAGCAAATGCTCTTAAAAAGTTGGGTCGATTCTACGTCTCCCATCGATAAGTAAGAGGTGGCGACAACTGAATACTTATTCTTCACCACGTGGAGAATTATTATGACTTGCACTCAAATAAAAATATTTCCTCATAAAATATTATGAATATGTTATTGACAATTTGTGTTTGTTCATTTCAGCGGATATCAACGTGTTTTCAGTAAAATATTTTCGACGCCAAATATTTTATTTACTGAAAGGATTGTATTTAAAGGGTTGATGATTTATATATTTTAATAGCTGTATTTTAATTAACATATCTATTATTTACAAAATGTTTAAGTATATTATTTCTTGAACCTTTTTGAAGTAGTACTTCATTTGATGCGTTAGGAGAAAATGGTGAGAGTAAATATGGGATTTTTTTTTGGGTGGGTTACCGTCGGCGCACTCCTCGCACCACTCCGTCCAGAGCAACAGAGGGGCGTAAGCACGCACATCCGTAACCCACCCGTGACACGTCGTCTTCGCCGTTGGACCGACCACCGGAGCAGGGTGACTTGACGTCAGTGGTCGGCCCGACGGAATACCCCCTATTTGGGATATTATTACAGGAAACCTCATTTTGTCAGTGTTTTCAGGTAACAAAAAAATATATAATAAGAATAAATAAAAATAACAAATAGTATTTTTTTTAATATATCTTGTATCTATACCAATAAATAAAATTGGAGTGTCTGTTTGTAATGTCAAAATAATAGGTTTTTTTCATGCTCACACGGTTATTTGCATGACACCTATGCCTGAAATGCAGATTAAAAAATTTTTGTCTGTCTGTCTGTCTGTTTGTTCCGGGTAATCTTCAAAACGGCTGGACCGATTTGAAGATGGCGTAAATTAGGCTATATTTTATCCCGGTATTCCCACGGGAACGGGAACTACGCGGATAAAACGACTAAACCGAAGCGAAGCGAGGGCGGGTTGCTAGTCTATACTAATATTATAAAGCTGAAGAGTTTGTTTGTTTGTTTGAACGCACTAATCTCAGAAACCGCTGGTCCGATTTGAAAAATTATTTCAGTATTAGATAGTCCATTTATCGAGGAAGGCTGTAGGCTATATAATATTTTCAAAAAAATTAGGGATACGTACTAAAAGTCCAATAATGTAACCTAAGGTGTAAAAAAATTACCCGAAAAAATCCTTACATCGCGTGTGCTGCAAAAACTATTGATTATAGAATAAAACAGTGTACTACAACTTTGTAGAGAACATAATTATCTACAAAAAATATTACAACACCATATGTCCAGCTATTGTATTTATCTCACATTAAGTGTTTTTTTTTAATTTTCTAAATAATTTAAATGCCGACGCTTAAAAAAACTTTATTTTGTACCTTGGTATTAATCTTTATCAAAATAAATTACTTCATATTCAAGACGGAGTCAATACCTTTCCATATCTTTTTGAATCATTAAAATCGGACATTTCATTCAAAAGATATCGGGATATTAAAAATGTAAGTGTTGTAGCCAAATAAGTATTAAGTATTGCGCACTGTGGCGGGCGGTCATCAGGGGCGAGGGGGCGGTAGCCTCTGCGAGATAGCATACCGCGCGGCTCATTCTAGGGATGGCCGATATTGCTGAAAAAATTATTTTTAAGAAATCTGAAAGTGTTATTAATCTTATATAATCTTATACATATATATAAAAATGAATCTGCGAAATGTATGTACGCGAATAACTTCAGAACGGCCGGACCGATTGCGCTAATTCTTTTTTTAGAATATTCCTTGAAGTACAAGGATGGTTCTTACGCAAAGAACAAAAGACGCAAGTACACAAAGAGCAAAATTTCAAAAATTGCCTAAAAAGTCTAAAAACACACCTTTCTAAACTCCCATACAAACACTTAAAAGTCAATTTGAACTTTATATTAATATTATAAAGCTGAAGAGTTTGTTTGTTTGTTTGAACGCGCTAATCTCAGGAGCCGCTGGTCAGATTTGAAAATTCTTTCAGTGTTGGATAGTCAAAACAAAATTCGTGGATCGCACAAACTATTGGTTAAAAATCGACTCCACGACACCTGACTCGGTAGGACGCTCTTACTTACTAAAGAGGTGCTGGTAATTGTTCCTCCGTTTTTATACAAAATAATAAATAGTCTTGAAATTTAATAAGTTTTAAAAGGATTTAAGAGGAGAATAAGATATCAGCGCCCTTTGCCGATAAATATAGCATACCTCGATCAAGGAAATGTATATATTAACATCCCTCCTTTTTTAACATATAATTGAAAAACAAATGTAATTAATAGTTATTTATTTAGATACCTTAAATATAAACATATGGTAATTTACTTATGTAAGCTTAGACTTGCACAAGTAAATAACTGTTATCAGTTGAGTCACCGATAACAACCGTTATCAGTTGAGTCACCGATAACAACCGTTATCAGTTGAGTCACCGATAACAACCGTTATCAGTTGAGTCACCGATAACAACCGTTATCAGTTGAGCCACTGATAACAACAGTAATCAGTTGAGTCACCGATAACAACCGTTATCAGTTGAGTCTCCGATGACAACCGTTATCAGTTGAGTCACCGATGACAACCGCTATCAGTTGAGTCACCGATAACAACCGCTATCAGTTGAGTCACTAATAACAACAGTAATCAGTTGAGTCACCGATAACAACCGTTATCAGTTGAGTCTCCGATGACAACCGTTATCAGTTGAGTCACCGATGACAACCGCTATCAGTTGAGTCAGCGATAACAACCGCTATCAGTTGAGTCACTAATAACAAACGTTATCAGTTGAGTCACCAATGACAACCGTTATCAGTTGGGTCACCGATAACAACCGTTACGAGGTGAGTCACCGATAACAAACGTTATCAGTCAAGTCACCAATAACAACCGTTATCAGTAGAGTCACCAATGTCAACCGTTATAAATTGAGTCACCACTAACAACCGTTATCAGTTGAGTCATTGATAACAACCGTTAGTCAGTTGAGTCACCGATGACAACCGTTATCAGTTGAGTCACCGATGATAACCGTTATTAGTTGAGTCATCGATGACAACCGTTATCAGTTGAGTTACCGATAACAACCGTTATCAGTTTAGTCACCGATAACAACCGTTATCAATTGCGTCACCGATAACAAACGTTATCAGTTGAGTCACCGATGACAACCGTTATCATTTGATTCACCGATAACAACCTTTATGAGTTGAGTCACCGATAACAACCGTTATCAGTTGAGTCACCGATAAAAAACGTTATCAGTTGAGTCACCGATAACAACCGTTATCAGTATAGTCACCAATGACAACCGTTATCAGTTGAGTCACTGATAACACCCGTTATCAGTTCAGTTACCGATAACAACCGTTATCAGTTGAGTCACCGATGACAACCGTTATGAGTTGAGTCACCTATGACAACCGTTATCAGTCGAGTCGCTGATGACAACCGTTATCAGTTGAGTCACCGATGACCACCGTTATCAGTTCACTCACCGATAACAACCGTTATCAGTTGAGTCACCGATGACAACCGTTATCAGTTCACTCACCGAAAACAACCGTTATCAGTTCACTCACCGATAACAACCGTTATCAATTGAGTCACCAATAACAAACGTCATCATTTGAGTCACCGATGACAACCGTTATCAGTTGATTCACCGATAATAAACGTTATCAGTTGAGTCACCGATAACGGGGCAACGGGAATCAAGTGTTGAAGGTTCTCAACGTTTGGCCACAGAAGTTTTAAAATAAATAAATAAATCCTGAAAGTCACTATACCCCCCAACGTTACTATTCCACGCGCACGAAGTCGCGGGCACTGTTAGTCAAATAAATAATTAGCCAAAAGCTACTTAAATATACATAGCGCCTTATAATAGAATTACAGAATTATGTGAATTTTACTGTTACTGCTTTTACATGACTCATCATAAAACTAGCAAATTCCTACGTTTTCACCCGCGCAGTTCCCGTTTACGTGGGAATACAGGGATAAAATAGCCTAAGTTTTCCCTTATACAGACTGCTACCTGCTAATTAAATATTATCAAAATCTGGTCAGCCATTTTGAAGATTACCTGAAATAAACAAACAGAAAGAAAATATTTACATTGGTTTTAGGCTTAGGTATCGTAAAAATAAATCGTGTGAGCATGAAAAATACCTAATATTTTAACATTACAACAGGCAACAGAAATACATAAATTGTGAAAGTTTCAACTGTCCAGCTATAGCGGTTCTTGAGATACAGTCTGGTGACAGACAGACGGACGGACAGACAGCGAAGTCTTAGTAATAGGGTTCCGTTTTTACCCTTTGGGTATAGAATCCTAAAGAGCATATCAAATGCATACTGATGACGTTACAAACATTCGAAAAATTCTTTCACTTCAAGTTTTGGATTTCGTTCGTTAAATTCTCACGGATATTATTTGTTCATGTACTCACAATTTTTTCACTCCGCAATCATCAAAGGAGTCTTTAAATGAGATTCCCGAGTAATTCTAACCGTTCAACGGTATCTTCAAAAGGAATTATTTTTGCAATTTAATCCTTAAAAAGCTTTTCATTTGTAGTTTTCTTTGTTACGATATTTTCTAGCATACAAATTAAAATTTGGTAAGATTACTGAAGATATGTTTTGTCTTCCAGATCGTATTTTGGGTTTGGTTTATTAAACAAAGGCTGTTTAGTTTTCCTAAAATTTCATTATCGTTTCTAGCAGATGCAATGGGACGTATATGAGCCAACATGATAATTAATAGAATTTAAACAATCAAATAGAATGAATTTAGTTACAATAAAAGTCATTATTTCTAAGTGAAAAAAATATAAGTGCCAGATAAGTCACCAACATATCATCCACTAAAACCTTCGCCGAAATACACTGCATCTTATGGTATAAGTAAGTACTAATTGCAATCGGTTCAGTAGTTTTCACAGTTGTTACACTGAAGATAGGTAACATAAAAATAAAAGGAATTAAATGTGTAAAGTATATTATAATTAATAATAAAAGGTATATAATAATGAAGTATAGTTAAAAATACAACGGGAGTGGGTTCGTTAGTCTTTCGAGATATTTCCTAGGCTCTGCACTGACAATGAACAGAAAACAGTACTCTCCTTACGCTTGTTGCCCGTAGAGAACCGCAGCGAAGAAGATGAGGAGATCTGCAAGTCGGCTCCGGGGGGTAGACAATTAAGTCTAATCTTAAAACCCTGTAATCATTTAAGGGTGGGCAATGAGTATATGTCCACCATACGATCACCGTGACTGTAACCCAGCGATAAGCGAGAAACTATTGATTTCGTCATAGATTGCGTGCAAATCAGTAATCCAAGGTGGGACAATCACGGTTTATAGCGAAGCGGAAGGATATAAATAACACAATTAAAAGAAATACACTACAACTTTAACACATTCACATATGAACACATGAGAAGAATATTCTACATATAATAACTAGTGAGCAAATGATTTCCGTGTGGTGACGGAGTAAGAATACAATTCACCACCCCCTAACTTACCCGTGGGTGATCGTACGAGACGACTAAGGGATATAAAACGCATATAACATCTATGCGAGAGAAGGAAAACTCGAAATAAAACCCTATACCAACACGTCTGACCAGCGTGGTATAGTAGGTCAATGACCCTTCCATTATGGAGGAGGCCCGAGCCCAACAGTGGGACGTATATGGGCTGAGATGATGATGATGATGAAATGATGTAGGTATACGTTAAATTATTGCTTAAAAACTACTATTACTATACAATAGGAAAAGATTAATTACATTTAAAATCTACATACTGCTAGTATTATTCTATGGCTAGGAAAGGCTCAGGATCTAAGATTACCTATTTGTATTACATAATAGCTATTAAGCCAATAATAGCACAACTTACCCTATAGCGGGGTTTTAATATCCACGAACAGTTACTTAGATTGAAGGATTATCACGATATATAATAATTTAGTAAATATTGGATATAGAAGAATAATAATATCCACAAATAGTTACTTAGGTTGAAGGATTATCACAATATATAATAACTTAGTAAATATTGGATACAGAAGAATAATGTAGGATTTATAATGAGAGTGTTTTAACGGACGCCCGAGTAGTTATAGCAATCATTGGTGTGAAGTGAGTGACGAAGTGGCCAGCGCGGTAGGGGTAATCGAAGCGAAGTCCGTGCAGCCTCTGCATTTAGTGCCTACTCACGAGTTATTATTACAGCAATGTAACAGTGTATAAAACCACCAAACCATCTATTGTTATAGCTAGCAACCCATCCTCACTTCGCTTCGGTTTCGCCTTACCCGCGTAGCTCCCGTTTCCATAGGAATACCGGGATAAAAGATAGCCTAAGTTACTCCTTATACAAAAAAAAAGTTATCCTTATACAGATAGCTACCTGGCAGTAAAACATTATCAAAATCGGTGCAGCCGATTTGAAGATTACCCAAAACAAACAGGCAAACAAAAGTTTTATAAACCGGTTTTTAGGCATAAGTATCGTTTGGGGTGTCGGAGATAGAATGTTATCAGACGATCTCGCCGGCACCCCGTAAAAGCGCGGAAGGGACCGCTGTGGTTTTAGTGGGTATTTCGGTCACTTCTGTGGCCGGCGAGTCCCTCACATACTCCCCTGTCTTTAACCGGCGGGGAATAGTGCGTAAATGCATTTCCACAGCGTGAGAAAAAAGAAAAAGAAAAAAAGGCAAATTATTTGTACGATACTTATATCGTACAAATAATTGTATCAGCATGAAAAAAGCCCATTATTTTGGTATTACAAACAGACCCTTCAATTTTATTTATTTGTGTAGGGTAAAACCGGGATAGATGCCGCAGTGGGATAGACGCCTCATTTTCAAAAAACCTACCTTCCCAAACTCGTGACTAAGAACTAATGGTAAAAGTAGAAGCCATAGTGAACATGCACATTATTTTTCCACGGGCTGTCATCATTGAGACCATAGTTTGCTCGTGTGTGTAGTTTTCTCCGCGACGAACTCCAAAAACACGTCAAACCTTTGAAGGGTAGTATTTTATCGTTGTATAACTTTATATGTAGTAATAAATTCTAATATATTTTTATTACGTCAATATACTGATTCATTAAGTGTGCAACTGGATGTAAATAAATGCTATTTTATTGTTAATTTATAAAAAAATACTTAGACATCAATCCCTGTCAAAAAGGATAGTTGCCCTGATTTTTCGAGATCGATCCCTCCATACACCATATATACCCATATGTGGGGCCAGTGTATATTTTTGAGACATTTTAGTGTGTTTTCGTATATTTATAATTGAACTGGGCAAGACAAAAGTCATGTCAAATGCCCTTGTCATTGCTGTACCGGTCCTATACTCGTTCCAACCATTTATTTTACTTTTGGCAGGTCGAATTCTGATCAATTAGTGTTGTACCAATGTATTACGGATACTATGTTTTGTAATAATAGATTTTAGTCAGGAAGAACTTTTAATCGATTTAACACGGATATTTTATTTTTGCTTAAATACATATTTCATATTATTTAAAAACTTCACTTCTGTAAATATATTTGTTATTTGGGCACATTAATTTTTGCATACCCACTAATTCAGTGCTCCCAATATATTTTACTTTGTACTTTGCAAAATAAAAAATAACTACTTTATGAAGCATTTTTCCACTAAGCGGGGTCCGCTGCTCCAAACTTTACTTAGAGACAATGGCGCCCTCGTCTGCGGTAGTAAATCACTAATTTTCTCATCCAGCCTACCCCTTTTTTTTAAGCCGAATTGGCAACACTGAACGGCGCGCCGGCGACGCCATTTTGTTGTGTTGTCTGTCACTCGCAACAAGACTCCCGTGCTAGTCACATTTCTGTTCGCTGAGTGCTCTTTCATATTTTTCATACGCTGTGTTGAGTATTTATATTCCACCGTATTGATTTCATTGTTCTTACTTTGATTGAATTGAGCGTATCGTTCCTCCCAGTAAGATTTTACTTGCAAAATGCCGAAAGGTATGGTGCTTAAAGGACAATCCAGAGAGTTAGTGCTGCGGCTTCGTGAATTTTTTGAAAAGGAAAGCCGCAATGGCGGATTCCTTATACCAGTAACCCAAGTTAGAAACCGTGTTGCAGCAGCATTAGGTATTAGTGCTCCAACGGTGGCGAAAATCACTAAAGAAGCCTATGGTAGTAGTGGTATTGAACAGAACAAGCTATCTACGTCTAAGCAAAAACGTCAGCCCCGTAAAGTGACAGCAATTGACAGTTTTGATACTGATGCTATTCGTCGTCATATATACAATTATTACACAAGCAAAGAGATTCCTACTTTGAAAAAATTAGTAGCGTCTCTACGAAATTGTGGCTTGTTTCGTGGTCAAAAATCTTCTTTGTCAAAGGTGCTGCACCAAATCGGGTTCTTGTATAAGAAATCCGACAAAAGAAAAATTTTAATGGAACGTCGTGATATAGCCTTGTCTCGCTGTGAATTTTTAAGACAAGCGAAGAAAATAGAAGGCTGGTCGAATGTCGTTTTCACAGATGAAACTTGGCTCAATGCCAATCATTCCATACCAAAAGGTTGGACTGACGATACTGCTGCTTCTACTTCTGCAGTGCCAATGCGGAAAGGTGAACGCCTCATCATTTGCCATGCGGGAACTACAAAGGGATTTGTACCAGACGCTCTGTTAGCGTTCAAATAAAAAAAAACAGGAGACTATCATGAGGAGATGAATGCGGACGTGTATGAAAAGTGGTTCAGAGAAATGCTTACATCACTTGAAGAGCCATCAACAATATTTATTGATAATGCACCCTATCACTCTCGCCAAATTAATAAAATGCCAACACAGTCCAACAAAAAACACGAGATTATAAACTGGCTTCGTGATAATGGGGAAGATGTGGACGAATCCCTACTAAAAGTAGAATTACTTAAAATATTAAAAAGTAAAAAGCAGCCAAAACGATATGTCATCGACGAAATGGCAGCAGAATATGGGCATGTTGTAATCAGAATTCCTCCGTACCACTGTCAATATAATCCAATTGAAATGATCTGGGCACAAGTCAAAGGACACGCCGCAAGAAACAATACAACTCCTCCTTTCACAGCAAATAAAATGCTTGAACTTTTAAAAAACGCATGTGCTAGTGTGACGCCTGAAAACTGGGCGAGTGTCGTCAACAAGACAAAAAATATAATATTCTCTGATTGGGATCGGGAAATTGAATTTGACAACATACCTACACAAGAGTTAATAATAAACACTGCAGATGATTCGAGCGACGATTCGAGTTCGTATGAAGAATCCGACGATTCGTTATAATAAAATAATATTAAAATATTTTGGTTGTTTTATTTCATGTTATAGGTATGATGCGAAGATTTTTATATCTTCCTGATACAATTTTAACGTGTTGTCTATTACAACAATTCAATACTCAGTTGTCAGCTGACTTAACTGCAAATAAGTGTAATCGATTATTTGCGATTCATTTGTTTGCACCGAATACTTTTGATCCTGTCACTAGATGCGATAGAACGTAACTTTTTTTATAACGGAAATGAATTATCACTTAAATTTTATGAATAGAGCTATTTACCGCATATTAATGTATTTAGTGGGTAATAATTAAGATATATAAATATTATTGGGCAGTTTATATATTTCTCTGTTCACTCGTTTCAAAGTTAATAATTGCGTATAATGAAACAGTTACGTCCTAAAGCATGTGTCAAAAGTAAAATAAATGGTTGGAACGAGTATAGTTGGCAATGCGATTCTTGAAGTTGTCGATCATTATGTTTACCTAGGACAAACAGTCCAATTAGGTAGATTCAATTTTGAGAAAGAGATCAGCCGACGAATCCATTTCGGTTAGGCAGCGTTCGGGAAACTTAAGAGGATCTTCGCGTCTAACACACCTCAGTGTGTGAAAACACAGGTCTACGACCAGTGTGTGTTACCAGTGATGACTTACGGCATGGAAACGTGGTCCCTAAATGTAGGCCTCCTAACAAGGCTCAAAGTCGCTCAGCGTGCTATGGAGCGGGCTATGCTCGGGATTTCTCTGCGAGATAGAAGCAGGAATACGGAAATCCGCAGAAAAACCGATGTAACCGACATAGCACGAAGAATTAGCACGTTGAAGTTAAGGGAAGAAAGGTTCTCGAGTGGCGATCAAGTACCGAACGACGCAGTATAGAACAACCCCCGCCACTAGGTGGACCGACGACCTGGTGAAAGTTTCTGGGCATCGTTGGATGCAGGTGGCACTGGATCGCTCCTTGTGGCGTAACATGAGGCAGGCAGCAGTGGACGGCGATAGGCTGAAATGATGATGATGATGATAATTGAACTTTTCACTAATTGCAGCAGAACTATGCCACGAAAATACATAAGAAAGGAAGGAATGCGAGCTAACGCAGTCGCCACCTTCTGTGAGGCCGTCATCTTGCGGAAGGAAGCGGCGGGGCGGCAGGGCGCGCGGGAGTATAGCTTTCACGACGACTTAGGCGGCGCAGGTGCGAATACCTGCGCCTGATACCACCCTAGCTGAGGTCGCGGATGACCGGACCCGAAAGAGTATTCCGCATAAAGTAGTACTATATATTGGTATTCCGTCGGGCCGACCACTGAAGACAAAGAACTCGGTACTGGTGGTCAGCCTGATGGCGTGTGTGTTATGGGCCCGCGCGCCGTCCTTTCGTGGCCCCGGACAGAATGGACCGCGTGTGTGCTTACCATAGCCCAAGAAAAAAAGAAGTAAGAGCTCGAGTTGTTGAAGGAGTGCGAGCTCGATGTTCTTGGACTACAGAACAACTACAGTCAGCTTTTGATGAAATGGATAAAAAAGCGTGGGAATAAACTAATTTTAATTATGGTTATGACGAAACGAAACAAAATTTCATTATGGTTATTTGTATCATATTAGTATTATTTTATAATGCTAACAATTAACAGATTTAAGAAAAGTGCGTAATATTTTTCGTAAGTAGAACCATATTTCATGGAGAAAATTGCTGTTTTACACATAAAGGGCATGTATCCCGCACTGCAGGCACCTATCCTCCTCATTATTTCCATGGTGGGGCAACTATCCATACAAGTAAGCAAAAAAAGGGGTCCACAAAAAGCTAAATTTTGAAAAATCTATAATTGATAGGTCAGAAAAAACAACGTTTCAAAACAAATAATTAAACTATCTACATGCAAAGAAATTATTCATATAAAATTAATATTTTTAAAATTAGGAAGTTTTCAAAAAGTGGGGCATCTATCCCGGTTTTACTCTATGTGTATATAGATCAAAATAACTCTAGATTGTCCAAGACGAAATTATATTATATATGTCACCGTAAAATTGTACGAACCGTTAGTTTATAAACTATCTAGTGAGATTATAAACTATCGACAGATTGTAAACGGACACAAAAATTTACAATCTAACGCTTTTATTTTCGTTAGTTTATAAAATGACTATGTTCAACCGTCAAATTGTGAACAAAACACAAAGTGCACGCTGATTGGTTCAACGAATCATTGTTTTCACACGCTGGACGCGGGTCCATTATTATTTTAGCGACATTACTACATTACATCAATTTAAAAATATTAAAAATAGTTTTTTGGTGGTATTTAATAATGTACGTTAATATTTGCTGACAATGAGCTTTTTAATTGCTGCTCACACGAACACATGCTATCTATAACGCCAACCAATCAGAGGACGGTTCACAAATTCGCAGGTGAGAAATTGTAAGACAGTGCTGTGATTGGGTCATATCTTTTTGAACTGATAGTTAAAAGTATTAAAATCACAATTTGACGGTTGAACATAGTCAGTTTATAATCTTACGAAAATATAAGCGTTAGATTGTAAATTTTTGTGTCCGTTCATAATCTATCGATAGTTTATAATCTCACTAGAGAGTTTATAAACTAACGGTTTGTACAATAATACGGTGACATATTAAAAATTAAACTACTACTATTATACCGAAATAAAACCATATTTGATGCGACATTTGTATAACGAACTGATGAATAATTACATGAAATAACCTACAAATTTGCAACAAATAGATACGTCAATCGCTGCCCACATACACGCATACGCACACACATACACACATTCACACACGCAAACAAACACTAAACACTCATACACACAAAAATGGAAAAGCGAACTCATCATACAAAAGCACATCCTTCATAATTCAATTCATTAATGTTATTTATTTTGTTATCATTGTTATTGTAAGTTATTTTTATTTCTTTTCTTTTCTCTTTTCTTTTTGTTATTTTTTCTTTCTTATATGTTTGAGGAAAGGGGTTTGCTGAAAACCAGCCCTGCATAATTTCTATGCAGCACAATGCCGAGCATTCCCCTATTGTCAAAATTAATTAAGAACATGTATTATAATTATTAGTTACTAGCAATCCGCCCTCGCTTCGCTTCGGTTATAGGTTATAGTCGTTTTACCCGCGTAGTTCCCGTTCCCGTGGGAATACCGAGATAAAATATAGCCTAGTTTACGCCCTGATATTATAGCTTTTCATTGGTGAAAGGATTTTTGAAATCGGTCCAGCCGTTTTGAAGATTACCCGGGACAAACAGACAGACAGACAGACAAAAAATTTTTAATTGCTATTTTAGGCATACGGTTATTTGCACGACACCTATGTGTCGTGCAAATAACCGTGTGAGCATGAAAAAAGCCTATTATTTTGATATTACGAACAGACACACCAATTTTATTTATTGGTATAGATTATGTGACAATAAATGCTATTCTATTCTATTCTATATACATTACGTTGTCCAGCTGCAGACGACGTTACCTCAAATACATTACGATTTACGACTCTTGTGGTCACAAACACATGTCTCATATCTTATACGTCACTATATTTCATACTATGCTACATAGTTATTGAAATCAATAGTATAGAAGTAGTTCGTATCAGATGAACGTACTTTCTCTTTTAGGCTTCTCTTTTACACTCATCTCCGCCCATACGCGTTCCACTGCTGGACTCGGGGGCCTCCTTCACAATGGGAGGGAAATTGTCCAACTACACCACGCTGGTTAGACGTGTTGGTATAGAGTTTTGTTTAGTTTTCCTTCTCCTGCATAGATATTATATGCATATTATATCCTTTAGTCGTCTTTTACAACACCCACGGGCAAGAGAAGGAGTGAATTGTATTCTTACTCCGTCACCACATAGTTCTTTTACACTATTAACTTTTCTTTTTAATTATATCATAGATTTTTATTTTTGATATGGTTTATTACCATAGTATGTCTTCTGATATATTTTTATGTTTTACGGTTTTAGATATTTATTTCTCTAAAAGAATACAATTCACTTACAAGAGAAATAGAAAATAAACTTAATACTAGGAAGTGCACGGAGTTAATAACAAATTAAACTTGATGTACTAAGCAAATTTAAAGAGTGGGTAAATATAAGTGGGTACCTACATAATAACATGCGACGAAGAAATCTAATATAAAACTGTTCAAATACCTTATTACATATGGTTTACTATTCTTATGCAAATTGCGTTTGATAGACATTTCAGTCGCTTCATAAAAATTAAAATTGTGAAAAGTCGCTTAAAATATGGCGCTTTAATTTATTTTTAAAGGACAAAAATGTTTTAGTATTTTTGATTTCTTTTGGTAGTTTATTATATAACTGAGCTCCTTCGTATAATATATTTTTCTTACCATAGTTTGTTCGTGGGGATAATAACTGTATGTCATTACTATATCTCATAGAACGCTTTCGACAATGTGATTTTTGTAAAAAAGTTATTTTTGTGTGAATATTTTTATGAAGTATTTTTCGCACGAGTAAACACGTATTGTATTTGTATATTTGTAACAAGGACATTAATTGAGTTTCTTTATAAACTGTTGCCGTTGGAGTTAGATAATGAAAATTGAATAATAATTTTATTATTTTGTTCTGAGCAATTTGCAAAGGCTTTATGTTACTTTTAGCAGCGCAACCCCATAACTCTATTAGATAATCTAGATGTGGCTTTACTAAAGAATTGTATATTATATAACGAACAGATTTTGAAAAACAGCGTATATTACCGCGAAGAATAGACATTAGATTTGATATTTTTTTATAAACTTTTTCGATATGCATTTTCCAATTTAAACGGCTATCCAAAACAAGACCAAGGTATTTTTCGGTGTTAAGCTTCGTTAGTGGGACACTATTAACAGTCAAAGGTTCAAAGTAAGGTATCTTTTTGTTTTTGGCACTGAAAATGACGTAACTAGTCTTTAAACTGTTTAAAGTTAACAAATTAGAATTGAAAAATAACACAAGACGATTAAGATCGTTTTGCGCATCACTTACTATAGTTGTAATTTTGTCACCAAAATAAAATAAGCATGTGTCGTCAGCGTACAATGATATTTCACCTTTTAAGTCTAAGTCACTTATGTCATTAATATAGATTAAAAATAACAATGGGCCCAAAATAGAACCCTGTGGGACACCGTACGTAAGATTTTCAGTAGAACTTTGAACGTTATTGATTTTAATAACTTGAGACCTTTTTCTTATTCATATTATAATGTTTTTTCTCTGTGATCTAAATTAATGTGTTTTTTTTTTGTGGGTGGGCTGCGGTCGGCGCTCCTCCGCACCACTCCGTCCGGGGCGACAGAGGGGCTTAAGCACGCAACTCCCGCAACCCACCCGAAAACCACGTCGCCTTCGTCGTTGGGCCGACCACCGGAGCAGGGTTACTTGACATCAGTGGTCGACCTGACGGAATACCCCCTATTGGGGTACCCTCCCATCGACCGACGTCCCCCCCTCGGGGAGAACGTCGGTCTTTGCTCACGCGGTCGGCCTCTTGGCGGGTGACGGACTAATCCCCAGTAGCGTCACCCGCGGCCTCGGCTAGGGCGGCATGATCTAAATTTATGTGTGGGGTTTATAAAATAAATTATTTTATTATTTTTTTTAATTACAGCCCCCTGCACTAATCCTTGTATTGCGGGGGGGCTTTACGAACATAACTAACAGACACAAATTACATCCAGACTCAGAAAAATAATTTGTGGATCGCACAAAGTGTTGTCCCGCGTGGGATTCGAACCCTTACTGGCGCTGTAGTTTGCTACTGAACCACTGCGCCATCTGTGCAATCTTTCTTCCAGCATTTCTTTCTCTCTCTGTGCAATTATTTAAACCAACATCCTGCTTGACGTCAATCCTCCTCGGGAATGAAATTGTTGACCAGACGTCATCAAATGTATTTGCCTCAAGTCTATGTAAAGCTTTTAGTCGTCTTTTACGACATCCAGGAGCTGGTAGTATTCGTAGGCGCACATACAACTAAATTCTTCATTTCATTCATTCATTTCAGCCTATCGCCATCCACTGCTGGACGTAGACCTCCGTCATGTTACGCAACAATGTGCGGTCATGTGCCGCTTGCATCCAACGACGCCCAGCAACTTTCACCAGGTCGTCGGTCCACCTGGTGAAGGGGCGTCCTACACTGCGTCATCCGATACGTAGTCGCCACTCGAGAACCTTCCTTCCCCAGCGGTTGTCGGTGCGTCGAGGGATGTGGCCTGCCCATTACTACTTCAGCGTGCTAATACTTTGTGCTAATTTTATGTATAAGGCAAATAAAACATTTTCCTTATGTTCTTATATAATTTTATTGTCATATTCGTTAATGATGGAGTGATTAAAATTGGACTGGATGAGTTCTGTTATCGCAACAAATGATATACTACCAATAAGCATCAGCTCGATGACCATTGTTTGCGGAATGATTAGAGTGCGCTCGACTTGGCTTTGAGCAAACAAAACTAAACCATGTCAAGTTTGTTCGATATATGTAGATGATGCTTTCCTGTTTATACATATATAATTTTGATTATGAAATACACCAATGCACCGATAGAGTAAGGGTTTACCTTTTGTATCTGATGTAATAGGTTCGATTTCATCAGGTATATTTAGGGTATTATTTCATTAGAGTTCGATACTATACTCGTTCCAACCATTTATTTTACTTTTGGCAGGTCGAATTCTGATCAATTAGTGTTGTACCAATGTATTACGGATACTATGTTTTGTAATAATCGATTTTAGTCAGGAAGAACTTTTAATCGATTTAACACGGATATTTTATTTTTGCTTAAATACATATTTCATATTATTTAAAAACTTCACTTCTGTAAATATATTTGTTATTTGGGCACATTAATTTTTGCATACCCACTAATTCAGTCCTCCCAAAATATTTTACTTTGTACTTTGCAAAATAAAAAATAACTACTTTATGAAGCATTTTTCCATTGAGCGGGGTCCGCTGCTCCAAACTTTACTTAGAGACAATGGCGCCCTCGTCTGCGGTAGTAAATCACTAATTTTCTCATCCAGCCTACCCCTTTTTTTTTAAGCCGAATTGGCAACACTGAACGGCGCGCCGGCGACGTCATTTTGTTGTGTTGTCTGTCACTCGCAACAAGACTCCCGTGCTAGTCACATTTCTGTTCGCTGAGTGCTCTTTCATATTTTTCATACGCTGTGTTGAGTATTTATATTCCACCGTATTGATTTCATTGTTCTTACTTTGATTGAGTTGAGCGTATCGTTCCTCCCAGTAAGATTTTACTTGCAAAATGCCGAAAGGTATGGTGCTTAAAGGACAATCCAGAGAGTTAGTGCTGCGGCTTAGTGAATTTTTTGAAAAGGAAAGCCGCAATGGCGGATTCCTTATACCAGTAACCCAAGTTAGAGACCGTGTTGCAGCAGCATTAGGTATTAGTGCTCCAACGGTGGCGAAAATCACTAAAGAAGCCTATGGTAGTAGTGGTATTGAACAGAACAAGCTATCTACGTCTAAGAAAAAACGTCAGCCCCGTAAAGTGACAGCAATTGACAGTTTTGATACTGATGCTATTCGTCGTCATATATACAATTATTACACAAGCAAAGAGATTCCTGCTTTGAAAAAATTAGTAGCGTCTCTACGAAATTGTGGCTTGTTTTGTGGTCAAAAATCTTCTTTGTCAAAGGTGCTGCACCAAATCGGGTTCTTGTATAAGAAATCCGACAAAATAAAAATTTTAATGGAACGTCGTGATATAGCCTTGTCTCGCTGTGAATTTTTAAGACAAGCGAAGAAAATAGAAGACTGGTCGAATGTCGTTTTCACAGATGAAACTTGGCTCAATGCCAATCATTCCATACCAAAAGGTTGGACTGACGATACTGCTGCTTCTACTTCTGCAGTGCCAATGGGGAAAGGTGAACGCCTCATCATTTGCCATGCGGGAACTACAAAGGGATTTGTACCAGACGCTCTGTTAGCGTTCAAATAAAAAAAAACAGGAGACTATCATGAGGAGATGAATGCGGACGTGTATGAAAAGTGGTTCAGAGAAATGCTTACATCACTTGAAGAGCCATCAACAATATTTATTGATAATGCACCCTATCACTCTCGCCAAATTAATAAAATGCCAACACAGGCCAACAAAAAACACGAGATTATAAACTGGCTTCGTGATAATGGGGAAGATGTGGACGAATCCCTACTAAAAGTAGAATTACTTAAAATATTAAAAAGTAAAAAGCAGCCAAAACGATATGTCATCGACGAAATGGCAGCAGAATATGGGCATGTTGTAATCAGAATTCCTCCGTACCACTGTCAATATAATCCAATTGAAATGATCTGGGCACAAGTCAAAGGACACGCCGCAAGAAACAATACAACTCCTCCTTTCACAGCAAATAAAATGCTTGAACTTTTAAAAAACGCATGTGCTAGTGTGACGCCTGAAAACTGGGCGAGTGTCGTCAACAAGACAAAAAATATAATATTCTCTGATTGGGATCGGGAAATTGAATTTGACAACATACCTACACAAGAGTTAATAATAAACACTGCAGATGATTTAAGCGACGATTCGAGTTCGTATGAAGAATCCGACGATTCGTTATAATAAAATAATATTAAAATATTTTGGTTGTTTTATTTCATGTTATAGGTATGATGAGAAGATTTTCTCCCTGATACAATTTTAACGTGTTGTCTATTACAACAATTCAAAACTCAGTTGTCAGCTGACTTAACTGCAAATAAGTGTAATCGATTATTTGCGATTCATTAGTTTGCACCGAATACTTTTGATCCTGTCACTAGATGCGATAGAACGTAACTTTTTTTATAACGGAAATGAATTATCACTTAAATTTTATGAATAGAGCTATTTACGGCATATTAATGTATTTAGTGGGTAATAATTAAGATATATAAATATTATTGGGCAGTTTATATATTTCTCTGTTCACTCGTTTCAAAGTTAATAATTGCGTATAATGAAACAGTTACGTCCTAAAGCATGTGTCACAAGTAAAATAAATGGTTGGAACGAGTATACACTACTTCGTTATCCTTACTAATATTATAATTGCGAAAATAAGTTTTTTTTCTTGTTTGTTTCTTACGCTTGCACGCTTAAACCAAAGAACCCATTTCAAAAATTCTTTTGCCAATGGAAAGCTATAATATCAGGGCGTAATATAGGCTATAGTTCATCCCGGTATTCCCACGGGAACTACGTGGGTAAGGCGACTGAAACCGAAGTGAAACGAGGGCGAGTTGCTAGTTGCAAATAAATATCACTCTGGTCAAATGGGTTAATATTAGGTTTTTATTGTATGACGATATATAACATGATGATATAATCCGTAAAAGTGGTTTTATTTACAACATGATATTTTAAATAAAACTACTTTTACGAATTTTATAGAGTTTGTATTTGATTTATGATTGCCCAACGCTTAGAACACTTTTCAGCGTTCATGGTCACGGGTGGACTAAGATAACTGACGTCTAAACAAGTCAACGTTATTACATATTTTTATAATTATCTACCCGCTACAGAAAATTAGTTATTAAGTTTTGACCCACATTTTTAGTACAAATCTATTGCCAGTACAAGAAAAAAATTATTGATGACATTTATGAATATTTGCATATTATTATGAATTGAATTATTAAAACTGTATTATCATTATTTCATGTAACACAAAGGAGTTATTTTTTTTTTATTGCAAGCGGTGGCAAACGAGCAAACAGTACACCTGATGGTAAGTGTTGCTGCCGCTCATGGACCTTTACAAGGCCGCTGCCTACCGCGAAAAAAGTGAAGAGAGTGTGAATGCGTGCATTGAGGCTCGGTGATACCAAAGGCACCACCAAAACCCTCCACACGCGAACACCCTCAGAAAGTTGGGTTTCCGGCTCTCTCGCTCACCGAACGAAGCGCAGTAACAAATTGCTACTACTCAGACGTCGATTTTCTGCGAGAGCGTGGTACTACCCCGAACGGACCGGCCCGCGGCTGTAGACAGATAACTGTCGGCAGTGTGGTCCTACCACTACTAAATTGAAAATTACATTTTTCGATAAATTAAAATTTATCCGCACTCGTTCATTCCAATATTTTTATACTTAAATTAGAGGTACATGCATCACAAGCTGAACCCTAAAGCGTATTATGCCTTTCTATCGCTCGTTCCACGCTCTTGTTCGCACGCTCGGCTCAGGCGGAACGTGACAATGAGTTATGTTTTATTATCCGTAAGGCCAGCGTTCACCTATTTATAAGACTTTACCACGTCAAAAAATACAGTTTGAATATTTCAATCGACAATATTCATCCTTCAAAACCGAACAAAGTAGTGTAAATATTGCAACAGTATTTCAAGTAAAAAATTCGTAACTATGCCTTACAGACCTTTAAAAACTATTTGGTTTCCAATAGATATTCACACAAACGGTAGTGGCTACGCGAACTGAATTGCTTTGTTATCCGAAAGTGAGGCACTGTGAAAATAACTATTGCCGTTCAGTACTGAGGTCGTTTTGGTTTATTTTTTAAAGCAAATACTTCGAGTTTATGAATAGCTTGTTGATATAACAATTTTTAAATGGTAAGCTTTAAATATACCGTGTGATGACGGAGTAATAATACAATTCACCACCCCCTCTCTTACCCGTGGGTGCCGTAAAAGACGACTAAGGGTTATATGCCTATAAAACTAGAGAAGAAGCACTGAAAAGAATACCCTATAGCTATAACTAACCTGTCTGACCAGCATGGTAGAGTATGCCGATCTTTAATCTATTGTGAAGGACGTATATGAACTGAGATACTGATGAATAGATTGGAATGGAACTTGCACTACTTTACCATTTTTAATCAATATACCGCATACCAGAAGAAAGGAAGCAACGCGGGATGGGATCAATGTCCTATTCCACCTTAGCATATAAATAAGTCATCTTAACCCTATGTGATGAGTAGCCTCCAGAACTTTAAGTTTCAATTTTCCGCAGAGGTTTGAATTTTGATTCGACTCATGATTCACCTCTGAGCGTTTAAGATAGGGTGGTCAATTGTATTCTTATTTCATTAGCACACCATTTACTATAATATTATCTATATATTTATCATATAATATAACTAAAGTCGTGAACATTCTATCCTAACTAAATAAACTTTTATACCATACTATATCGTCCAACACAATATATATCCGTAGCTTTTAATCCCAAGACCAGTAATAACGGCAATCTGTTGCTTTACTTAGGTAAGAGCATAAGTGATCTTTCTCGGAGAAAAAGCTCCCTTTTCCATCATATTGCATTTTACTTCAATGATTTGCTAAAAGGTTTCATCACAATGGACACGCCTAGGCCTACTAGGAATATCATTCTCTTCAAATACAATGTTATTTTCATATTTTCTAAAGAATATTGTGAACAGTAAAGAGGTAAATTGTTGTACTTTATATTTTACTAACCCGCGAATTTGTTCGCTTGAAAAGTAACTTGCCCGAGATGAAGTTTTATACAAATTCGTTCAACAGATTATGCTTGATTAAGTAAACAAAGTAAAGTTGATTTATTATCCCAAGGGAAATACTATTGGGATAAAAAGCATCCTATGTAATGATCTCTCATGTTTACGCGAGTATTACATGTTGTAAATACATCTTCTTTACGGATTTTATCGCTTTTGTATTTGATTCATTCATGGTCAATGGTGGTTCAATGCTGTAAATAAAGTGTTCGAAACATCAGTCAATCAAAAACTAAATACAAACGCGATAAAATCCGTAAAGTATTTTATTGACAAAGCATCTAAGCAGCTATGTGTTAATACAAGATGCGCAGGTGATCGGACCGGGGACTTTAGTCTATCACCCGCAAAGAGGCTGACCGCGCGACGGTGACCGACGTCCTGAGACAGCCTTGTCCCGGGACGTTGGTCGAGAAGTGAGGGTACCCGTAAAGGAATTCCGTCGGGCCGACCACTGAGGACAAGGAACTCGGCACTGGTGGTCGGCCCAACGACGAAGGCGACGTAGGTACAGGTGGGTTATGGGCCCGCGCGCGCGTCCTTTCGTCGCCCCGGACGGAATGGACAGTGTATGCGCTTACCATAGCCCACCCATTATAAAAAAAATGTGTTAATACAAGATATTTAATTTCAAAATTTAATTCAAATCTGAGCAACGGTTTACAACATACAAATATTATCAACTAGCAGCCCGCCCTCGCTTCGCTTCGGTTTTAGACACCTTACCCGCCTAGTTCCCTTAGAAGGTAAAATTGACAAATTGACAAATGCTCTTTATTCAGTTTTACTGAAGAGTATTTTCTATGTGATGACGGAATAAGAATACAATTCACCACCCCCTCTCCTACCCGTGGCTGTCATAGGAGACGACTAAGAGATTATAATATGCATACAACATGCAAATTAATATGCAAGAAAAGAAAAGCTCAAAACTAAAACCTATGGCAACACGTTTGACCAGCGTAGGTCATTTTTCCTCTCATAATGGAGGAGGCTCGAGCCCAACAGTAGGATGTATAAGGGTTGAAATGATGAACGAAGAGTCCTCCTCATACAAACTTTGCTACTGTGGTTCACCTCTTAGGTGTTGAATTCCAAAATATCCTTTCTTAATTGGGTCACTACGTCACAAAATAAAATTACCGTCAAAATCGCATGTTTATAGCTTCAGTAGTTTCAGCTCGGCGTTAATGTCGACCAACTTCTTCATACCTATTTACCCTTCGAGGGTGCAAATTAAGAAATGTTGAAAATCGTGTTTATTTATTTTTATTAAATAGTATTTGTAGAGAATTTGATGAAAATCGATAAGGATTCTTTTCTCCCCTTACAAACTTTGCTGCTGGGGTAAACCCCACCCCTTAGGGGTTGATTTCCAGAAAATACTTTTTAGTGGGTCCCTATGTCACAAAATAAAGTTGTGTTTCAAATTGCATGTTGCCAGCTTTAGTAGTTTTAGCTCGACGTTGATAAATCAGAGAAACAAATTTTTTATTAATACATATTTACACCCTTAGAGGGTGAAAATTAAAAAATATTGAAATACGTGTTTATTTATTTTTACTAAAGAGTATTTATGGAGAATTTGAAGAAAATCGATGTAGATTTTTTTCTCCGTATACAAATTTTGTTACTGCGGTTTACCCCCTAGGGGTTGAATTTCAAAAAACCTGTTTTAGTGAATTTCTACTTCACGCAAAGTAACTAATTTCAAAAGTTCATATTTCTGGCTTCAATAGTTTCGGCTTTGTGATAACTCAGTAAACTGACATCTTTCTACCTATTTTACACCCCTAGAGGATGAAAATGGACAAACGCTGAAACACGTGTTTAATATTTTTATTAAAGAGTATTTGTGCTTAATTTGAAGACAGTAGCTAAAGATTTTTTTCTTTCCATACAAACTTTATCGTTGCATTTCACCCCCTTAGGGGTGGAATTTCAAGGAAATTTTTCTTAATGGGTGCCTACGTCACAAAATAAAACCACGGTCCAAATTTCATTTTTCTAGCTTCAGTAGCTTCGGCTCATCCTGTTCCTTTATTTGTACATTATCGTTAACGACCCCGCAACACCCCTTGCAGGTGGAATTTCGTAAAAACCGTTCTTAGCTGACCTATACTCAACAAAAGGAATATTTCTGCCAAATTTCAAGTCTGTACGCCTTATGATTCTAGAGATATGGTGATGAGTCAATATATCGTTCGCAAAACCCGCCTCTCCTATATATATATATATAGAATATAGAATATAGATATATAGAATATAGATATAGATAATACATTTGTAATTTTAGTACATTAGTAGGAAGTGGAATAATTAAGATTATAATACATTTTGTGTTTAATAATATTTGCATTTTTTTTTTTTTTGTGGGTGGGCCGCGGTCGGCGCGCCTCCGCACCACTCCGTTCGGGGCGACAGAGGGGCTTAAGCACGCAACTCCCGCGACCCACCCGAAAACCACGTCGCCTTCGTCGTTGGGCCGACCACTGGAGCAGCGTTAACTTGTCATCAGTGGTCGGCCCGACGGAATACCCCCTATTGGGGTACCCTCCCATCGACCGACGTCCCCCCCTCGGGGAGGACGTCGGTCTTTCCTCACGCGGTCGGCCTCTCGGCGGGTGACGGACTAATCCCCGGTCACGTCACCCGCGGCCTCGGCTAGGGCGGCATGAGGCGCAGATAGTTGCGCCTGCGCCGCCCCAGTCGCCGGCGGCGGATCTCCTCATCGAGGCTGCGCTCCTCAAATCGAGGCTGCGCTCCTCAATAATATTTGCATAGAGGCTCATGGGTTATCTGATTTATATGCTTGCTTGTCTTTCCAGGTTAAAAGTAGAGCTTCACCGAGCCGGGCACGGATGTCATGGTATCGGTACTAATGGTCGGTCCAATAGCGATGTGGAGAGATTACGGTAGATTATGGGGTAGCACGCCGCTCCTCCGTCACCCGGACGGATTGGGGTGTGTCCAGATCATAGCTTACAAACAAAGGTTAAGCTACTTTATACTTCACAATTCGATACTACAACACTATCTCCCGTTGAGTTTTGAGAATTTGTCTTTCATTCATTTATTTATTTGGTGTCTCTTAGTAAGTTAATTTAGTAGAGTAATTTTTTTTTTCGGGTGGGTTGCGGTCGGCGCGCTCCTCGCATCACTCCGTCCGGGGCAACAGAGGGGCGTATAGCACGCAACACTCGCAACCCACCCAAACACCACGTCGCCTTCGTCGTTGGGCCGACCACCGGAGCACGGTTACTTGTCATCAGTGGTCGGCCCGACGGAATACCCCCTACGTGGGGTACCCTCCCATCGACCGACGTCCCCCCTTCGGGGAGGACGTCGGCCTTTCCTCACGCGGTCGGACTCTCAGCGGGTGATGGACTAATCCCCGGTCACGTCACCCGCGGTCTCGGCTAGGGCGGCATGAGGCGCAGGTAGTCGCGCCTACGCCGCCCCAGTCGCCGGCGGCGGACCGCCTCATCGAGGCTGCGCTCCTCGCGCAGGCGATCCGCCGATTTAGTAGAGTAATGGTACTAATACTAAAGACTTTCTGATGGAACTTTGGCAGAAGATAAAAATACACGTAATGCAATAATACAATGCAATGCAACAATATTTGTAATTTACACGGCTCATAGCACTTTCTTTCAGAATTGGATGCAGGTCTTTCTTAAAATGAGGAAGAAAAATTGCTTACTATCTCCCGGCAGCTGAACAACTTGAAATGTGGTATCGATTCAAATTTACATCTTTTGTAATGATATTATTTATTTATTTTTTTAATTATCGGGAGACCAACAGCTTAAAAAGTAATAAAAATCTAGGTGAACATATTTAAGATACATAAAGCCAATAACAGGTCTTCACTGTTATTGATTGACATCCCAGAACAGTTGTTTACAAAATCAACGAGAAATACCTTTGTATGGTGAGTTGCAATCTCCGTTTGGCGACGCATTAAGAATACAGTTCACCACCCCTTATTTTACTCGTGGGTGTCGTAAAAGACCACTAAGTAGTGTAAAGTGATCTTATATATGCAAGTGAAGAAGTTTTCCGTGTGATGAAGGAGTAAGAATACAATTCACCACTCCGTTTCTTACCCATAGGTGCCGTAACAGACGACTAAGGGACATATTACGCATATGACATCTATACAAGAGATGGAAACTTGAAACAAAACTCAATATCAACCTGTCTGACCAGCATGGTATAGTAAGGTCAGTGTTCCTCTTATTATGGAAGAGTGGGACGTATATGAGCCGAAATGATAAAGCGAAGAAAAACTCAATAAAACCCTATACCAACGCATCTGACCAGGGTGTTTGAGTAGGTCAATTTCCCCTCTTATTATAAAGGAAGCTTGAGCTCCGCAGTGCGAAGCATATCAGCTGATATAAAAGAATCGTATTCCTACTTCGCCAGCACAGGTTTCTCTTACATTGTATAAAATGCCACCAAAATTATTTACCTATAATACACTACTATTAAAGAAAAACTCAGTCTGGCACATTAGGTTTGCCTTTAAAGTCTAACCATTATTCCTTTATGTTGAACAAACAAAATCTACTCGTAAACAAACTTATAAAATCAATACTAAAACTGACAAGTCACTTCCGTTACATCGATATTCATATAACACTTCAATGAATTCACGAACATTTCCTCGGAAAATGTCAGCAGGGGAAAAAGAGAAATGCGTACTTGCATACCTGGACCGGTCGTCAGCTATCAAATACACTCAACGAAGTGGAAAATATGAAAATTTACAAGCAGATATATTTTTTAACGATCTGTTTAATACAATTTATAGCAATTTGTTAGTAGTTCGATTTTAGTTGCAAATAAAAATATTTTACAAATTTTTTCGCATTTGTGTGAACAAATGCGAAATGCGTAAAGTGTTCGAAACATTGGGCAATCCAAAATCAAATACAAGCGCGATACAGTCCTTAAAATATTTTTTTTTAAGCTTTTATTTAACTTGCCTTCTTAGTATGTTAGTATGGGACAAATCTTGCGAATAAATTCCAACCACTTCCGTTCATATGAACGGACCAAATTTCAACTTAATCGAACTGTCGTTAGATTAAGTTGAAATTTGGTTTACTTACGTAACTTCAGTGACAATGCAATAATATAGTACCATGAAGCTGGTCGCAAGATGGGGTCGAAAGGTGGCCATAGGAACTCCTAAACTAAACAAGATAAAACCGTCGAGTTTGGACTCGTTTGAATAGTCTTAACAAACACTTTTTCTTCGTTTTAGAGCATCTATATATAAATACGTGAAGCAAAAACTTTGTACCCCTTTTTACGAAAATTAAATGGATGGACAAGTATGAAATTTGGCACAGTTGATGTGTATAATGAGGGGAAGTGTATAAAACTGAAATTTCATATAATAATGTATTAGAAATGCATTAAATTCATTAAAAAAGCATTACGCATACTACAACACAATCGCTACACACACACACACACACATACACACGTTTGTGTGAGTGTGTTGCGTAGCAACTCTTGTATACTTTTGTTTACGGTTAAAATCTCTGGTCGAACTGAATGTCAAACAATCATAATTATGATGACAATGTCTAATAGACATTTGTACTTATATATTAGTTACTAGTGAAATACAGCTCGCTCAATTTATAATTATACATAAATAAAATTAAAGAAAATTGTGTAGCATAAAAATTAATTAAAATGAACTATGCCCGAATTTCGACCACACGGCGACCAATAGTTTAAATAAAAGCTTGTTTAAAAAAATAATAATAATATTTTATTTACAATGTGTAATACTCTCGTTAACATCAGAAATCGATTTTAGTTTATGATTCAAATCTTTTAATAGCTTAATTTTATAAATTAAAATTACTACTTAGGTAGTTAACCCTATAAATTAAGTAAATGTTAGGACGATGTTTGCACTCCATGTGGTGATGGAGTAAGAATACTATTCACTCCCTATCCCGTGGGTGTCATAAAAAAAGACTAAGGGATATACGCATATGATATCTATTCAAGAGAAGGAAAACTTGATATACCCTATACTCTATACCAATACGTCTGATTAGCGTGGTATAGTAGGTCAATTTCACTTTTATTCAGGAGGACGCTTGAGCCCAGTAAATGAGCTGAAATGAAAATGACATGAAAATATTAGGTGTACATTTTTAATACGTTAACAGTGTATTGAGATAAGCTCACAAGTGCAAACGCAAAATAGTGATAACACGACTTGTTAGGTATTAAAATTATAAAAAATTACTATTGTTTTGTATACAGGTTGTACCTGGTTATGGAGTAACTGGTCAAAAAGGATATAGGCAATGGTGGTAGGAACCTATGAAAAAAATTAAACATGGTTGTCTGTAAAGTCGGTTTACGGACGATAGTTTAACGTGACAACGTCATAACAAACCATTGATGAAATGACTGCATACTTTAATGAATAAAATTGAATCAGCGCAACGGGACAATGAGCGTAGCGGGACAATGGGCGTAACGGGACACTTTTTGTGCATGCAGCCAGTATTAGACGTTGTCACGTCAAAAATGATTCAGCGTAACGGGACAATGAGCACAACGGGACAATGGGCGTAACGGGACACTTTTTCGTGCATGCAGCCAGCGTTCATCGATTTATTAGACGTTGTCACGTCAAAAATTTGAAAGAAAAATATCGATTCGTTAATGAATTAGAGACATGTAAAGTTTTCAATTTTGTCATCGCTTTTTCGTGTCAATCTGATTGAAATGTATAAAGTCAGTGATACTTAATCTGCGACATATTCGTACAACAAAGTACGAATATGTTGTAGTAGTATAACGAAAATGTTCATTAGAAACTGAATAATCCAATGATTACTTTCGCATAAGCAAGACAAACTTGGCTTTAAATCAGCTGATCGGCCGATGACCGTTGACGAGGGGCCTTTGTACCTACGCTACCATTGAAGCATTTACGCAATTTATACTGTCGACGCGTAACATGCCTACATATATCCTGTCTGTACATGCCTACATAATACATAACATTTAAGGCATATACTCTTAGACACACATTTTTGAAATCACTATAACTTTTATGTTTTATTGTTTTTTTGTGTCATATACATTCTAATTACGATCTATGACTGTTAAACTACAATATACTCGAAGAGTTGCCCCATAACCTGATATACCCTATATTATACCTCCTTCATATCATGTTTTTCTTAGTTCATTGATCACACATTTAAGCTTAAATAAGTGTATTAAGCTCATACCTGTATATAGTTATAAGGTTTAAATTTACGAGCGGCTTATGACCCATCGGTGGGGCATTCACGTACATTTCGTAACTCAAAATGCCCCATCGATGGGGCATGCACTGTGAAAGTGTTAAAATCACGACCGATTAGACGATAAAAACGCCTGTGAATATTAGACATTCATATTTTATGAAACACAAATGCATTTGAAAGCTGTTCTCCTTTCTGAAACAAGAGTGCATTTGAAAGCTGTCAATGTCGCAACAGCTTTAGCAATTTGTTTATTTATTTCGTAAAGTTTGTCACAATTGTTGTTTACTGCGCTTACAGATATTTTTAATCATGCTATTTTTATTAACTCGCGTTCTTATTTCGGTCAGGCTTCAATTTTATAAGTGATTCAAATCTAACTTCCTAATGAAATAATTACTAGAAATTTAAACCATAAATCAGAAGTAAATGAGAATAAATGAATATCAAAAATAAAAAAAAATATTAATAAAAAAAATATCATTAAAATAAAAAGTAGCATGTTTTATAACGGACTAAAAGGTATAAAATTTCTCTAATCCCTATGAAGGATAAAGCTTTTCATTTTATTCTTCGCAAGAAAGATTCTAATATTATTATTATTTCTAATATTCAAATTATTTACAACTGCGTAATAAATAACGATAAAATATGCAATAAATTAGTCATCATCATCTCAGCCCACATCTTCACTGCTGAGCTCGAACCTCTTCCAAAATAGGAAGGCAATCGATCTGCCGTAACGCGTTGATCAACCGAGTTGCTACATTAATAAAACCCGTTTTAATTCGAATTTTTCTTCTTAAATAGACGTTATTTGCTATCTAAACTTTATATATATAATTCTTCTAATCGTGTGTATGTGAATGAATTCCACGGCTGCATTTTAATGATTTTTTTGTGTGTTCTTGTGGATTCAAGAACGGTTTAGATCAGTGGTGGGCAAACTTTTTTAATGGCGGGCCACAGAGTTAAAGAAATTCTAGAGGAGGGCCATAATTATAGAAAAAAATGTATTTTGTATTAAAGCTTTTTAATAAACAAAATACCTTTTACTTTTATGCCTTGTTAGACGTGTGAGACGTATGGAATTGTTTTTGATTTCTCATAATATTTTCGAAAACAGGTTCCATCTGTGACGAAGCAACTTTCAGCAGTGCGAAAAGGTGTTCGTTAGTCAATCGGTTTCTGATTGAGTTTTCCCGTTCTCGCCCCCGCCGCCTGCGCTTCACATTCCACCACGTATTTCTCAACACATGAACTACGCGGCTAGTTTAGCATCACCGATATGTGAATAGAATAGAATTTCGCGCCAAAATGCTGACTATAATATTTAGGATGGATACTTTCGCGGGCCGGAGTTGGCCCGCGGGTCGTACTTTGCCCATCACTGGTTTAGATGAATTATTGGATCCGCTAAGTCGCACTGCGATCGTTTTCAAGGAGAATACCTTTAATTTTTATTTTAAATATGTTCTAAACATCGTCGGTTGTGTCAGTTAGTTATAATTACCTTCATTAGCTGTGGTATAAACGTGTTCAATTTCGATTTTAAGCTATACATTTTTATGGTACGGAAATAGTCCAGAATCCTCGAAGGTACGTTATGTATTTGTGGCCACATCTATGTACTTGCAACATGTCCGGTAGTAGTCGTTTGTTCCACCATATAACGTTTATTAATTGGAACCAAAAGCGTGCTCCATAGAGGATTTCCTGTGTCACTTTGAAATACGTACGAATTTTTGTATGAATATTTTTCTATGCATCTATATAACCTTTAAATTGGTTTCATTGTCATGTCTATCGTCATTTAGGTAGGCCGCGGTACCAAGTCCATATTATCAATATTTCACACTAACGATTAAATCTTTATTTAATAGGAGACCTTTAATTAACAGACCTAAATAATATGGAAACTCAGAAAAAATATTTGCAGAACACATAAAGAACTCTCCCACACGGGAATCGAATGAACACATGACACTCGGCACCTCTAGCGACCACTTAGCACTATACCTACTACTTAGCACTATATTATCTGTGTATTCGCATAAAGCAAATATATTTAAAAAAAAAATAAGTGTGGTGATGGAATAAGAACACAATTTACCAACCGTTGTTAAATTGTGTTCTTATTCCGTTGCCTATAGGTGTCGTAAAAGACGACTAAAGGATACATATAATATCTATGCAAGAAGAAGCCGGCATAAAACCATATATGATCGCCAACCGACTGGACTGTCACATTGTCAGACATTGTTGCAACAGACATCTGGCGGTACCAGTTCCACAAAGAATAATGATATAAAATGGAATGCTTTTAATTTTAATTAATCTAATTTTGTGTAAAATAATTATGTATTGATTTTGGTATAGGATGTGTTGTTGAAAATAATTTAATTGCATGAATGTAATTGTTTTTGAGTTAAATTCTAATATTGTATAATTAATTTTATTACTGTGATTATTATTCTTATGACATTTATTGTTATTTATGAGTCTTTATGTTGCTTGAAATAAAATGATTATTATTATTATACACTCATTTGCAAAAAAAACGGGCACCTAAGCAATGAACCATTTCAAATGTTAATATTTCTTTGTTTGATAATTATAGGTAGTTTTATCCACACAATTTGCTAAATTAATAAGAAAATAATCGTTTTCATCAGTATTTCATAAAATTTAGATACAATTTATGGGAAATAATGCTAAACCTCGCTAGTAGTGTATATTCGCTAGTAGTGCATATGCTCATGAAGTAAAAATAAAAAAGTTTTTTTGTTTGTTTTTCTTTAATAAAGTAAAAGCAGATAAATGTTTAGTATCGAGTGTGACCCCCTCTAGCTAAAATCACAGCTTGAATTCGTCTGGGCATGCTAGCGAGTATATCCCGGATACTTGCTTGCGGAATACGTTCCCACTCCGCAGTAATCACATTCTTCAGCTCTCTGATGGTCTGCGGAGCCGGGTGTACTGATCTCACACGCCGTTTCAGAACGTCCCAGACATGCTCTATGGGATTGAGGTCGGGACTTCGAGCTGGCCAATCCAAACGACGAATGCCGACCTCTTGCACATACGCATTAACATCGCGGGATCGGTGGGCGCGAGCATTGTCGTCCATAAAAATCGAGTCTTCACCTAGAGCGGCCAATGCGGGTTGTGCATGAGAAATTAGAACTTCCGTTATGTATCGATGCCCAGTCAGTGAGCCGTTTTCAATGAAGACTAACTCTGTACGATCCATTGAATTTATTCCTGCCCAAAACATAACAGAGCCCCCACCATAAGGTGTGATTTCTTCGAAACATGCCTCTGCAAAGCGTTCTCCTTGTCTTCTTAGCACTCGCCGACGTCGATCTTCACCGAACAGAGATATCCTGGCTTCATCAGAGAACAAAACCCTATTCCAATCGTCTTGAGTCCATGATTCACAATTTCTAGCGAACCTAAGCCTGTGAACTCTGTGCTCACGGAGTAATTTGGGGCCGCGGGCCGGGCGGTGACTGCGTATATTGGCAGCGAGAAGCCTCCTCCTGACCGTCCATAGACTAATATGCACATTTCTTACTTCTTGGAGGTTGTTCTTAAGATCCACATACGAAGATTTGCGATTTCTCAATGCGCGACTCACAAGAAAACGATCATCCCGTGGTTGGGTACATGGTTTTCTTCCAGAACCAGGCCTTCTCTCGATGGAACCAGTCTCCTGATATCGCTGCCAGGTCCTTTGGACTGTCGAGCGACTAACATTTAACCTCCTAGCCATGAAACATTGGCTGCAACCCTCTTCAAGCAGCGCGATAATTTTGGTAGCTTTTACCACTTTATCTACCATTTTTGATACAGCCAAACAGCATTAAATAAAGCTTTGACAGTCAAGGATATGAAATTAATCGATAAAAATTGAATAAAAGTTATGAAAGTCGATGTTAACTTCTGGAACTTCGCGCCAAAAATGTAGGATAAAAAGGGGTTTTCTGTAAAAATGAACATCAAATGAAAAATTGAATTTAGAACGTACTTTTTTAAATACCACAGCATTTTTAAAACCGGCCAGTAACGTGTACAAACGATTGAAACCTTTTTGGTATTGTATCTTTTTAAATATGAATGAAAATCAAAACCGCCCGTTTTTTTTGCAAATGAGTTTATGTATCTCCGATTCACGGCTATCTTCCAAGGGCAGATACCCGGTCCTTTGAAAGGCTTACATGGAGATATGAATCCAACACGCAGAGGCCTTTGGAGAAATTTAATGTAAAAATGAGATGGGACATCTACCGATGACACTCCACGTCTGCACATAACACACGTGGACTGCCAACGGTAGGTGTAAAACTAATGTGTGATGATGCTATCTAATAACTGTTTATGGGGTTGGAGGTTTGATGGACTGGCTAAACTAAAAACTATTGATTGAAAAACTGTCATCTGCCTTCAATACCTTTATTGTCTTGAACTTTGGCAGACGGTGACTCGCCAACTCACTGAATGGGCCCCCCCAAACGGTCGCCACAGACACACAGGCCATACGGGCAACAGGGGAGCAACATTGGTGCAAGTGGCTTGGGGTGTCGAGCGGTGCGGCGCCGGTTTCACCATCACAGTGGTTTCCCCGTAGTTATGCCCTTGAAAATGACACTTCCACCCCCGAGCATATAGCTCTGGCGACCCCTCTCTGACCAGCCGTTCAAGGCAAGCCAGAGTTGAGAATCCTGCGGGCACTCTTTGGTTTCCACTCCAGCCAGCCAATAAAGGCCAGCTGGATACGAGGCCCTGGCCGACTCTCTGGGGCACTCAGGACCGCAGTGTCGCCATTCACATTCAGCACGCCACAAGCTGCCCTGCGGTTTATTGGCTTTCCTATAAATCTAGTGATACATTTTTTCTTTTATATCAAAAGAATTTAGGGAGCCATATAATGTTCCTCCGAGGTTTGCGTTAGTCTCATGGTGAGATAACGACTGGCCCAGAGGTTATTATTATAATTATATAGCAACACGTTTGTCCAGCGTGGTATAGTACGACAATTTGCTATTTATTGTGAAGGAGGTTCTAATCCAGTAGTGGGACTGATATAAGGAGATATGACATATAATACTAGCAGGACCACACTGTTGACAGTTATCTGTCTACAGCCGCGGGCCGGTCCGTCCGGGATAGTACCACACTCTTGCAGAAAATCAACGTCCATGCAGTTATTTTTTTTTTTATTGCATCAGTGCAAACGAGCAAACAGCACACCCGATGGCAAGTGTTGCTGCCGCTCATGGACCTTAACAAGGCCGCTGCCTACCGTGAAGAAAGTGAAGGGAGTGTGAATGCGTGCATTGAGGCTCGGTGATACCAAAGGCACTACCAAAACCCTCCACACGCAAACCCTCAGAAAGTTGGGCTTCCGGCTCTCTCGCTCTCCGAACGAAGCGCAGTAACAAATTGCTACTACTTAGACGTCGATTTTTTAGTCAGTAGCAATTTGTTACTACGCTCCGATCGGTGAGCGAGAGAGCCGGTAGCCCAACTTTCTGAGGGTGTTTGCGTATGTTGGATTTTACATTTAGTATTACCGAAACTCATTTTACGCATTCACACTCCCTTCACTTTCTTCGCGGTAAGAAGCCTTGCAAATGTCAATGAGCGACAGCAACACTTACCATTAGGTGTACTGTTTGCTCGTTTGCTTACGATAGGCAATTAAAAAAATATGACAATGATTATATAATCCTAATTGCTGTGTGGTAGCGGCTTCGAATACTACCAACCCTTGCTTTGCTCGTGGGTGTCGTAAAAGACGACTAAGAGCCCTAGATTGACCCGGACCAACTCCATCTGGTACCATTTGGGTCAACGATTACATTCCCAAGGAGGGTTGACGTCAGGCAGGCGGCCGGTCATAAAAGTCATTGCCGAAACTTTTTGCAATATGTCAAAACAGATGACATATTGCGTCGATCCCAAGTAATTGGGATAAGAGCAAGATGATGATGATGATGATGATTATATAATTTTAACTTAACTATTTACAGTCGTTTAACTAGGCTTTAACTTTATAATGGATAACAAAATATATTCTATTTGTACCACGTATATAAACATTTGTAGCAAACTTGAGAATCCTGAAGCGTGTCACCGCAGGTTTTCCGCTAGCGCAAACATCGTGTATTTGCTCACAGCACCGCCTTTAGGAATTTCCTTTTAGATTCAACCGAGATTATCGCTAGAGAATTCTATTTTATAGCGATAGTAGTGTCGCTTTGATTCGGGCGTAATGAAACAAATGAATTTCCTATGAATTTATATGCTGATTAGAAGCATTTACGGTGAACTGGTTGATGGATTCAAAAATTTGAATAACGTAAAATAAATTTTAACTCTTTACCTTTTTGTGACAGCAATAAAAACTGGTGACGATATCATCGGAGGAATAGGCTTAGGCGTCCCACAGTGGAATAAAAGTTGCAAGCAATGGCTTGATATAGGCATGTTGACTTAGCATTCTTGCGAAGAATCTTGTAGTAAATGTTCATGACTCGATGAATACATCTTTACTAATATTATAAAGAGGAAAGATTTATTTGTTTGTTTGTATTGAATAGGCTCCGAAACTACTGAACCGATTTAAAAACATTTTTCACTAATGGAAAGCTATAATATCAGGGAGTAACATAGGCCATATTTCATCCCGGTATTCCCCCGAGAACGGGCACTACACAGGTAAGACGACTGAAACCGAAGCGAAGCGAGGGCAGGTTGCTATGTTATATAATTACATACATGTATTGCGCTCGGTTTTCATAATATAATTCAAAATATGTAAATTGGCCCTTATAACCCCGCCTTACACTACTTATTTGGTAACCACATCGGAAGTAGTCTTAATAAGTAGCAATTTCTGCTAGTTGTAAGATAAAATTAACATTTTTCTGTATAATATCGAATTAAGAATACAAATCACCATTCCTTGTCATGCCTGTTGATGTGGTAAATGACGACTGAGGAATATAATATGCTGAAAACGTCTATAAAAGAAGAAAAATCGAAATAGGTGTTATTTCGATTTTTTCTATACCAGCCGGTCTGACCAGCAGCTACTATAGTAAGCCTTTTTTTACGGTTGGGCTATGGTAACCGCACGCGCGGTCCAGTCCGTCCGGGGCGATGAAAGGACGGCACGCGGGCCCATAACCCACCCGTACCCACGTCATCTCGTTGTTGGGCCGACCACCGGAGCAGAGGTGACTTGTCATCAGTGGTCGGCCCGATGGAATACCCTTTCGGGTACCCTCACCTCTCGACGTCCCTCTCCCGGGACATCGGTCGCCGTCGCGCGGTCAGCCTCTCTGCGAGTGCCGGACTGAAGTCCCCGGTCCGGTTACCCGCGGCCTCGGCTAGGGCGGCATCACGCACTTAACTACCTTAGAGGAAAGGGATCATTTGAAGGAAAGGCAACCAATAATTACCTAGAAACACCTACTTTAGGTGTTTCTAAGTAGTAATTGGATTTTAAAATATCCACAAACGCCATTAACAATACATTTAGTTTCTTCAGTTGAATTTGAATATTATTAATTTGGTATATTGCGGTTACTCGATACAAATCGAGTTGAAGGATAACTTTAAACAAGTCTACTTCAGATTGATTTTGATATTCTATTGTAACTGTTGAAGCGATATTCGACTTGGATTATCTAAATAAGGAATAGGCTTTATAAATTTTAATGATGTAATAATATAATCTCTATTTAATGACGGAGTAAGAATATAATTCATCACCCCCTTTTTTGACCGCGGGTGTCTTAAAAAACGACTAGGGGAATAATATAAATCTATGCAAGAGAAGGAGAACAAGATATAAAATCCTATACCAACATGTCTGACTAGCGTGGTGGTAGGTCAATTTCCCTCCCGTTTGCCTCTGGAGGAGGCTTGAGCCCAACAGTGTAATTGATGGTTGAGAAGAATAAAGTTTGTAATATCAAAATAGTAGATTTCCTCATACTTAACGATTATTTGCACGGCACCTATGCCAAAAAAACCAGTATCAAGTTTTTTTTTTAATTCTGTTTGACAGACAGGCAGAAAAATAAACAGAAAAAATGCAGGTAATCTTCAAAACGGTTGGACCGTTATTGATAATATTTTACTACCAGGTAACTGTCTATATAAGGAATAACTTCGACTATATTTATTCCCAGTATTCCCACGGGACAGGAACTATGCGGTTGAAATCGCGGGCATTAGCTAGTGATATAACAAAAGTGATTTGTTTTTAGTGGCTACCAATATTACCCACTTACCTATTTTGTTACACACAAATCTATACCAATAAATAAAATTGGAGTGTCTGTTTGTAATGTCAAAATAATAGGCTTTTTTCATGCTCACACGGTTATTTGCACGACACCTATGCTTAAAATAGCAATTCAAAAATTTTTGTCTGTCTGTTTGTTCCGAGTAATCTTCAAAACGGCTGGACTGATTTCAAAAATTCTTTCACCAATGGAAAGCTATAATACCAGGGCGTAAACTAGGCTATATTTTATCCCGGTATTCCCACGGGAACGGGAACTACGCGGGTAAAACGACTATAACCTATAACCGAAGCGAAGCGAGGGCGGGTTGCTAGTCCGAAATAAAATCCTATATCATCTTGGTTAGTAGATTAATCCCTTCTATTGCGGAGGAGGCTCGAGCCAACAGTTGAACGTATGACCTCAACGTATTTAGGCTCATATACGTCCTACAACTGGTCTCGAACCTCTTGCACATTGAGAGGGAAATTGACCTACCCACGCTGGTCAAACGGGTTGGTATAGGGTTTTATTTCGAGTTTTCCTTCTCTTTCAGAGTGGTTTTATGCACAAGACATCTCTTACGATACCCACGGGAAAGAGAGTGAGAATTTTATTCTTATTCCATCACCACACGAATACACGGATCTTTAAATATAGCTGGAGTAATTCTTATCCAGTTTTATAATATCTATGAAACGTTCAATAGTTCGTTCACGTACTTATTCCATTACAAATTATATTGGATTCCAGTTGAAACTTGTATAGACAATCTTAGCAGCTTAAATTTCGATCCAGTTATCATTCAGGTGTAATTTCATTAGTTTCGTCTTTGAAACTATGTTATTCTCATTTAAATTAACTGTTTGTTGCTATAATATTTTATTTATCAGTATTAGCGAGGGATTACAGTAGTGAAAGAGGCGACCTTCTCGTGGGAATGCCCTATAAATCAACCGGTGGATGATAATGAGACAATAAACAGCCTGTAATAAGGAAATAATCTATATATTGCTGGCCTGCCTTTACAAACACGTATAACGTATTGAGACTCAGAACAACAATTTATGGATCGCAATAAATGTTATTCTGTGTGGGATTCGAACCTGCGACACTGTCAGGGTAAGTTGTCCCTTTACCCCTACAACATTTGTGCAGTCCATTATCAGTAACTATCGTGCTTAAGTAATTACTCATTCGTGTAGTGACGGAGAAAGAATATAATTCACCACCCCCACTCCACGACGTAGGGAAAGGACATATTGCGTCCCTAGTCGAGGCCGCGGGTGACGTGACCGGGGATTTAGTTCATCACCCATTGAGAGGCCGACCACGTGAGGAAAGACCGACGTCCTCCCCAAGGGGGGGACGTCGGTCGATGATAGGGTACCCCAAATAGGGTGTATTCCGTCGGGCCGACCACTGATGACTAGTAACCCTGCTCCGGTGGTCGGCCCAACGACGAAGGCGACGTGGTGTTCGTGTGGGTTGCGGATGTGCGTGCTTACGCCCCTCTGTCGCCCCGGATGGAGTGGTGCGAGGAGCGCGCCGACCGCAGCCCACCCCAAAGAAAAAAAAGGAAAAAAAAAGGACATATTGCGTCAACTTCAAGATAAAGATTAGTATATTGTTCCTACCTTTTTAATTAAAACACTAATTTCTAATGATAATTTTATATCTTCTAAGAACTTTAAAAGATATAATTATAGCCTTTGTAAATTCATTTAGTGAGCACGAAAACAAATTGAGTTGGTCTACTATGCTAGGCGTGTTTAGGTCACACGTTTACTGCTATATATTTAAAAGACTGGTTCTTTTTATATGGTAGATTGGAAACCCTAAGGTGATGAAATAGGATACGGCAGTTTGCATGTCATAATTGTGCACTAAGAAGAGATTAAAAAAAAGAATATTCCCTGAGGGGTTGTATAATACACCCTTTTTTTTTGGGTGGGTTACGCTCGGCGCACTCCTCGCTCTACTCCGCCCGGGGCGTCAGAGGGGCGTAAGCACGAACACCCTTAACCCACCCGCGACACGTCGCCTTCGTCGTTGGGCCGACCACCGGCGCAGGGTGACTTGACGTCAGTGATCGGCCCGACGGAATACCCCGAGGGAGTACCCTCTCCCTTCGACGTCCCCTACTGGGACGCCGATCGCCGTCGCGAGGCTAACCTCTCCGCGGGTGCCCGGACTAAATCCCCGGCCGGTCACCCGCTGAAGAATATACCCTAAGGGGTATATAAGGTTTGAAAGTTAGTATGAAACTTAGTCAAATGTGAATGTAAAAAATGATAAGTATATTTCTAACACATGGTTAAAAAAAAAACAAAAAAATACTGTCCACACTAGGTAAAGAAAAACGTTCTTTAAGGAGGTAAAATAAGGTCTATATAAAAGAGGTATATATAGATACGTTATCTATCAATGCACAAACGACTTCACGCCTTCTTTTCCTGACGGCTATGAGCTTTAAGCATCCACGTTCAAATAAGGGGTGGCGCCAATGATATTATTATTCCATCACAACACGGATAAATACCAACAAAAAGAGATATATTTTGTATTTGTCCATAGCTAACCCGGCTGGTTACTATTTTGGGTACCACATTGAACACCCTGTAAAGCCTTCTCTTTGTAGATGTCAGACTTGATTTCTACTCGGACGTGGACGTAAGCAAAATAGTAATTGTATATTTATTGTTCTCATAAAGTACAAGTACAAGGTATTCTATAGTCATCGAATGTTTGGTCGTAGAGAATAAATCCACTGATTGAATCTTACAACCTGTTTTGTTAAAGACTATAGTTTCCTTATACACCGAACCCGAAGCACTTACATTAGGGAATTGTGTACGTGCTACAAGAAGATACAATGAAGACGTATGGGAGATTTTACGTTTGCATAACAAATGATGGTTTGCTTGTAATTAAGACTAATTGCCAGCCTGCGGGGATTGTTAGAATTAGGAACGAGTGTAGATTTCTAATGGGTTGTATGTTAGTTGAGGATAAGATAAAAATAATTTGGGAATTTTGCGTAAGAAAAGTTGTATACAAATGCTAATTGACACAGGTAGGGTGCCAGTATTAATAAATGTGTAAAGTGTATATTAAAATTAGATTCAATCGATTAATAGTTTATTGTCGTCGTGGTTCTTATTGAATGTTTAAGTAATATTATATAATATAATTATATATTATATAAATTTATATTAAATATATATATTTGAAATATATATATTAAATATATTATTATATAAATATATTAATTTTCAATTTTTAATATTAATTATTGATATCTAAGATCAATCTAAGATTCTTTTAGTTTAAATTTGATGACTATTAAACTGAACTTTGTTGATTATCCTTTTCCATCCTTCTATTATTTTATTGTAATTAATTATTTGCATGCAATTAAAAACTATTTTTTAATGATGCCAAAGAAGTATATATATATATACCAACACGTACCAATAACGTAACAATACCCCTATACCAACACGTCTGACCAGCGTGGTATAGTAGGTCAATTATCCTTCCATTATGGAGGAGGCCCGAGCCCAACAGTGGGACGTATATGGGCTGAGATGATGAAAGAAGTATAACTTCTCACGCGCGTACACGCACCCATTTTTTTTTTCAACACCCGACACTACGAAAATAATACACTGATCGTAGACCTATATTTTCAGACATTAAGGTATGTTGGATGAGAAGATCTTCTTAAGCTTCCCGAACGCTGCCCAGCTGAGTTGCACTATCTAGTGCACTTGTACTAATTAAAAAATATTCCTCTTAATATCCTTAAAAGTGATAAAAAAAGAAACTTAAAATGGTTACTTAACCTCATTCTGTGGTTTTCATAGTTAATTTTTGATCGGCTGGCGCCTGTAGGATCCGGTGCAGCCATGATATTTTATACTATAGTCGTAAATTATATTATTTAAATAGATATAATTATTTGCTGATCCCAAAGCAATGAAAGGGAGACCCAATGCTTTTTAAAGTGTAATGTCTCGATGTCATTTATGGCATTGTAGATTGAGCCTGATGCCGCCCTAGCAGAGGCTGCGGGTGACCAGACCGGGGATTTAGTCCGGCACCCACGGAGAGGTTAGCCTCGCGACAGCGATCGGTGTCCCGAGGGGGATGTCTATGGGAGAGGGGCATTCCGTCGGGTCGACCACTGAAGTCAAGGAACTCTGCACCGGTGGTTGGCCCAACGACGAAGGCGACGTGCTATATGGGTGGGTTGCGGGGCCATGCAACGCCCCTCTGTCGCCCCGGACGGAGCCGGGCGGTGGGTGCGCTGAACGTAGCCCACCCAAAAAAAAAAACGGCATTGTGGATCTTGGCTGCCTAGAAGTTAAAGTTTTGAGGATGTACAGTGGGCTTGGTCATTATTTTTTTATTGCTGTTGGTGACAAATGAGCAAACAACACACCTGATGGTAAGTGACCCTACTTTACTAGGCCGCTGGCAGTCTTGAAGAAAGTGAAGGGAATGTTAATGCGTTCAATGACTTTCGGTAATACTAAAATCATCACCAATCCCACTAACCTAAGAAAGTTGTTCTTTTAATTCTCTAACCGAACGAAGTGCAATAGTACAAATTGTTATACTATTCAGACGTCAAATTTCTGCGATAGTTCGGTACTAAGCCGGTCGGACGGGCCTGCGGCTATAGACAGACAACTGACGACAGTGGAGTCCTACCACATACAAAATATATTCATATAATATAAAAATTGCCATAGATGCAGACCTATCAATAGATAACTTATGGTTGAAAAAAAATGTAAGGCAAAACTGTTTTTATTACTCGTATATAATGTAATGGCCGTTGTATATCCGTGTGTTTCACGCGTTTAGTTATTGCTAATCAGGCTTATGTTGATTCATAAATAAAATTGTAGGGTTTGCTTCGTGAAACATATCTTTGTTAAGGATTGTGTTAGGGTTCCAGCCAAAAATACAATTTATAAGAGACCTACATAATTGAACAGTTATGTTAACTGTAAATATGTAGTTTTTTTACATTCTGATTTTTTTTTTATCTATGGGATATAATATGCACACAACATCTGTGCAAGAGAAGGAAAACTCGAAATGAAACCCTATACCAACGTGTCCCGGCTGGAGAGGCCTCGGTACTGTGTCAGGACCGTCGAGGCATTCCGGCCGGTGCTGATGGAGTGGTTGGAGCGGACGCACGGGATGCTTTCCTTCCGACTGGTGCAGGTGCTGACGGGGCACGGTTGCTTCGCCAAGCACCTGCACAAGATCGTCAGGAGGGAGAGCACAGTGTCCTGCCACCACTGCGATTGCGACGAGGACATTGTGCAGCACACGCTCGAGGTGTGTGTCGCGTGGGCGGGGGAACGCCGTGAACTCGTCGCGATTATCGGTGCCGACCTGACGCTACCGACCGTCGCCAGGGAGATGCTCGACAGCGTCAGGAACTGGGACGCAGTCGCCGCCGTCTGTGAGGCAATCATCTCACGAAAGGAGGCGACGGATCGTGTGCGAGAGGAGCTCTTCTTCGGTGACACGTTTCGACGCCGGCGACTCGAATGGCGCAGGCGCGAGTACCTGTGCCTGATGCCGCCCTAGCCGAGGCCGCGGTGATCGGACCGGGGAATTTAGTCCGTCACCCGCAGAGAGGTTAACCGCGCGACGGCGACCGACGTCCCGGGACAGGGACGTCAAGAAGTGAGGGTACCCGAAAGGGTATACCGTCCGTGGGTACGGGTGGGTAATGGGTCCGCGCACCGTCCTTTCGTCGCCCCGGATGGAATGGACCGCGTGTGTTCTTACCATAGCCCAACCAAAAAAAAAAATACCAACGTGTCTGACCAGCATGGTATAGTAGGTCAAATTCCCTCCCACAGTGGAGGAGGGGATATCTGTGATTTTGTACGCGTTAATGTCGATTTTTTCGTTTAGTGTCAGTAAGTGTAGAGAAAAAAATTCATAGGCATTTTTCTTGCTATGTATATCAAAAAGACAACTAAGGGATATCAAATGTAGATAGAATATTAACGGAACAGCAGGAAAACTCGCCATAAAACCCTATGCCAACATGTCTGACTAGCGTGATATAATAAGTCAATCTACCTGCTATTGTGGTTAGGGCTCGAGCCTAACAGCATGTATGGATTATGGACATACGGGAAGAAGTAGAATGCATATTTCGTTAATAGTATTTCTATCCGTCTAGTATTTTTGAAGAGTAACAGATGATAACAGATCCTTTTTTGTACACCCTGCACAAACAGGATTTTTCTATGATGTCCGTTTGTTACCTCATTATTCGAGACGTGAAAATAATAAACAAACTTACATTCATTTTTGTAATATTAGTCAGAATTGCCTTGAAGTCGGTAAACTAATATAATATTTGAGTGTTTATGTTCACTGTGTTCGAAAATTTTCTTTGTTAATTTATTCATGCATTAAATTCACCTTCAAATCACACTGCGCTTTCGATTCAAAAATTTGTAGGAGAAAAAGTTCCGTGTGGTGACGGAGTAAGAATACTTCGCCTCCTATCTTTCCCGTAGGTGTTGTAAAAGACGATTAAGAGATTATTGTAGATAACATCCAGCGAGGAGAAGTAAAACTCGAAATAAAACCTTATGCCCACGCGTTTGTCCAGCGCGTACATGAATTTCTCTCCCATTGTGAAAGTAGTTTTTCCCCAGTGGGATTTATATGAGCCGTGATGATAATGATGATGAAATTTGTAGGACTGATTTGAAATTAAACCTTGTAGTGAGAAGCAAATGATATAATTTTTCTTTTTTTTTGGGGAGGTGGGTTGCGGTCGGCGCGCTCCTCGCACCACTCCGTCCGGGGCGACAGAGGGGCGTAAACACGCACACCCGCAACCCACCCACGTGCACGTCGCCATCGTCGTTGGGCCGACCACCGGAGCAGGGTTACTTGTCATCAGTGATCGGCCCGACGGAATACCCCCTATTTGGGGTACCCTCGCATCGACCGACGTCCCCTCCTCGGGGAGGACGTCGGTCGATGCAATCAATTCCCCGATCACGTCACCCGATTCCCTGGTCGCGTCACCCCATTGGCCGGTCACATCACCCGATAAGAATTTTTGAAATCGGTCTAGCCATTTTGAAGATTACCCGTAAAAAACAGACAGACAAAATTTTTTTAATCTGTATTTTAGGCATAGGTGTCGTGCAAATAACCGTGTGAGCATGAAAAAAGCCTATTATTTACACATTACAAACAGACACTTTTATTTATTGGTATAGATATACATATTCGGAATCTGCAATTTTTTCTCCGTCCAATGATACGTCGAATTCGTTAAAATCAGAGCACTTTTTTTTCATGCGCTGAACTCTTTTACATGCTCCATACGATGAAAAACGAGGGCTTAAGGCAATTTGTATTTAGCGACATTTATCTTTGTAACTAAAGGTACGTTTTATTTAGTATCAGCATCAAGAATTCGATGTTTTTAATAGAATTTTAATTAAATTTACCCCATTCAAATAGCTCAAGAAGTTATTTTGGTATGACTTTTTTTCTAAAATTTTAAACCTTAAAAGGCTCTCCTATAAAGTTACAAAAATGTCGCTTAAACCAAATAGCCTTTCACCCCTCGATATATATATTGAATAATATGAAAGCTAAATTAGGTTCGAGCTTAGGGGTGGGTCATATATAAGCTGAAATGATGGTGAAAAACAAACAAAATATTAAAAATAAGAGGAAATTCACCATCACGATGAATTTATTCATATTTTTTATATTTGTTGTATACTTTCAATATTCATTAGGAAACCCAACAGGCGTTGTTCTGTTCAAATCTAAAGATACAGTAAAAGGAGTTCTTCTTGATCGTAGCGCCACACACCGGTTCTAATTATTATTAATCTAAACCATGCTCATATCCATTGGAACAGCCACAAAAACAATCATCAAAGTCGGTTCAACCGTTTAGAAGGAGTTCAATTACAAACACACGAACAGAAGATTTATATATATAAAGACTATCCCGCAGATAAATCAGTACGACATCTGTGAAGACAAATTATGAAATGATTTAAAAAAATCTATTACAAATTAATAACAACGGACTCCCAAGAGTGCAAAAATTTTAACGGAAAAAGTTCGATATTAATTTTCAAACTCATTTTATGTGGTCCCCACATGACTGGCGCTTATATTAAATTTCATTGTATAATAATATCGGAGAAAACACTAAAAAACTGTTTTTATAACACAATTACTTGACAACCGAGGGAGATTGAAAAAGTTGTGAATAGAATTTCGCTAAGTTAGTTTTCCAGAAAATTAATGTTAGTTTTTATCGATATTATACTAAATTTGATTAAACCGCAATGGAAATTAGAATTTTCTGCAAGAATCAAATAGACTTCGGCAATTGAAATCTCAAACTAGAGGATTGGTTGTTGTTATTTTTATAATTTCATGTGGAGTAAGAATACAATTCACCAACCTTCTCTTGCCTGTGGGTGGCGTAAATGACGTCTAAGGCATATAATATGCATATAATATTTATAAAAGAGAAGAAAATCTCGAAATAAAACCCTATACCATCACGTCTGATCAGCGTTTATACAAAAATTTCCCTGTCATTATGCAGGGAGGTGGTACCCAGCAGTGGGACGTATATGAGCTGTCATGATGATGATTTTTATAAATGCCAAGGTACTGGCATGGCAGATAGATACCTTAATAACTACACCATCTATGCAATCAAATTTAAACTGTATTTTCCAACTATGACGTAGCGCCTACATAAGAAAGCATTATACCTAATTAAATCCTAAAGACTGATGATATGTAGATGGGAAGTTTATGTAGGAAGGAAAGAAAATTTTATCCGTTGTCTTAAAATTAAGTAAAAATATTCTTCCGTATGGTGACGGCCTAAAAATACAATTCACCACACCCTATCTTGCCCGTGGATGCCGTAACAAACGACTAAGAGATATTATAAGCATATAACATCTGTGCAAGAGAAGAAAAACTCGAGACAAAACCTTATTCCAACATGTTTGACCTGCGTGGAATAGTAGATCAATTTCTCTTCGATCGCGGAGGACGTGGGTCTTTCCTCGCGTGGTCGGCCTCTCGGCGGGTGATGGACTAATTTGCTGACCCAGTCATCCGCTAAGAAAACCTTATGCTAATACGTCCGACCAGCGTGATTATAGAAGATCAATTTCTTTCCTATCGGGCCCAACAGTAGGACTTATATAAGCTGAAATGATGATGATGATGAATGATGTGATTGTGGTTTAAACTGAATTATATGCTTTAGTTTTAATGCACCAGCTGACCAGATGATTTTGACTAGAATTAGCATGTCCGTAAGGGACTCTAAATTGGTTTTAACGAAATCCATTAGCAGAATTTGGGCTTCTAGTCTGAGTAATATGATTAAATTGATACTTGCTTTTGAGAAGGCAACAGAATATTTTGTAATTTTGGTAAGCTCGTGATGGTGTATCTATACTAATATATTTATACTAATATATTTATACTAATATTATAAAGCTGAAGAGTTTGTTTGCTTGTTTGAACGCGGTAATCTCAGAAACCGCTGGTCCGATTTGAAAAATTATTTCTGTGTTGGATAGTCCATTTATCGAGAAATGCTATAGGCTATATTACATATTAAAAAAAAATTAGGGATCCGTACTAAAAGTCCAATAATATAACCCAAGGTGCAAAAAAAAACCTAAAAAAATCCTTACATCGCGTGTGCTGCGAAAACTATTGATTATAGAACAAAACAATGTACTACAACTTTGCAGAGCATATAATTGTCTACAAAAAATATTACAACACTATACGTCTAACTATTGTAGTTATCTCACAATAAGTGTTTTTTTTTTATATTCTTTAAATTTTTTAAATTGGTCGGCCCAACGACGAAGGCGACGTACATCGTGGGTGGGTTGTGGTTGTGCCTGCTTACGCCCCTCTGTCGCCCCGGATGGAGTGGTGCGAGGAGCGCGCCGACCGCAATCCACCACCAAAAAAAAAAAATTTTTTAAATAATTAAAAAGCCCTATGTCTTAAAAAAAACTCGTGTAGAAAAAAGTTCAGTATATCGATTAATCGGAAATCGATCCTTCAGACCTCGAATTTCTTGTGAATCGATTCTTTGGATGACGATTCAAATCGATTCAAGAATCGATCTTTTTCAGAAAGATCGACCATCCCTAGAATGAGCCGCGCGGCATGGTATTTCGCAGAGGCTATCGCCTCCTAGCCCCCCCATGACCGCCCGCCACATCATTCATGCGCGCGCAATCATCATCACAGCCCACATACATCCCACTATTGGGCCTCCTCCACAATGGGAGGGATTTTGACCGACTTTACCATGCTGGTCAAACATGTTGGTATAGGGTATCATTTCGAATTTAGCTTCTCTTGCTCAGACCTTATGTACATTTTATATCCCTTATTCGTCTCTTACGACATTCACAGGCAAGATAGGGTGAATTGTATTCTTACTCCGTCACCACACGGCAAGTAAGAATACAATTCGCTATTTCTTTTCTTGGAAGTGGGTATCGTAAAAAGCGATTAAGATATGATGATAATATGAAGATAATATCAATTTATATGTGATGGAAGTGGAAGTGAAAACCACATTGTCAACAGTCTTCTGTCTACAGCCGCGAGTCAGTCTGTCCGGGGTAGTACCACAGTCTTGCAGAAAATCGTCGTCTAAGTAGGTAGTAGTAATTTATTGCTGCATTTCGTTCGATGAACGAGAGAGCTGAAAGCCCAACTTTTTGAGGGTGTTTGCGTGTCATGCCGCCCTAGCCGAGGTCGCGGGTGACGTGACCGGGGATTAGTCCGTCACCCGCCGAGAGGCCGAACGCGTGAGGAAAGACCGATGTCCTCCCCGAGGGGGGGACGTCGGTCGATGAGAGGGTACCCCAAGTAGGGAGTATTCCGTCGGGCCGACCACTGATGACAAGTAACCCTGCTCCGGTGGTCGGTCCAACGACGAAGGCGACGTGGTGTTCGGGTGAGTTGCGGGTTTTGCGTGCTTACGCCCCTCTGTTGCCCCGAACGCAGTGGTGCGAGGAGCGCGCGGACCGCAGCCCACCCCAAAAAACAAATAAAAGGGTGTTTGCTTAATATATATTATATATTTATCTTATAACCGAACCTCAATTTACATTCCCATCACTTTCTTCACGGTACATAGCGGCCTAAAAAAGGCCCATAAATGGCAGTATTACTTACCAGCAGGTGTGTCCAACAATATCCAATATATATTAAGGGTTAAAGTACGAAATTGTCGTTTCGTACTGATAAATTTAAACCATATTTTTATTTCATAAAATAGATTTACTAATCAAAGTATTTACCCTCATTATATATAATTAGATGGAGAGGAGCAGTGTATAGAACATTGCTCCACTCCATCTAATTGGAAGATCATTTAAACCTTTACGATAAAACTCTGGGGTCCTGGACTCCAAAAACTGTGTGACGGTATTTTGTACTGCTTCCTCGAAAGAAATTTTTCCGTATGGTACTGTGGATAAATTTTCCCTTATATTCTCGAGGAGGCCAATAGTATTACTTATATGAGCTGAAAGGACGACGAAAGAAAATTCTAAAAGTATAATATTTTTAAATTCTATTTATACATTGTAGCGCAAGCTTCGTCTTACACATAGTGGCACGTGCACAAAATCGTGTGTATAAACACGTCGCAAATATACAGTTGAAAGTCGTCCACATTTGAAGCACCGTGCCGCTAACTCAACTTACTTGATTAGTGTAGATTTATTTATTTTTATCCATGGATTGTTTGCCGTTTGGATGTATTTGAATCTATATTATTAAAATTTTATGACTTGGTTAAGAAGACTTTTAGACCAAATCTTATGTAAATACTCATAGAATCTACTTTAACTATTGTGGAGGAGATTCGAACTCAACAGTGGACCGAACCAGTGAGCCGAAAGAATGATGATGATATACCCAGTATATTGGCGTCATGAAGAAGGATCTTTAAATGTATCATTTATAAAAATATCTTGACATGTACACACATGTCAAAAATACAACTCTCCTTTTGGGCTTCACCGGACTTGGATAAAGCAATCTATTCCAAAATAAATAAATCTATATAATTTAATACGTATTAGAATCATTCGTATCTACTAAATTAAAAGTTTTCGCCTATCAGTGACCGGCAATTACACAGAAATGTTCTCATGTTATATCGAATGACACTTAAATTACCGAACGAGTTGTAATCTTAAAACATAAGATAGAGCGGTTATTATTATATTGGTAAATAGAAAAAATTACTTCACCTTGTCTTGACGGGGTAAGAATATAATTCACCATCCCTTCTCTTACGCGTGGGTGACAAGACTGGGTGAAAAGACTACTAAGGGATATGTAGATAACAGCATTACAGAAAACTCGACACAAAATCCTGTACCAACCAATCTGACCAGTATGTCAATTTCCTTTTCATTCAGGAGAAGTCTCGAGCACAGCAGTGGGCCGTGTATGAGCTGTAATAATGATGAAATAATTTTCCGTCCGAGCTGATACCGTCGATCTTTTACGAGAGTAAAAAATTACTTGGGGGTATAATATACATGGCTCAGCGTCACTACCTCTGGCACCATATCTTGATAGTTTTTAAGAATCAATCGATTACGGAAACGTCAAGTATTAATTATACTTGGGTGTTTTTGATACAACATTGGCAATGATTTTTGATGTTTGTCATTTATTAACGTTTGAAATATTACCAAGCTTTCTTTATTGAGAGTTGAGAGCGGTCCGTTGAATACTGAGTTGAGAGCGAAACTTGAGGGCAAGCGGTCGTTGTTGCTGCCGTGTTGTATCAAATTCACCGCGTTTCCCTAACTTGTAAGTTAGCTGTCGGCATCCGTGTAATTAGTGGTTATGATAGAAAAGTGTTAACGCTAATTGTTGAATACAGTTTAAAAGTAGCCATCCGAAGTATTATTTTATCCCCTCGCGATGTGTGACCGACCTGATAATGATGCAGCACGGCCGCCCCCACCCTCGATATACATAACATCTATGCAAGATGAACAAAACTCCAAATTGACCTACTAAACCTACCAGCATGGTATAGTAGGCCAATTTCCCTTCCACAGTGGAGGAAGACCGAGCCCAATAGTGGGACGTATATGGACTAAGATGATGATGATGGTATATAATTTTTAACGTTAACTGTAACTCCTGTGGTGATGTTAGGAAATCTCTTTTTATAATTTTTCATTTGGGCTCAGGCTATGGTGTCACATCTCGGTCGACGGTTCCTCTGAATCGACGGCTGGGACGGCGTACAACCCCATACCTTCTGACGTACTCTTACCTCTTTATCGCCATATTCGCGGGTCATGGGTTGCTTGTCCGGTGGATTAACTTTTCGAGTACCATTTTATGTCGACGCCTTGGCAATAAATTACTGTATTACCGGTAATAATCATCCCGGGATGATCTAAGAAAGTAAGTAAGCTTCTCTACACGTCGCGGACTAATCTCTGATTCAGCCACCCGCGGCTTCAATTGCAGCAGTCAATCTCCTGCACTCAGAAAATAATCTTTGTATTGCGGTAGCCTTTACAAACGTATAACCTCTGCAATATCAGGAGCATAATCATCCATTGTTGTCTATGGTACGATGGGATTTGGGCCTAAAGTACTTTCGATCTCAGAATATAGTATAATAGTAAATTGCTACTACTCAGAGGCTTTTCTGTGACAATGCTGTACTGACCCGGAACAATCGGCCTATTTATAGTTGCAGATAGAAAAATATCATCAAGTCTACCTTTTTCCTTACACTGCTGGACCTTCCAAACTTCTCCAGAAGAGGCGGTCCTGTGGTGCTTGCATCCAACGACGCTTAGTAAGTTTCACTTGAGTGTTGGTCCACCGACACTGCGTCGCCCGATACAGTCATAGTCGTCACTCAAGAATCTTCCCCAGTGTCGGTTGGTTTTTCGAGCGATTGTCAACTAGGACCGCTAGGATGATTGAAATTAAGTTAATAAAATTAAATGTATAAATCGCTTTTCGCTCGTTGCTTGTACAATAGATTATACTCGCGAGAATCGTATCGCTATGAATATCACACGATCGTATGGGTGTAGCGACTAATTTTACCGCAACATACAACACGACCGAAGTAAACGGACCGTGTTATAGACGTACTGAATCGGTACCAACATCCAATGTATGTAATTTATTGTATATAAAACAAACTTATTCGAGTCAATTTAACTGGTTTATGGGCCAATGTTTTGGGCCAGTGTTGGTTCATTTGATTGTATATCATTATACCAAGACATTAGCATAAATAGTAATTAGAAGATTGTATGTACTACTATTCTTTCTGTGTGGTGACGGAATAAGAATACAATTCACCACTTTCTTACCCGTGGATGTCGTAAAAGTTGACTAAGGCATATAATACGCATATAACATCTATGTAAAAGAAGGAAAACTCGAAATAAAACCTTATACCAACCTGTCTGTCGAGCATCTCCCTGGCGATGGTCGGCAGCGCCAGGTCGGCACCGATAATCGCGACGAGTTCACGGCGCTCCCCCTCCCACGCAGCACACTCCTAGCGATCCTGTACAGGTACTTGCCGAAGCATGTCCTGTACAGTTTGGCGTACCCCAAGGTAGTGTATTGGGCCCTCTTTTGTTTATTTTGTATATCAACGATCTGCCAAAGTCAACTAAATATCCTATGACGCTATTCGCGGACGATAGTACTGTGACTGTTTCAAATGATAATAATGACCTAATTCAATACAAATTTGACATTTACAACTGTATAAAATCAATAATACAATGGTTAGATAGTAATAATTTAAAGATTAATTTAGACAAAACTAAAATAATGCATTTTAATCAGAGACTTGCACCAGATAATATAGATATTAATATCAACAACAAAAAAATTGACAATGTGGAGGATAGTAAATTTCTTGGCTTAATAATTGACAGAAAATTGAACTGGAAATCACATATAGAGGCTCTTAGCAAAAAAACTAGCAAATCTGCTTTTGCATTGCATTCCCTTAGTGCAATTGTCAACTTAGATACCCTAATAATGGCCTATCACGGACTAGCAGGGACACATTTAAGATACGGCATCATCTTTTGAGGCAATTCCACAGATTTTGACGTCGCATTTAAAGCCCAAAAAAGATGCATTAGATCTATGTTCGGGTTGAAATCAATAGAAACATGCAAACCATATTTTAAAAAACACAAATTATTGACTTTGCCCTGTATTTATATCCTGGAAACTGCAATGTTCGTAAAGAATAATCCTAATATATTTCCTCGCATACAAAACACCGTTACGCGTAATAGACGCGATATTACCAGAGTCTGTGTACACCCAGCTAGAACTGCACTCATGCAAAAAAGTATTGTTTGTATGGCTCCAAATATATTCAATAAATTCCCTAAACTTTGGAGGGAGCTGAGCGGCAAGGCATTCAAACGTCTCGTAATACAATTTTTAGTACATAAAATATATTATAATGTTGCTGAATTTCTAGCCAAAAAAAACTGGACTGGACCGAATTAAATTGACTACTATAATAAAACTAATGGACATATTTGTAAAACTTAAATAAGTATGATTTGACTATTTTCTAATATGACATTTGTAAATTAATTACTCATTTGACATGTAACATTAATATTCTTGACTTTGACATTTATATTATTTTATTATTATTATTTTTTTTTTATTTAATTAGGGAATAGTAATTTATTTAGACTGATTTATTTAGTGTTCTACTTGTATTAAAGCCATTGATGGTATAATTAATGTAGATAATAATTAATACCGAAATGAAATATTTGTACGCCGATACAAACGGCCAAACATGAATGGACTCTCTACTAATTCCATCTTGCATGCTTTGTTGTATGTATACACGTGTTTGAACAAATAAAATTTTATTATTATTATTATTATTATTATTGTTTTATTTCTTTTTGTTTCTCTCTTTTCCAAGAGGTAATTTCTACACTTTCGTGCGGGCCTTAGCCAAGCACGATGGTAGTAGGTGCATCGATTGATAAGAATTTCCTAACAATTCTGCATGTGTTTAAAATAACTGCTTTCTGTAAATTTATATATGTGAGTGGATGAATGTCTAAGAGTTTTAGGCTTGTATGTAAAGTGTAAGGTATGACTCCGGTGGTGGAAAGGATGATAGGTATTGTTTTAACCGCTTTAACCTTCCACTGAGTTTTTAATTCAATGGCTAAATCTGTATATTTTGTGATCTTCTCAGTATGTGAAGTGGAAAGGTTGTGTGTATTAGGTATAGCTATGTCTATTAAATATACTATTTCTTGTTTCTTGTCGTGTAAGGTTATATCTGGTCTGTTGCAGTGTACTGTTTTGTCTGTTAGAATCGTTCGGTCCCAGTAAAGTTTATATTCTGCTGTATCTAAAACGGTTTGGGGAGTGTACTTATAGTAAGCTACTTTTTCTGATATTAATTTGTATTTCAGTGCAAGTGTTTGGTGAATAATTGCTGCTACTTGATCGTGTCGGTGTTTATAGTCGGTTTGTACTATTGCTCTACAGGCTCCAGTTACGTGCTGAATAGTTTCTGCGGAACTTTTGCATTTTCTGCAAGAGTCATCGGAAGAATTGCCTAATTTCATAATATACTTTCTGTAATTTTTAGTTTCTATTATTTGGTCTTGTATAGCGAGCATAAATCCTTCAGTTTCTGGGAACAATTCTCCACGCTTTAGCCATTCGTTCGATGCTATTTTATCGACGTTAGGTTGGTTCAAGTCGTGGATATGTCGTCCATGTAGTGCTTTTTGTGTCCATTCATTTAACTTTATTTGGTTATTAATCTGTATTTCGTTTCTTTGTTGTACTTTATCAGTCAAATTGAGAGGAGTAATTTTATTATCGTTGAATACTATTGCTTTGTGTAGGCTAGAAGTTAAGGCTTTTCTGTGAAAGTAAGACCGTAAGTTGGTGATTTGTTTGTTGTGCAGGTTTAAAATATCAATAAGGCCACGGCCTCCATCCTTTCGTGTTAATGTCATTCTTTGAATACAAGACCTTGGGTGATGTTTTCTGTACTGAGTCATGGTGGTATTGATAGTTCGCTGCAAGGATTTTAATTCATTTTTTCTCCAATTGAGTATGCCAAATGAATAAGTGAGAATGGGGATTGCAAATGTGTTAATAGCTTTCGAGGTATTTTTAGAATTGAGATAGTTTTTTAAGATTGTATTTAGTCTATGTTTAAAGTCTTTAGTCAAGGAATCTTTTACGTCTTTGTGTGCTATCTCTAGAGCTTGATTATAGCCTAAATATTTGTATACTTCGCCTTCGGATAGCGCCTCTATAAGTGATCCAGTCTGCATATGGTATTGGTGCTCATACCGTTGTCCGTTCTTTATTGAATTCGTTTTACACTTATCAATGCCGAACTCCATACATATATCCTGAGAGAAATTTTCAGTGACTTTAACTAAGTCTTGTAGTTCCTGTTGTGTGCTTCCATATAATTTGATGTCGTCCATATATAAAAGGTGATTTAATTTATAGTTTGAAAATTCTGTCCTTATCTCAGTATTATTTTCTTTGTAGGGTAGATTATATCCTTTGTTTAGTGAATTCAGCATATGTGAGAGTGGATTCAAGGCAAGGCAAAACCAAAGCGGACTTAAAGCATCCCCTTGAAAAATCCCTCTTTGTACATGGATGGGTTCTGTAATGATTGTATTTGTGTTTTGAGTCAACCTAAGCCGTGTCGTCCATTTTGTCATGGTGTTTTTAAGAAAAGAAATAATCTGGGGGTGTATGCAATGAATTTCTAATGTTTTTATTAACCAGCTGTGCGGGACGGAGTCAAAAGCTTTTTTATAATCTATATACATTGTATAAATATCGGACTTTTTTTTCAGTGTTTGTTTGAGGAGGACTGAATCTATTGTAAGTTGCTCTTTACATCCCTGACTATATTTGCGACAACCTTTTTGTTGTTCTGCTAGCATATTGTTTTTATCTATATAACCTAAAATAATTCTGGATAAGCAAGATGTAATTATTTTGTAAATAGTCTGTAAACAAGTTATTGGCCTGTATTTGGCTGGATCTGACAATCTATTTGCATCTTTTGGTATCATAAACGTAGTTCCGGTGGCAATATAGTCAGGTAATGTGTGGGGATATTCTATAAATTTATTTATGTATTTGTAAATGACCGGGTGAATGTAGGTAAATTTCTTATACCAGAAGTTGTGGATGTTATCTGAACCTGGAGCTTTCCAGTTCTGAAGATTTTTCAGTGCATCGTGGAAAACTTCTACGGGTATGCCTTGAAAATTCATGGGTTCTAAATTTAGGTATCTAGTTTGCTCGATTTGTAACCAGTTAGCGTTATCGTCATGATGAACTGGATTTTCCCAGACTCTTGCCCAAAATTTGCGAAGATCATTAGCATTTGGCGCACTAATATTAACTCTATTATTTTGTGAAGTGGTTTGAGACGTAGAAGTTGCACGTGGTCTACTGTCATTATGCGTCATGTCATAAGGATTTAGAGTAGCTGATTTTAATGTACGATAAAATTGTTTTTCGTTACTTACGAACTGTTTATTTTGTGTCTGGCGTAGAGTAGAAGTTTTATATCTTCTCAATCTATTGCTAACAGACGTAAGTTTTTGTTTCAACGTATCTAAAAACTCATATAAGTGCGTGTTTGGGGTTTCGTGTGTAGCGTGTATCTTGTATTGTTTTTGAATGAGTGTTATGTGTTTTAGTAACTTCAGACTCCTATTGCCTTTGATATAATGCGTTAGTCGGCCTATTTGTGCTCTTAATACGCTTATTTTATTCTCTAGTCTTGTTTGCCATTTCGGTTTTATTTTCTTATTATTGTTGTTGCTTTCTACTCCTGGTGATATTTCTATATTAGATCCATTACATTTTGCTGCTGTCCATGCAGCACAGTATAAAACAGTTTGTAAAGTACTGAATTCAGTATCATCATTGACATGTTTAGGCAGTATATTATGGTTGATGTACTGTATTATAATGGCTAGTTTTCTTGAAGATTTTTGTTTCGGGATATAACATCTTAATGTGGGGTCTATATTAACAAAATAGGCGTAAGCTTCTGTATAAAAACGCTCTATATTTGTGGGTTCTTGACTTGCATGTAATATTGGTGATTCTTGTGCATTGTTTGTTGGGACGCGTGTTTCAATATTATTAAAATATGTGTTCTGTGTATCATTATGTTCGATTTGTGTGGGCACTAGGTTTATGTATTCCCTATTGTTATTATAATGGGACTCAGATGCTACTTCATCTCTAATGGCTTGCAATCTTTCTTCATTTATATATTTATTACGAATGATTAATCGCCTTTGGTCAGCTATTCTTTGTTCAGTTATGTGATTTAAATGTGGGAATGTAGTTATGAATGTTTCGTGTAGTGGGCCTCTATAGCCAGAAATATTTGATTCTAGTTGGGTTATTTTGTAATAATTTCGTATTATTGTTTCATTGTGTTCTGCAGTCCAGCGTATTCGTTGGTTAGTTTGATTTTTGCTTTGCATACTATTATGGTGTGAGAAGTTATGTGTACCTACACATATCTGTTTGTGAATTATTGTATATGTCGTTTTTCATACTGTGTATTTCTTTTCGGACTTCATTGTAAATGTGTTTTATTGTAGCTTGTGGAAGAAGTTTTTTATTGATAATAGCTCTTCTCTGATCCCCTACTCTTTGCCGGCTAATTGTATTCATATCTGGGAACCTTTCAATGAATTTGATGTGTAGTGGTGGTAGATAGCCGTTTGTGTCAGTTTCCATTAAGGTAAGCTGAAGGTATGTGCGTAGGATAAATTCGTTCATTTCTTGACTCCATTTTTTACGCATTTTTAGGCTGCTGGTGGTGGGTGCAAGTATGGCAACTGATTCAGTTTCTTGCACAACATCCCTCAGTAGCATACTACTAACTGTTGATGATGAATCAGATGGCTGACAAGAATATGTATTGCTTGATGTAACAGATGGGAAACTGGTAATTGAGGATGATTCGTGATGATGATGATGGTCTGCAACAGCTTGGGGCTGGGCAGAAGTTGATGTTTGCGATACGGTGTCCCCCCCAGAATACGTGGGACAGCTCGAGCTTGGGAGCTCGAGACGGGATTCTCCACCGTGGTTAACTCCGGTACCCGCCTGGGGTAGTTGATATCCGCTTCTTAGTTGCATCGCATTGTGTATACTATAGCTTCGTTGGTCTTTAGTAAGTAACTAGCTAAAAGCTGCTAAAGTCCGCCCCCCACGTGGCCACAGATGTTCGGGCCGGTTATTATTATTATTATTATTATTATTATTCATCCATGCCCCGTCAAGACCTGTACGAGTCGGAAGGAGAGCACCCCGTGCCGCCTTTCCAACCACTGCATCAGCACCGGCCGGAAGGCCTCCACGGTCCAAACACCGTATCGAGGCCTGTCCAGCCGGTCTGCCCAACGGGCGATGACGTCTCGGCGGGCGTCGACGCGCCAGGCGATGAGCTCCCTCAAGGAAACAACACCGCCCTCCCCGCGCACCCCCGACACCCGCCGATACAAGTCGGCGAGCATTTCCGCCTCCAGGTCTCACGGGGGAGTCCCAGCCAATAGGCACGCCGCCTCCATCGCCACCGTGCGGTACCCGCAGATGATCCTGACCTCCATGACCTTCTGTGGACGCCACAGAAGGGCCCTAAGTCGGGCGGTCATGGATCCCGCCCGGGCCACCGCCCTGAGGGATCCGTGTTAGGACGAGGTGCGACCTGATCACAGTTTTCTTTTTGGGATTTATCCCACCACATATATATTCTTACCATTGTAACTTCTGTAAACCAGGATCCAAAATGGTCTCCATAAATAACACCGAGGTTTGTCCCTCAGACAATCCCAGTAAATGATTTTAATTGCCTTGAGACCCGCAACGAATTTAATTAAAAAAAGTGAACAGGAGGAGTTAGAAGAAATTGATTCCACTTTCCTGCAATGCAAAGCAGGGGCATGAAGCACAATTGACTAGTTAGCCAATAAATTCAAACTAGATATGAGAGGGCGTGACGAAGACTATATGCGAGCCTTAAGATTGATTGTTATTACCTGACGCTGCCGACCATCGCCAGGGAGATGCTCGACGGCGTCAGGCACTGGGACGCGGTCGCCGCCTTCTGTGAGACCGTTATCTCACGGAAGGAGGCGGCGGATCGTGCGCAAGAGGAACTTCTCTTCGGTGACACGCTTCGCCACCGGTGATTGAGGCGGCGTAGGCGCGATTACCTGCGCATCATGCCACCCTAGCCGAGGCTGCGGATGACTGGATCGGCCCATCACCCGCCAAGAGGCCAACCGCGTGAGGGAAGGAGAGGGTACTCCTCCGGGGACATTCCGTCGGGCCGACCACTGATGTCAAGTCACCTGCTCCGGTGGTCGGTCCAACGACGAAGGCGACATGTCTCGTGGGTGGGTAACGGGTGTGCGTGCTTAGGTTCCTCTGTCGCCCCGGACGGAGCGGACGAGGAGTGCGCCGACCGTATCCCAACCCCAAAAAAAAATAATAAAAGATTGATTGTTATTGTAGGTATGGCCGAAACGCTTAAACGCACGGAAATTTTCTCGAGTTGCTAACAATGTCCGTATAGTATACTACTCCAGACGTGACTTGCAAACTATCTAATATATGGCCGCGCTCGTTACAGCAGTGATCGCATTCCCAAAGAATGTGGTGTACTTATTGTTTACACTTGTGTTGTTGTTAGAAATGTGGTACGTTGACATTATGAAGGAGATCCGAGATCAAAAGCGAATAGTTTACTTTTGCAATTTCCAGGGCCAGATTGAGGAATTGGGCCACCTAATGGTTGGTTAACCATCAAGCCATACTTTCTGCTTATAACTTATAAAAAAAATGTAAACATAGCCACAATCTCAGCCAGCCTATGGTAGCGTCTACGAAGTGGAGACCGCTCGAGAACCCTTGGTGGCGAAACGAAGAATACAGTATCAATAAAGTTTCGGCTAAATTGCGATATGTATAACTGTTTAATTGGTTCAACAATAGTAAAGATGTGTAGTGGTAACGAATTCTACCAATCCTTACATTGTTCGTGAGTGTCGTAAAAGCCGACACAGAGCTTTTAATGTACCTAGGCCAACTCTATCTCATGCCGTCAGAGCATCAATTGCGATCCCAAGGAAAATTAACATCAGGCAGGCGACCGATCATGAAACTATTACAAATAACTTTTTCAATGTGTACTGTGAAAAAAAGAATACATATTGTATTTGTAATTGGAATAGGACCAGGTTGAAGATGATGTGGCTAAAACTCTGCAGTAGGACGTAAATTAGCGAAAATACACAAAGAACATACATATATAGTCTAGAAATAAATGGAAGTAACTTTTAAATGCAATAAGAATTATTTAAAATAGATAAAGCATATTGGTAATGCCGCTATGTGGGCAATGAATCTTGATAAAGAAGCGTATACGATCGTGACTTGGGTCTCAATCGAGTCAATATAAACATTCTTTGATATGAAACTGTCCATATTATTGCATCAAGAACATATTCTTTTCTATCCAATACATATTTTCTTTATACGTGATATAAAGCTGGAGAATCAATTTATATTTCTATTTCACTCTTATATATGATGTGTGTCTCAATCCGTGTGGTGAAGGAGTAAGAATACAAGTCACCATCCCTTCTCTTGCCCGTGGATGTCATAAAAGACGACTAAAGGTATAATATGCATTTAACATCTATGCAAATAAACTCGAAATAAAACCCTATACCGATACGTCTGCGCGACGGCAACCGACGTCCCGGGACAGGGATGTCGAGAGGTGAGGGTACCCGAAAGGGTATTCCGTCGAGCCGACTACTGACGACAAATCACCCTGCTCCGGTGGTCGGTGGAAGGCGACGTGGGTACGGGTGGGCTATGGGCCCACGCGCTGTCCTTCCGTCGCCCTGGACGGAATGGACCGTGTGTGCGCTTACCATAAAAAAATACCGACACGTCTGTCCAGCGTGGTATAGTAGGTCAATTTCCCTCACATTGTGAATGAGGCTCGAGCCCAACAGTGGGATTTATATGAGCTGTAATGATGACTTTTTGTAAAATTTGCTAGTACATCATTTCAACTCAAATACATTTCAGAGTTAGATTCGAGTCTCCACGCTGATCATACATATTAGATAAGGTTTTATTTCGAATTTGCCTTCTTTTGCTTATATATTTGAATGCATAGATGGCGTATTGGTTAAAAAAAAACACAGTGCCAGTGTCGTGGGCTCGAATTTCACGCAGGACAATACTTTATTGACCACTGACGTCAAGTCACCCTGCTCCGGTGGTCGGTCCAACGACGAAGTCTACGTGTCATGGGTGGGTTACGGGTGTACGTGCTTACGCCCCTCTGTCGCCCCGGACGGACTGGTGCGAGGAGCGCACCGACCATAAAAAAAAAAGGACAATACTTTATGATCCACAAACTGTTGTTCTGAGTCTGCACGTAATTTGTGTCCGTTAATTGTGTGTTTGTAAAAGTCCCCCGCAGTACAAGGATTATTTTCTTAAAATTTATGTACATACGTTATATGCATATTATATACCTTCATTGTATTTTACAATATATTAAGTCTCAGTAATTTATGTACTTATAGAAAGGAAGGAAAATTCTACGTCCTAACTAATATTATAGATGCGAATGTGCGTTTTCTGTTATGCTTTCACGTCAAAATCGCTAAACTGTTTTTTAAAAATTCTTTCACTATTATTATCATCGAGTAATATAGGCTATATTTATTCCCATGGACGGGAATTTTAATAAACAAACGCTGATAAGTGTCCCGAATGTCGGCAAATCAAAAACAAAATGCAAACACTATAAATTCGCCAAAATTAGTTTGATTAGAAACTAGCAACCCGCCCTTGCTTCGCGTCGGTTTCTATCGCCTTACCCGCGTAGTCCCCGTTTCCATAGGAATACCGGAATAAAATATACCCTATGTTACTATCTGATGTTATAGCTTTCCATTGGTGAAAGAATTTTTGAAATCGCTGCGGTGGTTTAAGCGTGAAAGGTCAACAAACAAATAAATTAACAAACAAACTTACTTTCGCATTTATGATATTAGTAACGAAGTAACAATATATAATACTCTCTTAAATGTATTATCTATAAGAATTGACATCAGCTCCTTCTGGTAAAGTTATTACACCAAGTGCGATCGACCGCCTGTCAAGCATGGCGATTTGAAATGATCGTCATCGTTATTTTCTACATTTATCTTCGTTTGCAGAGACATAAACATTAGCCTATGTCAGGTCACCTTTGTCAAAAAGTTCAAATAAATCTGTCTAGATATTTTATTGTGAAGGAGAAACAAATTTCCGGCCCTAAGGACTTCTGCTCGTCTTTATAATATATATTTTTTATTTATAGTTATTTCATTCCTATAGGTATAAATAGTGCTTATATATCTAGTACTAGCCGACCTGGCAAACTTCGCACCGCTAAAATTTTATTCGTAAATATATTTTCTAAATTTACGAAAATATAGTCTGTCTATAGATGTCATTTGCGTTTTATTATTACATGATAGATGCGTTTTTGTTATACCACGTTTTATAGTAACTTGTATTCTCTTTGACGTTTTATGTCAAGTCCCACGGGAACTCGGTCGAACGGGATAAAAAGTATCCTATATCCGTTTCCTGGTTCTAAGCTATCTCCCTGCAAATTTTCACGTAAATCGGTACAGCCGTTCTTGAGTTATAAATAGTGTAACTAACACGACTTCTTTATATCTAGTGATCTATCTAGTGATGGGCTGACGACATATTGAAAGTCGAAAGCAGCCGTTGGATGCATGTGGCATAGGAACTTTTCTAGTGGTATTCTCATGGGGAGACCAACGTCCAGCAGTGGACGTCCATGGGCTGATGGATGGGTAAGAGTAAGCAAGGTAGTAACAAACACAATGAGCTTTAAAGGACTTTAAAATGGTATGTCACGATCCTTAACTGTATTCAAATTGGTATATTAAAAAAGGTTTAGTGCAAGCATCATAAACTAAAAGTAAGCTGTTACTAGCGATGATCAATAACGTCAAAAACTAATCTTGTCGAATGATACCTCATTCGACAAGATTAGTCAAAGTCAAGATTACCAAAGCAGGGCTGGGGAGACAGTTTCAAGTTGACCTGGGTTGCGCTGACCTGGGCTGTACTGGCGTGGTATGTATTAAGTGGAACTACCTGCATGCTAAGCTCTAGCCCTAGCCGTCCTGACCGCACGATTGGCCAATCAGCGAGCAATAGTAAAGCCAATCGCATTGATGTTATAGGATCGCGTTGGTGCTTGGACCAGTTTTTATGATCCCACCGGCGGTTGAAGGGTGGTGCAACATTATATTTCTAACTTTTAGTGACACTGTATGGCCAATCTCTAATATATACCAGATTAGCAAATTTGCGTAGTCTCACCATTCCCGTGGGATAAAATATAACCTTAGTTATTCCTTATAGACACTGTTACCTGGTAGTAACAAAATCGGTCCAGCAGTTTTAAAGATCAGCTGAAAAAAACTGACAATGAAACGTTTAAACTAGTTTTTAGGCATAGGTATTGTAGATGCTCGACAGCGTCAGGAACTGGAACGCGGTCGCCGCCTTCTGTGAGGCCGTAATCTCACGGAAGGAGACGGTGGATAGTGCGCGAGAGGAGCTCCTCTTCGGCGACACGTTCCGCCGCCGGCGACTCGGGAGGCGCAGGCGCGAGTACCTGCGCCTAATGCCGCCCTAGCCGAGGCCGCGGGTGACTGGACCGGGAAATTTAGTCCGTCGCCCGCAGAGAGGCTGACCGCGCGACGGGGTCCGACGTCCCGGGACAGGGATGTCGAGAGGTGAGGGTACCCGAAAGGGTATTCCGTCGGGCCCACCCTTGACGACAAGTCACCCTGCTCCGGTGGTCGGCCCAAAAACGAGGCGACGTGGGTACGGGTGGGTTATGGGCCCGCGCGCCGTCCTTTCGTCGCCCCGGATATGTGTAGGTACGTGCAATCTTGAAAAAAACGTATTATTTTGATATTACAAACAGACACTTCAATTTTATTTTTCCTTCATCATCTCAGCCTATATATATATATATCCCACTATTAGGCTCAAGCCTCCTCCACAATAGGAGGGGCATCGACCTTACTTTACCATGCTGGTCAGATAGGTTGGTATAGGGTTTTGTTTCGAGTTTCCTTCTCTTGCGTAGATGCTATATGGATATTATATCCCTTAGTCGTCTTTTACGACATCCACGGATGAGATAACCGTGAATTGTAGGTATTCTTACTCCATCACCACACGGAAAACCTCTTTAGTTAAATCTGAAAAAAAAAAAAAAAAAAAAAATAGTCAAAAACACTTTTTATCCGACCCAGGATTTGAAATCAAGGTTACCTACATCAATAATAATTGGATTACAAGTTTGATGACTTAATATTTTTAAAAGTCAACAAACTTGTATTAAAAACATAATTTAACGGACACAAATTGCACCCAGACTGAGAACAACAATTTGTGGATCGCACTAAATATTGCCCTGCCTGAAAATCAAACCCACTGGCACGGTAGGTCGATACCTTAACCACTACGTTATCTGTGCAATCAATTGATATTGTACATTAACACAATAAAGCAAAACGTCGGGCAAACAAAAATCAAATACAAACGCGATAAAATACGTAAAATAGTTTAATTTACAATGTGTAATACCCGCGTAAACACCAGGAATCATTAAACAAAGCAAAACTTTTCTTTCTTTGCTATCGATACTATTGACGGACTGGTTCCATCTTTTATCTTCAAATATTAAAGAAAAAAAGAAATGAATTCCTCCTGGATTAACAAAAGCTTGATCCATCTTATCGCCTCAGTTGGTTTGTCTAACAAAGGATCAACTTTTAATTGGAAGCTAAATTTGAGATATTTCAATAGACGCGCCTTTGTTTTCACCATCGTTAATTTATACTCACCTGACTCTGAATATTTAAGGAAATCGTTATAATTCGACAATGTTTGGAAATAATTCAAAGTCTAGCTTTTTTTGAAGTGAAGTTATTTGTTAATACAGGCGTTTTTTTTTTTTTTTTTTGTGGGTGGGCTGCGGTCGGCGCGCCTCCGCACCACTCCGTCCGGGGCGACAGAGGGGCTTAAGCATGCAACTCCCGCAACCCACCCGAACACCACGTCGCCTTCGTCGTTGGGCCGACCACCGGAGCAGGGTTACTTGACATCAGTGGTCGGCCCGACGGAATACCCCCTACTTGGGGTACCCTCCCATCGACCGACGTCTCCCCCTCGGGGAGGACGTCGGTCTTTCCTCACGCGGTCGGCCTCTCGGCGGGTGACGGACTAATCCCCGGTCACGTCACCCGTTAATACAGGTGTGAGGCTTTGTATGTAACAAAGCCTCACACCTACTTTCCAGAAGGGTAGGCAGAGACTACAGATGGCCAAAAGCCACGATGCAGACATACTTCCATCGCTTCATTCACACTCGTCAAAGTCTTCATGCATTCTCTACGGTTACGCCTACTCTTAGCATGATCTTATTTTCATATCATCATCATATCAGCCCATATACGTCCGGCTGTTGGGCTCGGGCCTCCTCCATAATTAAAGGGTAATTGACCTACTACCACGCTGGTCAGACGTGTTGATATAGGATTTTATTTAGATTTTTCCTTCTCTCGCATAGATGTTATATGTGTTTTATATCCTTTAGTTGTCTCGTACGATCACCCACGGGTAAGATAAGGGGTAGTGAATTGTATTCATATTCCGTCACCACACGGAATCACAAAAGGATCTCATTTTAAATTCTGTAAAATTTTATTGAAGCGTTTAAGTTACTTCGTCATTTCAGTAAATATAAAATATATTTAATAATGGAATTAAATATTCACATTGAAAATATTACTATTTTACGGATTTTACCGTCTTTGTATTTGATTTTTAATTGAGCGACGTTAAAAAAAAACAAAAAATATCACGATAAAATCCGTAAAATAGTTTTATTTACAATGTGTAATACTCGCATAAACATCAGAAATCATTATAAAAAATCATGTTTATTATTATATACTGATACTAATAGTTAGACCCTCAAATATGTTTAGTGAAGGATCAATGACTTGGATCTCATTGACATAGTGTAAGAGGTTTTTGGCGGGAATCTGGTAGTGTCATGTGGTGTTCTTGTATTATATTCAATATCTTAGTGTTTTAACGTGTTATATTCAATAATCTTGATGGTATTTTATGTAATATATAGCGGCAGAACTGCTGAGGTGTAGTGAATATGATATAAAACTGCTATACATACCTTTTTGTTTCCACCAAAATTCTCAGAAGATACCCTTAACAGTGGCCATTAAACTGTTGAGGGCGACACTTTGACTTACTGACAGACCATTACTGACATGAAGAAACTAATAACTTGAAAAGATAATTATAACTCGACACTGGCAAAATAGCTCGTATTTGTAGCTGATTGCCAAGGTAAAAAAGAAGTAGAAGAAGACATAGTGTAAAGCGCGAGGAAGGGGTGCAAATTTACCAATATTGTTTATTACTTATTCCCCATCCTAGAAAATCAATGTTGTAGTTAGACCTACAGGCAAACATTGCGTTGCACTTAGATAAGTGCATCTTATGTGGGCCGAGATTAAATGAATCATTTAGAACACATACGAGCAACATAAGGGTTTAAGGCTTAGAATAATAACGTATAGAAGGATAGTGTCAGTACTTCGAACTTTAAAAATTTGAATCTAAAAATACTAATGGCGGGCGATTACACACGTACACACGGAAACCACTATACAAATTATGAAATCAAATTTTGTTTTTATTAACATAAATCGTCGAAATAATATTAAAAGTAATGTTTAAAACCTTTTTAAGTTTTTCAAATGTGTTGTGACACCATTTGAATGCACCAACCGTCATAATTATCTATTTATTTTTTAAGAGTTGCCTACGTTCGTGCAGTACAATGACTTGTACATTACGGAACGGTTCCGGCGTAAGCTCCATTAGGCTCCAATTGAAATGCTTCACTTTTTGTGCGTGAACTTACCTTCTATACGTTATTATTCTAAAGGTTTAAGGTTTAGTATTTATAGCACAGTAATAGAATTTCAATAATATATTTCATTTAATAAAAAAATAGCGTGAGTACTAAGTACGCATGTCAGAAGTGAAACTTCTTTGGTTGCGTGTGTTTTTTCATTAGTATTAAAAAAAAAAAAATCTCTCGATCTTTCTCACTCGCTTGCTCCCTACTCTCGCCCCATGGCTGTGGTTCGTGCTATGCTCGCCTTTTCTCACTCTCTCTCAATCGGTCTCAATCGTTCTCTCCCTCTTCTTCGACGAAAACGCTGCACATCTTCGTGACGCTAAATTGCGTTTCCGTAAAAAATTTACCCCCATGCGCGCAAAGAAGTTTCACTTCAAAATATCATTTATACTCTAACGATGTAACGATGAAAACGCACACATATATAATAAGTACTTTTGTATAATAAATTTGAATCATGTGGGATCGTCTAGACAAATAAATGTCAAGTAACGTTATCGTACCAAATGTATTATAATACAGTATGACTCTTTGACTTTTATATTTACTACTAGTAACCCGCCTTCACTTCGCTTCGGTTTCAGTCGTCTTTCCTGCGTAGTTCTCGTTCCCATGGGAATACCAGGATAAAATATAGCCTAGGTTACGCCCTGATATTATAGCTTTTTATTGGTGAAAGAATTTTTGAAATCGGTCCAGCCGTTTTGAAGATTACCCGGAACAAACAGACAGACAGACAAAAAAATATAAAGTGTATTTTAGGCATATGTATAGTACAAATAACCGTGTGAGCATGAAAAAAGTCTATTATTTTGACATTACAAACAGACACTACAATTTTATTTATTGGTATATATGTGTATTTTTGCAATATTTCCATACAGTCTTGTTAATATAATTCAATAAAATAGATATGTTTTCCTATTTAAAACTCGCAAAAAACAATTGTTTTTATTAGAACAATGATAAAAATACGTTTTGCGTGTGGTGACGGAGTAAAAATACAATTCAGCACCGCCTCTCTTGCTCATGAGTGTTGTAAAACGACGAAGCGATAGAATATACAAATAACTTTAATGTAAAAGAAATAAAACTTAAAATAATATACATTTGACCAGGGTGGTAGAGAGAGAGAGTAGAGATGTCATCAATGAGGAAGATAATGGTGATAAAAATTGAGAATGTTTTAAATTTAAATAAATATTTTTCATTTAGTAACTTATTCATCATCATCATCGCAGCCCACATATGTCCCACTGTTGGACTCGGGCCACCTCTACAATGGGAGGGAGTTTGACCTACTATACCATGCTGGTCCGACACGTTGGTATAGGGCTTCATTTCGAGTTTTCCTTCACTTGTACAGATGTTATGTGCATATTATATCCCATAGTCGTCTTTTACGACATCCACGGGCAAGAAAGGGAGTGGTTAATTGTATTCTTACTCCGTCACCACACGGAAACTTAATAGTTCTGAAATAACACTTTTCATTTCGATACGTTAAGAGTATTTGATAATATCGTTTAACTCCTCGATTTCATAAAATCCTGTACGAATTAAGAAACATTTTTAATTGGTTTTGTCAACGGAGAGGAAAGAAAGGACAGGAAAGACTACAGGTTAAAATCAATAGTTTTAAGTAAAATAATCCACCAAAACCTCACAACCCCATAACCAGGTTTTAGGTATCATCTTTGTACAATAGTTTTACACCTACCGTTGACAGTCTACGAGACGAGTGTTATGTGCAAACGTAGAGTGTCATCGGTAGACGTCCGATCCCATTTTTAGATTAAAATTTTCCAAAGGCCTCTGCGTGTTGGATCCATATCCCCATGTAAGCCTCCTTTGGTAAAAGAACCGAGTATTTCCAAAGGAAGATACCGGTGAGATTCGGTGATACAAAGTATAATAATAATACATAATTGACTGCATAGATGGCGTAGTAAAGATACCGACCCACAATAATAGAGTCACGGGTTCGAATCCCACGCAGGACAACACTTTGTGCGATCTACAAATTGTTGTTCTGAGTCTGGACGTAATTTGTGTCTGTTAATTATATGTTTGTAAAGTCACCCACAATACAAGAATTATTGCCTTTGTGCAGGATGTGGTGTTTAGATAAAAAAAAATATATGCAGGAGAAAGAGAACTTGAAACAAAACCCTATACCAACACGTCTGACCAGCGTGGTATAGTAGGTCAATAGCCCATCTTTTGTGGAACAGGCTCGAGCCCAGCAGTGGGACGTAATGTGATGAATGTGTATGAACAGATTGAACAGTCTAGTTACACCCATCTGTTAACTGTGTCTTCATCATCAACTTCCTCGTGTCGAAATAGGGTTTTGTATCTAGTTTTCCTTCTCTTGCATAAATATCATATGAATATTATATCTCTTAGTCGTCTTTTACGACATTCACAGGCAAGGAGTGTGTTGAATTGTATTCTTACTCCGTCATCATACGGATATATAATATTTAATTAACTAATCATCATCATCATCATCGCAGCCCACATACGTCCCACTGACGGGCTCGGGCCTCCTCCACAATGGGAGGGAATTTGACCTACTATACTATGCTGGTCAGATATGTTGATATAGGGTTTTGTATAGAGTTTGCCTTCTCTTGCCCAGATGTTATGTGCATATTATATCCCATAGTCGTCTCGTACGACATCCACGGGCAAGATAGGGAGTGGTGAATAGTATTCTTACTCCGTCACCACACGGATTTGGAACTAACTAATCGCAAACTATAAATTACTAAAACTTAAAGCATCGACTAGTATAGTCTTCAGGGGTTTATACAATTTGATTGATACGCTATAACTATAAACGATATCCTACGAAGTTAAAGTCCTTTGAAATTATACATCGAATTTAACGAATATTAAAGTGTATTCTAATACTGTTTCATAATCGCTTAATATTTAGTTAATATGATTTTAGTAGTAAAGAATATAGAGAAATTTCAACAATTTATTGCATTTCTGAGAAATGCTATCATGTTTTCTGGACGGACTAACCGTTAGAGCGTATGCTTGTGCGTCCGCACTATTTATTGAGGGAACAGAACTCTCGAACGACTTGGTCGGGGTTGGAGAACAAAAGTGATTATTGTTTGGACAAGTCTGAAGATGGTTCTTAGCCATCTATGGTGAACCTAGGTGAACTAGTGACCTACACCTAGATTCAAATTGGAATCTTGGGTCACACTTTGCCTAGCTCGTCCCTAGGCTCATCAAGTCAGCCGCGGCGCTGGGAAGGCTTCTGCCGAACACTGGCGGTCCTGGGTCGTTATTACGGCGTATATAAGTCGGCATCCTGCGGTCCATGGCACTGTATGGTGCTCCTATCTGGTCGGCGTCCCTCACCGCCCGTAACAGAGCTCTTCTGCGACAACCATGGCAGTGACGGCTATTAGGGGCAACCGTGCTGTGTCCTGGACTGCAGCGACACTGCTGGCAGGAGACCCAACTTGGCCACAGGTGGCGGTGTAGTAGGTGACCGGAAGTGAGATTTCGCTAACCCAAGTACCATTTCTAGTGTAAAGGTAAAATATAATATTATATCTCCTCGTTGTCAACATTTCTGGTATTACCAACCGCTATGGTCTCCATCCAGGGAAATCCATTAGTGTGAACGGCCTTCAGGTGTTCTCCGACCCGAGCTAATCCTACTAATATTATAAACGCGAAAGTTTCTGCGTATGAGAGGATGTGAAAATGTGAAGATGTTTGTTGCTCTTTCACGCAAAAACTACTTCATGGATTTTGATGAAACTTCACAATAATATAGCTTATATATCAGAATAACACATAGACTATAATTTATCCCGATATTTTTACGGGAAGAGGAACTGCGTGTGAAACCGCAGGGAGCTGCTAGTTTATCTATAATTACTGTGCAAATTAAATTTAATAATAAAAATGACACGATGATGTTTATGCCAGCTCATATTCGTTCCATTGTTGAGCTTAAGCCTCCTCCAAATTAGACGGGAATTCCACCTAGTCATAAAAGACAACTATACAAATACAATTAATGTACCACGCTGGTAAGACAGACTTGTAAAGTTTTATTTTTAGTTTTCATTCTCTAGCATAGATATTATACGCATATTATATCACTAAGTCGTCTTTTACGCTCACGGGTAAGACAGGAAGGTGAATTGTATTGTCACATGAATAAATATACGAACATAACTTCAATTTAGTGTTGCCTAAATTATATGTATGGGTGTATTTTAATCATAGCGTATATTCTATATTTAGTGCAATCCAAAGTCCGAGCTGTTATAAATCAACTCACAATTTAATATACGCATAGCTATTCTCATTGCGTCATGAGTAATGCATCAGACTTGGCATTCATTGCTGTTTTGTGGCTAACGTATTTGTCAGTACAAATTTGTACCAATATTAACCATGTGGTGACGGCGTAAGATAATAATTCAACACTCCTATCTTGCCCGTGCATGTCGTATACGACGACTATAGGTATAATATGCACATAACATCTGTGCAAGAAAAGGAAAACTAGAAATGAAATCCTATACCAACATGTCTAACCAGCATGGTATAGTAGGTCAAATTCCCTCCTATTATGGAGGAGGCCTGAGCTCAAGTGGGACGTATGTGGGCTGCGACGATGATGAAGACGATTAGTTTTATTAAAATTTAATGTTAAGATACCGTCTCATAATCTCAGCCGACATACATCCCATTATTGAGCTCCTCTTCCATAATAGGAGGCAAATTGAATTACTATACCACGTTCGTTATGTATTTGAATAAGAATTTTCCTTTGTGTTGCATCTATTTTAACTGCAAATGTCCATTAGTTGTATTTTATGATATCCACAAACAAGAGAGGAGGCGGTTAACTATTTTCTTACTCCGTAACATGTCCGCATAGGTAACACGATCTTAAAAAACATTAATAATAGTTCAAATGTAATTTGTGGAGATCTTTCGATGTGGCAGTTGATACGAAAATTTTAAGTTTACGGATGTAAAGTGAAATAAAAGGTTTTAAAAACTTGATCTGTAGTTTTATTTTATAGAGTAAAACTTTTTCTACAGCATAGAGTAATAAGTGATGCCAACATAAGCTATTATATTGTATCATCATCTTCTTCGTCAGCCCATAAACGTCCCACTGCTGGGTTTGCACCTCCTCCCCAATAGGAAGTAAATTGACCTACTTTACCATACTAGTCAGACATGTAGGTTCTATTACGAGTTATTTTTCTCTTGCGCAGATATAATGCATATTATATCCTATAGTCGTCTTTTATGATATTCACGGGCAGGATAGGGGATAATTAATTGTATTCTTACATCATCATGACACGGAAACCTCGGTACCGTCATTCATAACATACATTCACAATATACAGTTTTGGTAGTTAAATACAATAATTTAGAACAGGGGTTCCACTATAAGATAACGGTATCCCAACCCAATACCTTTTATTTTATGTATCCCATATCAAATGATATCAAGTAATGAACGGTTCTGTACCATAGTTCAGGTCTAATTCTTGCTATCTGTCTATAGTATAGGATCCGGCTATACAACGACCTTCACCGCGATATTTATTTGATGAAACTTATTTTTTATTTAATTTAATATGTCAATAAATATATTGCATATGGGTTGCCTAACAAATTTTAGTCCAGAGTATGATTATTAATTATTATATTATTAATATTATTAATATTTAAATTTAATTATTATATGTTATATTATTAATATTATTAATATTTAAAAAAATTTTTTTAGAAACGTTTGATTGCCTATTCTTTTCCGGTCATAACTCTCGGGTAGCCAGGTATAAACAGATAAATCGATACTAGCATTTTGCACCGGTCTGATCGACGTTGACATATTCTATGGGATTCATGCTTTCGATTGGTATAGAATTTATCTAATAATCAAACCGGTGCAATGTATAAAAAAAAATTATTATCTAATCATACTCTGGACTAAAATTTGTTAGGCAAACCATATGCATATTGACATATTAAATTAAATAAAAAATAAGTTTCATCAAATAAACATCTCGGTGAAGGTCGTTATATAGCGGGATCTTAGACCACTACTTACATAATAGTAATAAGTTCTCCTCATCACTAATTTTACGCTATTTTAAGTTAAATTTGTAACCGTGGTATTATTTCACAGCCAAATTACTAAAATTAAAACCTATTTAATTTTAGCGAAACCCTGATGACTATTGGACGGAACCCTAGGTTCCGCCGAACACACCTTGGGAATCTTTGATTTAGAAAACTGTGAGATTTACGAACATATAATTTACGGACACAAATAAACCAGAAACTCAAAACAACAATTTATGGCTCGCTGATGAACCAACCGTTCTACGTGGGAATCGAAGCCACGATACTTATCATGGAAGTTCGCTATTTAGATTACAACACTATAGGTATAAAACAACTCTCCAATAAGAAAGCAAGTAGACAAGTAAAGCAATTTGGAAAAGTGTCCTGAAGGATTAACGATCGGCGCACCTGTGAAATTGGACTTTATTCTGTATAAAGTAGTGGTAAAATTTCACTTTTTATAGCAAAATCATAATCTTGAAGATATATTTTAAACATGATAAAATTAAAAATCTCCGTGTGGTGACGGAGTAAGAATACAATTCACCACTCCTTTTCTTGGTCGTGGGTGTCGTAAACGACAACTAAGGGATATAATATGTATATCCATCTATGCACGAGAAGGAAAATTTAAATAAAACCCTATTCCAACACGTCAGCATGGTATAGTAAATCAATTTAACTTCCATTGTGGAGGAAGCACGAGCTCAACAGTGGGACGTATAGGAGCTGTGTAGAGAGCTCCAACTCAAAGATAGATTATAGGGCCTGTACATAAAACTGCGATGCGACGCGATGCGAATTCGCAACGCAAAAGTTGCGACACGAATTGCTGTGATGCGATTTCGTGCGGCAAGGCTCCCTAGGTGACTATTCCCATACCATTCCTTCGACGACCGTCAAATGTATTGGACGTATTTTGAAAACTAGGCCGTGACATGGATCGTAAAAAAGAAATGTGCAATTTTGTTATTGCTTAGGAGATACAGGCAAAAGAAACAAAGAAGATTTTTCGCAATTTCTTGCGACGCGACGTGCGAGCTCGCAGGTTTTTGCATCGTCGCATCGCAGTTTTATGTACAAGCCCTTAGACAAGAGTAAGACCTAGACGAGCCTATTTATGACTACAGACAGAACACTATAGATGGCGTAACTCTGCTGCTTTAACGAACTATCGAAATGTCGCAAGATGTTAGTTTTTGTTTGCATAAGAAAAGCATTGCCGTCATTTAAATACTAAAGCCAGTGCATCTTCGATGATCTAATGCGTAAATGTCTCCCCTATGATAATAGCCAAGAGGTTAGGGATGGTCATTATAGTCTTGGACATTTATTATGCCGAGGCATCCATCACTCATCAGCCTATTTATCCAATGCCAAGAACAGCGACAATATTACACGGATGTATATACTTTATTATAGAAAGTTATTAACATTTAATGAAAATATTAGAAAATAATATAAAATAATTAAAACTCCTTAATTCGGTACACGCGCTAGAATCAAATCAAATCATTTCTTCAAAGAGTTATTCAAAAAGAAATTAATGAACAATACAAGTATTATGAATCCTATGAATCAGTGCCAGTGTTTCTCAAACTAAAACATAAAAATCCCAGTGTGTCTCCAAGCTAATTTTTAAATAATTCAGATACTTTTGCGTTATAGTATACTCTACTATTTTCCAATTTACGAAAGCCGTGTGAATTAATTTAAGAGTCATAAAATGACTGCCAATAACTTTTCTAATATGCAATATGGTCAATATGGCATATCCATATAGGAAAGTCACCTCTACCATCCTTCTCACGTCTATAGACTATAGATTAAACTACTATTAATCCATACTAATATTATAAATGCGAAAGTAAGGATGTTTGTTTGTTTGTTTGTTTGTTTGTAACGCTTTCACGCTTAAACCACCGAACCGATTTCAAAAATTCTTTCACCAATGGAAAGCTATAATATCAGGGAGTAACACAGGCTATATTTTATCCCGGTATTCTCACAGGAACGGGAACTACGCGGGTTTAAGCAACTGAAACCGAAGCGAAGCGAGGGCGGGTTGCTAGTAGATAATAAACTAAATTATTTCTGATGTTTACGCGAATATTACTTTTTAAATAAAACTATTTTTACGGTTTTATCGCAATTCAGTAATGGTATATCTACATATATGACTTTGTGATAACGACAAATTATTGGACTTGAAACACATTATTCCTCCCGTAATCATGAACGCTGAAAATTAATCGAAATGTCTGAAAATTGAAAATCAAATAAGACTGCGACAAAGTCCCTAACACTAGTTTTACTTTTTTTAAAGAAGTTCAAAAGAAGTACATGGAGTCACAAGTTTGAGAAACTTAGCGTAATATTATCAAAAAGCACTGAAGTGTACTACTCGACATTAACAATGCAAAGCACGGATTTCCCGGACTCAATGAAGACTAATTGCCAGGATCACCGGCATTAGCGGAAAATTCACTCGTTACGATTTTTCTTACTTTTACTTTTATTGCTGTTTGTTGCCAAGACTATTGCTTTAGTGGCTCGTTCAATTTAGACAAGTTGGGATGGAATGATTAGTTTGGGTGTCTGTGGCCTACTTATAAATACTTTTTAGACATTCTGAAGGCGCGTTTAAATCTAGGTAATATTTATTCTTTCTTAATTATCGTGTATCTTAGCCAAAAGGCAAATTTATTGTAATTTTGGTTTATCCTGTTTGATGGCGGCTCCGAATACTATCAAGCCTATCATTGCTCATCGGTGTCGTAAAAGCGACTAAGAGCCTTACATCGGTCTGTGCCAACTTTATTTGCTGCTTGGTCAACAATCACACTATCAAGAAGGGTTGCACCAGTAATAAAACTATTGCTAATAACTATTACAATATGTACGATGGAAGAGGAGTATATATTGCGTAGATCCCAAGTAATTAGAATAAAAACAAGATGATAGTGATGATTATGTGGTTTGTGGAATGGATGAATGGGGAGAGAGTGGATTATATCGCATCTTTTTTAGGGTCAATCCCTGTACAGCCCTATAAGCTGCTGTATTCACCTTTATGACGCCTTTCGGGCGACCACCGATACCGAATCCTTGTTCTCGGTGGCCTGTTTGTTAGTTTATATTTTTGAGCTTCATATCGTGACGACACCCCCGCAATATTTGAAATTTACTGTAACACATTATCCAGACGGGTTTTCTTTTTCCGACGTGCTGTGGTCAAAGCGCACAAGGTACTTTCCGTCCAGTGTGACAAATGAGCGGCGTACGCCATAACGTACCGTATTCCCCCTTTGCCATTGGGTCGACCACTGGAACCGAATTAGACGGGTTAGCACGACTTTATTTTGATTTTTCCTTTCCTTATAAAACTAGAGATTGTATTTATCTAACCAAATAAAATGTAGAGAAATACTATTCTATCAATATATCAAAGATAGTTATATTATATCTAGTATTTTTCTTCTATTTCGGCAATGATAAATAATACTCCGGACAGTTATTGATAGTTTTTGTCACTCTCTCGACGCTCGTATTATGATGATATTGAGTTAATGATGAAAACCATTTAGTTAATGGATGGATAATAATATAAATTATGTTTGTGCCTATTCTTACTTATACTAGAAATATATTTTCGGGCGTAGCAATCCATTACACCGAAATAGTTAAGGTTTCATTTACTTATTATCTAGAATTCTAATTCTAATATTGTTTATATTTATTTCTAATAGAAAGGTTCACGTAAAGTTTATTCCTAACAGAAAGTTTTTTCCGTGTGGTGCCGGAGTAAGAATGCAATTCACCACTCCCTATCTTGCCCGTGGATGTCGGAAAAAACCACTAAGGGACATAATATGCGTATAACATCTATGCAAGAGAAGGAAATCTCTCAAATAAAACCTTATACCAACCTGTCTGACTAGCATTGTATAGTAAGGTCGATTTCCCTCTTGTTGTAGAGGAGGCTCGAGCCCAACAGTGGGACGTATTTGATCTGAAATGATGATAATGATGAGAAAGGTTCAACAATTGCGGATGTTTTTATGTGGATTTCATTATCTCAGCTCACATACATCCCACTGCTGGGCTCTGGCCTAGGCGATAATGATAACAATGATGAAACTCTCAGCATTAACATCGTCGAGGCAGTAGTCTCGCGGAAGGAGGCGGCGGGGCGCGTGCGCGAGGAGCGTCTACTTGATGACGCGAGCCACCGCCGGTGACTGGGGCGGCGTAGGCGCGATTACCTGCGCCTGATGCCGTCCTAGCCGAGGCCAGGGATGACTGGATCGGGGAGTTAGTCCGTCACACGCCGAGAGACCGACCGCGCGAGAAAAACCCGACTGACGTCCTCGCCCCTCGGGGAGAACGTCGGTCGATGGAAGGGTACTCGTCAGGGGGTATTCCTTCGGGCCGATCACTGACGACAAGTAACCCTGCTCTGGTGGTCGGTCCAACGACGAAGGCGACTTGGTATTCGGGTGGGTTGCGGGTGTGCGTGCTTACGCCCCTCTGTCGCCCCAGACGGAGTGGTGCGAGGAGTGCTCCGACCGCAACCGGGTGGGTTGTCGCAAAAAAAGAAAGGAAAAAAGCATTAACATCGTATGCTTTGCTAACATGATCCTAATTACAAAAACAATTCTATTATACCACTTCACGATATACCGATATCGTAATGTTGCTGTAATTATCTTCAGTCATAGTGAATATGAGTCAAAACTATTTAGAAGTGCGTAATTATTATTGCTTTCTTCAATTAATTAGTTAAGATTATACTATTTTTTTATGAAGTAGTTTTTATTTTGTCTAATTATATGACGGCTAGTGACGGAGTAAGAATACAATTCACCACCCCCTTACTCGTAGCCGGCTTTCTTCACTATGGGAGGGATATTGACCACGTTAGTCAGACGTGTTGATATAGGGTATTGTTTCGAGTTTGTCATCTCTTGCATAGATGTCATATGCGTATATCCCTTAGTCGTCTTTTACGACACCCACGGGTATGAAAGGGAGTGGTAAATTGTATTCTTACTCCGTCACCAAACGGAAATTATTATTGCTCGTTTCAATTAATTAGTTAAGATTAGACGAAGTAGTACATATTTTGTCTAATTATACTATTTTTTCACATGGTGGCGGAGTAAGAATACAATTCACCAACCCCTCCCTTACTCGTATCGTATCGTATAATTGTCAGCCGCTAGTGACGTGACCGAGGCATTAGTTCGTCACCCGCCGAGAGGCCGACTGCGTGAGGAAAGACCAACGTCCTCCCCGAGGGGGGGACGTCGGTCGATGGGAGGGTACCCCAAATAGGGGGTATTCCGTCAGGCCGACCACTGACGTCAAGTCAAGTCACCCAACGATGAAGGCGACGTGCATCGCGGGTGGGTTGTGGGAGTGCGTGCTTACGCCACTCTGTCGCCCCAGGCGGAGTGGTGCGAGGAATGCGCCGACCCATCCCAAAAAAAAATCGTATAATTTGTCTAAAGGTTTTAATATGCAGAAAACAGCATTGCAAGAGAAGAAAAACTAGATATAAAACCCTATTATATATAAAAAAAAATGGATATCACTGTGTTTGTATTTGGTTTGTGATTGTCCAACATTTGGAACACTTTTTCGCGTTCATGGTCACGTGCGGACTAAGATGTCTCACGTCCAACAAAGCATCATTCTTACAGATATTTGTATCTACTCGCTGCAGAAATTACTTATTATATTTTGACCCACATTTTGATACAAATTTATTGCCAGTTTTTCTTTTATTCCTGATGATAACTGTTCATGCCGCTCATGGACCTTTGCTAGGTCGCTGTCTACCGCGAGAAGAAGCTGTCTAAGTGAAGGGAGTGTGAATGCGTACAATTAGGTTCGGTGATACTAAAGGCATCACCAAATCTTATCACACGCAAACACCCTCAAATTGGACTGCTGGCTCTCTAGCTCACCGAACGAAGCGCAGTAACAAATTGCTACTACTCGGACGTCGATTTTCTATGAGAGTGTGGCATTACCCCGGACGCACCGGCCAGCGGCTGTAGACAAACAACTGTCAACAGTATGGTCCTACCACTATCTTAATGACGACTAAAGGGTATGATATAATATAACATTAGCTAAAGAAAATGAAAACATGATGCAACATCCATACGTCTAATCAGCATGGAATAGTGGGGCAACTACGCTCTTATTATGGAGACGGTATGAGCCCAGCAGTGGAACTTATGTGATTTGTACTTAGTTGACATCATCATCATCTCAACCCATATACATCCCACTGTTGGGCTCGGGCCTCCTCCATTATCGGCGGGAAATTAACCTACTGTACCACGTTGGTGAGACGTGTTGTTATAAGGGTTTGTTTCGAGTTTTCCTTCTCTTGCATAGATATTATATGCAAAGTATGTCCCTTAGTCGTCTTTTACGACACCCACGGGATGGAGACGGGATGGTGAATTGTATTCTTACTCCGTAACCACACGCAACAAATTAGTTGATATAACTAGTGTTAAATTGGAAGAATAAAAATCATATCACAAACGTTTAATGTTCCCTAATGTGCACTCCCTTTAATACCACACATGAAATTAAACTTATATAGTTATGTGCAAAGTTTATCAAGAACTAATAGACGTTAATATACTTAATGGCGGTTGAACTGCGGTATTGTGGCACTTACTTTAATAACGAATCATTAGCAAGCTCTTTGCTTTACAACATTTTAGTTGAAATACCTATTTGTATATATTTACATTCAAAACATTCGAGTAATATTGTTTTTAACACGCTTTTATTAGTTTCACCTGTATGTATGTATCTATGTATGTAATGAAATCTTTGAACGTAATTTTGCCTCACTTTGAACTAACAGATTTTATTTAAATTTTGCACACTCGTCAAAGGCTCATGAAAATGCAGTAATTCGAATTGATTCAATTATATAGCCGGATATCCTGATTAGATTCGCCAGAATTTAGAAATTTTTAATCGTATCCTTTGCATAAGAGCAAGAGAGATGGAGCTAGTGTGCGAACTACGCATGCGCGAAATTCCAAACTAGTAACTACTTGACTTGTAACTTGTATGCGTGTTTTTTAAACTATAATTTATTATTATCTTATATCTTTAAACGAGCAATTCTTGTATATATATATATATATATATACAAGAATTGCTCGATATTGTATATATATATATATATATATTTTTTTTTTTTCAGGATCTCGGCAACGGCACCAACGATTTTGATGAAACTTGGCATACTAGAAGTTTCAAGGCCAAAAAATCGATCTAGCTAGATTTTATTTATAGGAAATGTTGTTTTGTTAGTGTTTTTAGCAAAACAATATAACATACATTAAATTTTAAAAGAATATGAATTCAAATTTTGGCGTCAACTTCATGAGTTACGATAGCTCAGTTGCGAAGTAGTGCAGTTTCCTTTTATATTGTTTTGGCATTCAAACGGCGTCGGATCGAATCTCGGTGTTATTATTATTCTCTATTTGTATTTTTTTATATTTTTTTAATTGTTTAATTTTTATTTTTTATTAATATATATCTAAATAAATTGGACAAAAATACAACAAAAATATGCCGAGCGAAGCTCGGTCAACCAGATATTAAGCAATTAAAATGGTTCTAAAAATATCCCAACATGGTTGCCGCAGGAAATATAATCATATTTACAAATATATGTTTATAATTACTAAAAATTACATTTACTTATATATATATTTATCTAATATAAAAAATGTTATATAATTTATCCGTGTGGTGACGGAGTAAATACAATTCACCACCCCGTTTTCTGCCAGTGGGTGTTGTAAAAGCTGATTAAAAGATTATAATATTCATATAGTATCTATGCAAGAGAAAAAAAACTCGATATAAAATCCTATACCATCACAGATGATTAGATGATCAGCGTGATCTAGTAGGTCAACTTCCTTTTTTTATGGAGTAGTTTAGAGCCCAACAGGGTGAAGTTTATGAGATGAAATGAAACGATCGTTATTACGTCCTAATACAGTACTAGTTATTTATATTATACAAAACTTTTGGTGATCAATTGGTGATAAGCATGTGTCCCATGACAGTGCTGCTACCCATTCTCATGGTGTTCATACAGAGACTAATGATTTGTTTGAAGTAAGGGTTGATAATGAGACATTGTATTTTTGATCCTCATTTTATCATTATACATTTATTTAACTTAAAAACTACCTAATACATTTTTAAATATGATATAAAAAATAAAATATTTAAAAATACAAAAAGCGTATTGACCCACTGGCAGCGATAACAAGGACCAAGCCACCGGTGGTTAGGGCTACAAAGAGAGGAACTTCCTCACGTTGCGCGCCGCGTCCAGTGACACTGCCTTCTGCATCAGACCCGCAATCCAACTACCTAACGCGAGCCTCTTTAGGTGTTGATCGATGCTCTTGGCTATTAACCCATTGGTCGAAATGACTATCGGTACAACGATTGCCGAGTCCACATCCCACATGTCGACATCATTCATTATTATTTTAAACAGGTTATCAACGAGCACTTCAACATTGGCCTCCTCAAGAAGGATAAAGGAAAGAAAAGTCACAATGCAAACCCAATGTCCAGCACAGTTCAGTAGGCTACTTTACCTGATGTGAAGGATGCTAGTACCCAACAATGGTACGCATAGGACTAATAATAATAAGAGAGAGAGACAATTTCATAATCGCTTCGCTTAGCAGACGGGTTCGCGATTGCATTTAGTATTAAAAGTTTCTAAGGCCCACTCTCGAGCACATTAGTTTAATTTTTTAAAATTTCTGTATTCTTAAGTTCAAACTGCATACACACAAGTTCATTTAAAAGCAATTTTGTTTGCATAACATGTCGACCAATCGTGGTCAACGACAAAACCACAGGATTTGAACGTTGGGGCAGGTTCGTAAGCCACCGTTTGATAACAGATAAAATCTCGACAGTTTATTGTTACTCGAATTTCGGAATTTGTATTTGTTCCTTTTCAAAAACCGAATACAATTATCAAATTAATGCTGGCAGATCAGTAAATTTCTGCTTTACCTACGAATGTTAAGAGTGGTAGGACCACACTGTCGACAATTATCTGTCTACAGCCGCGGGCCGGTCCTTCCGGGGTAGTACCACACTCTCGCAGAAAATCGACGTCTGAGTAGTAGCAATTAGTTACTGCGCTTCGTTCGGTGAGCGAGAGAGCCGGGAGCCCAACTTTCTGAGAGTGTTTGCGTGTGGAGGGTTTTGGTGGTGCCCTTGGTGTCACTGAGCCTCGATGCACACATTCGCACTCCCTTCACTTTCTTCGCGGTGGGCAGCGGCCTTATAAGGGTCCATGAGCGGCAGCAACACTTACCATCAGGTGTACTGTTTGCTCGTTCTCCACCGTTGGCAATAAAAAAAAGAATGAAATCAATCATAAACATTATGTAGACCCATTAAGCTCTGTCATATACATGGTGCTGTACCAACTACTATGCTTTTCATAGCTATACAGCCTCTTATCTATAAACTTAGCCAATTTTGTTTCATGACCCCCGGTTTTTATAGGAGGTAAATGAAGTTATTTTACCTCCTACTATTTTTCTTTCTAATTTATTTTTTTACAGGTCCCAAGACAATTCAAAGCCTTTACTGGGACTTTCTGAAGGTCATAACTGAGAATCTTATATAAAGACTATTGAAGATTCTGGCTTACATTATTTACAGTAGTGAGATTGAATATGTGATGGAATTAATCCCAAACAAAAGACGACCAAGCAACGCACCTTATGATAAATGATAGCTGCCACTCATAGCTCCCTACTATACATGTTTGGCCCGCCGACCCTCTTTCACTGAAGCGCAATAGCCATTGCTACTACTTAAACGTCAATTTTTCGAGAGAGTGTGATTCTTCCTCGGACGAGGCAGCTATTTATAGCTGCAAACAGAAAAGTATCAACACCATCGCTCTACTGCTAGATGTTATTTATTAGTTATTTAATTTTATTTACATAGAGGTAGTTGTAACTTGATAGTAACTACCGTATTGTGCTGCTACCTATACCTTTGTTGACAGACGTCGCAGGACGCTGCAGAATAACAGCGTTGTGGTATCTGTCTTATAGTAGATGTCTCAACATTATGCTCAGTAGCTATCCTTTTGCTCTCTTTTGAAGGGGACACTACTGTCGACACGAACCTTCTTTTTATGATATCTTGTTAATATTTATTGCTTATTTTTAAACTATTGTACTTATATTTTAGCTTTTAAGATGTGCGCCCCTGCTGTAAGGGAGATAAATTATTTTTCTTTCTTTCTTCTTTCTTTTTTTATGAGTATATTTTTGTTGGTTTATTTCTACATTCATACTTATCGTCATAAGAGTTCACGAATATAAACTACCAAGAAAGACATCTCAAAGAATTTTTAAAAGATACAAAACCATCTAACGCTGCTACCTTAACAAGAGTATCGTTAACCAAACACTTCGAGCGAGGATTAGCCTACAATTGTGGCAGCAAATCCGTCCGACTGCCGACACTAGCACGTACGATGTTCTTTACCACTATTAATGAACAGCCATGTTCATACTAGACAATACCGTGTTTATACTGTGAATGAAGATTTTTATCAGATCACATTATAACAATATGATATAATCTGTGGCCTGTCGATTTCCTTCCACGGCTTCTTTTCTTTTGTTTTGACAATCAGCTATGAATACAAACCCATTGCAGTGGTTTTCTTTACACCTTTCTATTCTAGGCAACTTTAAAATAATAGGGATCCAGCCTATTGCTATTTACCGAAACCAAATTCGGTTTTTGTACTTTTTGACTTCAATATTTTCCATTATAGTCTAATAGTATTATATACCCGACCTATCACAGAGAATCGTTGACAATTACATACTCATATTGTAACGACAAGACAGTCTACTCGTATTAATAATAGACTATCGTGTCACTTCGTATCATGATCACATTTCAGAATATGGGAGTAAATGAACATGTATATGTACACATAATTGTGCAATAAATTTTATATTCCTCTAGCCAAAACAGAAAAGCTATTTTCCTTTTTTTGCAGGCTATGGTGCACGCCGTCCGTTCCGTTCTTGCGAAATGGAGGCCCACGTCCCCATAACTCGTCGTATTCCCTGTTCGTCGCCATTAGTCGACCACCATACCGGAGCGTCACTATCTCGTGGTTGACCTCCTTACATGTAATGGATCCCGCGGCCTCAGCTAGGGCGGTATCAGGCATAGGTATGGCCACCTGCGCTACCATAGCCCTGGCGGCAGAATGATTCAACGTGAGCCGTCTCGACCCTAAACCACTCCCCCGCTTCCTTCCGCAAGCTTCTCGTTGAAGTCGATGACCATGTTCCAGTTCCTAACGCTGTCGAGCAGTCTTAACAATGGTCGTTAGCATCAAGGTCGGCACTAATGATTGCGACAATTTCACGATGCCACCCTGCTCACGCGGCACGCACTTTAAGTCTGTGCTGTACCGAGTCCTATGCGCGAACACAGTCTTTGGCGGGCGGTCTATTCTCCCTTGTAATGTCCGTGTGCAGGTAATGAGCGAAGCAACCATGCCCTGTGAACAACTGCACTAGTCGGAAGGAGAGTATCCTGTGCTGTCAACTCAATAATCCCACCGGCATACCGGTCGAAAAGCCTCAAAGGTCAGAACACCGTACAGAGGCCTCTGCAACCGGAGCGCCCAATGGGCATCTTCTGGCTTGCCTATAATTACATCAACATTATTAGAAGTGTATAAAAGATATTTTAGTGCAATATGTTAAAAGTTATTTATTGTATTTAAACTAGATAGAAAAAAAAATTAAAAACCATCAACGTAGAAAACAGTCAATATCCATTCAAATTACCTTTAAAATTAGAACATGCAGTAAAATATTTACGATGTTTTAACTGGCTTTTAGAATATTAAAAAAGGGAATTATTGTGGACGCTTTACAAATTAAAAAAGTAATGTGTATTCAATTTTCGAACGAGTTATAAGGTGCCATTAAAAACTAATTTATTGGTAACACAAAATAGTTTGACAAGTATTTGAAAATCTTTTATTTAATATTTTAATATTTTAGGATATCTTATTGAGCAATTTTAATGTTATTCTATGTATTTAAACCAGAATAATTGTTAAAATTGAATATTATATAACAAGGCTTCGATCACATTTTGAAAGACTCACCAAAAAAGTTTTTTAATGATTTAAGCAAAATGTGACCATATCTTTTAAACATTAAAACGAGACGCTTACATAACGTGACCATTATTTTTTGTATCAGAGCGGGGCACTTGCAGAAATAGACAGAATAATAAACTGAAAAGCTAAAAAATCAAGAACACATCTATTTGCAAAAACGGCATATTGTTGTCACTGTTCTGGGGACAACGGGACTGTCCCGCTAAGAAAGGCGATCACGACGTATGATCACGTCATTTAACCAGTTATTATCTAAACAACTTTGCCAATAATATAGTCATATTATTTATATTGTATTTTAATATTATAAATAACAAGTCACATATCACATTATTTTTTTCCTGTTTGTCTATTAAACATAGAATGGTATATTTTCTGTATTTTAATATATTATTTAATTAATAAGACACCATTGTCTTAAAAATATGCATATTTTTTTTAACATTTGTCGATAATGTTTTTTAAAAGAATCTATAAAAGACACCTTAAATTCATCTTAAATTACGATTTTGTCTTTCTCTAATTTAATCATCGCCATCATCATTCAGCTTATTGCCGTCCATTCCTAGACGTAGGCCTCCCTCATGTTTCACCACAAAGTGCGGTACTGTGCCGCCTGCATCCAACGATGCTCAGCAACTTGCACCAGATCGTTGATCCATCTAGTGGGGGGCGTCCTATACTGCGTCAACCGCTCGAGAACCTTTCTTCCCCAGTGGTTGTCGGTTCGTCGAGCGATGTGGCCTGTCCATTGCCACTTCAGCGTGCTAATTCTTCGTGCTATATCGATTGTAACCATTCTTCTACGGATTTTCTTAGAAGAACGGGTGCAAAAGACACATAAGTTGACAAAAAATCGGATAAGTGAACATTTAAAATAAAGATGTTAGCGTAGATATATGAATGTTTTTTTTTTTATATTAGACTATGCAACCTTTTACCTACTTTTATTTATTTTTGTTTTGCTAGTCAGACTTGTTGGTATAGGGTTTTATTTCGAGTTTGCCTTCTCTTGCAATGGCGTTATCTGCATATGATATCACTTAGTCGTCTTTTACAACACCCACGGGCAAGAGGGAAGGTGGTGAATTGTATTCTTACTGTCACCACACGAAAAAATGACAACTATACGGAGGTAATTATTTCCACCCCCGACGCAAAAAGAGGGGTGTTATAAGTTTGACGTCGATGTCTATCTATGTGTGCGTGTCTGTGGCATCGTAGCTCTCAAACGGATGGACTGATTTCAATGCGGTTTTTTTCTTTTGAAAGCCAGTTTCCTTGCGGTGGTTCTTAGCTATATTTGGTTAACATCGGTTCAGCAGTGTAAGACAATCAGCTACAAAATGATGTATTGGCGTATGATTACTCGATGAAGTGCTTCACGCCTGCCAGTATAATTGTTAAATGACAATTAATTGATAATTCCTGTTGAATCTATTCTGTTGAAACTATTTTTTTATTATTTAGTCTATGTCGGGGCCAGTATAATTATTAAATTACAATTAATTGATAATGCCTGTTGAATCTATCCTGTTAAAACTATTTTTTTTATTATTTAGTCTGTGTTGGGGCCAGTATAATTGTTAAATTACAATTAATTAATAATTCCTGTTGAATTTATCCTGTTGAAACTATTTTATTTATTATTTAGTCTGTGTCAGGGCCAATATAATTGTTAAATTACAATTAATTGATAATTCCTGTTGAATCAATCCTGTTGAAACTATTTTTTTTTTATTATTTAGTCTATGTGTTCAGAAAATTTAGGACCCCTGATTTAAACCTTACCGCAACACGCACGAGCCCGTCATGATGCATGCATAGTTTATAATGTTAAGCTTTTTGTAAAACTAATTCATTCTCTTACTACCGCTGTAACGAAGCACATTAAAAATCTTATCCTCTGCACAACGCAATTTTTATTAATTTACCATTAGCTAAACTAGAATTCCACAAGTCAAAACATCCAGTTACATGGTCCTGGATCGAGCTGGATTACCGAGTTTATGGAATTATAGAAATAAGAAGAGTTTTGTGGAACATAAGGATTGGAATACGTGAGTCGAGGCAAGGTGTAAAGGTCAAATGGTCTAAATATTAATTATTATATTGTTAATTGCCATAATTTCCACCCATCACTCTAGGTTAGCTAATAATAAGGTAAAAGCTGTGTAATAAATAAGGTCAGTACTTAAAAGTTCTCATTTTTATCGTAACTTTCTGATTGTGTTCAACCTACATTTAAGTTTTATTTCAAAGCTACTACTTACTTTTTGATTTAACGAGATTATTATTGTTTCATTTAGTTATAATTATCATTATTATTAGTTTCAATTATTTAAATAACTAAATAGACTCGTTAAAATCTATAAATTGTTAAAGTTAGTTTCGCTAAGGTAGGTATTCGCTAAACTTAAAGCTTGATTAAGTACATTTTTTATTAATTGTATTGTGCAGATTAATTTAAACCAATTTATTGCTTTGTTAAATAATTTAATTAATTTTATACAGAATATTATTGTTATATTATCGAATAATAGTAGTAGACGAAACATTTGCTTTCTAGAATGTCCGAGGAAAAAGAATTAATAAAGAAAAGAGGTAGTTATAAAGGCCGCTTAACAGCTTTTTCTACTTATTTAAATTCGATAAATATTTCTGCGTTGAGCCCTACCGACATCATTGAGTTGGAATTGCGTATAGGTAAGATAAAGTCTTTGTATGATCAATACGACGAGATACAAATAAAGCTCGAATGCACAGTTGATAATTTAGATGCTCAGCTGTCCGAGAGAAATGACTTTGAGTCGTCTTACTACAAACTTCTCGCAAAGGGTCAGGAAATATTAAATAAATATTCTGCGGAAAGGGATAGCATGAGTGTAGCAAGTAATTGCAGTAAACAAAATATTGTTAAATTGCCCATTATTCAATTGCCTAAATTTGGTGGCTCCTACGAACACTGGCTCGAGTTTCACGACACCTTTTCTAGCCTAATTCATTGTAACAGTGAGATTGACAATATTAATAAATTTCACTATTTGAGAGCCTCATTAGAAGGGACAGCTGCGGTAGTTATTAAATCAATCGAATTTTCTGCAAAAAATTATGAGATTGCGTGGAACCTTCTATGTGATAGATTCAACAACAAACGATTGTTGATACATAATCATGTTTCAGCATTACTAAATATTGAACCAATCACGAAAGAGTCATCAATTAATATCAAACGTCTAATTGATACATTAAATAAGAATTTACGAGCGTTGGAATCTCTTGGAGAACCAGTTACACACTGGGATACTCTTCTTATCCATATCATCTCTAGTAAATTAGACTCAAAAACATTCCGTGAGTGGGAAGAGTACAAAGGTCACATGAGTAAGGATGACACTATTACACTAGAATATTTTAACACTCTTTTACGTAGCCGAGCTGATTTATGCGAAACGCTCGAATTATCCCGTAATTCCAATCAAGGGCACGGCAATTTACCCTCTAAACATCACAAATATGAATCCATGGTTTCTATACAGAACAGTAGCCATAGTCGTAGTACGGATTCAATACAGTCAATTAATTCGTGTCCTATGTGTAATAGTTATGAACATAACCTAAACACTTGTTCACAATTCATAGCACTAGATAATAAAGCACGGTTGCAATTATTACCGACATTTAAGGTTTGCTTTAATTGTTTTAATACAGGTCACTTTGCGAATCGTTGTAAAAGACAGGGTTGTAAGTTTTGTAAACGTAAACATCATACAATGATTCACATAAATGATTTTACTCGTAAGTGTAATACTGCACCATTACAAACTGATTGCATCGCTAATAATATGCAGCCAGATGCACCTGTATCTAATTCGGTCGCATTATCATCCAACTTGGCGTTAACTGCGAGCGTAGATAACTCCAGTCGCGACGATAGTGCACAACATGTGTTATTGTCAACGGCATTGATTAAGATACGCGGCAGAAATCACCGAGAGTACACCGCGCGTGCTGTGCTCGACAGTGGCAGTACGTCATGTTTAATTACGGAAAGGATGTTTAAAAAATTAAATGTGCCTCCTATTGATACAAATAAATCTGTGTTAGGTATAAATAATATAAGTACAAATATTCAAAGGAGTTGTGATTTAACTATTAGGTCCCTAGATAATTATTATTCGAATAATATAAGATGTTTTGTTCTGCCGTCAATAACCGAGAGTCTTCCTAGCGGCAACATTTACCGTCGAACATTTTGTTAGCTGATCCTAGTTTTCATTCACCTGCCGATGTAGACTTAATTATTGGTGCCGATATTTTTTGGGACATATTAGGCACTCAAAAAATATATTTAGGTAAAGGTAAACCAATTTTATACGAAAGCAAGTTAGGATGGTTAGTTTCCGGTCCGATATTTAATGATTATTTTATGCAGCCGACAAATAGAATTAAATGTAACTTTGCAAATATTAATTTTAATGGTTCTTCTTATTTTGATTATAATTTACAAACTAATGGTCGCGGTTTGGCCGCAAGAGGCAGTCTGCCCTAAGTATTAGTTATTCCGAAGAAGAACGTTTATGTAAAGAACATTATATTAAAAATACAATTCGTTTAGACGATGGGCGATTTTTGGGTAAAAATACCCTCAAAAATAGTAATATAATAAATATAATAAACAATGTTTATTAAGTAATTTATATGGAAAGCTAAGTATTGTTTCCTCTTATTAGAGCGTATAAATAAGGCTCAACCTACCCTAGGTAAGCTGTATACTGACTACATGTCAGATTATATATTATTAGGGCATATGTCGGAATGTACACACATTAAAACAGATTCACATTATATACGTCATCATAGCCTTGCGAGAAATCAGTTCTACCACATAAGTTAAGGACTGTGTTTAACACCAGTAGTCCTACCACTTTAGGAGTTTAGCTGAATTATATTCAGATGGTAGGATCGCAGGTGCAAGATAACTTATTATCTATAATCATCGCTTCAGACTACTTATGCTAAATATTTTAGTGTACGGATATGGAGAAATATACCGATAGGTAGTGGTACATCCCGACGATAGTCACTGTCAACAAATTTTGTGGCGTTTTAATTCAGTGCACACCTTTAAAACTCATGTGTATCACTATCATTTACTGACATTATTAGTAGTTTACCAATGTTAAACGAACTTTGTGTGCCACGGCATGTTATTTGCCAAAACAGATACGTCTGAGCGTACGGTGCATATTTATACATATCATTTATACATATATTAATACTTCAGGCGATTGTATAGTTAGGTTATCATTAGTAAAAATCCGTATTAAGCTTGGCGCCTTAATAGGTATTCGTCTTATGAGAAAGCGATTAATACGCTTAATGTTAAGGTTAAATTTAACCTTTTAGACAAATTTAACTATTGTTTGAGTAGGCTAACAATGCTACCTAATAAATTACGACCATTTGTGCGTAATAAAGTCGCAGAGATTCTAGCAAAGGATTAGTGATCTCACTTAGCGATATTTCAATTGATATGAATTCAGTTAATCATATAACGCGCGCATTTGACTATCTGTCTATTGATATATGGTGGTCAGACCTGCCATTTTTAAACTTACATTCATCTCAATGGGTTATAAGCATTATTAATAATTTACCCGACACGTGGGAAGTTACTTTGTAAGTAAATTATTCGAGAAGACTTAATAGGTCTTATTAATTTTGATCGGTTTCCAATTTTAAGATTAAACCGTACAGTCTTGTACGATTCATTAAACGGTGCAAACGTCATTCATTCACTGATACGTATTTAATGCACCACGAGTTACAAAATTCTTTACATTTAATTATTAAAATATATCTCAATCTGAATCTTTTCCTGAATATAATTTATTGTTAATTAAAATTATTACTAACAATTAAATTTTACCTTTTACAATTAAATTTAGTATATTTTAAGATCAGCATAATATTATACGCGTAGAAGGACGTTTAGAAAATTCAGATTATTATTATGATAAGAAACATATTATTATTTTACAGTCCACACATCGTTTCACTAAATTATTATTTATTCATGAACAAGCTTTAATGCATGCAGGCACTCAGCTGTTAGCATCAATTTTAGGAGTGGTAGGACCACACTGTCGACAGTTATGTCTACAGCCGCGGGCCGGTCCGTCCGGGGCAGTACCATGCTCTCGCAGAAAATCGACGTCTGAGTAGTAGCAATTTGTTACTGCGCTTCGTTCGGTGAGCGAGAGAGCCGGGAGCCCAATTTTCTGAGGGTGATTGCGTGTGGAGGGTTTTGGTGGTGCCCTTGGTATCACCGAGCCTCAATGCACGCATTCACACTCCCTTCGCTTTCTTCGCGGTAGGCAACGGCCTTGTAAAGGTCCATGAGCGGCAGCAACACTTACCATCAGGTGTACTGTTTGCTCGTTTGCCACCGTTTGCAATAAAAAAAAAAAAAAAAAAAAAGGGAGGTATTGGCCTTTAGGTGGTCGTAATTTGGCTAAAAAATGTTACCACCAACGCATATGCTGAAGTCATGTAAGGGCACAGGCAGTTGCGCCACTAATGAGAAATCTACCTCAGAAACGTATTTCATCGGGTGGTTATCCTTTTAGCTGCGTAGGCGTCGATTATGCTGAACCTCTAGCAGTTATCAGTAGACTAGCTATTTTAATTTATTTGCCACTGAAGCTGTCCAGTTAGAATTGGTTGGCGATTTAACGAGTCACAATTTTATTTTAGCGTTGTGACGTTTCATTTCACGTAAGTAAACCGCAGGATATTTATTACGACAATGGGACTTCTTTCGTAGGTGCATACAATGAGCTATCTAAATTTTTAAAGAGCAATTACAACTCACTATGTGAAAGTTTGGCCAACGAAGGAATATGGTTCCATCTTATTCTGGTGTATTCGCCACATTTTGGAGGACTCTGGGAAGCCGGTGTCAAGTCTTCAATAAATATCATTTAGTTAGAGTGTTGGGATATTGTTATCTTACTTACAAGGAGTTGAACACTACCTTGAATCAAATTGAGACCATATTAAACTCTCGACCTCTCACACCAATTTCATCCGACCCTAATGATTTAACACATCTAACTCCTGGTCATTTCGCCATCGGGCGATCAATTACGGCGCTGCCAGAACCCAGCATGAATAATGCTCATACAACCTGCTCACATGCTTGCAACGCATTGGACAACTTCATCACTTTGGCTTCGATGGCAAAGATGGCAAAGAATATGTTGCCGAACTGCAACAACGTACTAAGTGGCGAGTGAAGTGAGATTCTCTAAATTTAAACTCCTTGGTTGTTGAGAAGGAGGAGAATGTTCCACCATTGAAGTGGCGTCTAGGACGAGTCATTGCAGTTCACCCTGATTCTGATGGGATTAACAGAGTTGCTGACGGAGTGATACGATGAGTTCTCAGCAAGATTTACATTCTTTTGTTTTGAAAGACAAGCTTTCAAAGTCGGGCGGTATGTTCAGAAAATTTAGGACCCCTGATTTAAACCTTACCGCAACACGCACGAGCCCGTCATGATGCATGCATAGTTTATAATGTTAAGCTTTTTGTAAAACTAATTCATTCTCTTACTACCGCTGTAACGAAGCACATTAAAAATCTTATCCTCTGCACAACGCAATTTTTATTAATTTACCATTAGCTAAACTAGAATTCCACAAGTCAAAACATCCATTTACACTATGTCAGGGCCAGTTCAATTGTTAAATGACAATTAATTGATAATTCCTGTTGAATCTATCCTGTTGAAGCTATTTTTTTTATTAATTTAGTCTGTTATTACGATTATTCAAAATTTTCAATTTTACTTATACGGATTTTATCGCGTACATTTATAAATACAAATATTAGATTTTTGTTTGCCCGACCTTTTGCTTTATTGTTTTAATGCTTAATATCAATTGACTACACAGATGGCGTAGTGGTTAAGATAGCAACCTACCGTGCCAGTGGGTTTGATTCTCACGCAGGACAATATTTTGTGCGATCTACAAATACATGTTCTGAGTCTGGGCGCAATTTATGTCCGTTAAATTATATTATTTTTAATACAAGTTCGTTGACTTTTAAAATATTAAAAATCATTGTTTCATTGCTATAATTTTATAATCAAATTAATATTACTAGTGGTCGCCGAGTGGTCGAAATTCGGCCATAATTCATTTAAATAAATTTTCCTTCTACACAATTTTCTTTTAGTTTTATTTATGTATAATTGTATATTGAGTAAGCTGTATTTCATTAATAAGTAATATATAAGTACAAATGTCTATTAGACATTGTCATCATAATTATGATTGTTTGACATTCAGTTCAACCAGAGATTTTAACCGTAAACAAAAGTGTATACCTAAGCGTGGTGTGTGTATGTGTGTGTAGCGATTGTATGGTAGTGTAATGCCTTTTTTAATGAAATTAATGCATTTCTAATCCATTATTAGATGAAATTTCACTTTTATGCACCTCTCCTCATTATATGTATACTTCAACTGTGCCAAATTTCACACTTGTCCATCCACGCAATTTTCGTATAAAAGGGTAGAAAGTTTTTGCTTCACGTATTAATATACATTTTTTTTTTGTGGCTGGGTTGCGGTCGGCGCGCTCCTCGCACCACTCCGTCCAGGGCGACAGAGGGGCGTAAGCACGCACACGCGCAACCCACCCACGTGCACGTCGCCTTCGTCGTTGGGCCGACCACCGGAGCAGGGTTACTTGTCATCAGTGGTCGGCCCGACGGAATACCACCTATTTGGGGTACCCTCCCAACGACCGACGTCCCCCTCCCCCCTCGGGGAGGACGTCGGTGTTTCCTCACGCGGTCGGCCTCTCGGCGGGTGACGGACGAATCCCCGGTCACGTCACCCGCGACCTCGGCTAGGGCGGCATGAGGCGCACGAGGAGCGCAGCCTCGATGAGGCGATCCGCCGCCTCAAATTAATATACATATAGATAACAAATTAACGATAAGGATCTGTCAAATTTATCTGTTTTCAAAATGGCCATTATTATATTAGACACACAGATGGCGTAGTGGTTAAGATAGCGACTTACAGCGCCAGTGTCGGGGTTCGAATCCCACGCGGGACAACAGTTTGTGCGATCCACAAATTGTTGTTCCGAGTCTGGATGTAATTTGTGTCCGTTGATTATATGTTTGTAAAGTCCCCCGAAATACAAGGATTATTTCCTTAGCGCAGGGTGTCTTAAAAAAAAAAAAAAATAAATAAACTGCAATATAATTTTTGGTTACTATTATTCGGTATATCTTATATCTTTAAATGAGCAATTCTTGTATATATATATATATATATATATATATTCAATAGTTGGATCCTGAATATATATATATATATATATTCAGGATCCAACTATTTTGATGAAATTTGGCATACTAGAGGTTTCGGGGCCAAAAAAATCGATCTAGCTATGTTTTATTTATAGAAAATGTTGTTTTGTAGGTGTTTGAGCTAATCAATACAATGACATCAAATGTCAATAGAATATGGATTCAAATTTCGCCGTCAACGTCAAGAGTGGCGATAGCTCAGTTGGGAAGTTGTCCAGTTTTTTTTGTTTTGTTTTGGCATTCAAACAGCGTGGGATCGAATCTCGATGTTATTATTATTCAATTTTTGTAATTTTTGTAATTTTTTTCATTGTTTAATTTTTTATTATTAATATCTATCTAAATAAATAAAACAAAATACAACATAAATATACCGAGCTAAGCTCGATCAACCAGATATTTTATGTAATGTTACAATTACTACATCATGACAAAGTAAGATAATATACTAGTGGAAAACAATAAAATACACTGTCCTGCTCAGGTCGTTTGCAATATTTTGCACAGGTTGACAGCCCCTCAGCAATTCTGAAGAATTATGAACTGATCCGAATGACCAACATAACGAGAAACATGAAAGTCTGAACACAAAACGTTAAACTGGATGTCGGAATAGTTCAGCTTATGATTGCCGATTGCATAAATAAAAGCGACGAGAAAAAATGTCTGTAAACTAGACAGAGCTATGTAATTGACAAGTTCCTTTCATATTACTTTTATTAAAAGCAATGAGGAAATTTATAGTTATTGCTGTATATTTTTAATTGATTTAAAAGAGAAAGGATCTTTTCAATTCCATTATTTAAAGGAAAATCTTTATTAAACACCAACTAGCGAGACGCCCCGGCTTCGCACGGGTCCAATGCTGATATTTATATACTACAGAATGTCTTTATATACAACGTTAACAGCTTTTTTCTTATTAGACAATACAAACATGTTTTCTTTAGATATTACTCTTGAAAGAGCGAAATATTATATACGTTTTATACATATAAACCATCCTCTTGAATCACTCTATCCGCATCAAAATCCGTTGCGTAGTATTTAGAATCTGGGGGCACGGCAGTGCCCCCGCCAAGTCGAGCAAAAAAAAGTCGGGCAAAACGCAACACTGCCGTAACATACTTTTCTCGAAGCAATTCAGGCCATTTTCGACACCCTATAACTTCGTTGTGAATAAAACTAGAAGTTTGAATTTTTAGTAACCCAGCAGGCATTGTATACACATTGTGTATTTCAAATTTCATTCAATTTGAACCAATAGTTTAAGAATTATAACTAGTCAAAATTTCGTAATTTTGTCACTCACTGACTGACTGACCGATCATCAATATTAAAGAGGCACTTCTAGCAGACATAGAAGCTTCAAATTTAGAATACAATTAGTGTTTAGTGTATAAATGAAGGAAAAATTATGAAACATTGTAATTTTCTTCCAGTTGCCGAGATTCACTAACTGCATAAATAATTTTGTAAGGCCATTTAAATATATAGGATTACAAAGTTATATTTGCAGTTAATGAAATGTAACTTTGTAAAAAATAAGAATACATTTGACGCCATCATTGCTTCCCTATGGGAATCGTAAAAACCAGCTAAAGACTGCGCAGATCGCGTAGTGATTAAGATACTAACGTACCGTGCCAGTGTCGCGGGTTCAAATCCCATGCAAGACAACACCTTGTACGATCCACAAATTGTTGTTCTGAGTCTGAATGTAATTTGTGTCAGTTAATTATATGTTCTTTCCGTGTGGTGACGAAGTAAGAATACAATTCACCACTCTCTATCTTGCCCGTGGATGTCGTATAAGACGACTATGGGATATAATATGCACATACCATCTGTGCAAGAGAAGGAAAACTCGAAATGAAACCCTATATCAACATGTCTGACCAGCATGGTATAGTGGGGCAAATTCCCTCCCATTGTGAAGGAGGTCCGAGCCCAACAGTGGGACGTATGAGGGCTGCGATGATGATGCGATGATGAATTATATGTTTGTAAAGTCCCCCACCATATAAGGATTATTATTCCCTTAGTGCAAGGTGTTGTCATTTAAAAAAAAAAGATTCAACAGGAGAGTGGGCAGCAGCTCTTGCCGGGGAAATGTATGATATCTCACTGAAACCAACCCGCCTACCAAACGTGGCGATTACGGCATTATTCCTCATATGGCGAAAAAAAACGAGCCCCAAGTCATGGCAACTCTACCCTTAACTCAACTTACCTACCCTTGAGCGTCGTCGGATGCAGGTGCCACAGTACTGTTTACCGCTTACTTTATGGTGAAGCATGAGGAGTGTCTGTGTTCTGCAGTGGACGGCGATAGGCTGAATGATGATTGGCATAATAGGTGTAGACAGATACCGAGATATAATTATGTTCAAAGATAACTTATAAAATGGTCAATCAACGGAATGAAAAAGCAAGAGTGGGACATGTCTTATGAAATTGTACCAAAATTTCCCAAAGTATTAAGCAAACTAAATTGCCTGAATTTACCTGAAAGAAAGAACGCCATCAATAGGCTCGATTGCCATCAATGCGGAGAGGGGTCTAGAGATGTGTTTCAAAAAAACAATCAAATTTCTTTATTTCCACATCTCTCCGCTTAGTTTAAGTAGAAATGACTCAAACGGAAAGGGGAGCTGTCTTATTTTTCAGAGAGTGGGCTCTAAGAAAATCCGTTGTTGGTATTCAAGAAGTACAAGGTACCGGAAAGGAAAATAAAGAAGTCTATCTACAAAAAGAAATGCGATACCATCAAAAACAAGCCTTGTAAAAAAAGCCAAGCCTCGCAACTGAGTTCTTCTACCATAAAAAGTTGTGAGATCCACATTATACCAAGTCGGTTAACTCATTCAGTCCCTACTTAAAGGACCTTTCTTCTTAAGTTATTACGTAAATAGCTAACCTAAAAACTTCTTATAGTGACTATATCAATATTAAAGATCTTTTATGTTTTAAATAAATAGATTGACTTGGCAATCGCACGAAAACACATGGCTCGTGCTCAGATACACCACCCGAGCACGAGCCATCACTCCCCTCAACCACATTGGAGGAAAGGGAGCGAATCGCCCCACGAAATTATTTTTTATGTCATCATTATCATCATCTCGGCCTATATATGTCCTACTGTTGGGCTCAGGCCTCCTCTATAATGGGAGGGGAATTGACCTACATGACCAGCATGGAATACCGTGCTGGTCAGACGTGTTGGAATAGAGTTTTATTTCGAGTTTTCTTCTCTTACACAGATGTTACATGTTTACATGCTTTTCAATCAGTTAGATTATAAAAAAAAAATATCTTGTTTATCTTTTCGGCGAGCTTTGGTTTTCGTTAACGAGAAATCTAGATTTATCATTATCACACATTTTGGACATTGCTCCTGGGTGTACTAAAAAAACTAATAATACATTTACATCAACGTGGGCTATTTCCATCTGATGACATCTGGTCAACAAATAATAGGTCTTTACCTATGTAATTGCCGTTCTGCAGTACTGGCTATTTCAAATCAAAATAATTTTTGTTTGGCTAAGAATTCTAATTTCAAATTAATTTTATTTTAAAACATGGAATTCATATTCCAAAAGTAGTCTTTTGTTTATTCATTAGGGTTACGTTTTCATCGCATTTCAATCTTTTTCGTCATCATGGATACGTTAAAAATTCGAGTAATTATGGAATATGAGTATCGTCGTGGCAGCAACGCGGCACAAGCGGCACGCAACATCAACGACGTTTACGGAGCTAACACTACAAACCAACGCACCGCCTGTTATTGGTTTGCTCGCTTCCGTTCTGGAAATTTCGACCTGAAAAATTAACCTCGCGGTCGTTCGAAGACTTTGGTCGACAATGACCAATTAAAGGCGATTGTGGAAGCCGATGATACACAATCTACGGCTGAATTAGCAGCAGCTTTCGACGTTAGCGTCAAAGCAATATTGGTTCATTTGCGTCAAATTGGCAAGGTAAGAAAGCATGACAAATGGGTGCCCCACGAACTCAATGATCGCCAGCGCGAAGTACGCGTCGAGACATGCCTTGCATTGCTCAACAGACACACAAATGAAGGCATTTTGAAACGCATTGTTACTTGCGATGAAAAATGGATTCTGTTTGATAACCGCAAGCGCTCAGCAAGTTAGTTGGATCCTGGTTCAGCACCTAAACAATGCCCTAAACGAAAACTTACCCCTAGAAAAGTGATGGTCACTGTTTGGTGGTCTAGCGCCGGTGTGATTCGTCACAGCTTCTTACCAAACGGGGTGAGCATTACTGCAGATGTGTACTGTAAAGAACTGAACACAATGATGGAGAAGCTGGCACATCTCCAACCAGCATTGGTCAATCGCTCGTCTCCGCTGCTCCTGCACGACAGTGCGCGACCTCATACTGCACAGCAGACGGTCTCCAAGTTGCAAGAACTGGGGTTGGAAGCTCTCCGTCATCTGCCATACTCACCAGACCTTGCGCCTACAGACTACTTCTTTTTCCAGAATTAGGATAACTTTTTGGCGATAAAGAAATTCAATACCCGAGAGGCAGTTCAAAATGCCTTTGAAGAATTTGTTGCCTCCCGTCCAGCTGATTTCTTTAAGAAGGCCATCAATAAACTGCCCCTGCATTGGCAAAGATGCATTGATTGCATGGGTGATTACTTCGATTAATACAAATAAAAAATACATGAAAAATAATCGTTTAAATTTTTTCATACATAACGGCAATTTCATAGGTAAAGACCTAATACATTCCCAAGAAGGTTTGATATCAGGCAAGCGATCATAAGACTATTGCCAAAACTTACAATATTTACAATGACAAAAAGTATTGATTAATCACTAGTAATTGGGATAGCGATCATCTGATGCTTATAACGTTTTGATTCGAACTCTAAATAAACTAAAAACGATCGATCTTTCTTACAAAAAAATCTTAAGATTTAAGCATAGTTCTAAATATATTTATAATCATCATCATCACAGCTCATATACGTCCCACTGTTGGGCTCGGACCTCCTCTACTGGGAGGGCAAATGACCTACTATATCATGCTGATTCAACCCGTTACCCGTTTTATTTAACCCGCCCTCGCTCCGCTTCCGTTTCAGTCGTCTTAACCGCGTAGTTCCTGTTCCCGTAGGGATATCGGGATAAAAGACAGCCTATAGATGAAATATAGCCTTGTTACTCCCTGATATTATAGCTTTCCATTGGTGAAAGAATTTTTGAAATCGGTTCGGTGGTTTAAGCGTGAAAGCGTAACAAACAAACAAACTTACTTTTGCATTTATTATATTCATCATCATCTCAGCCCATATACGTCCCACTGTTGGGCTCGGGCCTCCTACATAATGGTAAGGTAATTGACCTACTATACCACGCTGGTCAGACGTGTTCGTGTAGGGTTTTATTTCGAGTTTTCCTTCTTTCGCATAAATGTTATATGCGTTTTATATCCCTTAGTCGTCTCGTACGATCACCCACGGGTAGGATAGGGGGTGGTGAATTGTATTCTTACTCCGTCACCACACGGAAATTTATAAAGGGGAAACTCCCTTTTTTTATTTTTTTATTTATAATATTAGTAAGGATATTCACAATATTGGTTTGAAATACTAACACATCTTTAGTAACAAAACGTGTATAAGTATATATTAAATTTAAGTTTGCCGGCTGTCCCAGCGGTGAACCGCGCTGTTTTCAAGCTAGCAATGTAGTTTGTAGTATAAATATCAATGTTTAGCACACTTGTAACTTGCAAATTAGAATTTAAAGTTTTGAGTGCGGTGCTAGTTTTAGTACTACATTACTGAGTGAGAAAATGTGTTTTGAAATGTTTGAAATATATTTTTGTTTATTTTACCATCTATATTTTGATTTATACGTTCATCTTCATCATTATTATCTCAGCTCTTATATGTTACCGCGTGAGAAAAGACCGACTTCTTCCCCGAGGGGGGGACGTCGGTCGATGGGAGGGTGCCCCGGGTAGGGGGTATTCCGTCGGGCTGACCACTGATGACAAGTAACCCTGCTCCAGTGGTCGGCCCAACGACAAGGGCGCTTAAGCCCCTCTGTCGCCCTGGACGGAATGGTGCGCAAGCACGCCGACCGCAGCCCACCCCAAAAAAAAAAAGCTCCTATATGTTCCACTGCTGAGCTCGAGCCTACTCCATATTAGAGGGGAATTAGACTTTTATTTCCCTTTCATAAATGTTATATACAAAGTACCCTATAATAGTTTTTACGACGTACACTGGTTAACCACACAGAGAATTTACACGTTCATCTCATCATCTCAGCCCATATACATCCCACTGTTGGGCTCGGGCCTCCTCCATAATGGAAGGGTAATTGACCTACTATACCTCGCTGGTCTGACGTGTTGGTATAGGGTTTTATTTCGAGATTTCCTTCTCTCGCATAGATGTTATATGCATTTTATATCCCTTAGTCGTCTCGTACGATCACCCACGGGTAAGATAGGGGGTGGTGAATTGTATTCTTACTCCGTCATCACACGGAAAACGTTATGAAATTTACACGTTATTTTAAGATAATAGATTGAATTAGGCGATACATAGCGGAAATCTATTTTTATTTTAAAATGGAAGGAAGGAAGGGAGATCCCCCCTCCCTCAAGGATGCCTCGTTTAGAGGCGAAACACGTGTCGAATGAATATTCGAAGTTCTGCGGCAAATTGCAAGTTGATGTTCTGGAAGGTGCTCATCACGTGAGAGTAAGATTTCTTTATTTCTTAATCGTATCCCGTATTGCTTTTATTGTGGTGTGCGGTATATTGATTACCGTGGGAAAGTGGTGGGTCTCCCTTCCTTCCTTCCACTTAAAAAAAAACATTATTTTAAATTATTCCCCGTCTTATAATTAAAAATACAATACTTCTTAGCTTCTCATAAAAAGCGTAAATACCAACTAATAGATTACCAGGGAAAGAGAACACATACGTTTCATTATCTTAACTACTGTCTTAGAATAATAACGTATAGACGGAGAGTGTCAATACTTCGAACTTTCAAAATTTGAATCTAAAAATACTAATGGCGCGCAGACGATTACACACGTACCCACGCACACCACTATACAAATTATGAAATCAAATTTTGTTTTTATTAACATAAATCGTCGAAATACTTTTAAAAGTAATGTTAAAAACCTTTTTAAGTTTTTCAAATGTGTTGTGACACCATTTGAATGCACAAACCGTCATAATTATCAATTTATTTTTTAAGAGTTGCGTACGTACGTGCAGTACAATGACTTGTACATTACGGAACGGTTCCGGCGTAAGCTGCATTAGGCTCCAATTGAAATGCCTCACTTTTTGAGCGTGAACTTACCTTCTATACGTTATTATTCTAAGACTACTGTATACATTTAACTGTCAACAGTGTGGTCCTATCACTAGTTCGACTGGTTGAAGGGAAACCTGTAGTAAAGTGTCTCATACAAACACCAATTCTAACCGAAATTATTCAATACATTTATGTGTATCAGACATATCTTGCCTGTTGGTGTAGCAAAAGAGGACTAAAGGTATATGTATATAATATCTGTGCAAATGTATGCACATGGAGTTAACCACCATTTTTTTTTTTTTTTTTTTTTTTAATTCATTTAAGACAACACCCTGCACTAAGGTAATAATCCTTGTATTGCGGGGGACTTTACAAACATACAATTAACGGACACAAATTACATCCAGATTCAGAACAACAATTTGTGGATCGCACAAAGTGTTGTCCCGCGTGGGATTCGAACCCCCGACACTGGCGCTGTAGGTTGCTATCTTAACTACTACGCCATCTGTACAGTCGGTAACCACTATTGAATTAACAAAATATCTCAATCATTCAGCATCCATAAATCATGAGCCAACATCAATTATAGATGCAAATCATCAATATAACAAATCAAGAGGACAGACGAAGACCAACAATATAGGGGTTTTCATCAATTACTAGTACAGAGTAGAAAATCCAGGAAGACATAAAGTCACACATCATCAAGGACACATGAGAAAGCGTACCAAATTACATAAATCATCATAAATGTAATAACGCCACTTGAAGAAACCTATCTATACCAATAAATAAAATTGGAGTGTCTGTTTGTAATGTCAAAATAATTGATATTTTTCATGCTCACACGGTTATTTGCACGACACCTATGCCTAAAATAGCAATTAAAAATGTTTTGTCTGTCTGTCTGTCTGTTTGTTCCGGGTAATCTTCAAAACGGCTGGACCGATTTCAAAAATTCTTTCACCAATGGAAAGCTATAATATCAGGGCGTAAAGTAGGCTATATTTTATCCTGGTATTCCCACGGGAACGGGAACTACGCGGGTAAAACGACTATAACCTATAACCGAAGCGAAGCGAGAGCGGATTGCTAGTTATTATATAAAATCAAAACAAAAATAAAATATACCATTAAAAAAGCATGGTCAACGGTCTGTGGAAGAACAACAAAAATTTAAAAAAAGAAAAAAAAACTAAAGACATCTGTGCAAGAGAAAGAAAACTCAAAATAAAACCCTTCAGTCTATACCAACATGTCTAACCAGAGTGGTATAGTAGGTCAATTTCCCCCTATTGTGAAGGGGGGTCGCGCCCAACAGTGAGACATATATGATGATCTGATGATGATCATATTAGATTCAGTTACGGATATATATTTTTTTTTTTATTTTTGGGCCACTTGATTTGAGTATTTGCCAAACAGTACGGATATATTGTCATTTCGGATATTTGATAGTTTTAGTTGTAACTAAAACTACTCCATAGCTGTAGCTATGGAGCTCCATACCATCCGTCTTGCATCATTTCAGCTCATATACGTCCATTGTTGGGATCGAGCCTCCTCCACAATAGAAGCCAAATTGACCCACTATAGCACGCTAGGCAAATGTGTTGGTATTTTTTTTTTATGAGTGGGCTATGGTAAGCGCACACGCGGTCCATTACGTCCGAGGCGACGAAGGGACGGCGCGCGGGCCCAAAACCCACCCGTACCCACGTCGCCTTGATCGTTGGGCCGACCACCAATGCCAAGTTCCTTGTCCTCAGTGGTCAGCCCGACGGAATACCCTTTCGGGTACCGTCACCTCTCGACGTCCCTGTCCCGGGACGTCGGTCGCCGTCGCGCGGTCAGCCTCTCTGCGGGTGCCGGACTAAAGTCTCCGGTCCGGTCACCCGCGGCCTCAGCTAGGGCAGCATCAGGCTCGCAAGTACTCGCGCCTGGGCCACCCGAGTCACCGGCAGCCGAACGTGTCATCGAAGAGGAGAAATGTGTTGGTATGGGGTTTTATTTCAGGTTTTCCATCTCTTGCTGTTATATGCATATCATATCCCTTAGTCATCTTTTACGATACCCACGAGCAAAAGAGTATTCAAGTATATTCTTATTACGTCACTATACGTCCCCCTTGCATAGCACAATTTAAACATGACCGAAAATAAAAACTTCCTTTTATGAAGATAAAAAAAAGATTAACACTGTTTCCAAATTTCTTGAATGACCGCTCCTCAGATAAGGCTAAGCATAGACCAGTGTATAAAAGCCACCCTTAATCTTTTTATTGAGAGTCTTATAAGCCAGGCTAATACCAAGCAGACTCCAAATATAACTTTTGACAAGTCCCAGGAAACGTTAAACTGTCTTGTAATCCGTTAAGAATTTATGTGAGAGTTAATTGGAAAAGTTGGCAATGGCCACTTTCGTCTTAGTCATCAGTGGCAAAATAATTTATTTCATTTATTGTTTATTGACTAAGGACAAAGTTCTTTTATGTACGAACGAACTATTTTAATTCTTTAATAGTTCGGATGTAATCTCACGACTTTTCTTTTTATCAAAATTGTATTAACTTAGTTTATATGAAATGGAATCTTTGAATGTGATTTTGACACCCTTGGCAACGCAAAATTAATTTGAAACTGTTACACACTTATCAAGGACCGATGACAATGCAACAATTTCAATAATTTTTCTGAAAAATGGCGTTGTGCTTAATATACGGACCTACCTTGCCAGTGTCACAGGTTTGAATACCACGCAGGACAACATTTTGAGCGATCCACAAATTGTTGTTCTGTGTCTGGATCTAATTTGTGTCCGTTAATTATGTTTGTAAAGGCTCCTGTAATGCAAGGATTATTTTCTTAGTGTACGTTATTGTGTTTTAATACAAATAAGATCTAGTTGGCGTGACTCTATAAATGTTGCAATCCCTATTTTCTGAATCGCACTTTTTAGGGTGCCGTACCTAAAGGAAAAAACGGAAGCCTATTACTAAGACTTCGCTGTCTGTCCGTCCGACTGTCTGTCTCAATCTCTGGCTGTATCTCAAGAACCACGATAGCTAGATAGTTGAAACTTTTACAAATTATGTATTTCTATTGCCGCCTTAACAACAAATACTATAAACAAAATAAAATAAATATTCAAGAGGGGCTCCCTTACAACAAACACGATTTTTTGGTCCTTGTCATAGATATTGGTACGGAACCCATCATGCGCGACTCCGACTCGCACGTAGCCGGTTTCTTAGTTGTTATCTACAAAATTATTACATTTTTGTTTAGTTTTTTTGGTACTAACTATTTCATTTCTATAAAAATAACACCGAGTATCAAGAATCTCTATTGAGGAAGGGCTTCACGAACATACTTATTAATGGATATAAATAACACTGAGACTCGATACAATAATTTGTGAATCACTTAAAGTACTACCTATTCTACCTTGAAATCGAACCCAAGCCCAAAGACGTTGTTATTTAGACTATAACGGTATCCATGCGGTTATATATTACCTAAGAGATAAGCTGAAATATTATTCACTAATTTATTAATAACCAATTTAAATATGAATATTTTATCTTGACAGGCGAGCATTCTACCACTGAATGTTATTGTCTCCGTGTGGTGGCCGAATAAGAATACAATTCACCATTTTCTTTTATTTTTATTTTTTTTTTGAGGTTGGCTACGTTATGGACTCTCTCCGCCCAAGGAGTCCGTCGCGACGATGCTGCCCCATAAGCTACCATATTCGCTCTCCATCGCCACTGGTACCGATTTCTTGACTGGCCGGACCGTCCCTTTCGACCCCCCCACCATCAGGACAGTGTTGCCGGAGCGTCGCCCTCACGCAGTCGGCCTCTCTGCGTAAGGAATTGTATCTGTGCTAAACATTAATTAGCGTATGTCATTAAACTCATATACACCATGAGCCTAACATAAAATAAATTTAAAAACAAATAATGCAAGTTACAATATTCTAAAGTGTAACGAGGCGGTCTGTACGACCCGTATTTGCACTAAAATTATCATGAAAATGGTATTACGTTGAACACTTTTGGCTAGAGGTCCTTTAAACGACTCTACTAATGTCCACTTATATATTGCTCTATAAAAGTTATGAGTTTTCTGAATAAATAGTTTGAAAATTAGTTTTAGAAATGTTTTAAACATCGCACGTTGTCGTCTACTGGGCTCGAGCCTGCTCCGCATTAGAAAAGAATAGACCTACTGTACCATTCTAGTCAGACATGTTGATATAGGGTTTTATATCAAGTTTACTTCTCTTGCATAGATGTTATGTCCATATTATATTCCTTAGTCGTCCTTTACGACATTCACGGTCAAGATAGGGAGTGGTGAATTGTATTCCTACCACGGGGAAACGTCGAACGTAACTGGATTACTTTTTTCAAATATGCCGTTTTGAAACATATCGAATAGAAAGTTTTCCGTGTGGTGACGTAAGAATACAATTAACCACCTACCATGTCTTACGCGTGGGTGTCGTAAAAGACGACTAGAGGATACAATATGCATATTCTTCTATACCAGACTATACACACGTCTTCTGTGTAGTGACACAGTAAGTATACATAATACGTACAATAGGAATACAAGATGTGGTAAAAGACGACTAAGGGATATAATACGCATATAACATTTATGCAAGAGAAAGAAAACTCGAAATAAAACCCTATAGAAACATGTTTGACAAGCATGGTATAGTAGGTCAGTTTCCTTTCTATTGGAAGGAGGCTCGAGCCCAGCAGTGGAACGTATGTAAGGTAAGATGAGTATGACGACAAATAGGAAATAGATTTGCCGACATTTTCACAATTCGAATAAAAATCTTGTAGGAAATAAAGGGACGTTAATCAAATTAAAAATGATTGATTTTTAGACATGTTAAAAATTAATGCTATAGCCAATATAATTTTGGATAAATTTTAGTTAGTTTGTCTATTAAATCATCATTATTCGCTCGTGAAATAAATTTATATTATGAAGCTTCGAGAAAAACATTGTTTGTATCTTTTTCTTTCTTTGAATTAGACTTTTTAATTAGCAAAGAGCCTTTTCCTTCTTTAATCTTCTTATAAGATTGTGAGATTGTCCAAATTAAAATTCAGCAAAGCTCTACTTAGTTTTATCGGCTTTATAAACAATTCTGTTTCTCATTTAAATGAGTCTTAGCTATTTGGCGAATAATTATTATTATGGGATTAAAGCAATGCGAGATTTTTTAAGTGATTTCATCTTTTTTGTAAATTTATTATCCTTCTTTATTTCGCAAATATGAAAAGGATCTCTTAAGAAATATTTTACTTTGCGAAAATATTACTTTGAGGAATTTTTTACAATATTGTTAGAATTAAATATTCTGTAATGTACAAAGATTTTTACATCTACTATATAAAAATGGATGAATGAATAAATAATGCCGACTTTAGAAATTAGGTTAATAGTTATTTACTTTTATTAATACTCAAAACAGTTCCCTGTATTCCCCGGTGCAAGGACAGAATACAATTGTCGTCACCCTTACTTGTCCATAGGAGTCGTAAGAATCAGCAAAGGGTCTCTTTTTAGCAGGCCACACACACACACACACACACACCCCGCCCAATCCGCCCGGGATTACGGATGGACGGCATGCGATTCCATAACCTAACATATTCCCTCCCCAACGTCATTGGGCCGACCATTGTTACCGATTCCTTGACTCCCGTGACTGGCCCGACGGGTTACCCTTTCCGGAATCGTCCCATTCGACGCCCCAGCAAGAAGACGCAGCAACTATCTTCTGGGAAACTTATACACCCACTGCCATCGCAACCCAACTAATAAGCGTAAGGATTATGGCATTATTTCTCCCCGTAAAAAAATATGTGAGTAGATTTATGCCCAGCTGTGGTCTAATAGGCTGATGGATAGATGAATTACTCAAAAATGTTTTTGTCGTTAGTTTAAATAAAATCTCTCGAAGTATTTCATCAATTTTAAAGTTTGATTCGCAATTTGGAAGATAAATTTCTGCTTTAATGACTTAATAATAAATAAATAAGTATATCAGAATTATTGTTTTTTAAAATGTCAATCGGTGAAGATATTCATCATCATCATCATTGCAGCCAACATACGTCCCACTGTTGAGCTCGGGCCTCCTCCACAATGGGAGAGAATTTGACCTACTATATCATACTGGTCAGGCATGTTGGTATAGGGTTTCATTTCGAGTTTTCCTTCTCATATTATATTCCTTAGTCGTCTTTTAGAAAAACCATGGACAAGAAAGGGTTGGTGAATTGTCTGCCTATAGCCGCGGGCCGGTCCATCCGAGATAATACAACACTCTCGTAGAAAAACGACGTCTGTCTGAGTAGTAGCAATTTATTACTGCATTTCGTTCGGTGAGGGAGAGAGCTAATGCCCAACTTTCTAACGACCTTGCCGCTGTGAGCGGCAGCTAACCGCGGAGCGGCGCACAGTAGGAAAATCGCGTATGTTTCGTCTCAAAACTCCGTATCTCAGTTGTTTCAAAACTAAATGAGCAGTAATTTTGCACACATATACTTGAATGTTTTAAGTTTAAATGAAACAACTTTGATTTTAAAAAATCTGTTTATAAATTAATTAAAAAAAAATATTTAAAAAAAAAATACAAAATATGCTTGTTTAATTTACATAAAATGGTAGAACATAGTAATAACATATTATAAACGTATACTACACTATTACTACATAGGCCTACCTACTATATATACTAAAATGGCAGACCAAACTAGAAAAAAAATTATAAATAAAACTACTTTTACGGATTATATCGCGTTTGTGTTAATTATTTATATATGTATTATATATAAATGTCTCACTTTTTGTGCGTGAACTTACCTTCTATACGTTATTATTCTAAGGCATAACGCTTATACAGCCAAATTGTGTATACATTTTTATATTATTTTTTTATCTTGATTTTGTTCTTATTGTTCACTTTTGGTATTATTTAATTTATAGTTATTTTATTTTTTGAGTTTTGATACTATTCTTAACAGAGTGTTTTCTTTGGTCATTATTTTTATTGTTGTTATTATTAATATTTGCACGTGTAGTACGTATTTATTTTAGTTTTAGGTATTCTCAACAAAAATACTGTTCTAAATAAGTAGTAAGCGTTGAGTTTGCTGACTATCGTCACATCATAGGCCGCTACTGAAAAACAGCATTGTGGTGTTACCGCAACATAAAGCTGAGTAGCGATCCTTTTACTAGCTTGCGGGTGGGATCCCAGCTTTTACATCTATGTATATGTAAAATAAGTTGTACAAATATGTATCCCCCTGCGAGGGAGAAATAAACAATTTTTCTTTCTTTCTTTCTGTATTGAGTGACTTTGCAAAATTCCATGAGCTGCAGTATCATTTACCATCAGGTGTGCTGTTTGCTCGTTTGTTACCAAAAGGATGTTACGTCTTAACGTATAAGAATAAATTAAAAAAATAATAATGGCATAATACTAATTTATTTCAATAATTAAAAAAATAATAACATAATACTAATTTCAATATGGAGGTTCCACCGAGATACTAATTTATTTCAATAATTAAAAAATAATAATAACATAATACTAATATTCATTAGGCACATTACAGATAAAGATGAATATGCAAAATAATTATTTAATTAAGAAGCCTCGGGAAGTGGGTACGTCACCCTCAAGCGTATTCCAGGTCCAACATCTAACCGAACTCAGCACGCCCCTGATAGGGTTATCCAATAGTCCCCGCTTGGTTCACTTCACGGGGTCTAGGTAACTCGGCTGCAGCTACGACTGATCTCCGAAGACGGTGGTCCTGGACCCTGGAATCACGTAGGTAGGGTGGACAATAAGTAGCCATCCTTAAGGGTACCGTGACTGCGGCGAACGGATAACGCTAGCAGAAGGGACTGGATCGGTTACAGTGATCTAGGCGAGGCAGTCACGGTATTATTAATATAATACTAAGCGGAAGGACTTACAATAAAATTAACGGTTAACTATATTTAAATTAAATAATTAACATACCAATGGAATGTGATGTGGTTAATTCTATGTGATATACATGTACCTGATATATGGCTAAATAACGACGTCAAGCATTAATAAAGCTCTAAATATGTCGTTAGGCGAATTTAAATTGCACTAGTACAATACAATCCAATATTATGCACATTGGTTCTACTTCTAATAATCAATAAAAGCACAACAACTTACCCAATACGGGGTTATTATAATTCACTTTAAACTTTATAATGTCCATATAGGTAACGATATATATAAGTGTTAACGATATACATTTATTATTTTAATATTAATTACCGTCGCGCACGAGTAGCGTGTGCGAGCTCCAGGCTCAAGTGCGGGCTGCGCTCGGCGCTCTCAGGCTGCCGATACAGATATACCCTCTTAAATTTTACGATAACGTAACAGTACCCCCCTTCCTCGATAAGGATTTTTGTTCCTTAAGAAAATCCGTACCCTGAAGTTGAAATATATAAATTGTAATGAATAAGGAGTATAATAATTAGAAATTTATAATGATGCTACTTTTAATTTAAGATCTTTAATGTGCCAAACACCTATCGGCCGACCGTTCATATCCTCCAATACATAAACTAGTGGAGACTTCTTTTCAATTACTCTACACTTTTCAAATTTAGGTGCAAGTTTTTTACTAAAACGCGCACATTTATCGCTTTGGAAGAAGGTACGCTTCCACACTACGTCCCCTTCATTAAATTCAGTATGTTTACGCCGTGAACTATAACGTTGACTTGATTTTTGATGATTGTGCCAAAGAGCAGATTGCACCTTACCAAATACTTCAGCTAAATGACCCAGATTCTCACCATATACATCACGAGGAAGGAATAAAATTTCATTGCTATTGTCGTTATCAATATAGTGTGAACCACAAGGTACCAACTCTCTTCCATGTACTTAAAATGAAGGTGTAAAACCTGTTACCTCATTCACGGAGTTGTTGATAGCGAATTGAATCTTGGGTAAGTTCACGTCCCAATTCCTATGATCGTTATTTACAAACGTTGATATTGATGTGACAATAGTCCTATTGTACCGTTCTACGTTATTAATTTGCGGTGTGTATTTAGGTGTAAAATGTACGTTTGGGATTTTGTATTTCTTTAAAAGAGTGTTCATTTCGCGTCCCGCAAACTGTGTCCCGTTATCCATAATTATAGTCTGAGGGATACCATGAACCAGCAAAACATTATCCTCGAGATGCTTACAAATAACATTAGCAGTAGCTTGTCGTATTGGAAAAATTAGACAATATTTAGAAAAGCAGCAGTTAACGACGAATATGTAATTGTTTCGTTTCTTGCTACTGGGCAAGGGCCCAACAATGTCTATGGAAAGAGTTTGAAAGGGGCGGGCACAGTCCTTTGGGCGGCCCATCTTTCCTAAGGGAGCGTGTGAAGGTTGTTTATAGGCTAAACACGTATCACAATCATTAACATATTTAACAGTGTCTGCGTACATACCGGGCCAGTAATATCTCAACTGTAAACGCTTATAGGTCTTATAGATCCCTAGATGAGCAGCAGTAGGGTCGGCATGATTTCTCTTAGTGATTTCCTCGCGTAGTTCTAGTGGTATAACTTCCTTCCAGCTAAATTCTGAGGTGAGGGGTGTTTTAATTTTCATCAGGCGGAATAGTGCGTTGCCCTCAACTCTATAGTTAGGATAGGAGGATGGAGAACTAATACAGCCATTATAAATATTAAGATACCACGTGTCGGTAGTATTTAAAGGCTGTTCTGGTAGATTATTAAGTGCCGCGATAGGGACACTTCTAGACAATGCATCTGGAATTATATTGTCTTTGCCTCGACGATGCTTAATCTCAAAATTAAAAGATGAAAGTCTTACTTCCCAACGAGCAAGACGGCCGGTAGGGTTAGTTAGGGATAAAAACCATTTTAGTGCAGAATGGTCTGTATATACTGTAAAGGTTTTGCCGCTTTCGAGGTAGCAACGCCAATGTTCCAAAGCAACCAGTACCGCAAGTGCTTCCCTCTCCGTAACACTGTAATTGCGTTCAGCAGCAGTAAGGGATCTGCTCATATATGCGATAGGATGTTCCTCACCATTAATAATTTGCGACAGCATAGCACCGACACCAAAATTACTTGCGTCTGTGTGAACTTCAAAGCTATGATTGAAATCGGGGCAAGCCAACACCGGTGCATTTACTAAGGCGCTCTTTAAAGTGTGAAAAGCTTTATCAGCCTCAAGTGTCCAAACAAAAGGAGATGCCCTTCTACCGCCAGCAGTTAGCTTGTTAAGGGGACCAGCTACACTGCTAAAGTGAGGTACGAAACGCCTATACCAAGATGCCGTTCCCAAGAATCTTTTAACATCTTTTTTAGAAGTAGGGGTTTTAAAATTTAGGATGGCTTCTACCTTAGCGGGATCAGTACGAAGACCATGCTCATCAACAATGTATCCTAAATAGCGTAAATCTTTTCTAAAAAACTGACACTTTGACAGGTTAACTGTGAGGTTCGCTTGTTTCAGTTTCTCAAGAACACGACCTAGTAAATGAACGTGTTCCTGAAACGTACTACTAACTATTATTATGTCATCCAAGAAACAAAAGACCTTTAGCTCAAATTCAGGGCCAAATAGAGTATCTACCAAACGCTGTTGTGTAGCTGGGGCATTTGATAGCCCAAAGGCGGTTACTTTGAACATAAAAGTTCCTCGTCCGGGTACATAAAAAGCCGTCTTTTCGCGATCTTTTGCGCTAATAGGAATCTGCCAAAATGCCTTTGAAAGATCTATGCTAGACAAAAACTTAGCATCTCTAAGGTTATCAAGGATTTCTGAAACATAGGGCAGCTTATAAGCATCCTTTTTTGTGACAGAGTTTAGTTTTCTACTATCCAAACAAAACCGAGGTTGCCCATTTTTTTTGTCAACTAATAGCACCGGCGATGACCAAGGACTTTCACAAGGCTCTAATACGTCTAGGGCTAACATTTCGTCTACCTGTTCTGTTATTATCCTTTTCTTTTCGGGTGATAAACGATAATACCTTTGCCTAATAGGTGTTGCATCACCAGTATCTATTCGATGTTCAATTAATTTAGTTCTACCGAGACCGTTCATTTCGAAAGATACCCGCTTAAATTGATCAATAATATTATCAATTTTTACCTTTTGAGAAGCCTCAAGATTAGCGTAGTGTTGTATAACAGACTCGGTACAAGTGGCTGCATCGTTAGAAATTAAAATCTCGGATAAGCAGGGACTGTCATTCGTGAGTAATTTTATATTTTTAATGTTATTAGGAAATATTTCAAATTTAGTCCAGAAATCAATTCCTAATATTAGCTGTGATTTGATTTCTGGTACAACATGAGCCTTAATTATCATACTTTTATTATTAAAATACAGAGGCAAGAGTACAAATCCTAAGGACTTCATATTTTGTCCTCCCGCGGCAGTAATAATTATAGTTTCAGAATTGTCTATCTCTATGTTGTATTCATGGAGCTTTAAATGTAAATTATTACCTATAATGCTTACAGCAGAACCGGAATCCAATAACCCGTAAACAGTTAAGGATTCATTTTGAATATTAACTTTGACAGAAGGACGGGGGTCATTAGATGTTATATAATTTTTGATTGCAGCAACAGTGGTATAAGTACTAAAAAATTTGTTTATAAAGTTAAGCCAATTGGTCCAATCATCTTTATCAAACCTTTTATTGTTGCTGCAATAATTTGTTAGTTTTTTGACTTAGGTTCCTTAGAAAACACGTTACAATTGGGGCAATCTGGATATCGAAAATCCTTCTTACCACACTTAAAACAGATTATAATCTTAGGCTCTTTACAGTTCCTTAATGAGTGAGAATTTGTACGGCATCTAGGACAATAAACTGAAGTTCGGTTATGTTTATTAATAACCGCATCAACTGGCTGTGTTTCGATTACACTAGTGTTGTAATTATTTGTGCTTTTAGTTGCAGAGTATGTTTTATTGAAAGTATTAGATGGTCTAATATATGCAAATTCTGGTGCCATAGTATCCGAAGTGACTTTTGGAGGTTCACGGAATTGAGAAACGCGCACCTGATAGTTTTCATAATTACGACATGTAGTGCGTAATTCTGAAATTGATTTAGCTTCGGGACAACACGATAATATAGCGGCGTAACAAGGCCTAATATTATGTAAAAGTATTTCAAGTTTTTCCTCTTCAGGTACTTTTTTAGATAGTCTTGAAAACAACCCTTCCATTATAGCACAGTAAATAATAATAGATTCCGATTCACCCTGAGTACGTAATCGAATTTCATTCATGAGTCTGTAATCATAATCAAATTGACTGAAATCTCTTTTTAAAATAATAACTAATTCCTCCCAAGTGCTTATAGAGTCCCGAACACTGCGAAACCAATGTAAGGCCTCACCGTGAAAGATTTCTGTAACGAAAGCTAGAACGCGATCAGGTTTAATATTTCTAGCCTTCATTCGTTCCTCGACATCCTGTATGAAAGCCCGGACACATGTCTTACCGTCGAACCTTAACTTCGCTAAGTCTACAGCGATGCGATGATCACAGTTAAGTGACAAAATAGGGGCGGCTATATCATCCTGTTCAGTATTACTCTTAGAAGAGGCAACAGGCATAAAACAAGCTAATTCCTTGTGAAGGGATTGCAGTTTATGCGAGCACTCTTTGAATTGTATCAAATCATCTGGCAATACAGGTTGGATTCTATTTAAACGATGATGTATATGGTGAGCAAGGTTTTCAGATCTGTTAAATAAATTTTTATCAAATTTTGTTTTTAGAATTTGTAAATTATTCTTCAATTTAATTAAGCTATCCTTAGCACCCTTTATATCCTCTGTAGCTTCGAGGTAAGACTCTAATATATCCTCAGCAGGAAAGCATTTAACTTGCTTGATGATTTGTTTCCTTAAGTCCTGAACATTATCTGCAGGTACTTCCCCTCTAATCGCTACTTCATACTCAAGCTCAGTTTTTTGTAAGGAAAGGTACTTTATTTCTTTATACATGATTGTTTGAAATAAGTGATTTACAATTAAAAACAAAATAGGTATGTATAAGTAGGTATGTTGTGCAATTATTACTACAAAGGTGTAACTACATCGATAGAGTACAAATAATAACAGATTAACTGCGACATAGAACAATTAAAGCACAGGAAGAAAAACAGAATACAAGGTAAAACGAAACTAATGTCTATAAAAAACTAATAATCATTTGAAACAAAATTGTCCAATCCGTTACAAAACTATAATGAAGACGAAAAAAATCTAACGATCTTGTTAGACAATTTTTTTTTTTTTTTTTTTTTTTTTTTTTAGTAGGTATATAAAAGTATTGTATTCTAGTAGTAGGACAAAATATATTTAAAGTACAGACAAAATCGTTTCACAATTAGAAAATACCAAGCCACCGTCACCATAGGACTAACTACAAAATAATGAAAAAGACCAGGAATACGCTAGAAATAATTCTAAAACCACGATTCGGGCGCCATTGTTACGTCTTAACGTATAAGAATAAATTAAAAAAATAATAATGGCATAATACTAATTTATTTCAATAATTAAAAAAATAATAACATAATACTAATTTCAATATGGAGGTTCCACCGAGATACTAATTTATTTCAATAATTAAAAAATAATAATAACATAATACTAATATTCATTAGGCACATTACAGATAAAGATGAATATGCAAAATAATTATTTAATTAAGAAGCCTCGGGAAGTGGGTACGTCACCCTCAAGCGTATTCCAGGTCCAACATCTAACCGAACTCAGCACGCCCCTGATAGGGTTATCCAATAGTCCCCGCTTGGTTCACTTCACGGGGTCTAGGTAACTCGGCTGCAGCTACGACTGATCTCCGAAGACGGTGGTCCTGGACCCTGGAATCACGTAGGTAGGGTGGACAATAAGTAGCCATCCTTAAGGGTACCGTGACTGCGGCGAACGGATAACGATAACAGAAGGGACTGGATCGGTTACAGTGATCTAGGCGAGGCAGTCACGGTATTATTAATATAATACTAAGCGGAAGGACTTACAATAAAATTAACGGTTAACTATATTTAAATTAAATAATTAACATACCAATGGAATGTGATGTGGTTAATTCTATGTGATATACATGTACCTGATATATGGCTAAATAACGACGTCAAGCATTAATAAAGCTCTAAATATGTCGTTAGGCGAATTTAAATTGCACTAGTACAATACAATCCAATATTATGCACATTGGTTCTACTTCTAATAATCAATAAAAGCACAACAACTTACCCAATACGGGGTTATTATAATTCACTTTAAACTTTATAATATCCATATAGGTAACGATATATATAAGTGTTAACGATATACATTTATTATTTTAATATTAATTACCGTCGCGCACGAGTAGCGTGTGCGAGCTCCAGGCTCAAGTGCGGGCTGCGCTCGGCGCTCTCAGGCTGCCGATACAGATATACCCTCTTAAATTTTACGATAACGTAACAAGGAATAAAAAAAGTTAACTATTCCTTAGTTGTTAGCCGCCACTGGTCCTCCCACTGGCTCCTTTAAACTAGAATTCACAATGTCGGCTCATATACGTCCTACTGTTGGGCTCGAGCCTCCTCAAATATAGGAGGGAAATTGACCACCTCCACACTGGTCAAACGTGTTCGCATAGGGTTATATTTCGAGTTTTCCTTCTCTAATATATTTTGTATTAGTAAGACCACACTGTTGATAGTTGTCTGTCTACAGCCGCGGGCCGCACACTCGCAGAAAATCAACATCTGAGTAGTAGCAATTTGTTACTGCGCTTTATTCGCTGAGCGAGAAAGCCGGCAGACCATCTTTCTAAGGGTGTTTGCGTGTTTTAGTGATGGTTTTAATATCACCGAACCTCATTACACACTCCCTTCAATTTGTTCGCGGTAGGCGGCGGCGTTGCAAAGATCCATGAGCGTCAGTAACACTTACCATCAGGTGTACTGTTTGCTGATTTGCTACCGTTTGTAATCTATACCAATAAATAAAATTGGAGTGTCCGTTTGTAATGTCAAAATAATAGGCTTTTTTCATGCTCACACGGTTATTTGCACGACACCTATGCCTAAAATAGCAATTAAAAATTTTTGTCTGTCTGTCTGTCTGTTTGTTCCGGGTAATCTTCAAAACGACTGGACCGATTTCAAAAATTCTTTCACCAATGGAAAGCTATAATATCAGGGCGTAAACTAGGCTATAATATATCCCGATATTCCTACGGGAACGGGAACTACGCGGGTAAAACGACTATAACCTATAACCGAAGCGAAGCGAGGGCGGGTTGATAGTTTAAAAATAAAAATATGAGGAGTGATGATTTTGAACAAAGAAAATAAAGGCGGTGTCATATTTATTTCTTAATTCTTCACCACGTAGAGATAACTTGAATATAATTAACAGATGCAGTTCAATTTTAAACTAGATCAACCAATGTCCATGCCTACTATTGACATATTAAACTGAAATGTCAAACAGACCCTGCGAGCCGCTTCCGGCGGATGTGGCGCGTCATATCCGGTTGTGGAGGTTTGCATATTGCACGCGACATGTGTACAGCCTGTATTTAATGAACTTTGGATAACATTAAAATTTACTTCCAATAGTTTGCGTAACCAAAGATGATAAAAATCTATTTAAATAAAACTACATTACGGATTTTATCGCGTTTGTATTTGATTTTTGATTGAGCGACGTATAGATTACTTTGCAGCGTTCATGGTCACGGGCGGACTAAGATGTCTCACGTCCAACAAGTCATCGTTATTGCAGAAAATTTATAATTATCTACCCGATACAGAAATTAGTTATTAAATATTGACCCACATTTTGATACAAATTTATTGCCAGTGTAAGAAGAAAATGATTCTATATGAAAAAAAAAATATTGTTTATGGTTAGTAATTATTTAACATTAAAATTAATAGTAATTATACTTAAAAAATACTACCACCGGATCGGAACACGGCCACACTGAGAAAGATCCGGCAAGAAAACTCAGGTGATATGATGCTAAATTAAGCTTGACGCTAAAAAAACATGACGCTAAAAAAAATCTATTTAATTGAAAAATACAATTTACCGCCCCCTCTCTTGCCCATAGGTGTCGTAAAAGACGACTAAGAGATATATAACGCATATGACATCTATGCAAGATACGTAAAACTCGAAACAAAACCCTATACCAACCTGTTTGACCATCATGGTATAGTGAGGTCAATTTCCCTCCTAATGTGGAGGAGGCTCGAGCCCAACAGTGGGAGGTTTATGAGCTGAAATATATAATAATACCAACAAATGCCCACGGTTTCACTCCTACTTTATGTTCCTGTGGGAATATAGGGATAAAATAACTTATGTTACAAGCTGATAGTAGTTCTCTATAGGTAAAATGATTTTTATAATCAATTCAGTGAAAAAACCTAACAATCTAGTATACTACCACCGGATCGGAACGCGGCCTCACCGAGAAAGATCCGACAAGAAAATACTAAATAATTTAAAAAGGCGGCTTACTTTATCTTACTAAAAAGGATTTGGATTTATAATATAATCTTCAACTATTACTAGTGTGGGTCAAATCTATACAATAAAGTATTCGAAACGTCGGGCAATCAAAAATTAAATACAAACGCGATAAAATCCGTAAAGTAGTTTTATTTTACAACTAGCAACCCGCCCTCGCTTCGCTTCGGTTTTAGTCGTTTTACCCGAGTAGTTCCCGTTCCCGTGGGAATACCGGGATAAAATATAGCCTAGTTTACGCCCTGATATTATAGCTTTCCATTGGTGAAAGAATTTTTGAAAGCGGTCCAGCAGTTTTAAGGATTACCCGGAACAAACAGACAGACAGACAGACAAAAACTTTTTAATCTGCATTTTAGGCATAGGTGTCATGCAAATAACCGTGTGAGCATGAAAAAAGCCTATTATTTTGACATTACAAACAGACTCTCCAATTTTATTTATTGGTAAGATAGATGTGTAATACTCGCGTAAGCATCAGAAATCATTACATTTACTCTCATAATTTTCCCTATCGTGCTAAAAGAAGTATAACTTTAAAACTATATAAGTGATGTACACGTTACGCATGGAATTATTTAAGTTCATTCAACCACTTATCGAATGTGAATCGACAATGGTTGCAATTTATTCAAAACGTTATCGATCTCCTGTCTTCGGTCGTGTCTTTAATTATTTATAGCTCCGAACCACCTGGCCGATGAAAGCTGTGTCTATATTGCGAGATTTATATTAAAATCAAATATTACATCTTTTTTTTATAATAGGCTAAAAGACTACTTATCTTTTTTTTTAATTTTGATTTGCTGACCCGACAGACGTTGTCTTGTACACAGTTTATATAGTCGTTAAGTATCCTTAATTTTTTTAGTTTTCTGCGCTACATTCTTAATTTATTTTTCGTAAAAGCCTTTGCGAAGTATTAGAAAACTTGAAAAAACATGGAAAAATCGGTAAAGTCGTTCTCAAGTTATGTTATTGTCCTGCCCGAACAGCGCCACCTACCGGATCCAATTGTGAATATAAACCATCCTCGAATCCTCTAGAATACGCAAAAAAATCATTACAATCGGTCCAGCCGTTTAGGAGAAGTTCAGTGACGTACACAAGAATTATATATATATAAAGATAAAGATTAAAAGTTCTGTCGTCTTTGTCCATATGAGGACGAAATAAGAATAGAATATATTCCTTAATTATCTTCCTATACTTAAATGTCATAGACACAGGAAAAATGTGGAGGATTTTGTAGGCAGCGGCTTGGCAAGACCCTCGGTACTGCTGAGAACCATAAGCGACAGTTATCACTTACTATCATGTATTCTGCTTCTTCATTTACCATCAAAATGCAATAAAACGAAGACGCGGTTTTATCATTGGACGGTTGGCACTCCATAGGCTCTTCAAACTTGTGCCTGATGCCGCCCTAGCCGAGGCCGCGGATGACCGGACCGCAGGGAGCCTGACCACGCGACGGCGAACGACGGGAAGGGGACGTCGAGAGGAGAGAGTATTCCGTTGGACGGACAACGGAGGACAAGAAACTCAGTACCGGTGGACGGTACAACGACGAAGGCGACGTGCTACGATGCCCTTCTGTCGCCGCAGACGGATAAGTTGGATATTTATTCCTGAAGACAATTTATCCGTTTGATGACGGAGTAAGAATACAAATCACCACCCCCGTTTTTGACAATGGGTATCATAATTAAGGGATTATATATGCATATAAAATCTGTGAAAGAGAAGAAAACTTGACATGAAACACTATACCAATACCAGCACCACCGTGGTCAATTTACCACCTATTGCAGAGGAGGCTCGAGCCCAACAGTGGGACATATGTGAACTGAAATGATGATCAAAATAATCACGAAATTCTCTTACATGATTGTTATACGCATGTTGAAGTCCTTAGTCGTCTTTTACGACACCCACGGGCAAGATAGGGGACAGTGAATTATGTTCTTACTTCGTCACTGCACGGAAAAATAAATATTATTATACTGTGTATATATTTTATACATTAATTAACACGTTGAAATGGCGCCGCAGAATTAGCAGGTTGAAATGGCAATGGGCAAGCCATATCGCTCGTCGAACCGACAACCGTTGGGGAAGAAAGGTTCTTGAGTGGCGACCACGAATCGGATGGCGCAGCGAAGGACGACCGCTCACTAGGTGGACTGACGACATTCTCAAAGTCGCGGGGAACCGTTGGATGCAAGTGGCCCTGGACCATTCCGTGTGGCATTCTCGTGGGGAGGCCTATGTCCAGCAGTGGACGTCTGTAGGCTGATGGATGGATGGATGGATGGATATTGTATAGGTACGTAATAACCTTTGCAATGTGTACTATGAAAGAAAAGTACATATTGAATCGACCCCAAGTAATTGGAATAAAAAGGACAAAGATATACCTATTTAACTGAAATTTAATATTTTCATTACAAAAAATCTATTCGTTTTCCTACGTGTATTAACCCTTATAAACGTATGTTTATCAAAGTGGTTAGATTTATATGTACTAAATCCTGTGAAATATTGAACGAGTGACTTATTCACTCGTTATCACGTCAATATATACACTGTATAATGATTACTATTTACTATCCATACTAATATTATAAATGCGAAAGTAAGGATATTTGTTTGTTTGTAACGCTTTCACGCTTAAACCACCGAACCGATTTCAAAAATTCTTTCACCAATGGAAAGCTATAATATCAGGGAGTAACATAGGCTATATTTTATCCCGGTATTCCCACAGAAACGGGAACTACACCGCGGGTAAAGGGACTGAAACCGAAGCGAAGCGAGGGCGGGTTGCTAGTATATAATAAACGAGCAATTCTTGTATATATATATTCAGGATCTCGGCAACGACTCCAACGATTTTGATGAAATTTGGCATACTAGAAGTTTCGAGGCCAAAAAATCGATCTAGCTAGGTTTTATTTCAAATTCAAATCCTTTATTATGTATAAACCCCGCGGGGGCACTTATATATGGTAATTTTTTTACATTTTACCTTAAATTACTATCGGATCGGAACGCGACCGCACTGAGAAGATTCGGCAAGAAACTCAGTGGGATTGTATTTATAGAAAATGTTGTTCTGTCGGTGTTTTTAGCAAATCAATACAATGATATAAAATGTTATTGACATTCTCTGAATAGGAATTCGAATTTCGTCGTCGTTATCAAGAGTGGCAATAGCTCAATTGGGAAGTTGTCCAGTTTTCTTTTTATTTTGTTTTGGCATTCAAACAGCGTGGGATCGAATCTCGGTGTTATTATTATTCTGTATTTGTAAGTTTTGATATTTTTTTCATTATATAATTTTTATTTTTTATTAATATATGTATATCTAAATAAATTCGGCAAAAATGCAACAAAAATATACCGAGCAAAGTTCGGTGAACCAGATATTTTACTATATATTGTTAACTACGCTGGATAATGATTTTATTTGCACTAAATGAGTAGGACAGGGATTTTTGGCGTGAATCTGGAAGTGCCATGTGGTGTTCTTGTATTATATTCAATATCTTAGTGTTTTAACGTGTTATATTCAATAATCTTGATGGCATTTTATGTAATATATAGCGGCAGAAATGCTCAGGTGTAGTGAATATGATATAAAACTGCTATACATACTTTTTTGTTTCCACCAAAATTCTCAGAAGATACCCTTTACAGTGGCCATTACACTGTTGAAGTCGACACTTTAACTTACTGACAGACCATTACTGACATGAAGAAAACTGATAACTTGAAAAGATAATTATAACTCGACACTGGCAAAAATGGCTCGTATTTGTAGCTGATTATCAAGATAAAAAAAGAAGAAGAAGAGTAGAACAGCAAGTACATCAAACATATGTTTTTAGTTTATATTTTTGAGCAACGTAATTAAGAGTTAAATTTAAATTTTGCAGGAAGGATTAAAATAGGATGACCGGACCGGGGATATAGTCCGGGCAACCGCGGAGAGGTTAACCTCGCGACGGCGATCGGTGTCCCGGTAGGGGACGTCGATGAGAACTCCCTCGGGGTATTCCGTCGGGTCGACCATTAAAGTCAAGGAACTCTGCACTGGTGGGCGGCCCAACGATGAAGGCGACGTGTTGTACGGGTGGGTTACTGGTGTGCGTGCTTACGCCCCTCTGTCGCCCCGGACGGAGCCGAGCGAGGAGTGCGCCGACGCTAACCCACCACCAAAAACAAAAAAGGGGCGGATTAAAATAATATATATTTTTATAACAATTACAGCTAGACAAAGAATTCTCTTGTTAATAAATCAAACCTTTAACATTGTATAGACGGTTAGTCAAACTACGCCCCTATATATTCTAGTGCCATAGGAACATAGATATTATTGCAGAAAAACGTTCAAAAATAGGTTATTTAGTTGAAATTTTGACCATTATTTATTTTGTATTGTTCGCCCTTAGAGGCATCATATTAAACCCATACACATAACCTCAAAAGTCAAGTAACCGCTAACGCGACACTAAATTAGTTTCCAACTAGCGCCCTCTGCCAGAGTGTGTTACATGCTAGTTTTAATTAGTTACAAAGGTACCTGGTATTAACCGAGACGAGTTTAACCCAGTTAAGGTCACAACTCCCAACAACTTATCATTTCAATGAAAGTAAGTTATATTTTTTATGATGGTAGATAAATATTTTTTTATCGGTACTTCAACATGTGAATCGATTATTATTTAATATTTTATTGTATTTTAATATTTAAGTACTGGGCGACAGAGCTCCGGTTGGCTTTATTCGAAATTCTTTTTTTAGCATATTTTTTTTGATTGACTGTAAATCTTTTTTGTATTTTATTATTGAAACTAGCACCCGCCCTCGCTTCGCTTCGGTTATAGGTTATATTCGTTTTACCCGCGTAGTGCCCGTTCCCGTGGGAATACTGGGATAAAATATAGCCTAGTTTACGCCCTGATATTATAGCTTTCCATTGGTGAAAGAATTTTTGAAATCGGTCCATCCGTTTTGAAGATTACTCGGAACAAACAGACAGACAGACAGACAAAAATTTTTTAATTGCTATTTTAGGCATAGGTGTCGTGCAAATAATCGTGTGAGCATGAAAAACGCCTATTATTTTGACATTACAAACAGACACTCCAATTTTATTTATTGGTATAGATAACGTCTGACCAGCGTGGAATAGTAGGTCAATATCTCACCCATTGTGGTCTAAACATAAAAGTGGGACATATATCCATATAGGCTGAAATGATGATGATACAAATATTGGAGACAGAGCTTCAATTGGTTTTTTAATATTTTTTTATCATATTTATTTTCGATTGCTTGAAAATTTATGCCGTGTGAATGCTTCAGCATTCACTTTGGGGGGCGCGGCCGGAGCACCTCCTCGTGGTGCTCCCTGGTAACGTCCATTTGGACGTCATGCGTCCATTTGGACGGCCATGATTCCGGCAGGGGGGAGTCTCCGCGTGCAGCTCTGGTGGGATCTGACCCGGGGCCAATGGGGCGGATGTGCCTCATGGCACTCCGTGACGGGTCGGTCGCTCGCGAGCGGCTAGACCCGGAAGGCCCAAACCGTAATCCTGAGCAGGGAGATCAGGACCGGGGGTCTTCGGACCGCGGGGAAGAAAATCCCTATAAAAAATCACCCCAATCTTAAGTTTGGCCTCTCGGCGAGGAGATGTATGACTGGTGGGTTAAGAAGCGCGCGAGCGTCCAGTCGTTAGAGTGGTAGTCAAGGCAAGACTTAAAAACGTCCAACAAGATGGCAGAAGTCAATACACGTTTCACTTCACCAGAGGGTCCCGGCCAGGCCGGGGAATCCCTTGCTGTGCCGGTGCTTGCGCGCGACGTCCATTTGGAGTCGCGCCCAAGTCCCGGCACAGTCAGTCCCCAATCGTATGGGTGGGGGACAACTACTGCCTCAGAAGCCGCGAGCCCGGCTCAACACCAAGTGGCTCAGGGGGGGAAGGGGAACGAGGAGGAGGTGCAGGTGCGGAAGAAGACCCGGAGGACGAAGCCGAGGCGTTCCGCCGCTGCACGAGCCCGCATTAGCGCCACTGCATCTAAGGCGTGGCGGGCGCGGATAAAGGCTGAAGCCATTGCCGCACGTGACGAGGGCGGCAGCATTGCTGCTGCAGGGCCGTCGCGGGACGGGGGTTGCGTTGCTGCCCAGCCATCGGAAGAGGAGAGGGAGAGGATGGAGACCTCTGCAGGGCCGCCGCGTGAGGAGAGCGGCAGCAGCAGCGGGTCCGAGCATGAGGGCGGCATTGCCGCAGAGCCGTGCATAAGGATAGCAGGCGAAAGCTCCAAGCTGTCGAGCGATGAGGGCGGCAATCGGAGATGGTACTGACGGACGTGGGCGGAAGTGCCGCAGAGCCGTCCACCGAGGAGAGCAGCACCCCTTGGGTGCAAGTCGGCCGGAGTAGGGACGAGGGCGGTGGATGCGCCGCAGGTAGGCAGATGTTAGGCGCGCCGTCGGTTGAGGGTTCAGTTAGGCCGTCGTCGTCGCCGTCGTCGTCGCCGAGGAAGAGGACGGAGAGGGCTGCAAAGGCGCCAGCTCCAGCCCCAAGTGCGAGGAAGAGGGAGGAGGCCCTCCCCCCGAGACCCTGGAAGCGCCCCCTGCAAGAGGGTGGCCGCTCCAACACCGACTCGGAGGGGAGTTCCATCATCATGCCTCCTCCCAAGGTCCCGACCATGCGCCGGGGGCGCAGAGGCCGAGGATCGGTGGTGGCGGCGTGGCCGGGGACACCGGGTCCGGCCGGCCACGGTGGCGAGGTGGCGGCCCTCCAGGCCGCGAACGCCCGCCTTAGTGAGGAGGTCTCCGGCTTGCGGGAACGCAACCGCAAGCTGGAGACGAAGCTATCGGCGATGCGACGGGAGAACCGCGGGTTGGCCAAGGAGATGGCCGACCTGCGGGCCCAGTTCGCGCGCCTGGCGCCGGCCGCGCCGCCTGTGCCAGCCTCGCCACCGAAACGGGCTGCGCCGGGGAGGGCGGGCCCGTCGTCTGCGCCCGTGGCGCCGGCTGCGCCCGTCGCGGCTGCTGCGCCGGCTGCACCCGTCGCGGCTTCGGCGCTTCCTCCCCTCGTCGTGGTCCCTCCGCCGGCTCGTGGCCGCGGGAGACCTCGGAAGGGGGAGGAGCCGCCGCCCGACGAGGTGCACGGCGTGTCGGAGTCGGCGGTACGCGTCATCCTAGCCCGAGTAGGGGTGATGGTGGATGCGCGTATCGCCGCCGTAGCGGCCAGGCTCCCGCCTGAGCCGCCCCTCCGACCGCCGCTCGCCGCGGACAAGGCGAGGCGGCCGCAAGCGTCAGCTCCCACCCCGCTGCCCTGTCAGGGTGGCCGCGTGGTGAGCTACGCTGCGGCCGCGGCCGGGCCCAAGGGGGCCAAGAAGGCCGGCAAGGTGCCGGTTCCCGCCAAGGCCGGGGCGCGGCCGGCGCCAGCGGCTGCACCGCAGGCGCCGGCCAGCGCACCCGCAACCGCTCCTGCTGCGATCAGCGCTGCTGCCAGGCTCGAACAGGGCTGGCAAGTGGCTGAGCGGAGCAGGAAGGCACGCGGCCAGAAGCGGAGAGCGGCGGCCAAGAGTGCCGCCGTGGCGCTCCCCAGGCGGGAGCCGGCAGAAAGGGGAAGAAAAGGTCGCGCAGGGGCCTCAAGTCGCCGAACACGGCCGCGGTGGTCATCATCATGCTGCCTGAGGCGGCTGAGAGGGGCCTCAACTATGAGGCCGTCCTAAAACGCGCCCGGCGGGAGCTGGACGTCTCCGATATCGGGGGCGTCGAGGCGAGGACCCGCAAGGCCCAGACAGGGGCTCGAATACTCGAGTTCCCTGGGGCCGAGGGCGCGAAGACGGCCGATAGTTTGGCCACGATGTTGAGGGGGCTGTTCGGGCCGGAGGATGGTGTCCGAATCGCCAGGCCTGTCAAGTGCGCAGAGATGCGCCTGACGGGCTTGGACGATTCCGTGACGGTGGAGGACGTCCGGGAGGCCATTATCGCGCGTACCGGGCCAGTCCCCGCTCCGAGCGCGGCCCGATCGCCCGTCAGCGCGGAGGAGGTGACGATGGATACGGACCGTTAATGGACCCCGTATCCATTCGTCTCCTCCAGGCCAACCTCAACCACACCGCCGGTGCGCAGGACGTGTTCCTGCAAGCCATGGTGGAGTGGTTGATAGGAGTAGCCGTAGCCGCGGAGCCGTACGTGGTGCCCGACCGGCCTAACTGGTTGGGTAGCACCGATGGCACCGTGGCAATCATCGCCTCCACGTCGTGGTCTTCGTCGCCTCTGACCCTTAGGGACAGGGGCGTCGGATACGTCGCGGCGGACTGGGGGGAGATTACGCTCCTCGAAGTCTATCTCTCCCCTAACTGGAGTGTGACCGATTTCGAGGCCTCCCTCACCATCATGGAGGCCTCGTTACGGCGAATGGCATCGCGCCAGGTCTTCGTCTTGGGGGACTTCAACGCCAAGTCCGTGGCGTGGGGGTCTCCCCGGACGAACGACCGAGGACGGGCGATCGAGGAGTGGGCGGCGGCACTGGGCCTCTGTTTGCTGAACTGGGGCTCGGTGCATACGTGCGTGCGACAACGGGGCGGGTCGATAGTGGACCTTTCGTTCGCTAGCCCCGAGGTCGCCGCACGCGTGGGAAGCTGGCGCGTCGTGGAGGAGGTGGAGACCTTGTCGGATCACCGGTATATCCGGATGGAGGTCTCCCCGGTAATCCCGACGCCCAGCAGGGGTCACGGGGCGGATGGACGACCTGCGTTCCCGCGATGGGCTGTGGGTCCCTTAGACCGGGACCAGCTGGCGAAGACAGCCATCGTTTACTCGTGGCTGTCCTCTGCCAACCAGTCGGACGGGGTGGACGCCGAGGCTGGCCGCATCCGCAGTGCGTTGACGCAGATCTGCAATGCCGCCATGCCCCGGGTACGGCGTCCGCCCCCGAGGAGGGCGGTCCACTGGTGGTCCCGGGAGCTGGCAGATCTCCGGGCCGCGTGCATTCGCGCCCGGAGGGCCTACACCCGCAGCCGGCGGCGCCAACGCGACGCGGAGCGGGAGGCCTTGCTGTATGAGGGCTACCGCAATGCGCGGTCGGCCTTCAGGCTGGCCGTCCGCTCCACCAAGGACATCAGCCGGCAGGAGATGCTGGACGGTCTCGACCGTGACCCCTGGGGACGCCCCTATCACGCGGTGCTGAATAAGTTCCGCGCGCGGGGCCTTCCCCTCACCGAGACTCTCCAGCCCAGCCTTCTCACCCGGGTCGTCGAGGACCTGTTCCCGCGGCGGGCGGAACACACGCCCCCGGTCATGGCTCCGCCAGACACTGACCGGGAGGCCGACGACGACAGTGTTCCGCCCATCACGGAACCCGAGATGGGAGTGGCGGTGGCGCAAAGTCCACCGCCTCCGGGCCCGACGGTGTTCCTAACCGCGTCTTGGGCCTGGTCCTCGACCACCTGGGTCCCCGCCTCAGGGAGCTGTTCGACGCGTGTTTAGCGTCCGGACGGTTCCCTGGGTGCTGGAAGGAGGGAAGGCTGGTGCTCCTGCCGAAGCCGGGACGGTCTCCGGGGTCGCCTTCGGCCTACAGGCCTATCGTGCTGCTCGATGACACGGGCAAGCTACTGGAGAGGGTGGTAGCTGCCCGCATCGAGGGGCACCTCGTCGGCACGGGGCTTGATCTGTCGGACGCCCAGTTTGGGTTTAGGAGGGGTCGTTCGACGATCGCGGCTCTGTTGCGCCTGAGGGCCGTGGCGACTGAGGCCGTCACCGGTGGGGGAGTGCTGTTGGCGGTATCCCTAGACGTCGCCAACGCATTCAATAGTCTGCCATTCAGCTGCATCAGGGAGGCGCTCCGGTATCACGGAGTGCCAGCTTACCTGAGGCGGCTAGTGGCAGACTATTTGGTGGGGCGCAGCGTCCTCTGTACCAACCGAGCAGGGGACGTTGTGCGAACGCCCATGACGTGCGGTGTCCCACAGGGGTCGGTCCTCGGACCCACCCTGTGGAACATCGGCTACGACTGGGCGTTGCGGGGGAGCCTCCCGCCCGGGCTGGGCGTGATTTGTTACGCCGACGACACGCTCGTCACAGCCCGCGGTGGGATGCTAGAAGAGGCGGTAAGCCTGGCGACCTATGGCACCGAAGAGGTCGTCAGGCGGATCGAGGCGCTGGGGTTGAGGGTCGCCCTGGACAAGACGGAGGCCCTCTTGTTCCATGGGCGCCTTATGAGCCCTCCCATCGGCGTCTCGATCACCGTCCGATCGGTTGACATCAGCATCCGGGCCCATATGAGGTACTTGGGCCTGGTGCTCGACGGGCAATGGTGGTTCCGGGAGCATTTCTGCAGGCTCGCTCCGCGGCTCGTCGGCGTGGCGTCCGCCCTATCGTGGCTTATGCCGAACGTGGGCGGACCGAGCGCTACGTGCCGACGGCTGTACACGGGGGTCATCCGGTCGATGGCCCTGTACGGCGCACCGGTGTGGGCGGGGTCCTTGACCGTCCGACTTAGGGCCCTTCTGTGGCGACCACAGAGGGTCATGGCGGTCAGGGCCATCCGCGGATACCGCACGGTGGTGATGGAGGCAGCGTGCCTATTGGCCGGGACTCCCCCGTGGGACCTGGAGGCGGAAATGCTCGCCGAGTTGTATCGGCGGGTGTCGGGGGTGCGCGGGGAGGGTGGTGTGATCTCGTTAAGGGATCTCACCGCCTGGCGCGTCGACGCCCGCCGAGACGTCATTGACCGTTGGGCAGTCCGGCTGGAGAGGCCTCGGTTCGGGGTACGAACCGTGGAGGCCTTCCGGCCGGTGCTGATGCAGTGGTTGGAAAGGCGGCACGGGGTGCTCTCCTTCTGACTAGTGCAGGTGTTGACGGGGCATGGGAGCTTCGCCAAATACCTGCACAGGGTCGTAAGGAAGGAGAGTACACCGTCCTGCCACCACTGCGATTGCGACGAGGACACGGCGCGCCACACGCTCTAGGCCTGCACGGCTTGGGCAGTGCAGCGCCGTGAACTCATCGCAATCATCGGTGCCGACCTGACGCTGCCGGCCATCGCTAGGGCGATGGTCGACAGCGTCTGGAACTGGGACGCGGTCGCAGCCTTCTGCGAGGCAGTGATCTCGCAGAAGGAGGTGGCGGATCGTCTGCGCGTGGAGCGCAGCCTTGATGAGGAGATCCGCCGCCGGCGACTGGGGCGGCGCAGGCGCAACTATCTGCGCCTCATGCCGCCCTAGCCGAGGCCGCGGGTGACGTGACCGGGGATTAGTCCGTCACCCGCCGAGAGGCCGACCGCGTGAGGAAAGACCCATCGACCGACGTTTTCCCCTCGAGGAGGACGTCGGTCGATGGGAGGGTACCCCGCGTAGGGGGTATGCCGTCGGGCCGACCACTGACGACAAGTAAACCTGCTCCGGTGGTCGGCCCGATTACGAAGGCGAGGTGGTTTTCGGGTGGGTTGCGGGAGTTGCGTGCTTAAGCCCCTCTGTCGCCCTGGACGGAGTGGTGCGGAGGCGCGCCGACCGCGACCCACTCAAAAAAAAAAAAAAAAAAAAAAAAAAAAAAAAAAAAAAAAAAAAAGCATTCACTTTAAAACTTTAACATGAAAACAAACTGCAAAACCTTTCAGGAGGAATTTGCCATTTTTTACAGTTTTTATTATTCCATACCCAAAGGGTAAAAACGGGGCCCTATTACTAAGAATTCGCTGTTTGTCCGTCCGTCTGTCTATCACCAGGCTATATCTCAATAACCGCGATAGCTAGACAGTTGAAATTTTTACAAATTATGTATCTCTGTTGCCGCTATTAACAAATCATCATTATCTTGCTCTTATCCCAATTACTTGGGGTCGACGCAATATGTCATCTGTTTTGACATATTGCAAAAAGTTTCGGCAATGACTTTTATGACCGGCCGCCTGCCTGACGTCAACCCTCCTTGGGAATGTAATCGTTGACCCAAATGGTACCAGATGGAGTTGGTCCGGGTCAATCTAGGGCTCTTAGTCGTCTTTTACGACACCCACGAGTAAAGCAAGGGTTGGTAGTATTCGAAGCCGCTACCACACAGCAAAAACAAAATTAAATAAATATATACGGGGCCCTTTTTTGCTCAATGGTACGGACGGAACCCTTCGTGTGCGAGTCCGACTCGCACTTGGCCGATTTTATGAAATTGTTCCGTGTGGTGACGGAGTAAGAATACAATTCACCACTATCTTGCCCGTGGATGTCGTAAAAGACGACTAAGGGATATAATTCGTATATAACATCTATACAAGAGAAGGAAAACTCGAAACAAAACCCTCCGCCAACCTGTCTGACCAGTATGGTATAGTGAGATCAATTTTCCTTCTACTGTGGCGAAAGCTTGAGCCTATTAGTAGGACGTTTATAAGCTGAAATGATGACAAGGAATTTACTTCATCATCATAACAGCCCACATACGTCCCACTGTTGGGCTCGAGCCTCCTACACAATAGAAGGGAAATTGACCTTACTATACCATGCTGGTCGGACAGGTTGGTATAAGGTTTCGTTTCGAGTTTTCCTTCTTTTGAATAAATGTAATATGCCTGTCATATCCCTTAGTCGTCTCTTACGACATCCACGGGTAAGACAGGGAGTGGTGAACTGTATTCTTGCTCCGTCACTACACGAATTCCCATAGAAGATGAAAAATTTTGGCAAGCTGCAAATGTTCTAAAATTGGGTATGATGTGTCCCCGTGATACGAAGAATTATTCCCTAGTATTGTGTGAAACATTATTAAAAAAAAGAAATAAGACTTTTATCTTCAAGTAAGTAGAAACAAAGTTACAATTTGCTACTGTTAGGTCGTGCTTGTAAAAGTTACAGCGACACGAAGACACGAAGTCTTTAGTCCACATGCTGTATCAATGTACACTCATATACAAAAGTGTTAACAAATCTTAAAGTCAAAATGAGTAAATTAATCTATAATAGAGACAAAATTTTCGTAATTTTATTTTTTGAGTGCGCTATGGTCAGCGCACACGCCGTCCGTTCCATCCGTTGGAACAAAAGGATGGCGGCCCCATAACCCACCATATTACCTCTCCTTCCCCATTGGGCCAACCACCAGTACCGAATTCCTTGTCGTCCGTGGCCAACCTGGCAGGATATGAAGATGACGTCGCGGCGGGCGTTGGCCCGTCAGGCGGCCAACTCCTTCAATGAAACTCTGCCGCCTGCGTCTCCATTACCCGCCGGTAGAGTCCGGCAATCTTTTCTGCCTCCAGGTCCCAAGGGGGAGTTCCGGCATCAGCAGGGCCGCACGCTGCCTCCGTAGCTACTGTGGGGCTCTGACCGCCTTGGCCGTCTGTGAACACCACGAGAGAGCCCTCAGACGGACGGCTGACTCCGTCCACACCGGTACGCTGTACAGGGCCATCGACTGGATCACCTCCGCGTACAGGCGTTGGTACGTAGTGCTGGGTCCGCCCACATTCGTCAACAGCCAAGAAAAGGCGGACGCCGCGCCGACATGCCGCGTAGCAAGTCGACGGCAATACTCCCGAAACCACCGGGCTTTGGTGGGCACCCGAATTTTCGAAGCTGGAAACCTCTTTATTTAAAACATATAAAAGATTATAAATATATTAAAGAATATGCTAAATATTTTATGCTTCTTTTATTAAGCACGTTAGACCTTAAATAATGCTTCTTAATGTACTAAAAATATTAATAATAGCACATTCGATAGCTGGTGTAATAAAACGTTGAGTATTTCGTTAAGAGGTAATAAAATGGATTTATTGGTGAAACATTTAAATAAGATGTATGATGACAGTTCGATTCATAGATGTAGTAATCTGTTCATCAATTTACACAAAAGTTTTATTTTCAAATATTTAAGTGAAAACCAGGTCTTGTCTTCCCTATAAGCATATAAATACTTAATGTGGTCCAGTTTTTATGGCAAATTAGTGAGATAGCGTTAGCGTATGTAGATATCGAATCGGCAACATTAAAGATGCATTTGCTCATAGCGAATATGGGCCTTGACGTTAAAAAATCAAAAACATTGTGAATGCGTTGTATATACCTAAAGTAACTCATAATTTTACATTATATGTAACAAGTCAAACACTTTTCAAGTTGACAGTACTAACACTAGAACACTACTTGGCACTCTTGCCTTATATGCGTTTTGCATAATACTTACCTATATATTTTAGCACGAAAGTATCTCTATATGAAAATTTTGCTTAACGCAAAAAAAATGTTGATATTGCCGAGTGTGTGGCATACATATTTTTTTTTTTTTTGCTAAATTAGGAGCTTTTAGCTGACAGTACTGAATTTATTTTAAACAAAGCGGCAGTAAGGGTTTGTTAATAAAACCAACATATTTTCCTTAAATTTAGTCACCTCTGGGCAATAACGCAATTTTCTACGTAATATTTAGTCCCACTTTATAACAGACCAGCTTATTGCCTTTTACTTTGAAAATTAGTTAAGAGCTAGTAAAAAGTTAATTGATCAAAAAAAGACTTTTTGTCTGGCGTAAAATTCAACCCAAGATCTTATGATTATCAAGTACTAGCAATCCGTTCCTCGCTTCGCTTCGGTTTCAGTTGTCTTGCCTGCGTAGTTACTTGCACGGGAATGGCCGTGGGAATACCGGAATAAAATATAGCCTATGTTACTCCCTGATATTATAGATTTCTATTGATGAAAGAATTTTTGAAATCCATTTGGTGGTTTAAGCGTGAAAGCGTAACAAACAAATAATCTTACTTTCGCATTTACAATATTAGTAAGGATATGCTCATGTCATTCAGCTAATAAACTAGTCAATTTATTATTCAGTAATATCTCTGTATGGTGACGAAATAAGATAACAGTTCTATTCCTATGGGCTTCTCTGTGTGGTGACGAAGTAGGTATACAATTCACCACCGCATGAGCAGCATGGTATAGGGCAATTACTCTCCCATTATGGATTGTGGAGGAGGTTTAAAGCCAACAATAGAACGTATTTGAGCTGGAGTGATGATTCCCATAGATATCGTAAAATTCTAGCCGAGGCCGCGGGTGACTGGACCGGGAATTTAGTTCGTCAGAATCGTTCGCCGAGAGGCCGATCGCGTGACCGACGTCCCCGAGGGGGGACGTCGTGAGGGGAGGGTATCGCGCAACCGGAGTATTCCATCAGGCCGACTACTGAAGACAAGGAACTCTGCACTGGTGATCGGCCCAACGACGAAGGAGACATGCCACGAGTGGGTCATGGGGCCGTGCGGCGCCCCTCTGTCGCCCCGCGGACGGAGCCGAGCGGCGAGCGAGCTGACCATGGCCCCCCAAAAATAAGGTATCCTAAAATTCGATTAAAACGTATAAATAGATAAGATTACTGCAAGAATAAGCGTGTCTGTGTCTAAGACACAGACACGCTTATTCTTGCAGTAATTTTATTCAGTTTTATAGTCAGTATTATAGTCAGATAGCTACAAATACTAGCAACCCGACTGATCGTGGTTGTTCTAGAAGACTACTAAAAGCTTTACATCGGAGAACTCCATCTGATGCCGTCTGGTTAACAATAACAGTTCTGTTTGAACTCTGATTGACGTCAGGCAAACAGCCAGTCATATAACTATTGCCGAAACTTTTGAATGTAGGTACTTTTTCTACGTATTATATAAGAATATTTTTTTGAAAAAAATTAAACCGACAAAAACCGCTTGTCCAATTTCGATAAATTTACATGGGACCATTTGCGAAGCATACCCTATTCAACAAAAAAAATAATTTTCAAATCGGTTGGCAAGCGACGGAGTTATGCGCGAACAAACATAAAAAAAATACAAACATTTGAATTGAGATCCTCCTCCTTTTTTTAGAAGTTGGTTAAAAATATGCTCGACGGGCACTGCAGGCTCTGTAAGCATTTCCATTCTCTTGGCTTGTCGCTGCGGCGTCCGCTGTTTCCTGACTGATGCCGAATGTGGGCGGACTCGATCTTACGTGCCGACTGCTGTACGCGGAGTAGGTCCGGTCAATGGCCCTATACAGTGCACTGGTGTGGCCAGCATCCAGTGGTACCAACTCCCTAAAATATTTATCCCTAAATCATAGTTAAAAACCCCTAAAATTGCCACAATTACATGAAAATCCCCCTAAAAATTATTTCATTAAAATAAGAATAAATAATAAATTAATACCCGTACTGAAAATAAATATATATCCGGGCAAAAAAGAAATATGCCTCATATATGTGACATTTATGAGACATAGTTACTTAATAAACAATAATAATAATAATTAGGTAAGCTCCAAGCTCTACTGGGACCGGTCTATCACCACGGACAGGGCTATTCTTGCGAATAAGCCTGATATCGTGCTGATGGATACTAGATGACGCTACGCTGGTATTTTTATTTTCTTATTCAAAAAATCCCTAAAAATGCCCCCAAAAATAGAACGCCCCTAAAAAACCCCATCCCACTTATTTACCCCCTAAATTTGGGGGGAAAACCCCTAAGTTGGCAACACTGCCGGCATCCCTGACTGTCCGTCTAAGAGTTCTCTTGTGGCGTCGACAGAGGGTCATGGTGGTCAGGGTCATACGCGAATACCGCATGGTGGCAACGCAGTCAGCGTGTTTCTTTGGCATGCTGCAATAAGAAAATATATAGTAGGCTAGATCCTTAACAGTTATGCACACGTAGATCTCGAATAAAACGACTTAAGTAAACAATTTAACTGAAAGAGAATTTTGCATGAAAGTTCTTCACAAACTCTGGCCAGTATTTAGTCGAATTTGCTCCTATTATATAAAAGATCTTTAAAAATACCCTTAAATAGGTATATAAGTTAAATAGAATAAGAAAATGTATAAATACCCGTGGACGTATCAAACGCCTGTATTGCTATTTTCAACATGTATTATGTTGATTCTGCGTAGGAAGTAACGTAAACATGAATTGAAATTTAGACCAACCAAACATTTGGTTGTTTTTATAAAGGGACTTGTATAATATGATATTTACACAAGATCCGTGATCTGACAGAGGACATACAAGAAGGAAAATGTTTAATTTTGATGATAGAATTTCAGAGGTTGCATAGAATTTCAGATCTTAATTCGCCTTTAGATGTCTATGTATCATCTCGGCTTATACAAGTTTCACTCCTGATACGACCTTCTCTACGATAGAAAGGAATTTGGCCTACTATAGTACGCCAGGGGGTATAGTAGGCTAACTTAGGTACCACGATGGGCAGCCCACATCGCTCGACGAACCGACAACCGCTGGGGAAGAAAGGTTCTCGAGTGGCGACCACGTATCGGACGACACAATGTAGGACGCCCCCCACTAGGTGGACCGACGACCTGGTGAAAATTGCTGGGCATCGTTGGATGCAGGTGGCATAAGACCGCACTCTGTGGCGTAACATGAGAGAGGTCTACGTCAAGCAGTGGACGGCGATAGGCTAAAATGATGATAATGAATGATACCACGTCAGTTTTATTTCGAATTTTCCTTATCTTGCGTGATGTTATCTGCATATAATATCTCTTAGGCGTATTTTATGATAGCCTCGGGTAAGAAAATGGGTGGAGAATTGAATTCTTACTCCGCAACCACACAGTACATGTCAATTTATAATCACAGCTCATATACGTCCCACTGTTAGGATCGAGTCTCCTCCACAATAAAGAGGGAAATTGACCTTTACTATACCATGCTGGTCAGACATGTTGGTATAGGATTTTGTTTCCAGTTTTCCTTCTCTTGCATCTATGCTATATGCATATTATATCCCTTAGTCGTCTTTTACGACATCCATGGGTAAGATAGGGAGTGGTGATTTGTATTCTTACTCCCGAATCAATTACTATGATGTCCACTCGCAATATTTGAGATTGTATTAGTATTTAAATGTTATTTGAATGAAATTATATCTGAACTATTTACATTATCATCATCATCATCATCATAGCTCATATAAGTCCCACCGCTGCGCTCGAGCCTCCTCCACAATGGAAGGGAAATTGACCTACCACGCTGGTCAGACGTGTTGGTATAGGGTTTTATTTCGAGGATTCTTGTAGTAAATTTTGTTGTAACTGATCGTTATTTGCATTGTATTCTAAAAATGTTCCCCTAGTGAATAAGAGCCGATTGTACTCGAACGAGTGTTGTTTAATCGAGCGTGATGGCTCAGTCTCATTGAAAACCCATAAAATAAAGTGGACAGTGAGCCTAAAGAAGTTATACTTCAAATGACTTGACTGCACAGATGGTGTAGTGGTTAAGATACCGGCCTACCGTGCCAGTGTCGTGCGTTTGAATCCCACGCAGGACAATACTTTGTGCGATCCACAAATTGTTGTTCTGGATGTAATTTGTGTCCGTCAATTATATGTTTGTAAAGTCCCTAGCAACACAAGGATTATTTCCTTAGTGCAGGGTGCTGTCTTTTAAAAAAAACAGAAGAACGAAAGAACGTAATATATATACTTTGCACTCTGTTGATTTTTTTTTATAAAATATAATTTTTAACGAAAAATACCAGACTTCAAACAGTAAACTGTATTAGTTTACTGTTTGGAGTCTGGTTTTTTTTAATAAAATTTAGTAAAACAAAAAAATAACAGTAAAAATATTGCCTTATCATGGGACCACATTTGAAATATCTTCTTTCCAACAAAAAGAATCGGTTCATAAACGACGAAGTCGGCGAACAAACATAAAAAAGGATATGTACGGTTTTTTGAAGTCGGGTAAAAAGTATAAAGTAAGTGTTTATTATATCATAAACGTTATAAAGTGTTTAGTATCATACAAACTACGTATATTTTTCACAAATATTGAAGTGAAATGTTTTTACGAATGTAAGTAGGCGATAGTAGTCGCTTAAGCTCTTTTTCTCGTGAATTTATTAACAGTAAGACATACTCTTGCTTTTATAATTTTATTTAAATGAATTATTTTACGTGTGATTATGGAAAATAACCCCCTCTTTTATCAGTAGGTGTCGTAAGTGACGACTAAGCGATATATTAATTCAAATTCAAATAGTTTATTGCATTCATGTGTACATTTTGGTGTTACAAATATATTACAGGTCAACATGAGCCCTGTTAGAGCACAGCAATTTTATGAATTTAAGATTGTCATTATATTACCTCTGTTACCTTTAATACCATCATTAATTTATTGTATTACGTTACTAAAAATATAATGTCTCGATACAAACTTGATTAGAATTTGGTAATGCATACAAAATTATAACGCATATGACATCTATGCAAGAGAAGGAACTCGAAATAAAACCCTTTAGCAACACGTCTGGCCAGCGTGGTATAGTAGATCAATTTCCCTCCCATAGTGAAGGAGGCCCGAGCCCAACAGTGGGACGTTTATGGGCTGAGATGATGTCGATGATATATTATACAAATGTATTTGATAAATAAAATGTTACACTGTAAAAAAACCTTAACTTTTACTAAAAATAGTTAACTGAAACATAGTTTGCGTCAATTGTAACTTTGTTCAAATATGTGACTAATTGGCACAGTTGAATTGATGGCCGCAGTAGTCTAAAGGTTGGTCACGTCCCTAGCGTGTGTGAATAGTGAAAACTGACGGGTCACGGAAACACGGTCTTACACAGCCACGAATCTGTCACGTTCCGGACACGGCCCTAATCTATGTGTACCTTAAAATAATGATTTCTGATGTTTACACGAGTACTACACATTGTAAATATAACTATTTTTACGGACTTCATCGCTTGAATCTCTGTTAAATCCGTGGTATTATACTACTACGCTTCACGTAGTTGTATAAATCCCCTTATTTACTGGCTTATTAGCTTACTTTCCTTTATGTCACCCGCTTTGCATGGGAGAGAAGTGGCATCTTTCCAACCCTTCCTGTTTTTTCTTTTCTAGTTAAATTTCTTGCGAGTTCCAAGACAATTAAAAGCGTTACCCGGGACTTCCTGAGGGTCAAATTTCGATGTCTTATACGGAAACCATTGTTGATTCTGGCGTACAGGAGTTACAGTAGTGGGAATGTGTGGTGCGATTAGCCCCAAAATAAAAGAAAAGGACTTTATCGCGTTTGTATTTGATTGCCCGCCGTCCTATGTAAGGCAAGAAAACTCGAAATAAAACCTTAAACTAACCCATCTGACCAGTATGATCAATTTTATTCTCATTATTAAGGAGGCTGTAGCCCAGCAATGGGGCGCACATAAGCTGTGATGAGGATTCAGATGAGACGATGCTCATCTCATTTCAACACACGTACTTCCCGCTACCGAGTTCGAGCCTCTTCGTTCAAGCCACAAAGAAAGGCAATTGATCTACAAAATTACGATGTTTAGATATGTTGATACAGGATTTCATTTCGAGTTTTATTTTCTCTTGCGTAGAATTTTTTTATTGCAAATCGTGGCAAACGAGCAAACAGTACACCTGATAGTAAGTGTTGCTGCCACTCATGGACCTTTGCAAAACCGCTGCTTACTGTGAAAAAAGTCAAAGGAGTGTGAAGTGAATGTGTGCAATGAGGTTCGGTGATAATAAAGGCATCACTAAAACCCACCACACGCAAAAACCCTCAGAAAGTTGGGCTTCCGGCTCTCTCGCTCACAGAACGAAGCGCAGTAACAAATTGCTACTACTCAGACGTCGATTTTCTGCGAGAGTGTGGTACTACCCCGGACGGTCCGGCCCGCGGCTGTAGACAGACAACTGTGTTGTCCTATCACTCATTCGCGGCTCTAGCCCATGTAGCGGCTGTGTGCAATTAATAACCTGGTGCCCTCTTGTACCAAAATGCGCAAATAAAATGGAATATATACTCTGTGTCGCTAGCGGCTCCCGGCGCCCCCTAACACCCGGCGCCCGGGTGTATCGCACCCTCTGCACTATAGGTAAAGCCGCCCCCCTGCTACCACTATACATAACTTTTTTTTTGTTCACGCTGTGGAAATGCATTTACGTACTATTCTCCCGCCGGTTACAGACGGGAGTGTGTGTGGGAATCGCCGGCCACAAATATGACCGAAATACCCACTAAAACCACAGCGGCCCCTTACGCGCTTTTACGGGGTTCCAGAGAGATCATTTGATGACATTCTATCCCCGATATCCCAACGCTTGGCCGTATCGCCACGTCCCGTCATCATTCAGGGCGGTGGGAGAAGAAGCGCATAACGGCGTCTCCACCTCCCTGGTCGCCGCCGGCGGAGCGAGTCAGCGGACTCACAGCCACTATACACAACTGTCAACAGTGTGGTTCTACCTACCTACTAACTATACAGTAGATATTACATGCATATTAAATCCCTCAATCATCTTTTATGACATCCACGTTCAAGGTAATAGTGAACGCTATTCTTGCTCCGTCATCACATATCTTCTAACAACGTGATAAAATTCAAAATACTTTAAATAAATATAGCAACGTGAAATTTTAAGCAGTGTCAACAATCGCGCTAACTCCAATTAGGCCGCAGCACTTTGTTGAATAAAATTTATCAGTGTGGCGTTATCAAAAATATACGCGGCTGAATAAATTACAACACCGTACATTTTACGATACTGAAATAAATTGGTGTACGTTTTTACATTGTAGATTTTATTTATTACATATGTAAATAAAAGGACACCTCTGATAGACTAACGACCTATGAGTTTGGACTAAGTTAATGGTATAAATTAAACATTATTTATCATCCTGATTTTATCCCAATAGAGTTCGACTAAAAACTCTTCTGCCATTGTCATCATTTCAGCTCATATTCGTCCACTTCCGTATGGTGACGGAGTATACAATTTACCATCCCTTTCTTGCCCGTGGGTATCGTAAGACGATCAAGTGATCCGTCGGACCGACCACTGACGTCAAGTCACCCTGCTCCGGTGGTCGGTCCAACGACGAAGGCGACGTGTCACAGATAGGTTACGGGTGTGCGTGCTTATGCCCCTCTGTCGCCCCGGACGGAGGGGTGCGAGATGTGCGAGGTGAGTGAAAAAAAAAAGATCAAGTGATTATAATATGTAGATAACATCTATGCAAGAGAAGGAAATCTCGAAATATAACCCAACTCGTTTGATCAGCTCGGTTATAGTAGGTAAATTTCCCTCCCATTTTGGAAGAGGCTCGAGCCCAACAGTGGCAGCTATATGAGCCGTAATGAATGGCTAAATGAAAAACTTAAACATTCATCATTATCCTGATCTTATCCCAATTACTTGGATTTGACTCAGTATGTACTCTTCTACCATCATCGTTTCTACTCATTTTATTTCGAATCTTTCTTCTTTTATTGTTATTCTGCCACCGTATATATTGCAAAATGTTTGCCAATAATTTTATGACCGGACCGGTTATAGGCTACCTGATAGGTATAGGCTATCACGGTTCTTGAGAATGCTAATTGTTGATTAGGCGGTGTCGTGCGTAGCTGGCCCAGGTAAATGTATTATAAAAGTCGACTATGGAATCTATACGGGTAGAGAAGAAATATCAAATTTACATGTTATCAAATTTCTCATTCAACGTAGAGGATCCCGTGCGCAATATTAAGACGTATAAATCTTATATCTTTAAACGAGCAATTCTTGTATATACATTCAGGATCTCGGAAACGGCTCCAACGATTTTCATGACATTTAGCAAACTAGAAGTTTCGGGGCCAAAAAATCGATCTAGCTAGGTTTTATTTATAGAAAATGTTGTTTCGTCGGTGTTTTTAGCTAATCAATACAATGACATAAAATGTTAATAGAATGAGAATTCAAATTTCGCCATCGCCGTCAAGAGTGACAATAACTCAGTTGGTAAGTTGTCCAGTCACATTTAAACAGCGTGAGATCGAATCTCGGTGTTATTATTATTCTCTTTTTGTAAATTTTGATTTTTTTTTATTATTTCCTAATTTTTATCTATACCAATAAATAAAATTGGAGTGTCTGTTTGTAATGTCAAAATAATAGGCCTTTTTCATGCTCACACGGTTATTTGCACTATACATATGCCTAAAAATAACTTTATATTTTTTGTCTGTCTGTCTGTTTGTTCCGGGTAATCTTCAAAACGGCAGAACCGATTTCAAAATTTTTTTCACCAATGGAAAGCTATAATATCAGGGCGTAAACTAGGCTATATTTTATCCCGGTATTCCCACGGGAACGGGAACTACGCGGGTAAAACGACTATAACCTATAATCGAAACGAAGCGAGGGCGGGTTGCTAGTCTTTTATTAAAATACTAGCAATCCTACCTCGCTTCGCTTCGGTTTCTGTCGCCTTATCCCGTAGTTCCCGTTCCCGTGCGAATACCGGGATAAAATATAGCCTAGTTTACTCCCTGATATTATAGCTTTCCATTGGTGAAAAAATTTTTGAAATCGGTTTGAATCGGAGTTTTATTTATTTTATTTTATTTCCTCCATGAACCATTTACATCTGCAAGCAGAATAATGAGCAGTGGGGCCACTTTTTTATTGCCGATAGTGGCAAACGAGCAAGCAGCATACCACTTGCTAAGTGATACTGCCGCACATGGACCTTTGCAATAACAGGAGCAAAGCTAGGCCGTTGCCTACTGTGAAGCAAAATGCTCCTCTTACCGCTCATTTAAAGAAGTACAAGAGCGCTTAGGAAACACCGCAGCAAATAGTTCATTCCAGAGCCTACATATACGTGGCTGAAATGATCGCTGGAAACGTATAGTCTTCTGTTTAAGAGGACCCTGTCCTCAGTAGAGGTCAAAAGGAGGATGGATGAATGGTTAGATGGAGGTATACGAGTAGAGAACAACAACTTCTAGTAATAAAGATGTTCCCAAAGAAACATCCTAATGAGATTTTACGGCTCTACCGTCAAGGTGCTCGTACAAGTGTCACAATGTTTTTCTTTCGTAATGTTATTAGTAACACTAATGCATTTATGGTTTAATTTCTTTAGAACAGGATTCACTACGTGTATCAATAGACATTGTAGGCCATTGCAACTTAGGAATTGTGGCTTTTTAGCTTTTATCTTCAGCCCCTATACAAGCTACTATGTTATACAATACATCCAGGTTGTAACGGACATTCATGTCCTGACAATACAATTCTTGCCCGTGGGTGGCAAAAAAGATAATTAAAGAATATTCAATGTTGACGTGTGGTGAAGATGATTAAGGGATAATGACTTCTGATGTTTACGCCAGCATTACATAAAAGTACTTTACACATTTTAAATAAAACTACTTTACGGATTTTATCGCGTTTGTATTTAATTTTTGATTGCCCGACGTTTCGAGAACTTTGCGTTCATGGTCACGGGCGGACTTTTTCAAGTTATGGGTACACCTGTAGTAAGTATCTTTAAAAAAAACCACATATATTTTATTGTACATTTAGTTTTATCCCTTCAGCGGGCGAGAGGTAGGCAAGAGAGGAAAGGGGGGCGGATTTCCTCTGCCTGTGTGCATTGTGGTGTTGTGGTAGGGGCGCGACGTATGCGCAGCCTAGATTCACAAAGAATGACAATAAAAACTATAGTTTTACAGTCGGAATTTATGCTATCTTAGTTTGAAAATGTGTCAAAACACCATTTTCGCGTTGGAAATTCACCACGCCGTCATAATATCAAATAATCAGTACCCTAAAAGCATTCATTTGGTATCACTTAACATGCTGTTGAGGCATTGAAACAAAATGACTCAAACCCCTTTCTTTAAGCGCTTTTACGTATTGACCCTTTGTCTCCATATAAGACTAATAAAGGACCGAGTATATTCTGTACAGAAGAACTCGGAAAAGCGATAAAATAAATAAAAAAGAAATTTAATAATTATAATAGTTTAATGACCAGCCGCCTGCCTGATGTCTATCCTCTTTGGATAAATAATTCTTGACCAAGCAGTATCAGATACAGCTGATCCAAGTCTATTTAAAGCTCTTAGTCATCTTTTACAACACCCACAAGCAAGGGTTAGTACTAATTAGAAACTGCCACCATACAGTAAACAAAAAAAAACTACTTTAAATCATTTGTATGGTAACTTCATCATCATAACTCATATACGTCCCATTGTTCGCTCCACAATGGGAGGACAATTGGCCTATTATACGACGTTGGTCAGAGGTGTTGGTACCGGATTTTATTTCAAACTTTCCTTCTCTGATGTTATCTGCATATCGTAATCCGTTTTTCCGTATGGTGACTGTGTAAGAATACAATTCACCACCTCCTTGAGTGTCGTAAAAGACGACTAAGACATACATTACGCATATGACATCTATGCAAGAGATGGAAAACTCGAAACAAAACCCTATACCAACCTGTCTGCCATGATATAGTAAGGTCAATTTCCTTCCTATTATGGAGAGGGGCTCGAGCCCAGCAGTGGGACGTATATGAGCCAAAATGATGAATGATGAAAATGATGAATCCCTTGGTCTTGTTTTACGAACCCATGGGCAAAAGGGTGTTGAATATACTTACTCCGTCATCACAAGAAAGAGCGTGGTAACTTAGTTTATACTAACAGGAAAAACTATACAATAAATATATAAAAATAATTGCATAAGCGTTCGAAGTCGAATTCTCATCTGTTTAATATTTATAACATGCCGTTTATAAGGAAAAAGATTGTTAATGATATTTAAATTTTACTACGACTAAGTGTTAAGATTATATTCAAGTCGCAATAATAAAGATTGTGTAATAATGTTTACCTTTTCTTGGCATTTCCAATTTCACACTTCGTTGGTACATTTAAAGGGCTAATATTACAATGAACAGGATTTTTTTTTTATTGTTTCTTGAAGTATGTGCGAATATGTGGCAATTATTTTCATAATCAATTTAATTTATTGTGATCATATTTTTTTAGGTGGACCGAAGACCTGGTGAAGGTTGCTGGTCGCCGTTGTATGCAGGCGCCACTGGACCGCACTTTGTAGCGAAACATAAAGGAGACTCAACAGTGAACGGCAATAGGCTGGATGATAATGATATATTTTTACGTCAAAACCGGACGCTTAAACAGCGATCCTGTTATTTTTTTGTCATAAATGGACTCTTATAGAAATAGGTAAACCCTAAAAAACCAAGAATAAAAATCAGTATCAGTATAAAAAAATGATCATTTATGCTCTGTTTGCAAATACGGAACATTTTTAATAGCTGGGGACAAAGGGACAGATAATCTGGAAACTGGAATGTCCCGTTCAAAACAGTATTTATGGTCACGTTAGTGTAATTATAACAAATAACTAAGCCAAGTTTTCCGTGTAATGAAGGAGTAATAATATAACCCAGGATGGATTAGTTTGGCCCTTAAATGTCGTAAAAGATGACTAAGGGATATAACACGCATATAACAAATATGAACGAAAACTCTAAATAGAACTTTATACCAACTCGTCTGACTAGTGTGCTATAGAAGATCAATTTCACTCCTATCTAGGAGGAGGCTCGAGCCCAGCAATGAAACGTATATGGGTCAAAATCAAAGAGGTGAGCATTGTGCTTCTGACAAAGATTTTCTTAGTAAAATAACATGATATTACTACAGTAGTTATTTCAAAATAAAGGTTTTGTGCATAATTACTAGGCACTTAGTATATTTATTTTAATATAATAATGATTTATTTGATTTTAATCAAAAAATCTCTAAATAGTCATTCCGGGAATGCGTCCTTATACTATATTTCATAGTTTAGACAAGTCAAAAATGTTTACAATTATGACTTAAAGATTTCATATCTTACTATTAGCTTTTAAAATCATCAATTAAGAATATGTCTATAAATTAAATTAATATCACTTTAACGTGTTCATATTATGGCTATTCAAATACTGTCTGACGTTAATCAAATCATTTCGTGATCGCTATGGACAATGTTCGATGAAATTAAAACAACACGCCCTAGGTGGCGTTAGCGAGCAACAGTATGAAGTAAGCTAGTCAAAGCAAGCAACGTGTGTCGTCTTTACGGAAACGCATAATTAGATTTAGTTGGTAAGTACCTTTTAATGTGATATGTGTGAAGCGTACTTTAATTCCCTGTCACTACGGCAACGCTGTTTGATGATTAGTTTTTCAAAAATTTGCAGCCTTTTCGTAAAATTCTTATAAATATTGCAGTGAAGTTGTTCATAATCTCTAAAACCAATATCTAACACGGTGGTGTTAAGCGTGACATGAAAATATGTATCGAATAGTCATTTCGGGATCGGTCATTTCGGAAACGTTCTCATATATGAAGGGCGTTCACGAAATGACAATCATTGAACAAAATGATGCTTTAATGCTTTTAAAAAGCATTACCAAGTAAAATTTTGATTTTAGCTATCCAATTAGTACGTAGTAACATGTAAAATAGTAAAAATAAAGAGAAAAGGAGTCGAAAAACGATTAAAACATGAAAGTATAACTTATGAAAGGCATCGTTGCCTTTCATAAGTTGTACTATAAGGCAAGGAAGCATTAGTTTTTAAATAAAATGACATTTGAAGTAAAAAAAAAAATGAAGAGACTGAAAGATAGGGAATATTACTAAAGAAAGAAAGCTGAAAACAAAGTTAAGACTGTTAATGATATGACTGAAAGAGAGAAGAGGAAACACAGAAGGTTTTGGAGGATAAATTTTCAAAAATATAGACAGTAAAAATGGTTATGGCAAGTATTTTAGTTAACAGCCCCCAAATTCTGAAAACTAGATGGAAAACGATATCCAAGTATTGAGGAAAAAAAAATCAGACAGAAAACAGGTTAGAAAAGATAAAGCGCAAGCTTACAGATCCGTAAAAAAACAGAGACATAAGATAAAAAAAAAGAAAAGAACCATCGATATGTTGCGAAAAAAGTAGACAGAAGCAGAAGACACAAAGAACGAGCATCCCCAAAGGAGTGCTGATACGCCTACTCGCAAAGTTAATGTTAATGGAAATAAACAAGAGGAAGTTCTGTTACTCCAGAAAATCATAAACGTCAATTGTTTTGCGAGGTTTTGACAACTCACCTAAAAGACACCGTTGAGAAATTACCAAAAAATTTTAAAGAGCGAGAGGCTTTTTAAAAATGTATGCGCAACCGTTTCGAAAAACATCGTCTAAATAATATGGCCAAACAATTTCTCTGCAAAAATAGAAGCAATCACAACATTTTAATATCTAATCGGAGGCATCCAATATTTTTAATCACTAATCAGATTTGGGAAGAACTACATAAGTCTTTTGAAATATAATATAGGATCGAGATACTTGTCTTTGTGTAAAGCACGAAAATTTTAGTGCGAACTGCACAAATTGAAAGGACTAGGAGAGCTGCTGAATAATTCCAGGTCACAATGTATTAAAGCGGCTCCAACTGTATCATTGTTTATTATGATTGTATGTTTAGTTTATGCAAGGAGATCATAATAGAATCGTGGAATAATGAACCATTATTAGTACCGTCCAATATTTTCAGTGACAAGTAACAAATGAATACCGAATCATAAAAGGAGAGAAGAAAAGTAAGTAAAAAAAGTTTCTGTTACAAGCACAGTTAAAATTTGAAATAGTCTTTAGCGGCGGCTATTACTCCAATGAAAAAACATGGTTATGGAATTAGTGAAAACTTGAAGGCCAAAAGAGAAATGAAAGATAATTTAAAAGAAACAGAGCTAATGATTCAAATTGATTTCGCTGAAAATTACATGACAAAATATGGGAAAGAGATTCTATCGATTATCTTTGTCGCTTCTAAAGGTCAATTATTGATCTATACAGTTGTTTTTATGCCAAAAACGATACGACTCTTGAAAATGTTTCATTTGCTACTGTGCATGATAACTTGGACCATCAGGCATTAGATGCTAGGAAGTTTATTAATTTTAGATTTTAAGTTTAGATATTGATACTCATGTTCCTTATCCCTTAAGTACAAATAAACAAAAAAATAAAAAAATAATATTATATATATGTACTGTAAATATATATTATTTTCATGCATAAAGGATGTCAGAAACTGAGCGTTAGTTTCATTCAGGGAACGTCAACGTCATTTCATTTTCATTATCATTTTGGGAACACTCCCATAATTTTCGGGAACATCACAAAAATGCCAAATAAATCACTAATAAGCAATTCTATATTTAAATCTTGCATAAACTCGTGAAATAACCTTTAAACCTTTGCATTTATGTTATTGATAAATAACGTAGTGCAATAACATATACAATAAACTGAAAATTTGGAACCGAATTTACACCAATTGAAAAATTATTAAGAGTAATTTGAAGAATAAGTGTTTTAATTATAAAAATATAGAAAATAACAGGATTTTACGATTCAGGAACAGTTTTATTACAATTTATTAAAGGTTATTCTTAAATGGGTTGGTTATATATTATTAATTAATAAAAAAAACATAGTGTTCCCGGAATGACTTATGGCCCTGACATTATTCTTATTAACAGCTAGATCTTCTAAAATATATATTTTTGTGCGTGCCTCTTCACAGGAAAGACTCGTGACAAATGACGCAATAGACTCCACTTATTAGTTTTCTTCAAAACGAAACTTAATTTCTTAGATATTTGGAAACCTAAAATGCTCACCTCTCTGATTTTGACCCATATAAGCTGAAATGAATGAAGCTAAGTTTTAGTCTCACTCTATAACTAAAGACTTAAGTAGACAGAATACTAGATTTATATCTAATCTTCAGCTACATGTAAGAGATGACCAGTTTATTACTGTTCACCTAGCATTTAATGCTCTTGAAGTTTTCAAGATAGGAATTTCTTGACAGAATCCCTAAAAAAGAAAACAAATAACTATGAACTAAAATGTATCTTTCCGTGTGGTGACGAAGTAAGAATACAATTCACCACCTCTCACAGGCATCTTGCCCGTGCATGTCGCAAAAGACGACTATGGGATATAATAAGCACATAACATCTGTTCAAGAGAAGGATAACTCGAAATGAAACCCTATACCGGCATGTCTGACCAGCATGGTATAGTAGGTCAAATTCCCTCCCATTATGGAGGAGGTCCGAGCCCAACAGTGGGACATATGTGGGCTGCCATGATGATGATGAAAACGTATCTTTTGTACACTTAGAATTCTAACTCACACGATCAGTAGGGAAGATGCATAAGAATATAACTCCTTGTTTTCCCGTGGGAGTCGTAAAAACCAGCGAAGCAGCGTACTAGGATATCGTTTAACAATGTTGTCCTAGTCAATTAATATCACCAACTAAGATAACCGACTTATCAACTCTGCCAAGCGTATCAATTATGACTACATATATATATTTTCCTCTGTCACATGACGACATCAGGCAGGTCATCGTCAATCCCTATTTCCTCGTGAAAGCTGAGCGCTTACGTCATCATTAGCACTCTCAAGAAAAGTGTATAATATCTTATTACCTTAAACCAATTCGCTTGCCAAGCATGGTAATTACACCAATAATCCACTAAAGAATAACCGCGTGATATTCTATGGGAGACGCCTACATCTAGCATTGGACTTGAGAACACCAATAGTCATCAGTGAATGCTGGTTGGCGCCAGTGGTGGCTGTACCTTAAGTGCGCTCGTGCACTGAACCACCAATTCAAAATATTTAATAATTACAATGTTAGTTCAGCTTTATATTTTAAATTACTATATTAATATTTATTATTTAAACATACAAAAACATATAACAAATATAATTTCAAATTATGACGAAACAATTTAAACGCTTTACTAAACTATTCTAAACTATTAAAACTTATTTTCCCTGTAAAAAAAAATCTCGTGCGCTGAGGCGAGCGCACGGGGACTGCTAATACAACTTGTATTAGTTATGAGTTAAAACGCCTGGCGCGTGAGGCAGAAGATAGCTCATAGAAATATACCGAAAAATGAGTCTCTGCTCGAGCGGCGCACGGGCGAAACGAACATTACCGAGAGCACTCGACTTTCGACGAAATTTGCCTGGCAGCGGCGGCGGTGACGTAAGTAGATATAGTTTCGATGTATCCTGTGACGCGTTAAATATTGTTTGTTTACATTAAGTAATTGTTTTTTACTTTGGTCTTAGTTCTATTCTATACATCGTATACCGTGTGTGGTGTGAGTGTAAATGAGCCTAGCATGATAAAACTTTTCAAAATAAAGTTGATATAAAATTGGCGGGACCGCCAAGGCCCTCGTTAAATTTAATATTTTTTGATTTGCACTCTTTTATAAATATTTTTTGAAGTGTGAAAAGCAAATAAAACCACATGTTTTTTCACATGTATACCTACAAAATGTAACGAATTCGAAAATAATAAAAAATGACTTTTTTTTTTATTAATTGTTGTTCCATTGCAATTTCTGATCTTAATACTTAGTGAGCAAGTAAAGTGCACCACCACTTTGATGACCCACCAGCCGCCACTGGTTGGCGCATTGATGGATTCACTAAATAAATAAATTACTAATGTCTTTCTCAATAGCAATGACAATTTCTATCGGTATACGTAATTCAGATATTGAAGCAATTATACTTAGCTAGGTAGGCAGTGCCTAATTCGCTTTAGATGCGACACACAGTCCACGCCAAGTAATTAGTAACGTCCAAATCGTATTAACTCACACTCCTAAAGATTAAGAACTAAGAACGTTATTGTTTGTTCCTTTTCCTTATTACTCTTTAGAAACGTAAAAGAAAAATTTGCTGTAACAGGTTTAGGTAAAGTAATATTTTAAAATGTTTTCTTATCTACATATTTATTTAGCAGAGGCTGGGGATGACCGGACCGAGGCTTAAGTCCGGGCACCCGCGGAGAGGTTAGCCTCGCGACGGCGTTTGGCGTCCCAGTAGGGGATGTCGAAGGGAGAGGGTAGTCCCTTGGGGTATTCCGTCGGGTCGACTACTGAAATCAAGGAACTCTGCGCCGGTGGTCGACCCAACGATGATGGCGGCGTGCTATACGGGTGGGTTACGGGTGTGGGTGCTTTCGCCCCTCTGTCGCCCCGGACGGAGTGGTGCGTGGAGTGTGTCGACCGTAACCCACTAACAAACAAAAAAAATCTACATATTTATTGTTACAGAAGAGATTATTTCATGTAGAAAAGATTCGAATCATCATTTGTTGGGCTCGGGGCTCCTCCAAAATGCGGGGAGAGTTGACTTGACAGGAACCCAATTATTTGAGGTCGATACAATATCTTCTCCTTCTACACAACGTCATCATCTCTGTGATTATTCTTTGTTTATCGATGTCATACTTCACGCAGTCCATCTATCTTTTCTTTGGTCTTACCTTATTATTAAAACCTTTAACCTTAGAATAATAACGTATAGAAGGTATGTTAGCGCACAAAAAATGAAGCATTTCAATTGGAGCCTAACGGAGCTTACGCCGGAACCATTCCGTTATGTACATAATCACTGTACTGCACGTACGTACGCAACTCTTAAAAAATAAATAGGTAATTATAACGGTTTGTGCATTCAAATGGTGTCACAACACATTTGAAAAACATAAAAAGGTTTTTAACATTAATTTTAAAAGTATTTCGACGATTTATGTTAATAAAAATAAAATTTGATTTCATAATTTGTATAGTGGTGTACGTGTGTAATCGCCCGCGCGCATGTAGTATTTTTGGCTTCATGTTTTGATCGCTTTAAGTACCAACACTATCCTTCTATACGTTATTATTCTAAGCCTTTAACAAAAGATACTTAAAACTCTTCCCACACCGTTACCTTCATCCCGTCTCATTGTGTGTCCTTAAAAAACTATGGATATACTATAAAACGTTAACCTTAATTTTCCTATCATTGGCGCAAATTTCAAACTTTTTCTAATATAGTCATTCTTTAATTTATTCATTTTTTTATTTAGTTACTACACATACCTATTCAACTAACTTAATAAATATAGAAGTTTCTAAAGAAGAATGGATTCACATCTACAAGTATTAGTAATAGATGTGAGCCCCGTTCGAGGTAAATTATTTCATACAATTTTAAGTTTATCAATTTAAAATATATGTATAAGTATATACACGGTAACATTTATGTCGTCTTACAAAAGCAGGTCAATTAAAGTATCTGGTATCTACCTACTATTCATTCATACAATTAAAAGGTTAAAAATAATATTTAATAGAATATTTTTAATATAATACTACTGTATTTGAAATCATTGGTAGTGGTAGGACCACACTATCGACAATTATCTGTCTACAGCCGCGGGCCGGTCCGTCCGGGGTAGTACCACGCTCTCGCAGAAAATCGACGTCTGAGTAGTAGCAATTTGTTACTGCGCTTCGTTCGGTGAGCGAGAGAGCCGGCAGCCCAACTTTCTGAGGGTGTTTGCGTGTGGAGAGTTTTGGTAGTGCCTATGGTATCACCGAGCCTCAATGCACGCATTCACACTCCCTTCACTTTCTTCGCAGTAGGCAGCGGCCTTGTAAAGGTCCATGAGCGGCAGCAACACTTATCATCAGGTGTACTGTTTGCTTGTTTGCCACTGCTTGAAATAAAAAAAAAAGTTATTATAAATAATTACTAATTAAAATAGTAAGGAAACAGTTTGTAGCGAGCGCATAGGTACTCAACACAGCTGATGTAGTATGTAAGTACTACGACCACTTGGCCGCGGCGCCAATCGGGCATCGTAAAGGATACCTGTTAGGTATCTAGCGTTGGGAATTACGCTTTGTAAAAGCCGTCCACGTGGACTTCATATCTATAATTGGCTAACGAAATTCCGCATGATTGCTTTTGTTTAAAATGTAAACATGATAAACAGGCTGTTACAAAATTTCAACTTTAATTTATTTTAATTTATTATTTTTTTATAACTGCCACTATTGAACATTTAAATAAGTTAGATATGTTTCTTTGGTCGGATACTTTTATGTTCTTTTTTTTGTAAGACGATAAAAATGTTACCGTGTATAGGTATATGAAACAAAAATATAAAAGACGTGTACTTATGTACGTACGCACGTTAAAAGTTATGCCTACTTCTTTGGCGTAACAAGGTAAAAATCTTACTAATACTTTATCCTTCACGTCATCCTACGTTTGTAGAAAAAACCACGTTAATAATAGAAAACAAAAGATATTTACTATTATTTATTTATTATTTTCTTTTTTATAATTTTTTTCTTTATATACATTGAAAGTTTTATTATAACGCATTATCTAGTTGATATTTGTGACGGTGTGCGCGCGCATTGTAGAAAGGTTGACTAGCTTCAGTGTCTTGGGACTTCGAGTGGTGAGGGGACGTCGAGAGGTGAAGGTACCTGAAGAGGCTCCGGTGGTCGGCCTAACAACGAGGTGACGTGGGTACGGGTGGGTTATGGGCCCACGCGCCGTCCTTTCATCGCCCCGGACGGACGGGACCGCGCGTGCGCTTAGCATAGCCCACCCAAAAAAAAAAAAAAAAAAAAAAAAAAAAACCTGAAAGGGTATTCCGTCGGACCGACCACTGACGACAAGTCACCCTGCTCCGGTGGTCGGTCCAACAACGAAGGCTACGTGGGTACGGGTTATGGGCCCGCGCGCTGTCCTTTCGTCGCCCTGGACGGAATGGACCACGTGTACGCTTACCATAGCCCACTCATAAAAAAAAGCTTCAGTGTATTGGTTTTTTATGACGTTACTACTTCATAATTTTTTCCTAACGTGCCAAAAAATGTATAACTTATCTGTGTGTATGTATATCTTAGTCGTCTTTTACGACACCACGGGCAAGATAGGGAGTGGTGATTGCATAAGAGATTGGTATTTATATAAGGCATTTCTTCAGTCTAGGTAAATGTGCATAACCTCAAAGGTTTCGTTCTCATTTGGATTGCAAAACATTTTAATTATTCTTTTGTACAAATGTTGATAGTATTTGCACTTTAAACCAATGGCTCGTTTTGAATTCTTAAACATTACAGTTTTAATCAACAATAATTTTTAATTGTATTTACAACTAGCAACCCGCCCTCGCTTCGCTTCGGTTTCAGTCGCTTTACCCGCGGCGTAGTTCCCGTTCCTGTGGGAATACCGGGATAAAATATAGCCTATGTTACTCCCTGATATTATAGTTTTCCATTGGTGAAAGAATTTTTGAAATCGGTTTGGTGGTTTAAGCGTGAAAGCGTTACAAACAAACAAACAAACAAACATCCTTACTTTCGCATTTATAATATTAGTATGGATGTTATGTTCAGATTGTATACATATTTTTTTTTTTATTTCAAAATCATTTATTGTATACTAGCAAATTCACCAGCATGGTTTATGTTCTCGTGGAAATACGGGGTTAAAATAGTGCTGATGTTACTCGCTGATAATTTAGCTTTCCGTTAATCAAAGAATTTTTTATATCGTTCATTTGTTCACGGTCTCATCCGTGTATTTCCTATTTCTAAGGGAATACCGGGATATAATATAGCCTATGTTACTCGCTGATAATGTAGCTTTTTATTCGTGAAAGAATTTAAAAATACTATGCAATTCACGCGATTTCACGTACGTAGCTCCCGTTTCCCTGGGAATAACAAGATGAAATATAGCTTGACTAATCCCACCACATATTCCCATCATTGTAACTCTTGTAAGCCAGGATCCACCATGGTCTCCATAGATTACACCGAAGTTTGACCCTCAGGCAGTCCCGAGAAATGATTTAAATTGTCTTGGGACCCGCAACAAATTTAATTAGAAAAAGTTAAACAGGAGGAGTTGGAAGAGATTAATTCTATGAAATATAACTTATTAGTCGCTAATAATGTATCTTTTCATTGGTGACAGAATTAAATAAGGTCAGCCAAAATCCCGTAGTTTTACCCACATACTGCCCGTTACAAATTCAGTGATAAAATAGAGCCTATGTTACTCGCTAATAATGTGGATGTCCATTGGTGAATGTTTTAAATTCATCATTTTGCCGTGATTTCACCTGTGTAGTTCCCATTTATAATTACTACTACTTACTTCATTACATTGGTTTCTGTTTTTCAATCTAACCACTTTCGAAATTATATAATTTGCCAACGAAGAATTGCCATAGAATTTCCATCTACCAAAAGAGTATTATTTTAAAATTAAAAATTCACAAATTAAGTTTTTGGATCGAAACCAATCGTCAAACGCACCCAAATAAATCCATCCGTTTGAGAACTACGATAACATAGACAGACACGCACACACACACGCAGATAGATATCGGCATCAAACTTATAACACTCCTTTTCTTGCATCGGGGTTTAAAAAATAATATGAAAATCCACTGCTGTCTTAAAATACAAATTGCCTATCCCGAATAATACGCAGTTGTAAATACATTACGTACGTATTCGAATAATATATACACGCTTTTATATGAAATATTTTATAATGTAATTGGCGTTATTATAATAATTGTTGTAATCATTATAATGTTGTTGACACAAGTTGAAAGTTGATGTTCATATTTACCTATATAACAACTATTATATCATGTCAAGGTTTGTTAGCACGTTGTGATCGTTAAGACTAAGCGTCTTTTACGCGGGCATGTTATGCGTTAGATACGCGAGTTTACGCGTTATAATTTCCCGTGAGGTGATAGGATTCTCGACGAAGCGACCCGCCGCCAGCGACTGGGGCGGCGCAGGCGGGATTACCTGCGTGCAATGCCGCCCTAGCCGAGGCCGCGGGTGACGTGACCGGGGATTAGTCCGTCACCCGCCGAGAGGCCGACCGCGTGAGGAAAGACCGACGTCCTCCCCGAGGGGGGAGGGCACCCCGGGTAGGGGGTATTCAGTCGGGCCGGCCACTGATGACAAGTAACCCTGCTCCAGTGGTCGGCCCAACGGCGAAGGCGACGTGGTGTACGAAAAAAAAAAAAAAAACTTTTTTTTGGGTGAATGGTATGACCACAACCAGCCCGATCCAACCCCATAATTAGCTATACACGTACTTTTCTTGCGCCAGGTGGGCGTGCTACCGATAACCAATTCTTGTCAGGAAGACGTCCACCGTTGGATGACGTCTAATCCCGGCCCAAGCACTCGCTACTTTGGACTACTTTGGCTAGTTACTGTTAACTTGCTTATGGGAATCGTAAAAACCGGCTAAGGGTGTGTCAATTAGGCAAGCAGCAGCGCCCTCCGTTCTCTTTATAATAGTAACTGCATTTGCAAAACCGCTTGCGAAGCGTAATGATTATAGCATAGCGTTGTCTCTCTAAGTCAGTGACTACTTAAGAAATAAAATTATTACTGAATACTCTCTAGAATTGGCAAGGTAAGAGGATGATAGTAATTAATCATCTTTTATCATCATCATCGCGGCTAATATGGCTCACTGCTGAGCACTAGCCCGCTCCGCAGTGAGAAAGAAATTGACCTACTATACTAAGCTGGTCAGATGAGGTGATTTTATTTCCAGTTTTTCTTCATTTGCATATATATTTCATACATATGTTATTTGAATATTATAATCGTTTGGTCTTTTACGATACCCACGGGCAGGAAATTATTACTCCGCCACACGGACAATAATCACCTTTAGAGGGGAGTAGTTTTTTTTGATTTTTTTTACGGCAACGTCCTGCACTAAGCAAATAATCCTTGTATTGTGGGTGACTTCAAAAACATACAATTAACAGACACAAATTACATCCAGACTCAGAACAACAATTTGTGGATCGCACAGTGTTGTCCTGCGTGGGATTCAAACCCGCGATACTGTCTCTGTAGGTATCTTAACAAATACGCCATCTGTGCAGTCAAGTTGACCACTGACGACAAATTGACCACTACCGACAAGTCACTCTGCTCCGTTGGTTGGCCCAACGACGAGTGCGACGTGGGTACGAATGGGTTATGGGCCCGCGTCGTCCTTTCGTCGCCCCGGACGGAATGGACCACGTGTGCGTTTACCATAGCCCACCCATAAAAAAAAATAATCTGTGCAGTCAAGTTGTTGTAGAAAGGTTAGACTGCTTACATTATATTTACCTTTTTTAGACACGCGATACGTCCCAGTTTGACAAATTATTTTCGGAGAAAGGTTGTTGACCACTTATGCAATTAATTGTTTAATTATACAAGCTATAAAAGCCCCGTTTTGTAATACGAGTATTTTTTTTTTAATTGGGACTAATCCCACCACACATTCCCACCACTGTAACTCCTGTAAGCCAGGATCCACAATGGTCTCCGTATAAGACACTGAGGTTTGACCCTCAGGAAGTCCCGGGAATCGCTTTTAATTGTCTTGGGACCCGCAACAAATTTAATTAGAAAAGAAAACAGGAGGAGTTGGAAAGATTCCACTTCCCTCCTATGCAAAGCGGGAGACATGAAGCAAAGTTGGCTGATAAGCCAGTAAATAAGAGTTTGCACAACTACGTGAAACTTAGCGGTACAGCACCACGGATTGGACAAAGCTTAATGGACCTATTTGTGAGCTTTAGGTTTGATTACAGTAATAGGTATGGCAAAAGCGCCTAAACGCACGGAAATTTTCTCGAGTTTCTACAAGATCCGAATAGTATACTACCCCAGACGTGACGTGCATATTATCTAACATGACGTTCCGCTCGTTGCGCCAGAGAATGCACTCCCAAAGGATGTGATGAGCTGTTTGTTCAAAATTGGAGTTTGAGGTCGAACATTGACAAAATGGTGAATCTACTAGTGTAAAATAGAATAATTTACTTCTAAAATTCCCATGGCCTTTGAGGAATTGGGCTACATAGTGGTCAATTTCTAGCCAAGTTCTCTCCAAACGTTCACGAACAGATGGAAAGAATAGATATAGATGACGACCTTTTGTTGACGAATCCCATCTTGCCTGCCATTCGGTCAGGAGCTTATCGTTAACGACGGATTGCGATGCAAAAAGTCTAGTAATTTTATTACGATCGCGTGGTAAAAGAAAATTGTTAGTCATGTTTTCCCTAGTGGAATAATACATGGACGCACGTTTTTGTATCTCTAAGTCGACCGGAAGTACACCTGCAAGTACTGGTAAGGCTTCGGTGCTAACTGTTCGGTATGCCTTACACAGAAATATTAGCGCTAATCGTTGACTCTGTAGTAACTTACGCCGAGCCGCGCCTATGGTAGTACGATCAGCCCAGGCCGGTGCACCATAACAGATACAGCCCAGATATGTGGCTGTATATATAATTTTAAGTGTGTTAAAACGAAGGCCCCAGGTGGATGTTGAAATTCTGGTAAGCGCATAAAAATTTCGTTTGGCTTTTTCACCTACAGTTTTAATATGTTCAATGAACGAAAAATTTTTCTCTAGGACCAGGCCGAGGTAACATACTGACTCCTTCTTTTTAACTACAGTGTTGTTAAATTTTATACGGGGTCTCGACTGTAAATTACCTTTCAGTAAAAGATGATACGTTTTGTGGGGGGCGAAAGTAAGTCGATTTTGTATGCCCCATTTTTGTATTGAGTTGAGACATATATCCGCCAATTTCTCCAGACCGTCTCTAGTGTTTGACTGTCTAAGTAGGAGACCGTCGTCAGCATAGCCAATCAATGAGCAATTTTGCGGTAGAGGTAGCTCAAGAAGGTCATCAAACCCTATATTCCACAAGTATGGGCTTAACACTGATCCTTGAGGACAGCCCAACGTCAGTGATTTAGACACGGCATGGTGACCGAGTTTCAGTGTGGTTGAACCTTGTAGAAAGTATGACTGTACGAGTTGGTAGATGTTCCTAAAGCATCCACGAGCCTTCAGTTTAAGAAGTAGCATCGGCCACCATGCGTTATCAAAAGCACCTGAGATATCTAGAAAAATACCTAGTATATATTTAAAATCTGATAGGGAAACAATTTTTCTAACGGCAATGACCGCGTCGACAGTCGATTTCCCCGGGGTAAATCCAAACTGACTACGATTGAATGTGGGGCCACCCGGTAACAAACGGGGAACAATCAGACGTTCTAAGAGTTTTCCTAGTGACGGCAGTAGAGTAATTGGTCGATATGACTTCGGGTCGTCCGGTGGCTTATCACCGTGTTTCGGTATTATACGTATAAACCCGCGACGCCATAGCCGAGGAAAGATGCCTTCCGCTATACAACGATTGATAACTAGTAACATTGAGTCGGCTGACGTTCGACAAACTTCTTTAATCATTTTATTAGAGATTTTATCTTCACCGGCTGCTTTGTTTAGAGGAAGGGCTTTTACGGTATTTAAAAGTTCAGTTAGAGAGGGAAGGTCAGACATAGGAGATAGAGGTGGCAAAGTGGCCCACGCTCTTATTTGCGTATGATGTTCGCTATCAGCTGTTACGTTATCGTCCGGTATTAAAGTATTTATTAGAGCTTCTGTGGTCTCCTCTACACCCGTGGTGTGTTTATTATCTATTTTGATATTTTGTATATAAGCTAGGTCAACTGATCGATTGGCTTTAAATTCGTGATATAATGGAGACCACGGGCCTTCATTTTCCAGTTTTTCTACTACCCTATTTAATAACGCATCTTTAGACCTTTCCACCGCAATCCGGTAGTAAGACCTTGCAGTTCTGAGTGCAAGTGAGGACTCATCAAACGTTACTCCCGTTACACATGACTTTTTAAGTTTGTTAAATTTTCTACGTGCTCTTCGAAAGCGTCTGCGAAGTTCGGCCAGTTTATTGTTCCACCAGTTGCACCTTCTGGTGTTAGGGATAGATATGCGACCTAGGGCTATGTCAGCACAGTATATCATAGAGTGTGACATTATCTCAGCGCTTTCTTCCGCGTTTAATTCTTCGCGAGTGAAATGCCCGGCACACGAGGAAAATAACGAACTAAAGAATTCCCAGTTTGCTCCCTTACTTTTATATCTATAATTGTAACTCTGACTGGGAGGATCTTGTATCAGTCTCGGTTTAAATTCGTACACGATCAGGCGGTGATCACTACACGACGCGTCTGGGAGGACGCGCCACCTATCCAAGCGGACGTCCGCGCTTGATAGCGTGACGTCAATAGAAGATTCGCCCAAATGGCTGCAAAAAGTTGGTGGTGCATCAGGTGTATTATGGATGGACAGGTTCATCTCGGCGATGAAATCTTCTATCGCACACCGACGATCAGTATCGGTGTATCTAATCTTGCCATACCACAGAGTAGATGACGCGTTTACGTCAGCACCTACTATCGTTTTACGGCCCCCCGTAAGAGACCGCAAGACATGACGGAGATGGTTTAAGTGTGAGGTGACAGGGTCTGAGTATTGAAAATAGCAGCTCACAACGTAAACCCTACAGGATGGGGATGTAACCTCCGCGACAGCACAGTGTGATGTCATTAGATTTTGTAACGATGTGACTGTAAATTTAGAATTTGATACATATATTCCGGCGCGTGCTTTGTTATCTAATTGCACAACCCTACTGCGCAAGCGAGCATTCTGGTATTGCTCTTGAATAAGTACTATGTCCAAATTATTTTCCATAACAAGACGGTCTAATTCTGATGTAGCCACCCTATCATTGTGAAGATTTTTAGCTGTCCTATGTTTAAGTTATCCATTTTTAATAGTTAGTGTTTAAGACTAGTTGTTCCAGCTTAAATTTGTAGGTGGGACAGTCCGACGCGCCGCAGGGGTGATCGTAAGGTTTCTTAAAACGCTTACAAGAGGCACATTTTGGTTTAAAATCAGGTGTTTCCTTATTTGTGCAGGACTTTGTTATATGTCCTTCCGTACAGTGACCGCATGTGAGTGTTTTTTCATTGCAGTATTTAGCGACGTGACCATACTGTTGACAGTTCGCGCAACGTACAATTTCAAGGTCGTCATAAAAACGGCAGCTAGCCCAATCTATAAAAACTTTTTCTTTGGTGCTTAACAAATGGGTACGTACTTCTGGGTCGAGTTCTATGCCTATCCACTTGCGACCGTTCTGCAATTTTCGACTGCGAATAATTTTAGTGGCTTTAATAAAGTCGTCCTCTTTAATAGATATTTCGTCTTTAATATTTTGTCGATAGAGAGCGACTAGGAACGCATTGTCTTCCATAGAGATGGGGACGTCCTTAATTAGTAAGCGCGGTCGTCGACCTTTCGGTTTTTCTAGACGTAAACCCGCAGCCTTAATGGCGTCTACAGATTCCAATTTTTTAATCTGCTTTTCGTTAGTGACTCGCAGAACTACACCTGCTTTCGCGGCCTTTTTAACGCCTACTATTTGAAAGCCATCGTCAACTGGCTTAATCGCGCTCAATAACGCTTTCTTTGTGGCAGACGACGACGCGTAATCGGCTGAACGTTCAGCGGTCGGATAAGCGATAACGCAGAGAGCGCGTGACGTTCGCACCTCAACACTTGGCACAACCTTTGGTAGCTTAAGTTTTTCAGCGTAAGATAGTTTATGAATATTTGACGGCGGTTGGGTTTTATTTAGTATGGCTTAATTTTAGCTCAATATTCGCTAATTTAGTCTCATTAGACGATGATTTCAAGGCTAAAAGAGATACAATGGTAGTAACACGTTGAGTGTAATCCATTATCGTTGTTTTGTTCGCGATGTTCATGCGAGAACCTTGATCGTTGACGATATCGTTAATTTTCGATAAAAATAACGATGCCTCCGTGACGAGGCATGACGACATCGCTAATCGAGAATTTTTTGCACTATTCTCCTGTTGAAGCCTAGTTTCGGGTGTAACGTAGGCAGGCGATGGCTGGGTATAGAGCGCACGCCTGCTGTTGGCAGCGGGAGGTGACCGCGGTGTCAGCTGACTGAGGCGAAAAACTTCTTCCCCGCGATCAGGGGGTTCAGTGTCCGTATAATATTTCGACATTTTATAATGAAATATAAGTACTCAACGAATGTAAACAAAGTAACAATCAACGAATAAAAATTATTTTGTTCGTAAAGTGACTTGTCACTACCCACTACTTAATAAAAGTTAAAGACTTACCGATTTAAGCTGGATTTTAGAATAAATAAGCACAAATACTTATCGTAATGAACGTAAACACGCACTAAACACAATAAAACACAATTAGAAACAACGCACGAGCCGATAGTTAATCCTTAAAAGGACAAAAACTATTTTTATTATACGCGCTAACTGAATTCGCACTGCACCGAGCGGAGGGGAGGAGGGAAGTGATACGAGTGTAATACGAGTAATTAAATTCTAGGAACATATTTAATAATATCGATTTCCACAAATTTTCAGGAACCGAATTTATAAATCCTACTAATATTATAAACGCGAAAGTTTATATGTATGTATGTTTGTTGTTCTTTCACGCAAAAACTACTGAATGGATTTTGATGAAACTTCACAATAATATAGCTTGCATATCAGAATAACACATAAGCTATAATTTATGCCGTTATTCCTACGGGAAGGGAAACTATGCAGGTAAAACCGCAGGGCGCTGCTAGTTATTCATATAATTACTATCATCATCATCACAGCTCGTATACATCCCACTGTTGGGCTCGAGCCTACTCCACAATAGGAAATTGACCTACTATACCACGCTTGTCGGACGTATTGGTATAGGGTTTTATTTGATGTTTTCCCTCTTTTGTATAGATGTTATATGCATATTTTATCCCTTGGTCGTCTTTTACGACATCCACGGGCAAGAAAGGTGCACCTACGTATACATCTACGGACTTAAACGGTATTTTCCTTCCATTTTACCTGATGAGAAATATGTTTCAGTATATCAACATTCATTGTTAGAGATAGCCCTCCTTACGTAGCGGAGTTAAAGTAAATCCGCCGCGCTTGTCAAATTGGCGATCACAATGGGCGTTGGGAGTTTTGCTGGAGAGTGGTTCTACATAAAAAAAACCGGGAAGAATCACCAATGTATTTTCTAAGGCGGTTTTTATGATTCACAGACAATTAAAAATATTCAACTCCTTGCCCGTCTTCATACAGGTATTTTATGAATACCGAAATACATACTTAGTTTCTTGGTTTTAGTGAAATAAGTTAATATTAAGCACTACATAAATGACATCATTATCATCCCCTTTTCTATACCTATGGACCTATAGTCCTACAGTCGACTCAATATGTACTGTTCCGTCATAGTAGGTACATATTGTTACCGATTTGGCAATAATTTTATTTAGTTTTTTTTTTATTGCCGACGGTGGCAAACGTATTAGCAACACAACTAAAGTTACGTGATACTGCCTCATACGGAACTTTACAGTACCAGGCACACAGCTAGGCGGCTGCCGTAATGTGAATGAAAAACTCTTCTTAAGCCTCGTTTAAAAAACACAGACGGCCGGATGTTCTTGGGAATGTAACAGTAGATTTAATGACATCAAATGGAGTTGGTTCAGGTCGTTAAAAACTGAATCGTCTTTCACGACACCCAAGAATAATGTAAGGTATTTGTAGTCTCTACCACATAAATGTGTAAAGAGGAAATAACCAACTAAAAACAGAAATACAATTAAGTGATTTGCCGAAAAACCATGCGTATATTTTAACCTTGAGCTTGAGAGGTTTAATGTAAACAAAATGATTACGGCATTTGAATTTATGTTTATTTAAGGAAGATACTTTTGTCAAGAAATTTTGCAAAAATATATAAGTCTGTTAGTTCTTTTAGAATAGAATAGCATTTATTGTCACATAACAATAGTTAAATTACATATTTTTATGGTTCATTTTGACAATAGGGGAATGCTCAGCCTTAAACTAGATAGAAATGATGCAGGGCTGGTTTTCAGCAAACCCCTTTCCTCAAATATATAAGAAAGAATAATAACGAAAAGAGAAAAGAATAAGAAATAAAATAATTAACAACAAGGTTAATAGTAAAATAAATAACATTACTGAATTGAATTATGAAGGATGGATGTGGGATGTTTTATATGACGAGTTCGCTTTTTTATTTTTGTGTGTGCAGAAGTTGAGTTGCTTGTTTGCGTGTGTGCATGTATGAATATTTGTGCGTGTATGTGGTTTAGTCTAGTCCATGTGATGACGGAGTAAGAATACAATTCACCAGCCCCTTTCTTACCTGTGGGTGTCGTATAAGACGGCTAAGAGATGTAATGTACATATAACATCTATGCAAGAGAAAGAAAACTCTAAATAAAACCCTATGCCAACATGTCTGACCAGCATGGTATAGTAGGTCAATTTGCCTCCTATTTAGGAGGAGGCTTGAGCCCCACATTAGAACTTATGTGGGCTGAGATGATGATGACTTACAAATTATTATACCAATAATTATTTGACTCTTAACTATTGTTATAAGTAGATAATTTAATTTAAGTGCGTCCGTGTGGTGATGAAATAAGAATACAATTCGCCACTCCATATCTTGTCCGTGGATGTCGTAAAAGACGAATAGGGGATATAGTACGCATATAACATCTATACAAGAGAAAAAAAAAAAACTCAAAACTAAACCCTATATCAACCTGTCTGACCAACATGATATAAGTAACTATTTTAATAGTGGCAGGACCACACTGTTGACAGTTGTCTGTCTACAGTCGCGGGCCGGTCCATCCAGGGTAGTTCCACACTCGCAGAAAATCGACGTCCGAGTAGTAGCAATTCGTTACTGCGCTTCGTTCGGTGAGCGAGAGAGCCGGCAGCTCAACTTGCTGGCTGTTTGTGGTGGGTTTTAGTGATGACTTTAGTATCACCAAACCTCATTGAACGTATTCACACTCCCTTCACGGTAGGCAGCGGCCTTGCAAAGGTGCATGAGAAAGAAAGAAAGAAAGAAAGAAAGAAATTTTATTTTGTAAACCTCACACAATATAGACAACAACGAAAGAAATAAGAACTATTAACTAAAAACAAGGAGTTGAAATATGTGAGGCCAAAATATGATGCCCATCTCAGCTTATGGTACAGTAAATATAGACCGCTGATATTCTGATGGACCCATGAGAGACAGCAACACTTAGAATCAGGTATACTTTTTTTCTCGTTTGCTACCGTTTGTAATAAAAAAAAAGTCAATTTCCCTCCTATTGTGAAGAAGGCGTAAGCCCAGCAGTGGGACGTATATGACGTATATATTCTTACTAAATTTCCATATCATTACTTTAATTTCTAATTCATGAATAAGCTGAGACGAAACAATTATCTTTGAAAGATAACATTAAAATGTAGCCTAAATTTTCACAATAAAAACCACATATTTTAACAGGAAGGAAAATACTGTCAAAATCTATACGACTATAACTTTACGTGCTATATAGAGATAATGCTGCAGTATATTTAGTGGCCTCAATATGCCAGCACTTACTGATTGCTAATCATACCTGACTCTGTCCAAACACATTAATCATAACTCCCAATGAATCAAGTTAAGGTGGGTTGCATGTAGCGGCGTTTTAATAATCTTAGTTATCATACCCAATGTATATCTATGAATACAATTCTTGTATCATCAGTATGCTGACGGAGTGAGAATACAATTCAATTTACACTGTCTTATCCGTGGTGCGTAAAAGATGATTAAGGCGAATATGCAAAAAAAAACAGCCTTTCCAAGAGAAGGAAAACTCATCATAAAACTCTTTACTAACCCATGTAACTAGCACATTCCCTTCCGTTGCGAAGAAACCTCGAGCCTAGCAATGGGACGGGTATAAGCTATGAAGTGTCAATTAAAACTTCCAAGAAACATCAGTAGATCTTCACTCACAAAAATCACAGCTAAAGAAAAATAAGTAACACAATCCCAAGAGAATCTATTTAATCAATTATATATAGTTTACGAATTTTGGTACAAGACGACTTCACAGATGGTGTTTCGTTAAAATTGACCTTCCTTCGATGGTCTTTTGGGTTTTCTAATCAAAAAATAATTGATATGAGCTTGAATTTAGGTTACGCCCTCTTTTTTTTTTGGTGGGCTACGGTCAGCACAACCGCCCCCCGGCTCCGTCCGGGGCGACGTTAATGCTTGTAGTTCGCTATTTCTTCATACTATTTCTTCATATCATTACTTCATACTATGGTTTCAAGCTTCCATCGCGCGCCGCTAGGTGTCTTCGGTAGTCTATGCTACGATATGTTCATTAAACGAGAGGCTTAGGCACCTTGAGGTGTTACCGTAACGACAGCCGCGAGGCTGTTAGCGTAAACGCTTGTCGCATTCGTCCGATTTGTGCTATGATTTTATTGAACAATTAACTATAACGCTAAGACTATTACAGATATTACATTATATAGACTATTCTATTTATCTAAGATACATCTATCTGTTTCAGTAGTGGCCGCGACCCTAGGTAGTAAAATAGGCTTTATACAAGCACTAAAACTATTATTTTATACTATCAGCATACTATCAGCATTGTTTTTCTATCTTTATTAGGCTATATCTCGCAAGTTATAATACCTAGGGTGTTGGTTCTTACTGCGTTCGATAGTTCCTAGCGTATATTTCAATAAAATACCAAGAATATTTATTTTTATTGCAAATTTGACACTATAAACAACAAAAATTACAACGTAACTAAGTACAATTATACTTTTACATAAATTAAGAAAAACAAACAGTTATAGGCTATTTTAACACAATTTTTACTACAATATAACGTATAATTAATCTACTTTAATGTTCATTACTCACATTGTTTATTTAGCACTGTACACATTAATTCGTAATGTTTACATCTTACGAATTTCGCTATGTATTTGGAGCGCCCTGATTGGTCGATATTCGTTACGCACTCCTATCTGGCGATACACTTTGAGTTAGTTAATTTTCACGGTATTCTTATCACTATACTTTTTCTCAAAATTCACTATTATGTTACAGTTCGTTTTTTAAGCACTATCACGGTATTTTACACTTGTCGCGAACAATAAACAACACAACACAACACTATTAAAACTCAAAAAACTTACAGATTGAATGCCTCCACTGGAACCCTATGTATAGGGCATTATAAATTACAATGCTCAAATGCATTCAGTAGCATAAGCTATGACGTAAATAGATTAACGAAATACGTATTTTTAGGATACAGATTATATTTACTTTAAACAAATAAACATGGACAAGAAATCTGTCTATTACAGCAATAATCGGCGGTTAAACAACGATATTACTCATCATCATCATCATCATCATTTCAGCCTATTGCCGTCCACTGCTGGACGTAGGCCTCCCTCATATTGCGCCACAATGTGCGGTCCTGTGCCGACTGCATCCAACGACGCCCAGCAACTTTCACTAGGTCGTCGGTCCACCTAGTGGGGGGGCGTCCTACACTGCGTCGTCCGATACGTGGTCGCCACTCGAGAACCTTTCTTCCCCAGCGGTTGTCGGTTCGTCGAGCGATGTGGCCTGCCCATTGCCACTTCAGCGTGCTAATTCTTCGTGCTATGTCGGTTACACCCGTTCTTCTGCGGATTTCTGTATTCCGGATTCTATCTCGCAGAGAAATCCCGAGCATAGCCCGTTCCATAGCACGCTGAGCGACTTTGAGCCTTGATATGAGGCCTACATTTAGGGACCACGTTACCGTGCCGTAAGTCATCACTGGTAACACACACTGGTCGTAGACCTGTGTTTTCAGACACTGAGGTATTATTACGATATTACTCACTTTTGGAAAATTTATATTCACAAAAAAATAATGATTGCTTACTTTGTAAAATAACCACTAATTACACTCTAAAAATAGCTCACAGGACTTTCATGACGACAGACGACCAACGACTGATTCTGGGAGACTTGCGATCCCTACGAGCTTCAGAAATTGTATCTGAATTGTTTTTTTTTGCTGTTTGACTATAGTTGTTAGCCGCACATTGTTTTTTTTTTTGTTCGTTGTAACCGGAATACCCCACTAAAACCACAGCGGCGCCTTCTGCACTTTTACGGGGCGCCGGAGGGATCGTCTGATGACATTCAATCCCCGACATCCCAATGCATGGCCGTCTGGCCACGTTCTATTTTTTTTTTTTTTTTATTGCCAACGGTGGCAAACGAGCAAGCAGCACTCCTGATGGTAAGTGAAACTGCTGCACATGGACCTTTGCAATACCAGGGGCACAGCTAGACCGCTGCCTACCGTGAAGGAAATACTCTTCTTAAACCTCGTTTAAAGAAGGACATTCGGGAAACACAGCAGCAGGTAGTTCATTCCAGAGCTTGCACGTACGTGGGAGAAATGATCGCTGGAAACGTACAGTTGAAGACCATAACGTTTCCAGGTGAAATGAATGAACCCTGCTACGATGTCGAGTGGTACGTTGGTAGAATGGTGACGGTGGTACCAAGTCAAACAGTTCCTCGGAGCACTCCCCGTGAAAGAGTCGGTAGAGTACACAGAGTGACCCAAAGTCTCTCCGCTGCTCCAGCGACTCCAATCTGTCCGTAAGATTGGGATCTCCGACGATTCGAACAGCCCGTCTTTGCAGGGAGTCAAGTGGGTCTAGCTGATATTTGGGCGCACCTGCCCAGAGATGAGAGCAGTACTCCACATGAGGACGAACTTGTGCTTTGTATAGCACAAGACGCTGTCTCAGTGTGAAGTACCGCCTGGCTCTGTTCAGGACACCCAACTTTTTGCTAGCCAATTTGGCTTTGTCCTCCAAATGACTCCCAAACTGGACTTTGCTCGATATTTTGACGCCGAGAATCCCAATACTTTCAGAAATTGGGAGAGTTACTCCTTGGAACTGTGGCGCCATGACAAACGGGTCCTTCTTTGCAGTGAACGCGCAAACTTGTGTCTTTGTGGGGTTGAACTGGACTAGGTTCCGTTCACCCCATTCCGAGGCCCGCCCCAGAGAGCGCTCGACTTCAGACACAAGTTGAACCCTTCTTTCCTGAGTACTCCGAGGGATATTCCGTTGCTCAGTGTACCGCTCATCACTCGTGCTGTCATCCGCATAGCAACGCATACTCTCGATAGAGAGCATGTCATTGATATGCAGGATAAACAACGTCGGGGAAAGCACTGAGCCTTGTGGTACACCAGCATTAATGGTCATGGTATCGGAGCAGGAGCCATCTACGACGACTTTTATAGTCCGACCATCCAAAAAGCTGGTGATCCAATTACAGAGTCCCTTGGGGATTCCGTATGATGGTAGCTTCGATAGAAGTGCCTTGTGCAAGACCCTATCGAACGCCTTTGCGATATCTAGGCTGAACGCCAGCGCCTCACCCTTGCCCTCCAAGGCCTCTGCCCAACGGTGTGTGAGGTACACAAGAAGATCACCAGCCGACCGACCATGACGAAAGCTGTATTGGCGATCACTGATAAGCTGGCGATCCTCAAGGTACTGCAGAAGCTGGTGGTTTATAACCTTCTCCATTATCTTGGAGAGCAAGGATGTTATCGCAATTGGCCTGTAATTCGATGGGTCAGACCGGTCTCCCTTTTTAGGGATCGGGTGGACATGGGCTACCTTCCACGAAGATGGAACCCTATTAGTAGCGTAGGAAAGTCGGTATAGGCGCGTGAGGATGGGAGTCAATTCAGGGGCGCACGTCTTTAGTACCACTGCAGGGATGCCATCCGGTCCACTCGACTTATAGACGTCTAAAAGCCGCAGCTCCCGCCTAACCGCTCGCTGCGTGATGCGGATTTTGGGCAGTGAGCTTTCACACCGTGGGATAGTAGGTGGTGTGGCAGCTCCGGCATCCAAAATCGAGTTACAGGCAAAGAATTGACCTAGAAGATCGGCCTTCTCCTTTGCGCTGTGGGCCAGACTACCATCGTGTTTCTGCAGTGGTAGGAGATTGGGCTGGCAGAAGTTGCCTTGGGCAGCCTTGGCGAGCGATCAGAATGCACGACTCCCAGCGGGATAGCTTTGCAATCGCTCGCCAATTCTGGCAACATGTTCCGCCTTGGCTCTGGCAATAGCCTTCTTACTAGATCTAGAAGCGGCGTTAAATTTCCGCTTCACCTGCGGCCACCGACGGGTATTTTGGTGTTGGGGATGAATAATTCCATCCCCGTAATAACCGTTTCGGTAACGCAGTCCGCACAGATGCCAGGGTCCCCAGAGGCGAAGCAAAGTCGCTTCCATGGGTAGGATGGGTAAAACTCGCGGAGTCCATCCCAATCTGCTGACTTATATTGCCAGACTCTGCGAGTCCCAGTCGCCTTAGAACGACTAGGCCTTACAACAGGGGCACTGCTACGAATCAAGCAGTGGTCAGAAGATCCAAGAGGGGCTTCAACCACTACCTGATATCCGTGCTGGTGTGTAGTCATCAGAAGATCCAGTAAAGAAGACTCATGGCTCTCAATATCTGGGATACGAGTGGGCTGTGTCACCAGTTGTGAGAGACCATAGGCCGAGACCATATTGAAGAGATGTCGATCCTGGAGGTCAGTGGTTCGGGACCCCAGCCACTCTTTATGATGAGCGTTGAAGTCTCCAAGAACCACCACCTCCGCTGATGGACACTGCTCCAATATTTCGTCAATCCCCCATTGGACGTTCTCATATAATTGAATTGACCCCGAATCACTGCCATGGGACCTGTAGAGGCATGCGTAGATGCGGGTAAGGCCTCCATAGTCTAGGCGTAGCCACAGGATTGACAAGTCACCATGTTCGAGGGCCCGAAGGCGGCGACAGCAGATATCACCTCGGATGAATACGCACACCCCGGCTTTACGACGGAAGGTATGCTCCAACTCGTAGCCGGGGTAATTTAGGTACGAAATGTCATCCGGAGCACCTATCTGCGTCGCCGTTAAAAAGAGTAAGGCAGGCCGCGCCGTCTCGAGGTGATGGTGGACGGCGTCGAGATTGCTATGTAGACCCCTGATATTGCAAAAATCCACATCAAATGTGGATACGGGGACCGCCGTAGAAAACGTTCTCTTTTTATTTTTCTTGGCCATGAGTTATTGTTTAAGAAGAGGAGGAAGGGAGTGTGAATGTGTACAACGGAGTTCGGTGATACCAAAAAAAAAAATGGGCGGGGCATAGTGCATGGTCGAGGAGTGAGTTTTGTGAGGAGCTGACACGATGCACGGAAGGGCCCCCGATGCCCCCCCGTGCGTAGCCGCCGAGGTCCACTACGGTTTCCCACACCGGCACGACGACTAACTAACGGGATTTTCGCTGGTTGGTGGGACAGCCTCCCAGGGAGGATGATCCTGGGTTCGGGTCCCCTGCTGACCGGCAGGTGGCCGGCGGTGACCATTCCCATCGGGTCTCCCTGTACACCATGCCAGCGCCTCACGCTCAATACCCCGACCAAGACCTCACCACCGCAGGTTTCAGGCCTCACCAAAACCCGCCGCACACAAACACGCCCAGAAAGTTGGGCTCCCGGCTCTCTCGCTCACGGAACGAAGTGCAGCAGCAAATTGCTACTACTCAAACGTCGATCTTCTGCGAGAGTGTGGTACTGCCCCGGACGGACCGGCCCGCGACTACAGACAAAAGACTGTCTACAGTGAGGTCCTACCACCAAAAATTATCCTGTCCTATTATCATTCAATATACCAGTCCTATTATCATTCAAGGCGGTGGAAGGAGTTGCGCATATTGGCGCCTCCTTCTCCCCGGTCCCAATGTGTGGCGCTAATCCTGGGGCCCCGTTTCTTCCAAATTTATGCAGGTACTTACCGAAGACCCTGTGTCCGGTAAGCACCTGGTTAGCCATAGATGGCTGTGTTAACTTTACCCGTACTGTTGAGTGAGCGCTGAGGGCTGTCAACCCGAATCTGAATTGGTCAATTGGCTTGGCTTTTGGCCCCTTTGCGTGAGGGTAGTCCAGTTGATGCCTTTAGTATCACCGAACCTCATTGCACGCATTCACACTTGGTAGGCAGCAGTTTAGCGAATGTCCAAGAACGGCAGTTTCACTTACCATCAGGTGTTGTGTTTGCACGTTTGCCGCCAACAGCGATAAAAAGTTATTTCTAAAAATATGAATAGAGATTTGGCTCAATTTTCAATCAGGCTCATATCTGATATGATGGGTTCATATAAGCTTTTTAAGCGTTTTTGTAGTATGCACAAAGAATTTTCCTGCTTAGTAATCGAACCAGGATATTTAGCAGTAAAATATTAGGTCTTAGATCTCTCTTCCATCTATATTTTCACCGTGGCTATTAGCTTAACTGTACCGTAACATTTTACGATTGGCGGATATGACTTAAACTAATGCTTGCCTTATCATCAGCATAAAACCCTCACCTACCATTAAACTGCATAGATGGCGTAATGGTCAAGATACACAGTATCGGGGTTCGAATCCTGCCCAGGAACAACACTGTGTTGTTCACAAATTGGTGTTCTGGATGTAATCCGTCCGTTAGTTATGTTTGTAAAGTTCCCCGCAATACAAGTATTATTTCATTATTGCCGGGTGTTATCTTTAAAAAAAAAACAACATTTTGTTATAGATTAATTATTATACGCAAGTTAACGTGAAGGTTCGTAACTTGTCGCTTTGCGCCTTTGAGCATTCCATTCGTTCATACTTCTCAGCCTATATAAGGCCCACTCTTTGAGTTCAGGTCTCCCTCGCAATGGGAGGGGAATTAACCCACTATTCCACCTTAGTCAGATGTTTTGGAATAGGATTTAATATCGAGTTTTCCTTTTTGTTTGAGCATTATTCATCATCATCATTCCCACTGTTGGGCTAGGGCCTCCTCCATGGTAGGGAATTTGACTTACTATACCATGCTGGTCAGACATGTCCGTATAGGGTTTCATTTCGAGTTTTCCTTCTCTTGCACAGATGTTATGTGCCTATTATATCCCATAGTCGTCTTGTACGACATCCACAGGCAAGATAGGGAGTGGTGAATTGTATTCTTACTCCGTCACCACACGGAAATGAGCATTATTCAATCTAAATTAATTTCTTACTAAAGGCAATAACCTAAAATATACTTTAGGTTATTGCCCACCCGTTTTCTTTGTCGAGTGGGCTATGGTCAGCACGCACGCCGTACGTTCCAGCCAGGGGAACGAAAGGGCGGAGGGCGGTCTCATAACCCACTGTTCCCTACCCTCCCTGCAGGTAAGGGATTAATACCCGGTCGAATCATCCGCAACCTCAGCTAAGGCCGCATCAGGCATAGGTTATTTCCCGCCTTGAGAGATAACGTCCTTAATACAAACTGAAAGCGTCACTTCACAATTAACTTTCACAACGATTATAAAAAACGTGAATCCCCATACGCACGAATAAAACGACCTAAGCATCGTTATGACGTCAATAAATGAACTGTTGTAAATAGTTTTCAAGTTTTGCGTATAAGGAAAAATGTTAATAAATAATTAATAGCGTTAGTAATAACTTTGATTACGTGTTGACAAGATTTAAGTTACAGTTATTGTAAAATCAGAGCCTAACAGGTAATAATTTAATAGTGATAGGACCACACTGTTGACAGTTGTTTGTCTACAGCCGCGGGCTGGTCCGTCCAGGGGGAGTACCACACTGTCGCAGAAAATCGACGTCCGAGTAGTAGCAATTTGTTATTGCGCTTGGTTCGGTGATCGAGAGAGCTGGAAGCCCAACTTTGTGAAGGTGTTTGCGTGTGGTGGGTTTTACTGATGCGTTTAATATAATCGAACCTTATCGCATGCATTCACAATCCCTTCACTTTCTTTGCGGCGGCCTTGCAAAATTCCATGAACGGCAGCATGACTTACCATCAGGCGTACTGTCTGCTCGTTTGCCACCATTTACAATAAAAAAAAAATCTTATCGCAGCATAGTGATATGCTTTTTTTGGATAGGCTATGATCAGCACACACGCCCTTCGTTCTGTCCGGGGTGATGAAAGCGCAGAACACGACCCCATAAGCCACCACTTTCGCTCTCCTTCACTATTAGTCCGACCGCTGGTACCGAGTGCCTTGTCGTCCGTGGCCAACCTGAATCTAGTGTTACATTTATATTTATTTCCTAGCTTCTTTCCATGAACTCACTCACCTAAAATGTAACTTTCCCAAAATGTTTTTTTTTCCAAATACTTGCAACGGGTTTAAGTTGAGTTAAAAAAGGGTATGTATGCGTGCGTGCGCTTGCGTGCATGTGTGTGGCATCGTAGCTCTCAAACGGATTATTTATGTTTATTCATAATTTTCAATTTTACTTATACCTGCATGGTCAATTCTCTTCCTATTGGAGAGGAGGCTCGCGCCTAGCAGTGGCACGTGTAGAAACTGAGACGACGACGATGACAGTTTTTTCGACCGACTACCTTTTAAGCACATCTTTCTTCCATTCGAAGCGGCAGAAGAGCGATGTGGAACTTAATAACCAAAACACCTGCCAAGCATGCAGTTCTTAGCAAGGTTCTCCCTTGAGAGGTCTATAAATTTAACCCTGTGCTGTAAATATTAAAATCTATACTAATACATATTATAAAGCTGAAGAGTTTATTTGCTTGTTTGCTTGGACGCGCTAATCTTAGAAACCACTGGTTCCAATTGAAAAAATCTTTTGTGTTTAATAGTGCAATTCTCGAGAAAGGCTATAGTCTATATATTATCACGCTAAGACCAATAGGAGCTAAACAAGAATGAAAAATGTGCCAAAAAACGGGAATAAAAGAGTCCTTTTTAGAGCTTCCTTTGCGTACGTAAACGATTAAAGTTACGCAAAAAATATGTATGACGGAATTGTTTTCCTTTAAAAGTTCTACATAAAAGTTTGCGACAGCATATGTCTTTTTTTCTTTTAGAGTTAATTCATTATAGTCTTTTTATAGTCATAAAATTTATAAACATAATATATAAACATGGTAATGATCTTTATCCAAATAAATAAGTTATTCATCATAAGTATTTAATGTTAAATAAAATTGCCCTTGACATCATTTAATTGCGATGATGATGAGAACTACCACGCTTTGGCTTTATGAATAAGGTGGCAACGAGAAATTCCTTTCCTTCCTTGAAAAGCACGTGGTCTTGCCACGGATCTTTCCAGAAATGACTTAACACCGGCTGATATCTGACTCCGGGCTACCATCTATACCATCGTATTAAGGTTATAATAGCCTGATCACCAGTACTCATACTGTAGCCATCATCATCATTCATCATTTCGGCTCATCTACGTCCCACTGCTGGGCTCGAGTCTCCTCCATAATAGGAGGAAAATTGACCTTACTATATCATGCTGGTCAGACAGGTTGGTATAGAATTTTGTTTCGAATGCATAGATGTCATATGCGTAATATATCCCTTAGTCGTCTTTTACAACACCCACAGGTATGAATGGGGTGGTGAATTGTATTCGTACTCCGTCACCAAATGGACTGTAGCCATACCACAGATTAAATAAGTATATGGCCATACTCAAATTTTATATGAATTAGGGAGGCCATTTTATTTGGGAACCTGCCGTTATTGATCGTCATCAAAGCCAAGATGGCGGCGGAGTCAAACTAAACCATGGTGATTGCTATCTCTAATATAGTGATTTCAAAATCAAGGTAGAAAACTCTTATATTAACTTTTTTAGTATTGAAATTATCGTGAGATTGATTATATTATTATATCTATAACTATATAATATATATATAAACACTCACGTACTGAGATCGATTACGTCGACCCGGGTTTCGAGCATATACAATGTTCATCATCAGGGCGAGTGTAAAGCGGTGTCTGTGAGGCCCCGGCGTGCAACTTATATTAACTCCATTCGCCGTCGGATTTTAGAGCGTAAAGATGCGAATAGCCATTTACGATTCATATTGTCTTTATTCACGTTGTAGGTAGACGCACCGGTGACTATTCGACCTGCAGTAAGGTTTACCACGAAAGCGACACTCCCCTATGCGCCGGCAGTCAGCCACAGGTTAGGTCGTTGATGATGTTTGGGTGTTTTTTTACTCAATCACATGTAAACTTTTAAACACATTCGTATGAATATTGGCTCAAACAGACTATTTTCTAATTTAGCTCATAGTAGACCTCTTATGCCGGTAATATATTCCCTTGGGGTAATAGTTAAATTTTACTTTTTTAATAATCAAGCATAATCCAATGGACTGATTTGCATAAAATTTCATATTGGGAAAGTTATTTTTAACGCTTGCGAAGCCGCTGGCAAAATCTGCTTAAGTATAATTGCCTTAAAATCAATCGCACTGACACTTGCCGGGACTTGAATTCACCTGGACACACACAAAAATTTCATTAAAATCGGCCCAGATGTTTAAGACGACTTCACACTTATATAAGAACTAGCAACCCGCCCTCGCTTCGCTTCGGTTTCAGTCGCTTTACCCGCGGCGTAGTTCCCGTTCCTGTGGAAATACCGGGATAAAATATAGCCTATGTTACTCCCTGATATTATAGCTTTACATTGGTGAAAGAATTTTTGAAATCGGTTCGGTGGTTTAAGCGTGAAAGCGTTACAAACAAACAAACAAACAAACAAACATCCTTACTTTCGCATTTATAATATTAGTATGGATTATACGTACTTATAAATATTTTAGTGCCTTGTCTCTATATCATTGTAATATCTTCAAATCTATGATAAATTTCTTTACAACATGAAATATAAGTGCTGCAAAATAAATTCATAAAGTGATATTATATTTAACTTATTGGCGAAAATAAACACAGTAAAGAATGAGTATTATTAGAATATGGCGCCGGTGACGTCAGATGTTGAAAGATGAGCGACTGTCGCGGTACGAAATATGTGACTTAAAATAAAAATAACATTGTTTGAGTGCCAGGGAATGGTATGAATGTTTAATCATTATCAACATTGTCATTATAGGCATATATGTCCCTCTACCTAACACTAGTCTCCTCCATATTGGGAGGGAAATTGACCTACTATCCGGCGGATTGGAATAGGGTTTCATTTTGAGTTTTGCTTCTCGTACATAGATGTTATTTATTATTATATTATTATTATTATTTGCATATTTAATCCCTTAGTCATTTTTACGACACCCACAAGAAAGGGAAAGGGTAGTGATTTGTACTCTCTCCACACTAAATTTATTAAGCACTAGCTACCCGCCCTCGCTTCGCTTCGGTTTCTGTCGCCTTAGCCCCTTAGTTCTCATTCCCGTAGGAATACCGGGATAAAATATAGCCTAGTTTATTCCCTGATATTATAGCTTTCCATTGGTGAAAGAATTTTTTAAATCGGTCCAGCCGTTTTGAAGATTACCCGGAACAAACAACCAGACAGACAGACAAAAAAATATAAAGTGATTTTTAGGCATATGTATAGTGCAAATAATCGTGTGAGCATGAAAAAGGCCTATTATTTTGACATTACAAACAGGCACTCCAATTTTATTTATTGGTATAGATAGTAAGAACGCGAATGGTATAAATGTTAGGAGACCGAGATTGTCTTATATTTTTGATACAAATTCTTTATCCGAAACAAATAAACATTAGATAAGTAAATTTAAATGTTTTTAATAACTCCTGACACAAACTAAAATAATATAAACAAAGTTTTATGTTCTCTTCAACAGGAATTATCACTTAATTGTCATTTACGATTATGTAGTTTATGACACGCGTGAAGCACTTAATCGAGTAATCATACGCCATTACATGGTTTTGTAGCTGATACTGTTACAATGCTGAACCGATATTAATCAAACATGGCTATGAAGCACCGCAAGGAAATCGGCTTTAAATTGGAAAAAGAACGCATCGAAATCGGTACATCCGTTTGAGATGTGTCTTGACGTCACAAACGGATGTACCGATAACGACAGACACACACACACACAAACACTCACACACACACAGACACTGTATGTGTGGGTGTGTGTGTGTGTCGACAACAAACTTATAACACCTCTCTTTTTACTTCGGTCGTTAAAAACATCAAATTCAAGAATAATTTTCTGATTCGCGATGAAATCCCTAAAAATGGTCGTATTTTATAAGAATAATACGATATAATAACCTGGTTTTTACGTCTACAACAGGAAATAAGGGGTGGCAACACGTTCTATTCTTAAGCTCTTATCATATGGGGAATTCACAAACTAACAGTATGAATCGAAACAAACAAAGTTATATAATAATTATTCATACCTATAAATAAATAGCTATTTTTTAAAAGATATCATCATCATCTCAGCTCATATACGTCCCACTGTTGGGCTCGGGCCTCCTCTATAATGGAAGGGTAATTGGCCTACTATACCACGCTGGTCAGACGTGTTGGTATAGGGTTTTATTTCGAGTTTTCCTTGTCTCGCAAAGATATCATATAAAAGGATAATTCCCAGATAAGGATAATTCCCAGATAGGAATAAAACCCAGAATCAGTATAATTATTCGTGGAAATAGGTTTTCTGCATGGAGATGGGAATCCCAACACTCTGCAGGGATCGATACCTAGATCATCTTCAGATTTATTAGTGGAACTACACTATTGACAGTTGTCTCTGTACAGCCGCGAGTCGATCCGTCTGGGGTAGTACCACACTATTGCATAAAATCGACGTCTGAATAGCAATTTGTTACTGCTCTTCATTCGGTGACCGGGAGAGCCGGATGCCCAACTTTCTGAGTATTTTTGCGTGTGCTGGGTTTTGATAATGCCTTTAGTATCACCGAAACTTATGCATGCATTCACACTCCCTTCACTTTCTTCACGGTAGGCAGCAGCCTAGCAAAGCTCCATGAGCGGCAACATCACTTACCATCGAGTGTAGAGTTTTTTTTTTTTGCGCTGTGGAAAATGCATTTACGTTTACCCATTGCTAATTTGCTAGTGACGGCAAGGGGTATGTAGGACTCGCTGACGTGGTATGGTTTACTACGTCAAAATACCTACTAAAAGCCACAGCGGCCCCACGTCTTCGCCTTTTGTGGGACACCAGAGGTTCGCCTTTTGGGCATACGACTCTAACGTCCCGGCGGTTAACTTAATGTTTACATCTTGGGTCAATCATGCCTGGGAGAAGAGAAGCGCGTAACGTCTCTTCCTCCTCCCCAGACGTTGCCTCCGCGGTGGGTCAGCATGGGCATCCGCCTCACATGACAGACCCGCTGCCTCCTTTTGTGCTATAACATCTTCGCAAAAGGAGGCCAAGGCCATCCAGCAACTGTCGCTGTCAAGGATCTTATCTATAACAGCCGGCAGCGACAGATCTCCGCCAATAACAGTCTCCAGGGCAAGCCTCTGAGTTCCCCAGGCTGGACACTCTTCCAAGGTGTGGCTCGCTGTATCTACGAGCGCGCCACACTCGTAACATCCAGGGGTTTCTTCGCATCTTACAACTTGATGCACATACTTACCAAAGCACCCATGTCCGGTAAGTAGCTGTGTCAATCTAAACGTCTGGGTGCCATGTCGTCTATTGATCCAGCGGTCTACCCACCTCTAGGTGGGGGCTAATGGCCTCCACTGTTCTTATCCCTGCTGCAGGGGACTGTAGATCCTCTTTCCATCAAGTGTACAGTTTGCTCGTTTGCCAGCGATTGCAAAAAAAAAGCTAAATTTACATCTGTATTATCTTCATTCAACATTTCAGCCATCCACTCTTGGTTTCAGGCTGCCCCGCAAGTGAGTATCGTCATGTAGGTGCATTGGCGATCACGGTGACGTGTATACTTTTCTCAGGAGAGAGCTGGTTCCCACTCTTCTGATACCAATTTTTACGACTTCCACGGACCAATAAGGAATGACGATTGAAATTGTCGCAAAACGTAGCTGTCATAAAAAACGACCAAGAGTTTTAGACTTGGGTCAATCCTATCTAATGCCCACTACTCAATAATTACATTCCCAAGGCAGGTACACGTCATGCAGGCGAGCGATTATAAAGCTACTTTTGCAAATTATACGTTGAAAGAAGCCTACATATTGCATCGACCCCAAGTAATTGGGATAAAAGCAGCACGATAGTAATGTCGTAATGGCTAGTTTGATAAGTAACATTTAAAAAAACATAATAGAAGAGATAGTCATTACAGATGTAAGTATAATGAAATACATAAGGCACAATTATATCCCTTTTTTTTTCCTCATCCGCTTCGTCCGGGGCGACAGAGGGACGTAAACGCCCCGTACACCCGTAACCCACCCGCGCCAAGTCGCCTTCGTCGTTGGGCCGACCACAGAAGCAGGTCACTTGACGTCAGTGGTCGGCCCGACGGAATACGCCCTGAGGAGTACCCTCTCCTCGACCGACGAATCGGGGAGAACGTCAGTCTTTCCTCACGCGGTCGGCCTCTCGGCGGGTGATGGACTAATTCCCCGGTCCAGTCACACTCGGCCGTGGCTAGGGCGGCATCAGGCGCAGATAGTCGCGCCTTCGCCGCCCCAAACAATTATATCCCATACATTTAAGTCGAAAGTAATATTGCACGAAAGGGTCCAAATTAATATACACTTGACTACCTCTAAATGCGTGCTGTACGAATCGTCGGGTATCCCAATCTTACGGATAGATTGGAGTCACTAGAGCGGCGGAGGGACTTTGGGTCACTTTGTGTACTCTATAGGCTTGTTCACGGGGAGTGCTCTGAGGCACTGTTTGAATTGGTACCACCGTCACCCTTTTACCAACGTACCACTCGATGCCGCAGCAAGGTTCATCCATTTCACCTGGAAACGTTATGGCCTTCAACTGTACGTTTCCAGCGATAATTTCTACCACGTCCGTGCAGGCTTTGGAATGAACCACCTACTGCCGTGTTCCCCGAGCGCTATAACATGTTCTTTAAACGAGGTTTAAGCAGAGTATTTTCTTCACCGTAGACAACGGCTTGGCTGTGCCCCTGATATTGCAAAGGTGTGGCAGGATCACTTACCATCAGATGAGCTGCCTGCTCGTTTGCCACCATCGCCAATAAAAAAATTTTAAAAAAAATCTTTCAAAGAAGGAAATCTCCAAATAAAACTATACCAACCCATCTGATTAGCGTGGTATAAGGTCAAATACTTACATTGTGGAAGACACTCAAACCCAGCAGTGGGACATAAATGATCTGAAATGAAAAACAAAATGATGAAAAAATATGGTATATTTAATCGAATAATTACTCGGAAACATTAAGCCCTAGGGATATTAGCAATGCTTGCCAAGTCTCGAACGTGAACTCAACTACACACAATCATTATCTGATTCGAACTAGCTGATAATTAACGAATGTATTTGTAAAAGAAATAGTGGATATATAACAATATTTTGAAATTAGATAAAGATTTTTTGGTGTACTAACTCTTGAAATTATGAATGGAATCGGTTGGGTTTGGTAATGCTTAATGAATAAGGTTCTGCTTACGCCAGCTCCGTGAGGCGGGTCACTTCATTTCTTCCAATGTGGTTGTGGGGAGTGATAGCTGCTCTAGTAGTTAACTCGTAATTGAGTGCTGCTTGTGGGATCTAGTTCAGCCTTCTTTCTTTTATTACTCTTTAATTACAAATAAATAAAAATTATATCATATTTCGGGAGTCATTACACAGGAGCTATTACTGTAATATGTTGCATACTCACAATTTTATTTTACCATCATCATCATCATCATCATTGCAGCCCACATACGTCCCTTTGTTGGGCGCGGGCCTCCTCCACAATGTGAAGGGAATTTTACCTACTATACCATGCTGGTCAGACATGTTGGTATAGGGTTTCATTTCGAGTTTTCCTTCTCAATTTTATTTAAAAGAGTAATAAAGAATAACAACCGTTGAGTTTCTTACTGGATCTTCTCAGGCTGTGGAGGCTTTCCCATCCGGTGGTACATTATTGGATTGTTTCAAACGATGTGTTAATTTAACAATTTATAAATGCTCATAAGCAGAATAAATGGTTTGATTTGAAACATCGGTAGAATGGGTTCAAAGTCTATTAAAAGACATAATTATAAAGACTTTTTTTTATTTTATGCAAATAGATATATCTATGTTCTAAGGTCAAACTATTCTAGGACAGGGTAAATTTCACCTATATTTTGTGAACGAGGATTCCTATTTTATGAAGAACGAGCTGTGCTCGTAGCTTCGCTCGACGTCATTAAAATTATTTAATTTTAACTATGCCTCAATGCATAGCTTGGATAAAAAAATGTTATGGGGTAGGTACGAATTTTTTAACTGTAACAGCTCTTTATTAAAATGTGAGGCTAAAAATTAGACATCAAAACTGCCTGTGTTAAATTTCTACTTGCCAAGAGACGAAGGAATAATAAATTATTTAATTATTTCACCGCAAGAAGAGTAAATTTAAATAATTATAATAAAACTGAAGACTTTGTTAATTTAAAACCGTTTAATTTCAAAAAATATAAATCGAATTTGAGTAACAATTTAAGTATTGCTTGTGATAATACTGAAAACAAAGGTTTATAACCAGTGTGTGTTACCAGCGATGACTTATGGGACTGAAACGTGGTTTCTAAATGTCGGCCTCATAAAAAAGCTCAAAGTCGTTCAACGTGCTATGGAGAGGGCTATACTCGGTATTTCTCTACGTGATAAAATCCAACACGGCAATCCGTACGTGAACGGATGTAACCGACATAGCCTGCAAAATTAGCGCGTTGAGAAGGTCATTACCATCTCCAAGCGATGTGGCCTGCCACATCGCTTGTCGAACCGACAACCGTTGGTGAAGAAAGATTCTCGAGTGGCGACCATGAATGGGACGACACAGCGTAGGACCACCCAAACTAGATGGTTTGACGACATTCGCAGTCACAGGGAACCGTTGGATGCAAGTAGCGTAGGACCGCTCCGAGTGTCATTCTCGTGGGGAGGTCTATGTCCAGCAGTGGACGTCTGTAGGCTGGTGGATGGATGGATGTGATATATATATATATATATATATATATATATATATATATATATATATATATTTTATATCCCTTGGTAGCCTGCCATAAAAGTCCCTTGTAATGGCTGGGAAATTGACCTACACATACCACGCTGGTTAGACGGGTTGGTATAGAGATTTTTTCCTACTAACAACTCGTTTCGCTTCGGTTTCAGTCGCCTTACCCGTGTAGGTCCTGTTCCGGTAATAATACCGGAATAAAATATAATCTAAGTTACTCCCTGATATTATAGCTTTCCATTGGTGAAAGAATTTTCAAAATCGGTTCCGTGGTTTAAGAGTGAGCATAACACTTACTTTCGCATTTATAATATTAGTAAGGATCGCATTCTTCTTGCATAGATGTTACAATAAGATTATATCCCTAAGCTTAGAATAATAACATATAGAAGGTAAGTACACGCACAAAAAGTGAGGCATTTCAATTGGAGCCTAATGGAGCCTACGCCGGAACAGTCCCGTAATGTACAAGTCATTGCACTGCACGAACGTACGCAGCTCTTAGAAAATAAATAGGTAATTATGACGGCTTGTGCATTCAAATGGTGCCACAACACATTTGAAAAACATAAAAAGGTTTTTAACATTACTTTTAAAAGTATTTCGACGATTTATGTTAATAAAAACAAAATTTGATTTCATAATTTGTATAGTGGTTTCCGTGTGTACGTGTGTAATCGTCTGCCCGCCATTAGTATTTTTAGATTCAAATTTTTAAAGTTCGAAGTACTGACATTATCCTTCTATACGTTATTATTCTAAGTCCCTAAGTGATATTTTATGACACGCGCGGGCTATCATAGGGGGTGGTGAATTGTATTCTTACTCCGTCACTACATGGTAAAATTACGTTCATTTTAGCAAAATACTTCATTGTAAGCAAAAACTTAACTGTTTTACATTACAAGTGGCTATTTCTGTATTAAACAATCACTTAAACTGACAACAGTCAATCTATAATCAATAGCCACCAGGTGGCTTCCGTTCTGCATTATATATCGGCACAGATGGCAACTGCCTTTTGAATATTATATGTGCATGAGGCTTAATGAGCAGTTGGAAGCATGAACCACGACAACCGCCTATTTAAACTTTCTCATATCATTTAAACGATTGTAAGTAATAATTTAATGCTATTATGTGTTAAGTCTCTATGGTGCTTATGGATTAACACGATATGTTATTACCTTATCACTCTACCCATGGCAGTAATAATTGAAATAAAAGGCGCATCGAGTAATTTTTTGGGTGAACAAATAATTACGGTTCTCGCGTTATCGTCACCGAATACTTTCCATGAGTTATACTTGGGGCGGGTCGCTCCCTTCCCTACAATTTGGTTAAGGGGAATGATGGCTGCTCTAGTACATATCTTGTGATCGGGTGCTTCTTGTGTGATCTGGTCCAACCATATTTTCCTTGCTTTTTTTATTTGGACTAAATTAAAAAGGATGTATATATCCTATCTCGAAGGGCATCACACTGGAGCTAATACTATATGTTGTATAAGTGCAATTTTATTGAAAAGTTGAAAAAAAAATGCGGAGTTTCTTGCCAGATCTTTTCAGCTTGTGGCCGCGTTGCGATCCGATGGTAGATAATTTGGATTGTGTTCAAACGATGCATAAATTTGACAATATGTAAGTGCCCTTAAGGGGCCTATGCAGAATAAATGATTTGATTTATATATGTGTACTTTTTGGGTGAACAAAAAGCGTGAAACTGCCGCACGCTTCTACGTGACGTGATAACGCTCACATTACATCTGTAGCTATGTCAATGTTACTATATCTATGCCGATATATGTCGCATAAATATAAAGGGTTTGAGTTTATAAATTTTAAGTTCATAAAATTCATTTGAATATCCATGAATAACAACTGTTTGTTCATAGTTATAAGTTTTCACTTCTATCGCCAGTCCTCATGATTGTTTTTTATGACAATAACGATTTTTATTTTGGCTCTTCAAGATAATGGGCATCAGCATTCTACTGGGCAACTTATAACTCCTGCTATGATCATCTAAACCGTAGAGCAAGCGTGACAAGTATGTCATTGGTCTTCCCTTGGGGACGCCTCCCCTACAAATTTATGATATATGGTAAAAGTATTAACTTTCAACTTTTTTAAATGTATAGAGGTCGTAATGGTCTACGAATGGTAATTCTGATTTTAGGTGCTAAGAACACTGTTGAATATGACTTAAGATGGTGATTCTTGAACAAGTTACAGAAAAGACGGAAAAGTCTGTATCTGATTTCGATCTCTTTCTAGGGCGAGCCTTGGCATGATGTGAACGGAACTTTATCGTCATCATCATTCAGCCTATCGTTGTCCACTGCTGGACGTAGGCCTCCGTCATATTTCGCCTCAGAGTGCGGTCCTATACCGCCCAAAAAAAAAGACAAACTGGCAAACAGGAAGCTGCGCGTCCTGAACAGAACCAGATAGCACTTTACAAAGCATAAGATTGTCCTTACATGGAGTACTACGCACATTTCTAGGCAGGTACACCCAAACACCAGCTAGACCCATTTGACTTTCTGCAAAGACGTGCTGTTCGGATCATCGCTAAGTCCAATCTCAGAGACACACTGGAGTCGTTGGAGCGATGAAGAGACTTTGGATCACCCTATGTACCTACTCCACCGACTTTTTCACGAGGAAGGCTCTAAAGAATCAATTGATCTGAGACTACCGTCAGCTCTTTTACCACCGTAGCACTGAACACCGTTGCAGGATTCATTCATTTCACCTGAAGATGTTTTCAGCGATCATTTCTCCCCCGTAAGTGCAGGATCTGGAATAAACTACCTGCCGCTGTATTTGCCTAGTTTTGTGAAAAATCCTGTTTTACATAATAGGCATCGGCTTAGCTATAACAAAGATCAAGGAGCGGCAGTATCACTTATCAACAGATAGGCTGCTTTCTTGTTTCTGACTATAAGCAATAAAATAATTCAAACTTGCCTTTTTATGGGTGGACTATGGTAAGCGCACACGCGGTCCATTTCGTCCGGGGCGACGAAAGGACGGCGCGCTGGCCCATAACTCACCCACACCCACGTCGCCTTCGTCGTTGGGCCGACCACCAGTGCCGAGTTCCTTGTCCTCAGTGGTCGGCCCGCCGAAATACTCTTTCGGGTACCCTCACCTCTCGACGTCCCTGTCCCGGGATGTCAGTCACCGTCGCGCAATTCAAACGTGCTTAAGAATCACTATTCCTAGTAATATTGCGAATTACTAGACAATTATACATATTAAAGATGTTAGCGGGTTTCAAGGAAAATAAAACCGTCATTTTGATTAATTATTGTGGTTAACATAATACGATAAAGTCCTCAGTTTCTACAATATATTTAATAAATGTGTTTTAAAGCTGTATCTATTTACTAAAATTATTTTCTATACCTATTTAATGACCTATATATATATATATATTATTACTATTATATTATTATTATTACTGGGCATAAGCTTCCCAAGAGCAATAACGCCATAATCGCCAGGTTACGCCTAAATAACAATTACCCTCACTACAAAGGGAAGTTGATTATATAATAGTCCACTAATAAATGGTGGAATAGTCTGAGATGGTAAAGCTAGTGCTAGCAACCTTTATCAACACCACCATTTGCGCCATAAAGGTATATTGTAATCGGTTGGGTTTACCAATACGGTTAATTTACTATATTTCGCTTTTTATCAGTTCGCACATATTGCACTGCTAGTTACGATCTTACAACGGGTAAAAAAATTAACTACACTAGTTATTCGCCCTAATATAATCTCATTTCAAAATTTCCTTTTCATGCAGCCTCTACTTTATGACGAGTAAAATGATGACTTGTTGGCCTATTAATCACACTAGGATGTCACTGTGGAATACCTATAATGTAGTTAAAGTAAACACACAAACCTTATCTAGAAGACAACGTATATATGCCTTTCTTCCTCTTTCTGAGCTACTAAAATACTTATATCTGGAACCTCTCTGAGATCTCTATCGAGAATTAACGAGTCCAGTATGATCTAGATTAGGATTACGTTAGGATTACGTCACTGCCACTTGTCATTACTAATGGGCTATTCCATGATCAATGTTCCACGGCTAACTGCGATTTTGAACAAACCGCTCACCATAGCCTCTGGGAGTGAAGTCCTCGGCGTAACGAGCGCGTACCTGATGTTAGATAGTCAGTAAGTCACGTCTGAGGTTCTACAGAGATATTGTAACAACTCGAGAAAATTACCTTGCGCTCAGGTGTTTCTGCCATACCTGTTATTGCAATCAGTCTTAAGACCCACATATAGTCCTTTTAATCTATATCATATCCGCGGTACTGTACCCTTTCACTTATTGTAGCTGCACATCTTGTTATTTATTACCTTCTTATCCATTATTCCATTTATGCAATCTGTAATGTTGCATAGCAGAGAAGTGAAATTTTAGTTTTTTGAAGTTATACTTTTTTTGGCACGTCAGGGAAAATGATGTAAATAAATTTTTACAATGCATACGTCATGAAAAATCGACACCATGAAGTTAGATAGCCAACAGTTTTTTATGATGCGCGCACACCGTCAGAAATATCAACTAGATAATGCGTTATGAAAAAAACTTTCATAGGTATACATCTTTTTTCCTATTAAATAATACAACGCTAGCAATAACGCAAAGGATAAAATTTTAAGGGCACTATACATATATTTTGACACCAAAATTTATATTTATCATCAAGTTGTATCACTTAATAAATAGATCTATCGTTAGGTAATATTTTCGTTCCCAGATAAAAAAAGTGTTCCCAGATATGAATTATCAAATTAATGTTAATATATGTGTAAAATAAGAGATAGATTACAAATGAAATTGTAGTGCATTAGATGAATATAAACTTCGTTCTTATAATAATAGTTTTATTACTTCAATAATAGCTCTGTGCTCGGAATGGTAGATCTGTCTGTCACCAAATAAATCGATTATCGATCCCTAACCGCGACTCCTTTTTATTTGTTATTTTGTCACCAATACAGAAGTTACATTTTATTTCATTCAGTTATTAAAATAATAGTATTCGTTACCAATTTAATACATCAATTTATAATTTTAATGAAAATATGTCAAAAGAGGCGGAGACAAATTGGCGCGCTTTCCAACCTCAACGATAGATCGTAGGTACCAGCGCTGATTATTCAGTGATCATTATTTTAAACAATAAATATTGACTATTTTGACTTTAAGTGTTTTACTTACTATTCTGCTAGAAATTTTATTTAAATATATTTATACTACCTGTGGAAATTAAGAAACTCGGGGGAGGCATATGTCCAGTTAAGTAGTAGATTCTTTTGGTTGAAACGATGATGACGACGACCCTAAATTTTTTTGTGAACTTTATGAAATTTTCTATGGATAATATATGATTTATTGGTGATCTCTTTAAATTAGTTTGCTGAAATACTTATTAGGACAAACCTATTATAATACATATTGGCATGGCCCAAATTACTTTGGTCATGCAAATATGCGTTATGCGCCCGAAGGCGTTATGGCGGTAATTTTATGAGAGAATGGACTGTATAATTTTTCGCTAGGCGGCTGGTTACAAAATTGGTATCACAACTACGATGAGCATACGCTTAGGTCTAGTGTATAGGAATTCCACGCACCTTGACTCCAATACACTCCTGGATCGTCCAAAGCGTCCTTGAGGCTCCAATACCACAGACCGTCCGTCGTGAGTGTCCAAAGTGATAACCACTGTCGAGTTTTGCTGTATTTTAGGTGCACCTATACACTTTACTAGTTCAATAATTATAACACGTACAATAGCGTAGTTTCACCCTATGCTACAAGGACGCGGGCGCATGTCACGCGCAGTTAAGGTCTTGCAGCGGCGGCGGTTCAAGGGCGAATGTCACCGAGCTTCTTCAGCTAGGTGTCGTGCGAATCGCGGATTTAGGGAGGAGAGAAAAAGGATGCGTCATCCACTCGTCAAGTTAATGATACCATTTAGAAACAGAATGTTCACATTTGAATGACAGCAAATAACGCGGCGCTAACACATATAAAAACATTTATTTGGTACTAGACCCTATATCTCCATGATTTCAGGCGATTTATTTTGGAATTGATGTTATATTGTTTGGTGACTACATTTTGGTGACAAATCTACTATTTTGCGGGCAAACCCTATTATTTAAGAAACACAAAACTAATTAAATTGGCGATAGTTTAAATGATACCCAAATTTTATGATTCTTACCTTGTTACGTCAAGTAGAAGTATAACTTACACTTCTTTGGATTGGTTTGGGCATGAGGGGAAAATTATGTGAGTAAACTTTTACGATGCGCGCGCACACCGTCATGAATAACCAACACTCTAAACTTAGTTAGTCAAAATTTTTTACTTTTCTAAATAAATTTCTTGTGGTGACAAAAGCGCTTCACCAGTCTTCCCGAGAGACAAACCTCAGTGTCATTTATGGAGACCATTGTGGATCCTGGGTTACAGAAGTTAGAGCGGTGTGAATGTGTGGTGGGATTAGAACAAAAAAAAATACCTATGGAAAATCGGACCGAGCAAGAAACATTACTAAATTGTATTAAAATCGGTTTAGTGGTTGTAAAGGTGAACGTGATCGAACATCGTGACACACGATTTTAAGAACATAAATTTGTCGCCTTACATTTCTGCAAGGTTATATTCTAGTCTTAGAATAATAACGTATAGAAGGTAAGTCCGCGCACAAAAAAATGAAGCATTTAAATTGGAGCCTAATGGCGCTTACGCCGGACTGTTCCGTAGTGTACAAGGTACGTAGTTACGTACACAACACTTAAAAAATAAATATGTAATTATGTAGTGTTATGCAGTCAAATGGCATCACAACACATTTGAAAAACATAAAAAGGTTGTTAACATTACTTTTAAAAGTATTTTGACGATTTATGTTAATAAAAACAAAATTTGATTTCATAATTTGTATAGTGGTGTGCGTGTGTACGTGTGTAATCGCCTGCGCGCATGTATTATTTCTGGCTTCATGTTTTTGATCGCTCGAAGTACCAACACTATCCTTCTACTTATACGTTATTATTCTATGATTCTAGTATTGAAATTATAGTGGGGTTGAAACATATTAGAATATATGCTGTAATCGGTAGAAGACTTACTAAGATCGATTACCTACCTCAATCCGGGTTACGAGCATAATAGATGCTCTTTATCAGGGCGAATGCGCAGCAGGCCTATAAAACTGGCAATGCCAAATAGGCAAAATTCAAAATGGCGAATATGAAAATTTGTAGCTAATTTGTTACCGAAATTGTTTCAGCCCGAAAAAAATATGGAGAGAAATTTTGAAATTGGAACGTACCTACTTCTTCTTCTTCTTTTTTTTGTCTTGGCAATCAGCTATTAATACAAGCCATTTTTGCCAGTGTCGAGTTATAATTTTCTTTTCAAATTATCAATTTCTTCATGTCAGTAATGGTCCGTCAGTAAGTCAAAGTGTCGCCTCCAACAATGTAATGGCTACTGTTAGGGGTTTCTTCTGAGAATTTTGGTGGAAACAAAAAGGTATGTATAGCAGTTTTATATCATATTCACTACACCTCAGCAGTTTCGTCACTATATCTATAGCAATAAATAAAATTGGAGTGTCTGTTTGTAATGTCAAAATAATAGGCTTTTTTCATGCTCACACGGTTATTTGCACGACACCTATGCCTAAAATAGCAATTAAAAATTTTTTGTCTGTCTGTCTGTCTGTTTGTTCCGGGTAATCTTCAAAACGGCTGGAACGATTTCAAAAATTCTTTCACCAATGGAAAGCTATAAATATCAGGGCGTAAACTAGGCTATATTTTGTCCCGGTATTCCCACGGGAACGGGAACTACGCGGGTAAAACGACTATAACCGAAGCAGCGAAGCGAGGGCGGGTTGCTAGTCTATACCAATTAGTGTTGCCCAAATGCAAGACCAAGACGAGACTTGGACCGGTCTTGGTCTTGGTCTTGCAACATCACACCTGGTCTCGTCTTGGTCTTGGTCTTGCGCACCTGGGTCTTGGTCGTGGTCTTGGTCTTGCGCACCCGAGTCTTGGTATTGCAGCAAGAGTCTCGCAAAGTTTTGCAGTTAGAATAACGTAACAGTAATTTATCAGGGCAATGAAAAATCCAACTAAATTAATAAAATATCCTATCCTATCTATACATCTGTTAGCCTATAGTTCACTATTGAATACAATACTTACCACTGGAGAAAATTACTCTTCTATTCCCCTGGTGTTCCATTAGACAGCGTTACTACTCTTATGACAGGACTTTCGACCCTATTTTCTTAAGACGTCACCACACGAGGCAGTTGATACAATAAATGTTATGTCATTTTATAATCAATGCGATATTTTACAATTAATGCGATTGTTTATATTCCCCTTCAAGTTAAGTGGTATGTATCTATTTTATTTCCAGTTTAGTTACTAATACTCTGGATACTTGAAAAAACTTGTTGCTCTATTGCCTATATAAATACTTTGGCCGCTGGATCCATGTAGCTCTTAATATACTATTTATTCAAGAACATATAAAACTGATTTAAAATTTTATGGTTTTAATACTTGTAAAATGTATGATATTCGTCGTCATCGTCACAGCTCATAAAAGTGCCACTGCTGGGCTTAAGCTTCCTTCCAGTAAGAGGAAAATTGATCTACTATACCACGCTGGTCAGACATGTTGGTACAGGGTTTTCTTTCTAGTTTCACTTCTCTTGCACATATATACACAGGGTGTATCAGGTAGTGTTGCCCAAAAAAGTCTTGGTCTTGCGGTCTTGGTCTTGCGAGAAATGCGAGACCGAGACCAAGACCAAGACCGCTTAATTTTTGCAAGACCAAGACCAAGACTGGCCCTGCAAGACTTGAGCAAGACCAAGACTGGGCCTGCAAGAGTCTCGCGGTCTTGCATTTAATTCAAATCACCATTTCAGCTTATATACGGTTGAGCTCGTGTCTTCTACATAACAGGAGGAGAATCGGCCGTGGCCGGAGGGGAATCGCCACGGTGATCGGCCGTGTTGTTACAGGTCATACATGTCAAGTTTTCCTTCTCTTGCACCGATGTTATATATTATAGCCCTTAGTCGTGGATTCGCAGTCACGGGTAAAATAGGGGGGATGAATTATATTCTTACTCCGTCACTACACGGCAAGTCAAATCAGTCTTGAGATATCCATCTATTGGCCAATCGATTCCCAATGTTGGTGTTGGCTTTTCAGAGTTACTCTTCGGAAAGGCTTAAGGACAAAAATACCGTAATCACGAGAGTGCTCTTGCCCATTATACATATTTATATATCCGTTTATTCATTAGCCCAACGACGTTCACTGTTGGACATAGAAATATGCCTACAATTAATCTATATAAATGTCCATGTAGGGACAGAGTACGATCACCATCAGGCAGTACATGAAGCGTTGCTCCCAGCGCTATTTTGCCTCTGCCACGACTCACCCCAATCCACTAGTGGTTGGGGCGGTAAACTACGTCCCCTCAAAAATATCCGCGGTCCGACGTCCTCGTCATCTTCTTGAAGAAGAAGATGACGCTATTATGATCGCCCAAGAAAGGACCTACACAGCTCGCGCAGCGATAACAGATAAAACTCCGCGGTATCGGCCTCGCCGTCGAGGTCGAAAACCGCGCCGCGTAAAAGTCATTAACCTAAACTTGGCCACGCCCACTTTGCTCTCAGCGACGCCCCGAGCCGAGGTCCGTTCCCCACAGGGGGGAGCCCTCGGGCGATGTTCGCTTAACTTACTTACCGGGTTGAGAGCCATCAGCGCTCACCCATTGACCGCGTTAAGCTGTCAAGGTCATCTGCGACCAACAGCTACACACACACAAAAAAAAAAGAAAAAAAGACAGAGTACGAATATAATTCACCACTCTCTTACCCGTGGATGTCGTATCAAATCGCATCGGACAATGGTGTTAGGAACCCATGAAAAAAAATTGAAATAAAAATATCGATTCGTTAATGAATTGAGACATGTAAGTTCTTAATTTTGTCATCGTTTTTTCGTGTAAATTGATTAAAATGTATAAAGCAATGATACTTAATATACAACATATTCGTATTTTGTTAAATGTTCATTAGAATTTGAATAAATCAATGATTACGTTTGCATAAGCAAGACAAACTTCGCTTTAACATAAATCAGCTGATCGGCCGATGACCGTTGATGAGTCGCCTTTGTACCTACGTAACCATTGAAAGGTTCGCGCAAATCTAATACCTATTTATACTGTCGAAATTTTACATGCTTACATATATCCTGTCTGTACATACCTACATAATGCATAAAATTTAAGGCATAAACTCTTAGACACACATTTTTGTAATCACTATAACTTTTACGTTATATTGTTTTTGTGTAATATGCATTCTAATTATGATCTATGACTGTTGAACTACAACATACATGAACAGTTATCCCATAACCTGATACACCCTGTGTATATAACATATGTGCAAGAGAAGTGAAACTAGAAAGAAAACCCTGTACCAACATGTCTGACCAGCGTGGTATAGTAGATCAATTTTCCTCTTACTGGAAGGAAGCTTAAGCCCAGCAGAGGCACTTTTATGAGCTGTGACGATGACGACGAATATCATACATTTTACAAGTATTAAAACCATAAAATTTTAAATCAGTTTTATATGTTCTTGAATAAATAGTATATTAAGAGCTACATGGTTCCAGCGGCCAAAGTATTTATATAGGCAATAGAGCAACAGGTTTTTTCAAGTATCCAGAGTATCAGTAACTAAACTGGAAATACAATAGATACATACCACTTAACTTGAAGGGGAATATAAACAATCGCATTAATTGTAAAATATCGCATTAATTATAAAATGACATAAAATTTATTGTATCAACTGCCTCGTGTGGTGACGTCTTAAGAAAATAGGGTCGAAAGTCCTGTCATAAGAGTAGTAACACTGTCTAATGGAACACCAGGAGAATAGAAGAGTAATTTTCTCCAGTGGTATTGTATTCAATAGTGAACTATAGGCTAGCAGATGGATAGATAGGATAGGATATTTGATTAATTTAGTTGGATTTTTCATTGCCATGATAAATTACTGTTACGTTATTCTAACTGCAAAACTTTGCAAGACTCTTGCTGCAATACCAAGACTCGGGTGCGCAAGACCAAGACCAAGACCAAACCTCGGTGCGCAAGACCAAGACCAAGACGAGACCAGGTGTGATGTTGCAAGACCAAGACCAAGACCGGTCCAAGTCTCGTCTTGGTCTTGCATTTGGGCAACACTAGTATCAGGTTATGGGACAACTGTTCATGTATGTTGTAGTTCAACAGTCATAGATCATAATTAGAATGTATATTACACAAAAACAATATAACGTAAAAGTTATAGTGATTACAAAAATGTGTGTCTAAGAGATTATGCCTTAAATTTTATGCATTATGTAGGTATGTACAGACAGGATATATGTAAGCATGTAAAATTTCGACAGTATAAATAGGTATTAGATTTGCGCGAACCTTTCAATGGTTACGTAGGTACAAAGGCGACTCATTAACGGTCATCGGCCGATCAGCTGATTTATGTTAAAGCGAAGTTTGTCTTGCTTACGCAAACGTAATCATTGATTTATTCAAATTCTAATGAACATTTAACAAAATACGAATATGTTGTAGATTAAGTATCATTCCTTTATACATTTTAATCAATTTACACGAAAAAACGATGACAAAATTGAGAACTTACATGTCTCTCAATTCATTAACGAATCGATATTTTTATTTCAATTTTTTTTCATGAGTTCCTAACACCATTGCCCGATCCGATTTGATACGACATCCACGGGTAAGAGAGCGGTGAATTATATTCGTACTCTGTCTTTTTTTTTTGTGTGTGTGTAGCTGTTGGTCGCAGATGACCTTGACAGCTTAACGCGGTCAATGGGTGAGCGCTGATGGCTCTCAACCCGGTAAGTAAGTTAAGCGAACATCGCCCGAGGGCTCCCCCCTGTGGGGAACGGACCTCGGCTCGGGGCGTCGCTGAGATCAAAGTGGGCGTGGCCAAGTTTAGGTTAATGACTTTTAACGCGGCGCGGTTTTCGACCTCGACGGCGAGGCCGATACCGCGGAGTTTTATCTGTTATCGCTGCGCGAGCTGTGTAGGTCCTTTCTTGGGCGATCATAATAGCGTCATCTTCTTCTTCAAGAAGATGACGAGGACGTCGGACCGCGGATATTTTTGAGGGGACGTAGTTTACCGCCCCAACCACTAGTGGATTGGGGTGAGTCGTGGCAGAGGCAAAATAGCGCTGGGAGCAACGCTTCATGTACTGCCTGATGGTGATCGTACTCTGTCCCTACATGGACATTTATATAGATTAATTGTAGCCATATTTCTATGTCCAACAGTGAACGTCGTTGGGCTAATGAATAAACGGATATATAAATATGTATAATGGGCAAGAGCACTCTCGTGATTACGGTATTTTTGTCCTTAAGCCTTTCCGAAGAGTAATTCTGAAAAGCCAACACCAACATTGGGAATCGATTGGCCAATAGATGGATATCTCAAGACTGATTTGACTTGCCGTGTAGTGACGGAGTAAGAATATAATTCATCACCCCCTATTTTACCCGTGACTGCGAACCCACGACTAAGGGCTATAATATATAACATCGGTGCAAGAGAAGGAAAACTTGACATGTATGACCTGTAACAACACGGCCGATCACCGTGGCGATTCCCCTCCGGCCACGGCCGATTCTCCTCCTGTTATGTAGAAGACACGAGCTCAACCGTATATAAGCTGAAATGGTGATTTGAATTAAATGCAAGACCGCGAGACTCTTGCGGGCCCAGTCTTGGTCTTGCTCAAGTCTTGCAGGGCCAGTCTTGGTCTTGGTCTTGCAAAAATTAAGCGGTCTTGGTCTTGGTCTCGGTCTCGCATTTCTCGCAAGACCAAGACCAAGACCGCAAGACCAAGACTTTTTTGGGCAACACTAATACCAATAAATAAAATTGGAGTGTCTGTTTGTAATGTCAAAATAATAGGCTTTTTTCATGCTCACACGCTTATTTGCACGACACCTATGCCTAAAATAGCAATTAAAAAATTTTTGTCTGTCTGTCTGTCTGTTTGTTCCGGGTAATCTTCAAAACGGCTGGACCGATTTCAAAAATTCTTTCACCAATGGAAAGCTATAATATCAGGGCGTAAACTAGGCTATATTTTATCCCGGTATTCCCACGGGAACGGGAACTACGCAGGTAAAACGACTATAACCTATAACGGAAGCGAAGCGAGGGTGGGTTGCTATTATTACATAAAATGCCATCAAAATTATTTAAAATAACACGTTAAAACACTAAGATATTGAATATAATACAAGAACACCACATGACACTTCCAGATTCCCGCCAAAATCCCGAAACGTATCTAAATAGGTAGAAAGCGAAAATTCGCTTATAAATAAATATATTTTCAAAATAGATTAAGTATTACTGGCCAGTCTCATGCATAAAACTTTTTTTCGCAATACATTCTGAGTGGCCTGGTAATGATAGCAAAGTATGGTAATAAATAAATAACCTTTTGTATATTTAAGCCAGTCGAAATTGATGCTACCATTTTTCGCTATCTTTATGTATCATTTCTAGATCACGATTTTTGGAGATCGGCTTGAACAACAAAATCGTCAATTCGCTAACAAATTCTCATACTCAAATTTTGAAGTTGTCCCATTTGGCACTGCCAGCTTTATAGACCTGCTGCGCACTTGCCCTCATGGTAAGCGTCGTATATGCTCGAAACCCGGGTCAACGTAGCACGTCCTAGCAAGTGAATGAAAACAGTTCCTATTATTTTATGTCTACAAGCAATCACTTTGTCCATACTTACGACTTACGACATTATTTTTAACTTTAAATATAATAATTTAATTAATATTAACTTGTATGGAAAGCCGATTAAGTAATAATTCATTATAACTAATCAGTAACTTAGTTAAAGCAGCCAACGGTACCTATATTAATAGTTTTAAATGTACAGAAAGTAAGATAAGTTTAAAGCCAGATTTAAATAAAGTTTGTGAGTACAACAAAGAGTAAACATATTAAATCCGTTCATTACCCTGCGGTAACAATGAGTCATTATAAAACTAACTTTTTTTACAGACCGCTCTTCCACTAGAGGAAAAATGAATATGTATAGGTACTTAGAATACTAACGTATAGAAGGATGGTGTCAGTACTTAAGCTATCATAAACGTGAAGCCAAAAATACTACATGCGTACAAGCGATTACACACGTACACATGCACACCGCTATACAATAGAGTTACCTTGTACGCAGTGACCTTGTAAACTGCGGAACGTTCCGGCGTAGGGAGCCATTTCTGGCTCCAATTTTAATGCTTCAATTTTTGCGCGCAGCATAAGCTTCTATGAGTTATTATTCTAAGGTGTATACTATACCACGATGGCCAAACAGATTGATGTTATAAACATCAAATTATCCTTATTTTTAAACGGTTTTATTTAGCTTACCCTGTTTGTTGGTTTATTTTTTTCTTTGTTGGGTAAATTTAGTAATTGAAATTTCACCCTCTTCCTGTCAACCGATTGATCTGAAATTTGGTCGCCTTTGGTTTTGGTGACAATATAATTATGTATAGTCAATATTTTTGTAAATTCAAGATGGCTGCCGTTACAAAATGGCGGATAACCTATTTTTTTCCATCCCATCAATATGGGTATCAAATGAAAGGGCTTGACAAGTAGAATACAATGCACTATACAAATTTAAAATCTAAGATGGCCGCCGCTACAAAATGAAAAAAAAGCTTGACAAGTAGAATACAGTGCTCCATACAAAATTGAAAACTTGAAAAAAATAAAAACTAAAAACTTGAAAATAAAAAAAATAAAAAATAAATTTTAAATTAAACGGTTTTATTGTAAAGAAACAGTAAAAATAAAATCGTGGGGCACGTCAAACTTTACATTATATCTGTTTACGTCGCTAGTCACCTCGTGCGACACGCCGAGACCCTAATTGCATCATCATCATCATCTCAGCTTATATACTTCCTCTTCAATAGGAGCGAAATTGACCCATATTACGTCAGATTAATATAGAATTTTATTTCAATTCTTCCTTCTCTTGCATAGATATACGAACTAATGTGAAGTATACGCCTTAACCCTTTCCACTCCAAGGCTGTTTTTGTTTTTATTCCACCAGCTCCACGCTAAAATTACGTTTTTTTACTTTTAGTGTTTTTTGTGTATTTTGTAAAAAAAAACGAATTTTTCATCACTACTTTCAAAACGCGTTATTTGTTGCACCATCAATCCGTGTCCGTGCGCCACAGTGAATTGATTCAGTCACAGTCGTATCCGCCAGGAAAATTCACACCATACATGACATTACAGGTCTTTGCATGAAAACAAACACGATGATGCACAGAGATAAGTTGTTTACGACGCGAACATATAACGGCGCGATAACAACTAGTTTTATTATGTAGCATCGATAAAATTTAATTGAATTATAGTATCTTAGGATTCTAGAATATGTTTCATTCATTCGTGATTCAAACATTTTAGTAACGAAAATCCCTCCTGTTTCAAAATTTTCCGCCAAAAGAGGTATTACACCATGTCGAGTATCACTCGACAATGGAGCTAGTGGAACAAAATCAGTGTCGAGTGACACTCGACATTGGAGTGGAAAGGGTTAATTTCTTTTTCAATACCCATACGCAAGAAAGGGAGCCGTAAAATTCTTACTCCGACATCACACAATTTTAATATACTAAATCAAAATTATTGAATTATCAACGAAGTTGCATTCGAATGAGAGATACTACATACACATTACAAAACTTCTTTATGTAATCGTACAAACTCCAAACAGTGCTGACATATTAAAAGATGCATTGCATCACTATAGCATCGTAAATTTTCATCTATAAAACCTAGATGGCGTTGAATTCAAAACAATCTAATTTATAAACTATGTATTATCGTTTTTAAATAAATGTTTACATCAGTAGCAAAATCAAGTTTACAATTTCCTTGTAGAACGTTGTTGAGAGCGTATTTTGTATCTTTCGTTCGGGGCTTTCCATGTAGTCAACTCACACGTAAGTAGTGCGGACGTTATTTTATACACACTAACGCAGATTGCAACAGCCAACGGCTGACACGGCTGCGCCTGAGCTCAAAAATCAACACAACTACGCAGTGTTCGCCGCGAGCTCGTTTAATCAACAAGAACGTATATCTTGAACGTTGTTTTTATTAATCTGTGGTGTTTTTGTTTATTAATTTTGTGATATCTATTTTGGATTAAAAGGTATGACTAATTACAAAATAATTGAAGAGTTATTATCGAAACCTTCTTGTTTGTCAAATTGTTATTAACCGGTGAAGTTGTTTAATTTCTTAGTCACGTGTTTCGCTGGCAGTGTCTATTAGAGATTTACGAAATGTTCTCTTTACTTACCAAACACTTCATAATTTTAGTTACAAAATAAATATTATGTTATTGTTATATATACTTAAATTAGGTAGGTACAATAAGTTAAATAATTAACTTATTGAAAAGATTTAAGTGAGTAGATATTGGAAATGGTTGACAAAACACATTATTGAAAAAAATATCTACGTTTAATTTGAGCAATAAGAGTAGGTAGGTTTACTTGTCGACTTTAATTTGAGCAATAAGAATTATTTGTCGACAATTTTATTGAATCACAGTATTAAAATAATGGTTTAAAATTTGTAAGTATTTTTATTGTATTATATTGGAATAGCTGTACATATTCAGATATAATTTGCTCGTCAGATCATTCGAATTTCAACTTTCTTTATCCTGACAAGAGTGCTAATACTATACCTATTTCTATTATTAAACATTGTATTTTTTGTATATCGACAATTTAACTATTACTCTACTACTAAATAATACAATAGTATTATGTTTAGGGGCGGCTTTAGAAAAAAAAAACAAAAAACATTCTTAAACTGGGCGGTGGTAAAAATAAGATTGAGTCTATGCTGCAATAGACGGATAGTTATCTATGGTTTGCGAAGAAGTTAATATTGTATATTATTTCTACAATGAGTTATAGGTAATTACCACAAGACAAGGAATGAATTTTATATACATACTAGCAACCCGCTCTCGCTTCGGTTTCAGTAGCTTTATCCGCGTAGTTCCCGTGAGAATACCGCGATAAAATATAGCCTATGTTACTCCCTGAAGTCCCTGATATTATAGCTTTCCACTGGTGAAAATTTTTGAAATCGGTTTGGTGGTTTAATGTAAAAGCGTAACAAACAAACAAACAAACTTACTTTCGCATTTATAATATTAGTAGGGAATTAGGGATACATACTTTGTATTCAAAAATTTGAATTCTTTAGTGCTGTCTGGTAGCGGCTTCGAATACTACCAACCCTTGCTTCGCTCGTGGGTGTCGTAAAAGACGACTAAGAGCCCTAGATTGACCCGGACCAACTCCATCTGGTACCATTTGGGTCAACGATTACATTCCCAAGGAGGGTTGACGTCAGGCAGGCAGGCGGCCGGTCATAAAAGTCATTGCCGAAACTTTTTGCAATATGTCAAAACAGATGACATATTGCGTCGACCCCAAGTAATTGGGATAAGAGCAAGATGATGATGAAGATGACTTTGTATTCAAAAATTTACATATCACAGCTCATATATACGTCCCACTGTTGAGATTGAGCCTCCTCCATAATGGGAGGGGAATTGGCCTAATCTACCACGCTGGTCAGAGGTGTTGTATAGGGCTTTAGTTCGAGTTTTTTCTTGCCTTGCATGTAGGTATGTTATAATAGCAACCTGCCCCCGCCTCGCTTCTGTTTCAGTCGCCTTACCCGCGTAGTTCCCGTTCCCGACGGAATACCGGGATAAAATATAGCCTATGTTACTCCCTGACATTATAGTTTTCCATTGGTGAAAGAATTTTTGAAACCGGTTCGGTGGTTTAAGCGTGAAAGCGTTACAATCAAACAAACTTTTGTATTTATAATATTAGTAAGGATGTTTATTAGGTATATCCCTTAGTCATCTTTCACGGGCAAGAAAAGGCGGTCACTACACGGATCAAATAAAAATCCTTATATGATTCGTTCGTTAGTTCGATTTGGTTTTTTTCCATTCAAATCGAGAATGCAGTAAATTATTTACAGCTGTTTGAATACATTGAATAAAATACTGACCTGAGTATGACATTCGTTTATTTTGAGCACTTGAGGTTGTACCACTTAATTTGTACGTGATAAGACCACCCAATAAGCGAATTGATTTGTCGTTTTCAAACATTATGTAGATCTTATGCTCCTCAGTAAGTTTGCTTTTTATGAACCCCATAAAATTTTAAAACTTCATCGCAGCCCACATATTGTCCCACTGTTGGGCTCGGGCCTCCTCCACAATGGGAGGTAATTTAACCTACTATACCGTGTTGGTCAGACATGTTGGTATAGGGTTTCATTTCGAGTTTTCCTTCTCTTGCACAGATCTTATGTGCATATTATATAGGGTTTCATTTCATTCAGTATTTTTTGCGTGAAAGAGCAACTGACGTCCTCACATACTCACAAACTTTTGCGTTTATAATATTAGTAGGTTTTTTTTTTGTGTGTATAGCTGTTAGCCTCAGATGGCGTTCACAGCTTAGCCCGGACTGTGGGTGAGCGCTGATGGCTCTCAACCTGGTAAGAAAATTAATATTAGTAGGATTAAGCAAGTTTTGAATTATTTCAATAATATTTTGCTCTTTATTAGGTATTGCTATTCATTCACTCAGTTACAACTACATAATTCAGTGAACCTCTGACTCAAATGTGGTTGTAAGCAAAATGGGAGATTCATAGAAATCCCAAGTATTCTGTTTCCTTAAAATGACTTCCTCTTTATGCATTCTTTTCATTGGTGGTATAAATAATAACGTTAAAAATGTCCACTAGTTCAATGTTAAATTATATTTTTAAAGTTATTCGTGGGTATATATGACAATACGTACTTAGATGATCTGATTGAACAATAATATCCGTTAGATTACCCTTAGCAAAATTACCCATTATTATTTTTTATTTATTTATTATTATGCACCACAAAAACGAACAATATTTCAGGATTAAGATATATGTTGAATATATACATAGATAAACTATGTAGGACTAAATTTTAATCAAATTGGATTTATGTCATTAACAAACGCGAGATTGCATTTTCATTTCTGCAAATTTTCAAAATCAGCAAAAATGCCATTGAAAGATTCTGTTAAATACAAAATTGATATGACCTAGGAAGAAAAAGTACTTCCTAGGTCATGAAGAAAAGTACTAATAATTTGCATTCCACAGTACCGTATTCTGCAATTCAAGGAAATATTACTAATGTATTCAAAGAATTCATAAAATGAAAATCGAAATAATTAGTTTCAAGAACAGTTGCTTCAACAGTTAACGATTCCGCTTTGAAACAAATTTAAACGAAGGGAAGACCCATCGTTCATGTGAAACAAAGAAGAAAGCATTACATTAATTTGCCTAATATAAAACGCCGAAAATCAGTTTGTACGGGTTGAGAGCCCTCAGCGCTCACCCACCAGTCCGGGTAAAGTTGTCACAGCCATATGAGGCTAACAACTGAGTCACACAAAAAAAAAAACCGAATGTCAGCATCATCAATCAACCTATCGCCGTCCACTGCCGGACGTAGGTCTCTCTCATGTTTTGTCACAAAGTGCGCTCCTGTGCTGACTGCATATAAAAAAAAAACTCAGCAACTTTCACCAGATCGTTAGTCCAGCTAGTGGGGTGGGTCCCACTCGAAAACCTTTTTGTCCCAGCGGTTATTGATGTGGCCTGCCCATTGCCATTTCAGCGTGCTAATTATTCGTGTTATGTCGGTTACATCCGTTCTTATACAATTTGCCGTATTTTGGATTCTATCTCGCAAAAAAATCGCGATCATAGCCAAGCTCAAAGACTTTGAGCTTGGTTATGAGGCCTACATTTAGAGGCCACGTTTACGGCCGTAAGTCATCAGTAACAACATTGGTCGTATATCGTACAAAAATATACGTACCTATATTAAATTAGAAAATAAACTTCTACGTGAACTTGGATAAGATAAAAAGGCAAACCTGTACTTAACATAAAACAATTATCGTCATCCTGTTCTTATCCTAATTACTTGAGGTCCATGTCAATGTCCTCTCCTTCCATTCAAACCTATCAGACGTTCTGTGTGATCACTATCGGCGTATCTATTTTATGTTTCAAGCAATCTATCGATCTTTTCTTTGATCTTCCCTTACTCCTAAAACCTTCAACATTCATACTTTAAATTATCCTCATAATATCACTTTCATCCCGTCTCCTCGCATTTCCATACGACGTCAATCGTTCCCTCTTTTACTTCTACGTCACTGTTGTTACTATGAAACTTTTTTAAAATCTACATTCCTTAGGAGGCGTTCATAAAATACGTGAGATGTTTAAAGGGGAGAGGGGGTCGAGTCAAATCTCATCTAATCTTACATTGGAGAGATCTCGGCAAATATCACGCAATTTTTTTTCTGATTGAAACAAAAATAAAATGATACTATTTTGGTCCATTTAATCTTAAGCGTAATCGTAATACGAGTAAGATCATTCACTAATTCGTTCGAAAGAAAATAATTTCATTCATACTTCGACGTTATACATTTACTGACTGTCAAACCATCATATTTGTTTTATACCAAATAGCTCAATTTAATCTGAATCACACATTTTGAAAAATCTCACGTGAGATTGGGGGATGGGGGAGGGGGTTGAATAAAATCTCACGACATCTCACCAGGGGGGGAGGGAGGCACAGAAAAATTTTAAAGAACACCTCACGTAATTTATGGACGCGCCCTTATTTAATACATTCTCTATACACCGCATCTCAATTTCAACATTCGCATCACTGCTACATGACGCAATTCGCTTTTGTAGCCCAACACATTAAAACAATATACTTACAAAAATAAAACCGACCAATTATCATTAATATAAATAAATAAAATATACTATTTGATAAATAACTACATGGAAATTTACTATAATACGATAATAAGTAATAAATATAATACTAATATGAAATTAAAATAAGCAACACTTACCAAAACAACTCTAGGATGATTCGTCTCATTATTAGTCAACGCAAGAGTATTTTTGCTTTATCTCCCAGAGTGAAATAAATAGGTTCTTATATTCAGTTATTACCTACAACTAAATCTCTAAACTGTCTATCAACTATAAATATGAAGACATGTTCCTACTTTATTTATATTGTGGATGTTGTTTCTGCGTTTTGCCGTAGCATTTTAGCATCTTAAGACAATTAACATATACACTCTAGTCTTGTTCGAAATTATATACATATTCAACTAATCTGAAAACAATGTTTTTCAGTAAGGGGGCGTCCATAAATTACGTGAGGTGTTTTTTAAATTTTCTGTACTTCCCTCCCCCCCTGGTGAGATGTCGTGAGATTTTATTCAACTCCCTTCCTTATCCCTCAATCTCACGTGAGATTTTGCAAAATGTGGGTTTCTTACGTAAACGCGTTGGATTGTTATTGTAAAAAGAAAAAAAAATATTTTCTTTCGAACGAATTAGTGAATGATCTTAATCGTATTACGATTACGCTTAAGATTAAATCTTAAGCATGTACAATCTGGATTAAATGGACCAAAATAATATAATTTTTTTTTGTTTCAATCAGAAAATAATTGCGTGATATTTGCCGAGACCCCCTTTCTCTCCAACGTAAGATTAGATGAGATTTGATTCGACCCCCTCCCCCCCTTAAACATCTCACGTATTTTATGAACGCCCCCTAAGATGGCATGAAACGTAATACTCGTAAAGACGTCAATACGAGCGACAATTTGGTTATCATACGTAGGCCCGGCCCACACTTGTGTAGTTGAAATTCGGGTGCCATGTGTGACAATCAGTTTTTATAAATAATCTAGCATGTTAAATCTCAGTAATTTAGTTAACTGATGTGAAGTTTATTTCTCATTATGTACTGTATAAGTATGTGTATTAATTATTGGGTCCATTTCGCATAAAAGGGGAGAAATATTGTACTATATCAAGATTTGCTTCTGTTGCAATATTGTTATCTGCTCTTATGGTCCTTAGCCGTTCCTATGCCGGTTGTAATACCCTCGGGAACCGACGGAACGATGACACATTTATTAGTCATTCGCTACAGTTTAATTTGTATCATGTTTCGAGCAGAATAAACTAAGATAACTTTTCTTAGAATACATTGTAGTCTTTAAGTTTCCGAGAATTTTAAGAAGACTTGACCACAATACGCGTTTAGCAATAACTAAAAGAGATTTTGCTTTGCGATTTAGTGGCGGTTTTATAAAAGACAATAGAAATCCTGTATATTGCCTGTATTTACTTAAAAGCTCGTATTTAGTGTACCACTTATGTAACGTAGATAATTTTAACTATGGGTTACGGAATGGCTAGGTACTATTATATTTATTTTTCTGTTTCAGGAACATCATGATACCTAAAGGAAGTCGCTGTTGTGGTTTTAGCCTACGGGCACTATGTCTCATCATTGGATATATGCATCTGGTAAGAAAATACTAAACATATTATTTTCAATATAAATGATTTCACTAAACTTTACGCGATACTAAAATTAATAGGAAATACTATATTTGGGTGACTTGATTTTAAAAATTAGACTCGTGGTCAGCTTTGCGCATTGATTTATAATAATGTAGTTAAGCAATCAAGAGACATTGTTAGTCCATAGTATTTAGGGTTTCTTATTATAAGATCCCATTTTAGTAAATAACACTCTAATCTCCGTGGGTGTAGGAATACGATTCACTACCTATTTTGCCCGTGAGTGTCTTAAAAAACGATTAAAGGGTATAGCGGATAACATCTATACAAAAGTATAAAATGAAATTGAGCCCTATCGTGCGACCAGTTAACCTAGGACATCAGTCTTAGATCAATTTATAGTAGGCTAGGCTCGAGCCTAGCAATAGGAAGTATATGAGCTGCGATGATGGTGATGATTACAGTCCGTTCACCTGACTGTTAGGAGGTCGTATCTCGCAAACCGCAATATCTAGATAAAGAGAATTTGTATGGTATAATTCTTTTTTATTCTACTTCTTTATTTTTAATTCATAGTCTCAGGTGTTATTGCGGCAAGCAATGCTGTACCCACACACGCTTCTTCACACAATTTTTATCACCTATACTCGTTCCAACCATTTATTTTACTTTTGGCAGGTCGAATTCTGATCAATTAGTGTTGTACCAATGTATTACGGATACTATGTTTTGTAATAATCGATTTTAGTCAGGAAGAACTTTTAATCGATTTAACACGGATATTTTATTTTTGCTTAAATACATATTTCATATTATTTAAAAACTTCACTTCTGTAAATATATTTGTTATTTGGGCACATTAATGTTTGCATACCCACTAATTCAGTCCTCCCAAAATATTTTACTTTGTACTTTGCAAAATAAAAAATAACTACTTTATGAAGCATTTTTCCATTAAGCGGGGTCCGATGCTCCAAACTTTACTTAGAGACAATGGCGCCCTCGTCTGCGGTAGTAAATCACTAATTTTCTCATCCAGCCTACCCCCTTTTTTTAAAGCCGAATTGGCAACACTGAACGGCGCGCTGGCGATGCCATTTTGTTGTGTTGTCTGTCACTCGCAACAAGACTCCCGTGCTAGTCACATTTCTGTTCGCTGAGTGCTCTTTCATATTTTTCATACGCTGTGTTGAGTATTTATATTCCACCGTATTAATTTCATTGTTCTTACTTTGATTGAGTTGAGCGTATCGTTCCTCCCAGTAAGATTTTACTTGCAAAATGCCGAAAAGTATGGTGCTTAAAGGACAATCCAGAGAGTTAGTGCTGCGGCTTCGTGAATTTTTTGAAAAGGAAAACCGCAATGGTGTATTCCTTATACCAGTAACCCAAGTTAGAGACCGTGTTGCAGCAGCATTAGGTATTAGTGCTCCAACGGTGGCGAAAATCACTAAAGAAGCCTATGGTAGTAGTGGTATTGAACAGAACAAGCTATCTACGCCTAAGAAAAAACGTCAGCCCCGTAAAGTGACAGCAATTGACAGTTTTGATACTGATGCTATTCGTCGTCATATATACAATTATTACACAAGCAAAGAGATTCCTACTTTGAAAAAATTAGTAGCGTCTCTACGAAATTGTGGCTTGTTTCGTGGTCAAAAATCTTCTTTGTCAAAGGTGCTGCACCAAATCGGGTTCTTGTATAAGAAATCCGACAAAGAAAAATTTTAATGGAACGTCGTGATATAGCCTTGTCTCGCTGTGAATTTTTAAGACAAGCTAAGAAAATAGAAGACTGGTCGAATGTCGTTTTCACAGATGAAACTTGGCTCAATGCCAATCATTCCATACCAAAAGGTTGGACTGACGATACTGCTGCTTCTACTTCTGCAGTGCCAATGGGGAAAGGTGAACGCCTCATCATTTGCCATGCGGGAACTACAAAGGGATTTGTACCAGACGCTCTGTTAGCGTTCAAATAAAAAAAAACAGGAGACTATCATGAGGAGATGAATGCGGACGTGTATGAAAAGTGGTTCAGAGAAATGCTTACATCACTTGAAGAGCCATCAACAATATTTATTGATAATGCACCCTATCACTCTCGCCAAATTAATAAAATGCCAACACAGGCCAACAAAAAACACGAGATTATAAACTGGCTTCGTGATAATGGGGAAGATGTGGACGAATCCCTACTAAAAGTAGAATTACTTAAAATATTAAAAAGTAAAAAGCAGCCAAAACGATATGTCATCGACGAAATGGCAGCAGAATATGGGCATGTTGTAATCAGAATTCCTCCGTACCACTGTCAATATAATCCAATTGAAATGATCTGGGCACAAGTCAAAGGACACGCCGCAAGAAACAATACAACTCCTCCTTTCACAGCAAATAAAATGCTTGAACTTTTAAAAAACGCATGTGCTAGTGTGACGCCTGAAAACTGGGCGAGTGTCGTCAACAAAAAATATAATATTCTCTGATTGGGATCGGGAAATTGAATTTGACAACATACCTACACAAGAGTTAATATAATAAACACTGCAGATGATTCAAGCGACGATTCGAGTTCGTATGAAGAATCCGACGATTCGTTATAATAAAATAATATGGGGGGCGCGGCCGGAGCACCTCCTCGTGGTGCTCCCTGGAAACGTCCATTTGGACGTCACGCGTCCATTTGGACGGCCAAGATTCCGGCAGGAGGGGGTCTCCGCGTGCGGCTCTGGTGGCAGAAGCGCACGGCGGATCTGACCTGGGGCCAATGGGGCGGATGTGCCTCATGGCACTCCGTCGCCAGGGACGGTTGCGTCACGGCCCGGGGGCGTGACGGGTCGGTCGCTCGCGAGCGGCCAGACCCGGAAGGCCCAAACCGTAATCCTGAATGGGGGGGTCAGGACCGGGGGTCTTCGGACCGCGGGGAAGAAAACCCCTATAAAAAATCACCCCAATCTTAAGTTTGGCCACTCGGCGAGGAGATGTATGACTGGTGGGTTAAGAAGCGCGCGAGCGTCCAGTCGTTAGAGTGGTAGTCAAGGCAAGACTCAAAAACGTCCATCAGTATGGCAGAGGTTAAGTGCGGCGTAAATACTCCAGAGGGTCCCGGCCACGCCGGGGAATCCCTCACTGTGCCGGTGTCTGAGCGCGGGATGCGCACAAACACCGGCACGGTCAGTCTCCAGTCGTATGGGAGGGAGACAACCACTGCTACAGTAGCCGAGGGCCCGGCTCAACATCGGGAGGCTCCAAAGGGGGGGTGAAGAGAAGGAGGAAAAGGAAGCTGATCGCCACCACCATACACTCAAATCGGGTGCGTGCGCGAAAAGAGGCTGCGAAGAAGGAAGCGGTGCGGCTGGCGCTATTAGCTGCCGCGGCGGCCGCGAGCGACGAGGGCGGGTCAGCCGTAGGACCGTCGCGGGACGAGGGCGGGAAAGCCGCAGAGCCGTCCCAAAAACACCGAAGAGGAGGCGACAACTCGACGGGGTTGTCGAGCGACGAGGGCAGCACCGCCGCAGAGCCGTCGCAGGACGAGGGCGGTGGTGCTGCAGGGCCGTCCAAGAAGATGCAGATGTGCAGGAGGGGCAGCTCGACGGGGCTGTCGGGAAGCAACACGGCGTACGAGCTGTCGACGGAAGAGGGCGGAAGTGTCGCAGGGCCGTCCGAAGACATCATGTCGGCTTCGGAGATATCGGCGGACGAGGGCGGTAGCGCAGAGCCGTCTGCCGAGAAGGGTCGGCGGAGCGCCGACGTTTTGGCTAGGGACGAGGGTGGCGTAGGTGCTGCAGGTCCGTCCGGCATAGAAATAGGCAGGTCGTCCGGAGATGATAGGGGGTCCGGCGACAAGGGGGAGGAGGAGGCCGCCGAGGAGTCCGAGCCGCATCACTCGGCGAGGGCTCTGACGGCGGCCCTAGATGTAAGGAGGGAGGGGGAGGAGGCTCGCCCCCCGACAAGGGACAGGAAGCGCCCATAAGGGTGGCAGCTCCCGGGCGAACTCGGAGGGGAGCGATACCATCAGGCCTCCCCCCAAGGTCCCGACCATGCGCCGGGGGCGCAGAGGCCGAGGAGCGGTGGTGGCGGCGAGGCCGGGGACACCGGGTCCGGCTGGCCACAGTGGCGAGGTGGTGGCCCTACAGGCCGCGAACGCCCGCCTTAGCGAGGAGGTCTCTGGCTTGCGGGAACGCAACCGCAAGCTAGAGACGGAGCTATCGGCGGTGCGACGGGAGAACCGCGGGTTGGCCAAGGAGATGGCCGACCTGCGGACCCAGTTCGCGCGCCTGGCGCCGGCCACGCCGCTGGTGCCGTCCTCGCCACCGAAACGGGCTGCGCCAGGGAGGGCGGGCCCGTCAACTGCGTCCGTGGCGCCGGCTGCGCCCGTCGCGGCCTCGGCGCTGCCTCCACTCATCGTGGTCCCTCCGCCGGCTCGTGGCCGCGGGAGGCCTCGGAGGTGCGAGGAGCCGCCGCCCGACGAGGTGCATGGCGTGTCGGAGTCGGCGATACGCGTCATCCTGGCCCGAGTAGGGGTCATGATGGATGCGCGTATCGGCCCCGTGGTGGCCAGGCTTCCGCCTGAGCCGCCCCTCCGACCGCCGCTCGCCACGGACAGGGCGAGGCGGCCGCAAGTGTCAGCTCCCACCCCGCTGCCCTGTCAGGGTGGCCGCGTGGTGAGCTACGCTGCGGCTGCGGCTGGGCCCAAGGGGCCCAAGAAGGCCGGCAAGGTGCCGGCTCCCGCCAAGGCCGGGCCGCAGCCGACGCCAGCGGCTGCACCGCAGGCGCCGGCCAGCGAACCCGCGACCGCTCCTGCTGCGCACAGCGCTGCTGCCAGGCTCGAACAGGGCTGGCAGGTGGCTGAGCGGAGCAGGAAGGCACGCGGCCAGAAGCGGAGAGCGACGGCCAAGAGTGCCGCCGTGGCCGACTCTCCCCAGGCGGGAGCTGGCAGAAAGGGGAAAAGGTCGCGCAGGGGCCTCAAGTCGCCGAAGACAGCCGCGGTGGTCATCACCGTGCTGCCTGAGGCGGCTGAGAGGGGCCTCAACTATGAGGCCGTCCTAAAACGCGCCCGGCGGGAGCTGGACGTCTCCGACATCGGAGGCGTCGAGGCTAGAACCCGCAAGGCCCGGACAGGGGCTCGAATTCTCGAGTTCCCTGGGGCCGAGGGCGCGAAGACGGCCGATAGTGTGGCTTCGAAGCTGCAGGGGCTGTTCGGGCCAGAGGATGGCGTCCGAATCGCCAGGCCTGTCAAGTGCGCAGAGATGCGCCTGACGGGCTTAGACGATTCCGTGACGGTGGAGGACGTCCGGGAGGCCATTATGGCGCGTACCGGATGTGCCTCGGACACCGTCCGGATTGGCACCATCCGCCCTGGTCCGGGCGGTGTCGGTGCTGCCTGGGTGCAGTGTCCGGTGGAGTCGGTCAAGCAATTGGCCGACTCAGGCAGGCTCCTCGTGGGCTGGAGCTCGGCACGGGTAACCGTGCTAGAGCCCCGGCCCGCGAGGTGTTATAAATGCATGGCGGTCGGGCATACCCGACCGACATGCAAAAACTGCTTTGACTGCAGCGGGCTATGTTTCCGTTGCGGTCAGACCGGACACCAGGCGGCATCGTGCTCTGCGGTGCCCCACTGCCCCGCGTGTGCGGCAGGCAATAGGCCTGCCAAGCATCGCATGGGCTCTGGGGACTGCAGACCCCCGGCTTTGGCCCCAAAGGGGCGGGGCGGCCCATCGACCGGGCCAGTCCCCGCTCCGAGCGCGGCCCGATCGCCCGTCAGCACGGAGGAGGTGACGATGGATACGGACCGTTAATGGACCCCGTATACATTCGTCTCCTCCAGGCCAACCTCAACCACACCGCCGGTGCGCAGGACGTGTTCCTGCAAGCCATGGCGGAGTGGTTGATAGGAGTAGCCGTAGCCGCGGAGCCGTACGTGGTGCCTGACCGGCCTAACTGGTTGGGTAGCACCGATGGCACCGTGGCAATCGTCGCCTCCACGTCCTGGCCTTCGTCGTCTCTGACCCTTAGGGACAGGGGCGTCGGATACGTCGCGGCGGACTGGGGGGAGATTACGCTCTTCGGAGTCTATCTCTCCCCTAACTGGAGTGTGACTGATTTCGAGGCCTCCGTCACCATCATGGAGGCCTTGTTACGGCGAATGGCATCGCGCCAGGTCTTCGTCTTGGGGGACTTCAACGCCAAGTCCGTGGCGTGGGGGTCCCCCCGGACGAACGACCGAGGACGGGCGATCGAGGAGTGGGCGGCGACACTGGGCTTCTGTTTGCTGAACAGGGGCTCGGTGCATACGTGCGTGCGACAACGGGGCGGGTCGATAGTGGACCTTTCGTTCGCTAGCCCCGAGGTCGCCGCACGCGTGGGGAGCTGGCGCGTCGTGGAGGAGGTGGAGACCTTGTCGGACCACCGGTATATCCGGATGGAGGTCTCCCCGGCAATCCCGACGCCCAGCAGGGGTCACGGGGCGGATGGACGTCCTGCGTTCCCGCGATGGGCTGTGGGTCGCTTAGACCGGGACCAGCTGGCGGAGACAGCCATCGTTTACTCGTGGCTGTCCTCTGCCAACCAGTTGGACGGGGTGGACGCCGAGGCTGGCCGCATCCGCAATGCGTTGACGCAGATCTGCGATGCGGCCATGCCCCGGGTACGGCGTCTGCCCCCGAGGAGGGCGGTCCACTGGTGGTCCCGAGAGCTGGCGGATCTCCGGGCCGCGTGCATTCGCGCCCGGAGGGCCTACACCCGCAGCCGGCGGCGCCAACGCGACGCAGAGCGGGAGGCCTTGCTGTATGAGGGCTACCGCATTGCGCGGTCAGCCTTCAGGCTGGCCGTCCGCTCCGCCAAGGACGTCAGTCGGCAGGAGATGCTGGACGGTCTCGACCGTGACCCCTGGGGACGCCCCTATCGCGCGGTGCTGAATAAGCTCCGCGCGCGGGGCCCTCCCCTCACAGAGACTCTCCAGCCCAGCCTTCTCACCCGGGTCGTCGAGGACCTGTTCCCGCGGCGGGCGGAACACACGCCCCCGGTCATGGCTCCGCCAGACACTGACCGGGAGGCCGACAACGACAGTGTTCCGCCCATCACGGAACCCGAGATGGGAGTGGCGGTGGCGCGCATGTGCGCAAAGTCCACCGCCCCCGGGCCCGACGGTGTTCTTAACCGTGTGCTGGGCCTGGTCCTCGACCACCTGGGTCCCCGCCTCAGGGAGCTATTCGACGCGTGTTTAGCGTCCGGACGGTTCCCTGGGTGCTGGAAGGAGGGAAGGCTGGTGCTCCTGCCGAAGCCGGGACGGTCTCCGGGGTCGCCTTCAGCCTACAGGCCTATCGTGCTGCTCGATGACACGGGCAAGCTACTGGAGAGGGTGGTAGCTGCCCGCATCGAGCGGCACCTCGTCGGCACGGGGCCCGATCTGTCGGACGCCCAGTTTGGGTTTAGGAGGGGTCGTTCGACGATCGCGGCTCTGTTGCGCCTGAAGGCCGTGGCGACTGAGGCCGTCACCGGTGGGGGAGTGCTGTTGGCGGTGTCCCTAGACATCGCCAACGCATTCAATAGTCTGCCATTCAGCTGCATCAGGGAGGCGCTCCGGTATCACGGAGTGCCAGCTTACCTGAGGCGGCTAGTGGCAGACTATTTGGTGGGGCGCAGCGTCCTCTGCACCAACCGAGCAGGGGACGTTGTGCGAACGCCCATGACGTGCGGTGTCCCACAGGGGTCGGTCCTCGGACCCACCCTGTGGAACATCGGCTACGACTGGGCGTTGCGGGGGAGCCTCCCGCCCGGGCTGGGCGTGATTTGTTACGCCGACGACATGCTCGTCACAGCCCGCGGTGGGACGCTAGAAGAGGCGGTAAGCCTGGCGACCTATGGCACCGAAGAGGTCGTCAGGCGGATCGAGGCGCTGGGGTTGAGGGTCGCCCTGGACAAGACGGAGGCCCTCTTGTTCCATGGGCGCCGTATGAGCCCTCCCATCGGCGTCTCGATCACCGTCCACTCGGTTGACATCAGCATCCAGGCCCATATGAGGTACTTGGGCCTGGTGCTCGACGGGCAATTGTGGTTCCGGGAGCATTTCCGCAGGCTCGCTCCACGGCTCGTCGGCGCGGCGTCCGCCCTATCGTGGCTTATGCCGAATGTGGGCGGACCGAGCGCTACGTGCCGACGGCTGTACGCGGTGGTCATCCGGTCGATGGCCCTGTACGGCGCACCGGTGTGGGCGGGGTCCTTGACCGTCCGACTTAGGGCCCTTCTGTGGCGACCACAGAGGGTCATGGCGGTCAGGGCCATCCGCGGATACCGCACGGTGGCGACGGAATCAGCGTGCCTATTGGCCGGGACTCCCCCGTGGGACCTGGAGGCGGAAATGCTCGCCGAGTTGTATCGGCGGGTGTCGGGGGTGCGCGGGGAGGGCGGTGTTGTTTCCTTGAGGGAGCTCACCGCCTGGCGCGTCGACGCCCGCCGAGACGTCATTGCCCGTTGGGCAGTCCGGCTGGAGAGGCCTCGGTTCGGGGTGCGAATCGTGGAGGCCTTCCGGCCGGTGCTGATGCAGTGGTTGGAAAGGCGGCACGGGGTGCTCTCCTTCCGACTAGTGCAGGTGTTGACGGGGCATGGGAGCTTCGCCAAATACCTGCACAAGGTCGTAAGGAGGGAGAGTACACCGTCCTGCCACCACTGCGATTGCGACGAGGACACGGCGCAGCATACGCTCGAGGCCTGCGCCGCTTGGGCCACGCAGCGCCGTGAACTCGTTGCAATCATCGGTGCCGACCTGACGCTGCCGGCCATCGCTAGGGCGATGGTCGACAGCGTCGGGAATTGGGACGCGGTCGCAGCCTTCTGCGAGACAGTGATCTCGCAGAAGGAGGCGGCGGATCGCCTGCGCGAGGAGCGCAGCCTCGATGAGGAGATCCGCCGCCGGCGAATGGGGCGGCGCAGGCGCAACTACCTGCGCCTCATGCCGCCCTAGCCGAGGCCGCGGGTGACGTGACCGGGGATTAGTCCGTCACCCGCCGAGAGGCCGACCGCGTGAGGAAAGACCGACGTCCTCCCCGAGGGGGGGACGTCGGTCGATGGGAGGGTACCCCACGTAAGGGGTATTCCGTCGGGCCGACCACTGACGACAAGTAAACCTGCTCCGGTGGTTGGCCCAACGACGAAGGCGACGTGGTTTTCGGGTGGGTTGCGGGAGTTGCGTGCTTAAGCCCCTCTGTCGCCCTGGACGGAGTGGTGCGGAGGCGCGCCGACCGCAGCCCACCCACAAAAAAAAAAATAATAATAATAAAATAATATTAAAATATTTTGGTTGTTTTATTTATATGTTGTTGTTTTATTTATATGTGTTATAGGTATGATGAGAAGATTTTTATATCTCCCTGATACAATTTTAACGTGTTGTCTATTACAACAATTCAAAACTCAGTTGTCAGCTGACTTAACTGCAAATAAGTGTAATCGATTATTTGCGATTCATTAGTTTGCACCGAATACTTTTGATCCTGTCACTAGATGCGATAGAACGTAACTTTTTTTATAACGGAAATGAATTATCACTTAAATTTTATGAATAGAGCTATTTACGGCATATTAATGTATTTAGTGGGTAATAATTAAGATATATAAATATTATTGGGCAGTTTATATATTTCTCTGTTCACTCGTTTCAAAGTTAATAATTGCGTATAATGAAACAGTTACGTCCTAAAGCATGTGTCAAAAGTAAAATAAATGGTTGGAACTAGTATAATATGCCGCGCAGATGAATGTAACGACCAATAATGTCTATTTGATTATCGCGGCCGAAATTTCGAAGTGAACGTTAAAATTGGTTAATATAACCCTTCGAGGTAGATGTTGTTCTTTTTTGAAAACATGTTTAGGTAGCTAGGTTTGCTCACAAGATTTTATTGACCATTAAAGCAAGCGGTAGTTAATAAAATACTTATTTGGAATCAACACCTCGATATTAGTTGGTCCTTCAATTAAACTGTGGGTGCTTAACTTAACGCCATTCAGTAATTCAATTTCTTAATATAATTACACTACTTTTAGTTATCCCGTGCGAATACTTCACACACTTTTATTCTCATTTATTTTGGGATATTTTATTAAAGAAATAGCAAAGCCGCGTAGTTGAAGTTCCCGAGGGAATAATTATATAAAATAGCCTAAGTTATTCATTACATAGGTAGCTGGACCTGTAGTAAAATATTGTCAATATCGTCCAACCATATCTAAGATAAAACAGAACAAACCGACAGACAGACAAAAAAAATTTAAACTGGATTTTAGGCATAGCTTTCGTGCAAAAATGGTTCAAGCAACAAAAAACTATTATTTTGACATTACAAACAGACACTTATATATTTTAATTTATATATAATACAGATATGCCAGACCCATTATATATACAACCGATAATGTTAACAATTACAACTAAACTAGTACCAAGAAAAGAGAAAAAGAAAATTATCTTGGTTGGTTTATAAGCTTATTTGTTTTGCAACGTCACCTCAACCTTTACCAGTATATCACTATGCCAACCAACGTCCTAACTGATTTAAATTGTACGTCAACCAACACGAGTACTCTTCTCTCGCGCTGAAAGCGGACACACTCTACAAGTAAATGATGCATGTCCTCAACCAGGGATTCCCAAAGTGTGTTCAGGGTTTCGCCAAAATTAAATAGCTTTTAATTTTAATAATTTGGATGTGAAATAATACAAGTTATAAATATTACTTTGAAATGGCCCAAAATTAGTGATGAGATCTCATTATGACAGACTATTATGTAAGTAGGCAAATAGTCAGAATTCAGCCTCGATTATGACACAGCAGCGCACGTAGCCATTGATAATGACCGACGTTGCGCAATGGATTCGGACCCTCACACATATGCCGTATTATCCGGTTCCGTAAAATGAAAAGATATTTGGATGAAATTCCGTAAAATAAGAAATACTTTAGGAGTGGTAGGACCACACTGTCGACAGTTGTCTGTCTACAGCCGCGGGCCGGTCCGTCCGGGGAGTACCATGTTCTCGCAGAAGATCGACGTCTGAGTAGTGGCAGTTTGTTGCTGCGCTTCGTTCGGTAAGCGAGAGAGCCGGAAGCCCAACTTTCTGAGGGTGATTGCGTGTGGAGCGTTTTGGTGGTGCCCTTGGTATCACCGAGCCTCAATGCACGCATTCGCACTCCCTTCGCTTTCTTCGCGGTAGGCAACGGCCTTGTAAAAGGTCCATGAGCGGCAGCAACACTTGCCATCAGGTGTACTGTTTGCTCGTTTGCCACCGTTTGCAATAAAAAAAAAAATTTGGAGGAAGTTCCGTAAAATAAAATATTTCGATGGTGTTCCCGTTATCTTTAAAGTTTAGGAACCCCTGTCCTCAACAACTCCATATGTCTCACTGGCGCATGATCAATCCTCATCCTATACGCTATTACAATAAATCTTCGCGACAATATCACTAATTCACTGTATTTGAGGATGCTCAAACATCATATGTAGTTTTATACCATATCATCATTATAATCTCTGCTTCTATACGTCCCACTATTGGATTTGACCCTCCTCTACATTAGAAGTGACATTGACCTGTTATACCGCGCTGATGAGACGTGTTGGTATAGCGTTTTATTTTGAGTTTTCCTCCTTTTGCATAGATGTTGTATGCATATTACAATCCCTTGGTCGTCTTTTACGACAACCATGGTCAAGATATGGGGTGTTAAATTGTATTTATACTCCATTTATACTGTATTTTTTAATTAAATACCCCATACAATATTAAAAAATTTTAAAACGTAGTAATAAACACTTACTATACACAAACATATCAGTATGTCAATATTTTATTGCGGATGTATATAATTATATAGAACAAAGTTAGAGATAAGAATTTACCATGCGCACTGGACAACAATACCAACGCTTATCTATTAAACTCTGGTCATTTTATAACAGACACAACCCGCCCCCGCTTCGCTTCGTTTTCAGTCATATTACCCGCGTAGTTCCCGTGGGAATACTGACCTAAAATATATATATTTTTTTTTGTGTGTGACTTAGTTGTTAGCCTCAGATGGCTATGACAACTTTACCCGGACTGGTCGGTGAGCGCTGAGGGCTCTCAACCCATTTAAAGTTAAGCGACCGATCCCGAGGGCACCCCCTGTGGGGTAAGGACCTCGGCTCGGGGGGTCGCTGGCAAAGTGGGCACTCCCACGTTTATGATTTTACTGCGGCACGATTTCCGTCCCCGTCGGCGGTATCGTGGATATTTATTTGTCAAGGCCTCGCGGGCTGTGTATGCCTCAGTCTGGGCGAGAGTAATAATATCGTCGGGTTCGGACATAAAATATAGCCTTAGTTACTCTTTATATAAACAGCTACCGGATAGTAAAATATCAAAATCCGTCCAGCCGTTTTGAAAATTACCCAAAGCAAACGCATATACAGACAAAAATTTTTAAACCGGTTTTAAGCCATAGTTATCGTGCAAATAACCGCATGAAACAAGCCCATTATTTTGACATTACAAAAAGACACTAATTTTATTTATTTGTATAAATAAATATGACTAAGAAAATTGTAAAATGCATTCTCTCACAATTTCAATTCATTGTTATGACTAAACGGCACGACCGGTCTGCGTTATTTTCTCTTACTCATTAATAGTTACTGTTTCATGTGTTATTGTTGGCGTGAGATATTAAGAGCTATCCTTACTTAATTTCATAAATGCGAATGTAAGTTGCGTGAAAGCGTGACAAACTGTCACGCTTTCACGCCTAAACCATTAAAGCTGTAAAAAATTCGAAAGCCCGTAAAGTAGTTTTATTCACAATATGCAATATTCGCGCAAACATCAGAAATCACCATAAAATCGATTTAAAATAATATTTTTACGGATTTTATCGCGTTCCGGTGCTTGATTATGGGATTGATTCAAACGATATGCAAATTTGACAATATGACAGTCCCCTTAAGAGGCTTGCAGAATAAATGATTTGATTTCAAACTTTCGATTCCATCCATCCATCAGCCTACAGACGTCCACTGCTGAACATAGGCCTCCCCACGAAAATGCTACTCGGAACGCTCCTGCGCCACTTGCATCCAACGGTTCCCTGCGACTTTGAGAATGTCGTCTGTCCACCTAGTGGGGGGTCGTCCTAACTTTTGATTCACCACAAAAGAATAGACTGAATTTACTAAAAAAAAAACTAGTTAAAGATTTTTATAAAACCACATCAAGCTAAATAATAACCAGTGTCAATTTGAACATTGAATAACGGTTCTTTGCATTTGATTGAACTGACATATAGGTATTGCAATTCTTAATTAGATATTGTTGTACGATTGATTTTTATCGCGCGGCATTATTTTTCTGTAGAATATTTAATTAATTCTTAGTAACAGATACTGCAACGAATTACCTAATGAGTCATATCGAAATTTCTAGTAAATGCCGGCGATTTCACCCGCGTAGTTTCTGTTCCCGTGAGAATACCGGAATAAAATATAGCCTAAGTTATTTCTTCTGTAGACTAACTACCTGGTAGTATAATATTATCAGCATCGCTCCGATCGTTTTGAAGATTAGCCGCAACAAACAGAAAAACAGACAAAATATATTTAACCCCTCACGCGCCATACATCGCGGCGCTCTAGAGTGCCGCGCGCGCTTGGGTATATTGAAAAAGTTCAGTGAATTTTATGATTTTACGTAAACTAATATTGTTGCTATATGACAAGGAAATATGAAATAAAATATATATTAATAGCTTTTGATTGGTTGATTTAAATAAATGTACTAAAAGTAATTGCTAATTGAAAAGTATTTTTTTGGGTCAACGTGTGTCCCAAAAGCGCTTTGAGCACATTTCTTTTTTTGGGTCAAATGGTGTCCCAAAAGCGCTCTAGGGGTTAAACTGGTTTTTAGGCATAGTTATCCTATTATTTAGTTATTACAAACAGACACTTCAATTTTATTTATTTGAATAGATAAATAGTATAAAAAAACTATTAATTTAATATTTTATGCATCTAGTGATGAAGTCAGAATTCAATTCATCACCCAATTGGATTCTTAAAAGACGACTAAGGGATTAAATATGCACATATGCAAGAGATGGAAATCTCGAAATTAAACCCAACACATGTGACTACATGGTACAGTAGATCAATTTCCTTCCTATTATGGAGAAGACTCAAGCTCTGTGGAACGTATAAGAATAGCTCTTATGATGAAGCTCTTATGATGATGAAATCAATTTAAGATTGACCAATTACTTTCCCGTGGGACTCGTAAAGTGGGGACAACGCAGGAATTGGTAACGCTCTCCTAAATTCATAACAACTGACATGATCACCATTTCGGACCTTCAATGTTAATAATATCGATGGGTAGGTAGTACGCTAAATTATTGTTATACGCTCCACTGCTGGGTATAAAATCCTAGGAATTCTGTGAAGGAAATTGATCTAATTTATGACGCTGGTCACATGTTTCATCACAGGTACTGTTCTATTTCGAGCTGCTCATGCGTTCTTTATTTGTCTCATATGACGTTTAATAGTCTTACTTCCTTATGACGTCACCTTACGGGAATCAATATTTAATATACTTAATGGTATTTTGTTTCATTTATTTATACTGTGTTAGCTTCTACGAATACTACCAACTCTCATACTGCTCGTGATTGTCGTAAGGCGACTACGAACTGTATACCTGGGCCAACTACATCTGAAATAGACTGGTCAAGGAAGGTGTTGTTGAAGGCTGGTTTCTAATGATTTTCCCGAAGTTTCATGATTCTTCATTTACAATGACAAATTTCCATATAACACTTCATACCCTATTTCAATCGTAGCCACTAATTTTTTCGCGACAAAAAGCAGCCTATGTCGTTTCTCAAGTCTATCCCTGTACCAAATTTTATCAAAATCGCTTCAGTGGTTTTAACGTGAAAGCATGACAGACAGAAAGTTAGTTTTGCATTTATAGTATTATACTGGGTAAAAATATTGATTCGATAATGAATTAGACATATAAACTTTTCAATTATATCATCGCTTTTTTGTGTAAATCTGATTATATGTATATAGTGTGAAATAAAGTCAGTGATACTTAAATCTGTAACACATGCGTAGTTTGTTAAATGTTCATTAGAAATTGATCAAATCAATGGTTACGTTCACATAAGCAAGACAAACTATGCCTTAACATCGGCTTACAGGTCATCGACCCTTATTCGCCGCCATTAGTAGTACCTACTTATACGGCCTACATCCTTTTCATAATATATAGCATTTAAGGCATAGACTGTTAGACACTCATTTTTGAAATGACTATATTATGTTTTATTGTGTTTTGTGTAATATACATTTCAATTACAGTCCATAACCGTTAAAGTACAACATACTCGAACAGTTGTTCCATAACCTGACAATGTCATTATGGCAGACATCGTGTGTATACAGTAGGGAAGTAAGGATTATAACGTAGACTTTAGTCTCAAATCAATTATTAAATATTATTGAACGATAAATTTCTAACTGGATAAAGGATTATACTATCCTTTATCTCTTAGACTTTTATACTTTTGGAGTGCCTATAAATAAGACAGCCGATATACAATAAAACATACCTTTTTACTTACTTATTCAGTATTGATGTCACAGAATTAAATACCAATACAACTATTTACAAAATACATTTAGAGTTTAACCACTGAAGTTCGATTGACTTATTCATTGATGTGAATATTCATAGCAATTAATTGAGCCGATTGAACCGTCAAATTCATTAATGATCATGTGGTTCCATATCGTACGCATTAAACTAATAGTTGAAGCATAACATTGGAGTTTGATAAGTGTAATTCGTTTACGGCTTTCTCGTAACTTAAACCAATTTTATAACTAACTAGCAGACCCGGCCACGCGTTGCTATGGCTAATGTTATTGTTATATTACATTTTATTAAACTGTTTAAGTGGAACTGTGGGAGAACATCTGTCATGGAGGTCGTCATATTTTTTACAAATGGCATCTATGTAAAAAAGCAAGTTAAAATCATATATGACACGTTTGTATGTTTGACATAGCAGCGCTATCTATTAATTAATTACTCAATCCAGTCAACAGATATCGCCATCTGTTAAAATCGTTTGGAGTTAACAGATAATTGTGAATGTCAAATAATAGGTATATATATAGGTAATACAAATAATTTGCAATAAAATAATATTGCGACTAAAAGATGTAAGCTATCCTATCTTTCAAGTTGGATCAAACTGCACACGGTGTGCAAATTTGAATAAAATCGGTTAAGTAGTTTAGGAGTCCATCGCGGACAAACAACGTGACACGTAATTTATATATATTAAGATGATAACTTTTGAATATGTCGTGTAATACACTTATGTAGTACATAGAATGCTTACTAAAAGATTTTTTGATATTGGTCTTGGTAATCGAAATTGTTTTCATAGGAATTGAGCGAAAATGCTTCGAACCCGTCCGTATTTTGGCCACTGCTAAGAAATTCTTTGCAATTGTCTTGGTCTGTTCGCAAAATGTGTATTTTTGCTTTCGCTGGCAACATAGAGACAGACAGCCTGAAAGCGGGACTGTCCTGTTAAAAATTTAACATTGATATGAACTTGTTATCTGTAAAAATATACACATTAAAGTTAAACGTTGTCTGATCGAAGATGGATTAAGGGTACAATTCATCACCTATTTTCTTATCCGTTGTTTAACATAAAAGGCGACTAAGGCACCCAAGTAGATAAGATCACTGCAAGAGAAGGGAAAACTGAATAAAATCTTCTGATTAGCGTAGTCTAGTGGGTAAATTCTGCCCCCTACTGTCAAGGATGTTTGATCCCGATAGTGGGGCGTATATAAGATAATAATGGTGAAATTAAAACCTTAATAATTCGTCTGTCTATCAAAAATTCGTTCACCTATGGTAAGCTACATTATCAACAAGTAACGGTGTATATTTTATGTCCATTTTGTGTGGTGACGGAGAAAGAATACAAAACCCCTATTTTCCGAACTACAATACTAAAATAATAAGAAAAGTAAAACTCGACATAAAACCTTATAACAACCCATCTGACTAGCGTGAAATAGTAGACCAATTTCCTCCCTTTTGTGAAGGAGGCTCGAGCCTATTGCCGGGGCGTGTTTGAGTTGAGATTACTCCCACGGAAATGGTAACTACGGAAGTAAAACTGCAACAATATGACCTTTTTTAAAAATTCTTACACCTATGGAAAGATTTCTCAATAAGCAACATAACCTATATTTTATCCCTGTAATCTCACGGGAATGGAAACTACGCAGATGATAGCGCATAAAATATATACTTGTAAAATAATATATACCTACGTATTTAGCGACAAATTAAAACACGACACGCAACGGACGTGTTATTACTGAGAAAAGTTTTCAATAACATCACACGATACTACCTATATCAGCTATTCTACTCACTGTTTATATAAATATGTACCTATATAGGTATATATAATAATACTTGTGAAGGCTGAATTGATATACAGCAAATATTATTATTAAATTGATCGATGGAAAAATGTACTATTTGTTTCAATTGTTTAACGTATATAGAGCGGGTTTCTCCCTTCCCTTCAATGTAATTCAAGGAAGTAACGCATTTTATTTTAATATTAACTGGTGACCAGTGTCGCTTTTGAGATCTGGGTCTAAATATTTTTTTTTTCATATTTATTCATCATCATCATTACAGCTCATAATTATACGTCCCACTGCAATGACGGATTTAGGTTTGATGCCGCCCTAGACCCAGTTTATCGCGCCGCCCTTAACATTAGAAATGTTATTATTAATTTTGATCCAATAATTATATTTCTACCAAATAATAAGCATGAAACACAAAATACAGGATACGATCGCCCAAGAAAGGGCCCACACAGCTCGCGCAGCGATAACACAAAAAACTCCACGGTATCGGCCTCGCCGACGAGGTCGAAAACCGCGGTCCGTTCCCCACAGGGGGAGCCCTCGGGCGATGTTCGCTTAACTTACTTACCGGGTTGAGAGCCTTCCGCTCGCCCATTGACCGCGTTAAGCTGTCAAGGTCATCTGCGACCAACAGCTACACACACAACAAAAAAAAAAGATTCTGTGCCAATTTTCGTGCACTTAATGGAGTTGTCCTGTTCGAAAAGCAATTCAAAATGTTTGTCTATTAAATTTGTACGAAAAACGATTGCGTTGAACTCCTGATATATACTTAATTTTGTTAAAATGTAGCTGCCGTGGTCATAAGTTCACAACTTTTTTAAAAATACTTAATGAAGATTCTTAAAATAGCAATATTGCTAGTTCTCGTCCAGACGATTCAATCTTCGACCATCTGTTAGACTAGTTATCGACTGCTAGTTATAGTAAGGAATGTATGTTGTAGGAAATAATATAAATATTTATAGAAATGCAGTGATTTATATTTATAGCCAGAAGACCTTAAAATCCATTTTTATCTCGGACATATAACTTTATTTTTAGAGACTAAGGAATTCGTCAGAAAATATTTTTATTTACTAGGTATATTCCCAATAACATCAAAATATTGAAATAAGTTTTAAATCGCTAAAATAACACATTAAAAACGCCGTTAAATAAGTTAGTCGACGTTAACCAGTAGACGTCTTTTCTCATGCGTATTCAGTTTTAGAATTTAGACTAAGTAAAATTTACGCATTCATGTATTGTTTTCTATACATCTAAGATACAAATAAATAAAATGTGAAATGAAGTGTCTGATGTGAGTGGCGGACCTTGAAGCTTTGGAGGCTAGGAGCGGCAGTTACCAGTGTAGGCAGTTTATTATACACCGCTGGGACCATAACATGAGTCGCCCTCTTTGACTATTAAAATACTGTGCTGTTTTCCTGCTCACACGGTTATTTGGACGACACCTATGCCTAAAAACCAGTTTAAAAAAATTTTGTCTGTCTGTTTGTGTGAGGTAATCTTCAAAACGGCTGGACCGATTTTGATGATGTTTTACTACCAGGTAGCTATATCAGGAGTAACTTGGGCTATTTTATCCCGGTATTCCCACGCGAACGGTAACTATGCGGGTATGGCCATTGAAACCGAAGCGAAACGAGGGCGGGTTGCTAGTCTATACCAATAAATAAAATTGGAATGTCTGTTTGTAATGTCAAAATAATAGGCCTTTTTCATGCTCACACGGTTATTTGCACTATACATATGCCTAAAAATCACTTTATATTTTTTCGTCTGTCTGTTTGTTCCGGGTAATCTTCAAAACGGCTGGACCGATTTAAAAAATTCTTTCACCAATGGAAAGCTTTAATATCAGGGAGTAAACTAGGCTATATTTTATCCCGGTATGCCCACGGGAACGGGAACTACGGGGATAAGGCGACAGAAACTGAAGCAAAGCGAGGGCGGGTTGCTAGTGTTGTTATATAAAACAAAAGTCTTCTATCATTGTACAATACATATATAATTACGTATGTTTAATAATACGTATGTTTTCATTCACAGGTGTCAAGTATCGTGGATATGGTATGCCATATGTTGGTGGTCGCCATTGTAACTAACGGCTTCCAGTGCGACGTAAACAATGAACGTGTAAGTAACTCGATCTTATTGTTATATAAACATTAGTATAATGAAAGTAGAAACCGATGATAACTCCGTCTTAACATGTCTTTCAGAATAATAATAGATATTCTTTTTTAAAAAAATAATAGGGGCCCGCGAGGCGTGGCGTTAACCGCCACGCGACGATCGCGGTCACCCTCGCCTATAGATGTTTCACATCAATATATCTCGAAATAAAACCCTATGCCAATACGTCTGACCACCGTGGTCATGGTAGGTCAATTTCCATCCTATTACGGAGGAGGCTCGAGCCCAACAGTGGGATGTTTATGAGCTGAAATGATAATGATTCCTCTTTAAAAGACAACACCCTGCAATGCTGCCGCAAGCCTCCTCCACGATCCAGCCATTCATCCATCCATCAGCCTACAGACGTCCACTGCTGGGCATAGACCTCCCCACAAGAATGCCACTCAGAACGGTCATGTGCCACTTGCATCCAACGGTTCCCTGCGACTTGAGAATGTCGTCAGTCCACCTAGTGGGGGGTCGTCCTACGCTGCGCCGTCCGATTCGTGGTCGCCACTCAAGAACCTTTCTAACCGCAACGGTTGTCGGTTCGACGAGCGATGTGGCCTGCCCATTGCCATTTCATCGTGCTAATTCTCCTCCACAATAGGAGGGAAATTGACCTTACTAGATCATGGTGGTAAAACGGGTTGGTGTAGGATTTGATTTCGAGATTTTGTTCTCTAGCATAGATGTGATATGCATATTATATCCCTTAGTCGTCTTTTACGATATCCACAGGCAAGATAGGGAGTGGTGAATTGTATTCTTACTCCGTCACCACACGAAAATTAGTTAAGGTTGATGTATTATATACTCTTCTTCTATTGTACATAAATAATAGGCAATCCAATCACATCTTGCACGTGAGTAAAAGACGACTAAGGGATATAGATAATACGTATACAACGTCTATGAAAGGATAGGAAAACTCGAAACAAAATCCTATGCCAACACGTCTGATCAGCGTGGTGTAGTAGAGCCTCTTCCATTCCACTTCCAACAAACGCGATTTTGATTGCTTACTAGCAACCCACCCTCGCTTCGCTTCGGTTATAGTCGTTTTACCCGCGTAGTTCCCGTTCCCGTGGGAATACCGGGATAAAATATAGCCTAGTTTACGCCCTGATATTATAGCTTTCCATTGGCGAAAGATTTTTTGAAATCAGTCCAGCCGTTTTGAAGATTACCCGGAACAAACAGACAGACCGACAAAAATAATTTTAATCGCTATTTAAGGCATAGGTGTCGTGCAAATAACTGTGTGAGCATGAAAAAAGGCTATTATTTTGACATTACAAACAGAGACTCCAATTTTATTTATTGGTATAGATTTTTGCTCGATATCAGGAAACAGCAACAGGTAGGTACTTGAAATATTCACAAATTATAGATAACTAGCTGACCCAACAGACGTTGTTCTGTTCAAATTAGCGCCACCTACCGGGTCAATTGTGAATCTAAACCATTCTCGAATCCCCTTGAGCATGCACAAAAAATTTCATCAACATCGGTACAGCCGTACAATCAAGAAATTTATATATAAAGATGGTACGGCACCCTTCGTGCGCGACCCCGACTCTTACTTAGCCGGTTTTATTTTATTCTTAGGAGTTTTATTTTTGTCCTTTAGTCGCATTCATTCATAATTAAGGACAATTTACGTAACGTGAACGCTTTTTAAACTCACAGGTAGCAGTAACATTGACGCACAAATACGGATATAGCAATTGATTTAAATTGATTTAATTGTAGGTATACACGAAAACTGCGTCACGCAACAAACGTCATATTGATAAAAGAGAAATTTGATCTATTTTTTTTTAATTAATTCTTGTTTCATCATCATAACTCACGCATGTTCAGAGGAACAGCCGAGTAGAGACTGGCTCGAGCCTCCCCTATATTGGGAGGGAAATTGTCCTACTAAATCACGCTGGTCAGGCGGATTGGTATAGGGTTTTATATCTTTCCATATGGTGACAGAGTAGGAATACAATTCACCACTCCCTATCTTGCCAGTGGATGTATATGATAAAAGACGACCTAGGGATATGCACATAACATCTGTGCAAGAGAAGGGAAACTGGAAATGAAACCCTATATCAACATATCTGACCAGCATGGTGTAGTAGGTCAAATGCCCTTCCATTGTGGAGAAGGCCCGAGCCCAACAGAGGGACGTATGTGGGCTGCGATGATGATGATGATGATGACTACGATAACATTACATAGGTAATTTGTGTGTCATTGAAAGACTTTATTCCTCTCCGAGTATAAAAATTGAAATTGAAATATCTATATATAACAATAGTTCTAACTTATCCTAATCCTAACTAATATTATAAATGCGAAAGTAATGTGTTTAGTTAAGTTTGTTACGTTTTCACGCTTTAGCTATCGAACCGATTTCAAAAATTCTATGCTTTCACGCTTTAGCCACCGAACCGATTTCAAGCCACCGAACCGATTTCAAAAATTCTTTCACCAATGGAAAGATATATTATCAAGGAGTAACATAGGCTATATTTTATACCGTTATACCCACGGGAACGGTAACTGCGCGACTGAAACCGTTGGATGTTGTTTTCACGCGGGTGAAGCCGTGGGTAATAGCTAGTAGATTACAAATGAATTCTTAAACCATTGGCAAATAATTACAGTATAAATAATTTCGTAAGACCGAAAGCACAGATTTATAAAACTTAATAAATAACGCTATTTATATTTCATACTTTACCTACATATTCACAATAACAACCCGCTTATGACTGCGAATTTTAAAGAATACAGGAAAATAAGCGAATAATACCAACGCGTCTAAAAAAACTTAACGACTCGAGTGTCGCGTATTTATAAAAAGTTAAGCGGAAAAAATGTTAAAAATCATTTAGCTTTTTATTCGTCGATTAATTTAACTGGTTTTTACATTAGAAAGATCGACACAAGACCTCATTAGAATCTTATGGAGAGACAACCGCGCTACATGTGTTTTTTATCACGAAGAAACCATTTTAAATTGGCGTGTATGGGGCCACCCATGATTTATACAAGGATAATTCGAAATAAAATCCGTTTGTGTTGTTAAAATCGTTACTTTTTGCCAGTCACTCTTAATTTATCATAAAATATTTGTGTCTTAATTGATAGCGAATATTAATCCTTACATTATTATTAATTTACTGCCTTATCGGATCGGTTGCAAATTAAAAATATACGGTAAAACTGTTTGTAACTTGTTATTTTTTGAAGTTTGTCTCAGCCACGTTTGGGCTCCCCTAAGCCCAGTTCCACAATAAGAGGTTGAGGAGGAATGAGATGGATTGGTATAAGGCTTTATTTCGGGTTTTCCTTCTCTGGCATAGAAGTTATCTACATATATACCTTAGTCATGTTACGGGCAAGAAAAAAGAATTGTATTCGTTGGATGTAGGCGGTACGAGACCGGCCTTTGTGGTGAAACGTACTTACCTCTAGGGATGTGACTTGGAGGGGAAATAATCGATTTTTTGTTCTTTAAAATAAATCGATTATAAAATAATCGATTTTTTCTGCCAACAGGATTATGGTGACCATTTTTTTTAGGAAATGTGAGCTTTATTTTCTAATATAGTATGAAACAATCGTGATGACCTTTTTTTAGGAAATCTGGCAGTGAATAATTGATCAATTTCGATAGAATTTCGAATAATAAATAATCGATTTTTATTATTTTGATAATCGATTGTAAAAATCGATTATTAATCGATTATTTTTTTGTAATAATCGATTATTATAAAAGTCGATTATTTTTTCACATCCCTACTTACCTCCAGCAGTAGTGGCGGAAAGATGATTGATGAATCGTATTCTTACTCCATCACCACACGGAAAGTAATAAACTAGCTGAATGTAAAATGTAATAGTAAATTACATAAATAATGTTTATTTTTTTCATTATTTCGGCTCATATGTCCCACTGCTGGGCTCGAGCCTCCTCCATAATAGGAGGGAAATTTACCTTACTATAGCATGCTGGTCAGACAGGTTGGTTGGTTGGTCACATAGGGTATAAAAACGCTTTACGTAATTGGATTGCCACTTATTATACACAAGTGTTATGGCATCGCCCTTCAATCAACTATCATACTTTTAAATATAACTATTATCGCTTTTATCGCGTTTGTGTTTGATTTTTGATTGCCCTACATTTCCAATACTTTTCAGCATAGTCACGTCCGCCCTTGATAAAAACCGTAACAAATGTTTTATGTATAATTTGTAATACTGATGATCTATAAACCTCAGCAATTAACATCCTTTTACAAATAAAAGCATAGCACGTTCCATTTTATATAAAACTAGCTGACCCAACAGACGCTGTTCTGTTCAAATATGCGCCACCTACCGGGTCCAATTGTGAATCTAAATCATTCTCGAATCCCCTTGAACACGCACAAAAAATTTCATCAACATCGGTCCAGCCATTTAGGAGGAGTTCAGTGACATACCGTGTGTATACACAAGGAATTTCTAATCTTATATCTTGAAACGAGCAATTCTTGTATATATATATATTATATACCTATATATATATTATATATATATATATATATATATATATATATATATATATATATATATATATATATATATTTATATTATATATATATATTTTTTCAGGATCTCGGCAACGGCACCAACTATTTTGATGAAACTTGGCATACTAGAGGTTTCGAGGCCAAAAAAATCGACCCAGCTAGGTTTTATTTATAGAAAATGTTGTTTTGTCGGTTTTATTTATTGTAGGTTTTATTTATAGAAAATGTTGTTTTTAGCAAAACAATACAATGACATTAAATTTTAAAAGAATATAAATTCTAATTTCGTTCGAGTTACGATAGCTCAGTTGGGAAGTCGTCCAGTTTCCTTTTAGTTTTGTTTTGGCACTCAAACAGCGTCGGATCGAATCTCGGTGTTATTATTATTCTCTTTTTGTAATTTTTTATATTTTTATCATTATTTAATTTTTATTTTTTATATAATATATATCTAAATAAATTCGACAAAAATACGAGCGAAGCTCGGTCAACCAGATATTCTCTAATCAAAATAGAACTGTATTTTATATACGTCTTTATTAAAAGGAAATTTTCTAGTGTAGTTATTACTATGCAAAATTTCGTTGAAATCTGTTTATAGTTTTTGTGAGAAATAATAGCAGATTAACTACATCCGGGTTCGGAATCCTCAGCGCAATCCGGGTTAAACTGTTAAACCCATCTGCGGCTAACAGCTAAAAACACACAAAAAAACTTACATATTTATCATATTCCGTGTTATGACTGATTAAGAATATAATTCATCACCCTTATCTTATGGTGTTATAAAAGACAACTAAGACACTAAATATGTATACAAAATCTGTGCAAAATAAGGAAAACTCGAAATAAAACCCTATAACAAACCGTCTGACCAGTATGGTATACTAGGTAGGAGAGGGAAATAGTTCCCTCTTTTTATGGAGGAGGCTCAAGCCCAACAGTGGGACGTATATGAGCATGAAATGATGATTTTGTTGAAAGCATTATTTATGTAACTTTCCGTGTGGTGATCGAGTAAGATACGAGTCATCATTCATCTTCACCCTATCGCCGTCCACTGCTGGAGGTAGGTATCTTATGTACCGTTTCTTTGTGGTGAAACGCCCTGCGGTTTTACCCGCATAGTTCCTCTTCCCGTGGGAATATCAGGATAAATTATAGCCTATGTGTTATTCTGATATGTAAGCTATTGTAAGTTTCATCAAAATTCATTCAGTAGTTTTTTCGTGAAAGAGCAACAAACATACTCACAAACTTTCGTGTTTATAATGTTAGTAGGATGTGTACTATATTAAAGACATTAGCTGTTAGGCTTCACAACTAAGCTAAAACATTTTCCTCATAAAATAAAGGCTACTTGATCATACTAAAGCTGGTTTCTTAGAAAATTATATGAATGCAACAATGTCCGACCGCAAAGAACGTGGGGATTGAATAGATTAAATCAATTTTATTTACATTACAACAGCTGAAGATACGTTAATAGTATGACTAAGTATTATTGTCATACCTCTGCTCTGACTAGGCTTGTGTTAACAGGTGTTACCTGTTCAAATAAACATCAGTGTTAATAGATAGTAAAATTTGAATGTTCGCTATCGATTCGATATAATCTATGATCATTTAAAATTCATTTTTTCCTCAATAAATACACCGTTATTTAAATGGCTTATATGTTACACTGGCAAATCGGGTAGCATTGTTTATTTTAATACTAGCTCGTCTTGTTTTATCGTGTTTGTATTTGATTTTTTATTGCCTGACGTTTCGGTCACTTTATAGCGTTCATGGTCAGGGACGGACTATGTTAATGCATCAGCCACGAGCGACAGTCGTATGCGATCGATCGCGCGCGGCCGCGATGCACGGAAATGAACCTTTAGTTACTGTTCTGTCCCAGCAGCTAAGCATGCTACCAAACCTTGCATTGCTCGTGAATCTCGTAAAATACGCCTAAGAGCTGGAACTGGACCAACTTCATCTGATGACGTTTAATCAACAATTATATTCCCGATTGATTGACGTGAGAAAGGCGACCGGTCACGTAATTATTGCAAATAACTTTTGCAATATGTACTATTAAATTTTATTTATTTTTTAGGTACGACCCCTAATTAAGAATAATTAGTTTTAAATATTTTTCTAAAATGCTATGTTAGCAAAATGTGATAACGTACGGTTTTATTTCGAGGCTTTTCCTCTCAGTTGGTGTAATTTATTTATTGAAAAGGGTGATAATAAATTATATTCTTAATTTTTCAATACGCGGACAAACAAATATGAAGCGGAATAGTTATAAGAGCATGTAAATAAGATATTATGTGTGTTTATACCTTTAGCCTGAAATATCTAAAGATTTGAATAAAATTCGTGTGTGTCGCACGTAGGTACGTATGTACCGTGCCTACGTGCGTGTTCCTGTGTGCATTCGGGCTTCTGTTGCCGTATTCGTACGTTGCTATTCATGATACCATTCTTCTAAGGGTTGTTTATTTGCTTTAGCGGCTCTTTGTTCCGGGTCTATGATAGATAGATATTACATTCTGCCAAAAGAAATCCTAGTTCGTCTTCACCGTCTAAAATAAACAAGTATAAATAAACAGTGTTCTAATTAAATATTTTGTTACAGCTCCATGCTATGACTATACCGGGTCTTGAACCAGTACTGATGATACTGAATCTCGGAACCCATGGATTTTACCCATACCCGCGTACCTTGCACAATCAGTACAACATATACGTGGAGCAGATGTCAATGGTAGCTGAACCCAAGTGCTATCCTGGTATGCTGCATGTCAACTTGATCGACGTGCTCAATATGGTCATCAATTTGATTTGGTTGAAGATCGTCGTTTCTTACATTGTTGCTGTGCATAAGGTAAATTTATATAAAGATTTTTAATACAAGCATTGTACATCCATTTTAACCGACTTGAAAAAAGGATGAGGTTCTCAATTCGACAATTTTTTTTTATTGTTACCTCAGATCTTTCGACTGGGTGAATCGATTTTGATGATAATTTTTTTTTATTTGCAAAATGTTGCTTCCCGTCTGGTCCTATTTCAATTTGGTCCAGTTTTGAGAACGGCATCCATGAGAAAACTGTTGTCGCTTTTTGTTCAGAATTCTGCCTATGGTCTGGACACACCACGCCCCATCTGACCAGACGACAGTAGAGCGGGGCGGGGGTCTCTTAATCCAAACGTGCTCCCTTCTCATCGCCATTGGCATTCACCATTCCTTGACACCTGTGTCCTTGACCCTTATCCTACACAGATGTTATATGAATATTATATTCATTACATCCACAGGCAAGAAGAGATGGCTATTCTTACCCCGTCACCACACTGATGGTTCTAGTTCATATGTAACCTTCATCAACACGGCACACGTATGTCCCACTGCTAGGCTCGAGCGTCCTCACGCTCGAGCCTAGCTTAGAGAGGTTTTGACCTACTTTTTTTTTTGGGACTAATCCCACCACACATTCCCACCATTGTAACTCCTGTAAGCCAGGATCCACAATGGTCTCCATAAATGACACCGAGGTTTGACCCTCAGGCAGTCCCGGGATATGATTTTAATTGTCTTGGGACCCGCAACAAATTTAATTAGAAAAGATTAAAGAGGAGGAGTTGGAAAGAGAGATTTCACTTCCCTCCTAGGCAAAGCGAGAGACAGGAAAACAAAATGACTAGTCAGCCAATAAGTAAAAAGGTGTACAGCTACGATAGCGCAGCAGTACGGCACCACAGATATGGAAGAGCTTAACGGGGCCTATATGTGAGCGTTAAGATTGATTGCTACAGTAGGTATGACAGAAACGCATGAACGCACGGAAATTTTCTCGAGTTGCTACAAGGTCCGTATAGTATACTACCCCACAGGTGACTTGCAAACTGTTTAACATAAGGTTACGCTCGTTTTGACCTACTATATACTTCCCTGCTCAGACGGGTTGCTATAGGATTTTATTTCGAGTTGTCCTTCTCCTCTCAGTGTCTGAAAACACAGGTCTACGACCAGTGTGTGTTACCAGTGATGACTTTCGGCACGGAAACGTGGTCCCTAAATGTAGGCCTCATATCAAGGCTCAAAGTCGCTCAGCGTGCTATGGAGCGGGCTATGCTCGGGATTTCTCTGCGAGATAGAATCCGGAATACGGAAATTCGCAGAAGAACGGGTGTAACCGACATAGCACGAAGAATTAGCACGCTGAAGTGGCAATGGGCAGGCCACATCGCTCGACGAACTGACAACCGGTGGGGAAGAAAGGTTCTCGAGTGGCGACCACGTATCGGACGGCGCAGTGTAGGACGCCCCCCCACTAGGTGGACCGATGACCTAGTGAAAGTTGCTGGGCGTCGTTGAATGCAGGCGGCACAGGACCGCACATTGTGGCGCAACATGAGGGAGGCCTACGTCCAGCAGTGGACGGCAATGGGCTGAAATGATGATGATGATGATGTCCTTCTCCTGCACAGATGTTATATGAACATCATATCCCAGTTTATTACATACACAGACAAGAAGGGGCGGTGAATTGTATTCATACTCCGTCATCACGCGAATGGTTTTAGTTCACATATAAGTTTACTAGCTTATGCTCGCCACTTCGTCCGCGGGGAATAGGTACTTTAGGCTAACGCTAACTTTACGTAGAAGGTGAAAATATTTTTTAATAATACGATTCTGTTGCACATGATTTTTGCGAAAATTTAACCGCTTACGCAGCGAAATCTCTCAAAAGGAAAAACACCTCGATTTTGAAACATTCTTCATTGGTGCTCCGCTCCTGTTGGTCCTATCGTGATTATATATAGTTCAGTGTTAGACAACCCATTTATTGAGGAAGGCTATAGCCTTCCTCAATAAATGGGTTATCTAACACTTAACGAATTTTTCAAATCGGACCAGTATATTAGCAGATTAGAGCGTTTAAACGAACAATCTCTTCAGCTTTAGTATAGATATTAGTTTTTTTTTTATTACACACTGGTTATTATGGTATACGAGTTAATGGCCATGATATAGATAACGTGTTATACAAATGACTATCATGGTGAAAACGTGTATATGTGTTATCATTTAAATCGTGATTTTTTTTTATATTTAACTAAATATGCTCGTAGTTTCTTATCTAAATGACTTGCTACAATTACGCAAATAGTCTATTTACTATTTTATGTGAAAATGCAATCACGAATGATCAATCTGTGGACCGAACAAACTTGGGTTTGGTCGTATTCTCATCAATCTCATATAAGTCATTATGATGACCACGGGTTAGTTTGATAATAATATATCAAACTAACTTGGCCAGGCTAACTGTGTGATGACAGAATAAGAATACAATTCACCACTCCCTTTCTTGTCCGTGGATGTCGTAAAAGACATCCAAGTTATATAGTAAGCATATAACATCTGTACTTTTTTTTTGGGGTGGGTCGCGGTCAACGCACTTCTCGCACCACTCCGTCCGGGGCGACAGAGGAGCGTAAGCACGCACACCCGCAACCCACTCGTACACCACGTCGCCTTCGTCGTTGGATCGACCACCGGAGCAGGGTTACTTGTCATCAGTGGTCGGCCCGACAGAATACCCCCTAGTGGGGTACCCTCTCGTCGACCGACGTCCCCCCCTCACGTGGTCGGCCTCTTGGCGGGTGACGGACTAATTCCCCGGTCACGTCACCCGCATATAACATCTGCGCTAGAAGAAAAACTCGATAAAAACCCATATCATATCATGACTAGCATGGTATAGTAAGGTCAATATCCCTCCTACTGTGGAGGAGGCTCGAATCCTGCTGTAGAACGCCTAGATGAGATGACGACTTGGCCAGCAGTAGCATAATAGCTACTTAGAAGCTGATGGTTCCATGTAAAAAAACTCTCAAGTTCAGGGGGTTTTAGATCCTGACAGCAATATTGATTTATCTAAAATTTCTTTTAAGTTTGGAAACTTATGTTATGTTTAACTTGAAACGTATGTTAATAAAACAGGTTGCAACAAGATTTTAAACATGGCAACTTAGTTGAAAGAATACTGGCAAATCCCCAATAAGATAGCTTTTGGCAATATAATAATTTTAGGAAAATTCCTTCACTCTGTTGTTTATGTAGTGTTGCCTTGAAAGATTCAACATCACAATGTACTAGTACTTATTGTCGTCAAGCGTTTATCTTTTGACTTTATAAAAACGAGAAACAAGAGAAAACGAGATTTTAGTTGGGACCACATATTTTTTGCAACAGGACCTTAGCTACATATATACGCAATTGCTGGCCAGGAATGTTAGTACAAATAATATACTTACGTCCCTTAATCGTTTTTTATGATACCTAAAGGAACTCATTGATATTACGATATACAGTTTAATACATACGAAGTTATTATATTTTAAATCACTCGAAATAAACGCAAATTGCATTCAAATTCCTACCTCGTCTCAACAAATTATGATTTGTAATTTAATAAATTATTATAGGAACTTTTAATTAGAAAGGTATTTTAATTTAGTCCTAATTTTATATAACTCCTAAATTTACCGTGTGGTGACGGAAAAAGAATAGAATTCACTATTCCTTATCCACTCCCTATCTTACCCTTACCTTTTCGTAAAAAGGGGTACAAAGTTTTAGATAATTTTAAAATAATGTATTTTTCAGGGTAACACCGAACCTATGCGACTGTTCTTCAGCCTCTCTATTGTGAAGTTAATAATGTTGGTCATGTACTTCGGCTACCATCCCTTATTCTATAATGTTTATACACCAGAAACTATATGGTTCTTGAAGTTGAGTGACATCTGTAAGTATATCTTTACCTTCATTATTATCATCAACATACACATCTTTTTAAAAAAACTATTTTACGGCCTGATCATGGTGGGCGGGCCCAGTCGGCCCGTGACTAGGGATGCAAACGATACATCGATGTTTCAATAAAAAAACATCGATGCTTGACATGTTTACTAATGTTATTTTATACGATGTTTTGAGATCGATGTTTTGCCTGCATGATTTAAAATGTATGGTACTTTTAGCAGAGTCTGCGTAACAATTTAGGTACTCTGTTTCTAAATAACTAAAAAAAAGGTCATCACATCACGCAAATGTTGATGCTTCACGCAAAAAATATGCTTGCAGGAAATTGATTATAAGTTATTACTCTTAGATTTTAACTGAAAAATTGCTTATCGTAATCCCGCAAGGAAAATAAAAAAACATCGATGTTTCGATACTTCGATGTTTTTAGGGCGATATTTTTTGTACTAAAAACATCGATGTTTCAGAATAAACATTGATGTTTCAGAATAAACATTGATGTTTCAGAATAAACATCGATGTTCTTGGTTTCGATATTTACATCCCTACCCGTGATTATGAACGCTGTAAAGTGTTCGAAGCGTCGGGCAATCAAAAATCAAATACAAACGCGATAAAACCCGTAAAATAGTTTTATTTACAAGACTCGCGTAAACATCAGAAATTATAACATACACATTTTTCTTGGCTCGCTTGGCTTGTGGAGAACCACAACTCGAAGTAAATTGATCTACTATACTATTGACCCACGCCCCACTAGTTGGTATTTACTTCTCTTATGCTTCTAACACGTTTGACATCACAGATAATACTTAGTAATATCATGTTGTACATAATTGTATCTTTTTTTTGTGAAGGAAGTATGAATGCGTGCAATGGGGAGTTTTTGGCGGGAATCTGAAGTGTCATGTAGTGTTCTTGTATTATATTCAATATCTTAGTGTTTTAACGTGTTATGTTGAATAATCTTGATGGCATTTTATGTAATATATAGCGACAGAACTGCTGAGGTGTAGTGAATATGATATAAAACTGCTATACATACCTTTGTATTTCCACCAAAATTCTCAGAAGATACCCTTAACAGTGGCCATTACACTGTTGAGGGCGACACTTTGACTTACTGACAGACCATTACTGACATAAAGAAACTGAGAACTTGAAAAGATAATTATAACTCGACACTGGCAAAAATGGCTTGTATTTGTAGCTGATTGCCAAGACAAAAAGAAGAAGAATGCGTGCAATGGGATTCGGTGAAACTAAAGGCATCACCAAAACGCACCACACGCAAACACACTTAGAAAATTGGGCTTCTGGGTCTCTCACTCACCGAACGAAGCGCAATAACAAATTGCTACTACTTAGGCGTCGATTTTCTGCTCAGTGTGATACTACCCCGGACGGACCGGCCCGCGGCTGTAGACAGACAACTGTCAATAGTGTAGTCCTACCACTACCTACTAGATGGCAGTGGAATGACTTGTTTGTAATGGGGATGACAAAATATAGGTGTCACTTTATCTTTACAAGAGAAATCTTAAAATAAGTCGCGTACCAACCCGTGTTACAAATATAGTATAGTAGGTAAATTTCTCTTCTATTGCGAACGCTGCTTCTAACACTCAACCCCAACGGTAGGCGGTTTTAAGATAATGATTTTGAAATTTATTAATATTTACAATAAAAATTAAGTCAAACTTCGTTATAAAAGACTCAAGGCTATAAATTTCATCATCATCATCACAGCTCATATACCTCCCATTGTTGGGCTCTAGCCTCCTCCGCAATGGGAAGGAAATTGACCTACTATACTACGCTGGTCAGACGTGTTGGTATAGGGTTTTATTTAGAGTTTGCCTCCTCTTGCATAGATTTTATATGCATATTATATCCCTTAGTCGTCTTTTACGGGCAAGATAGGGGGTGTTGAATTGTATTCTTACTCCGTAACCATACGAATGATTTACTAACAATATTTTAATATTTTCAGTTGTTGCTGTAGTTATCCTGATTATAGTGCAAAGATACACAAGGTTCCTCAGGATGGAGAAAGCTATCAAACAGAACATCGAAAAACCACCGTCATATATAGAGTGTTTAATCAACTCACCTGTTCGTCCACCACGTTACGAGACCAGTAATGAAATAATCAATATTGAAGAGGGCAAGAAAGATACGGACAATGCGAATGAGGCTAACGATAAACCCTAATTTAAAGTAAATAATCGATCTGATAAATATAGAGAAATGATTTAGAAGATAAAAATGATCCTTGCAAAAGATTTTAAGTGAGAAAAATCTAAGCATTTATCTGTTCGAGAGTACATCGAATTGATAATATACCTACATGTTATTTGCCTACTTTATTATTTATATAAATAATTTAAAATATAAACCTTATTACGATTGTTATTTAAATTAACCGAGTTCCTTATCATTTAAAGGTATTAATTTAATTAAAATCCGTCAAAACAATGGAACATTAATCTATACATTGTGTTTATATTATCATTAATAAATATTGACTACAAATACACTTATTATGGAATATCCGCTTACACGAATTCTAGTTGGCATTTCCCAGTACCTACATATAAATACGACATTAAAATACAGTTGCTCCATGCTTATAATTTCTCCGATTGTTCAAAATGATAAATCTTTCAGTTTTCTTGTTGATTTTACTTATTTTTTTTTCCTAATTTTCGTTACTACATTTTCATTACTAAGTGAAACATGTAATTATTTAATTTTACAGGAATATGTACGTATGTACTACCTACTATATATAATTTCGACTTATTCCTTTTAGAACTGAAAAAATAGCTTATATAGATTACTATTGAAACAATTTTAATGTTGTATTTTAAATTTAAATATGATAAATCAATAGTAATAAATAGTAGGATTTTAATTTAAAATCTAGGTGTTAAAATATATACTTTATTGGAAAAATTAAACTGTAGAAATGATATATTTTCTCGAAAATCTGCTTAGCACCTCTGTCACGTACAGTCTACGAGTTCAAGACACTTCTCTGCCCTAAATGTGCCCTTTAAGTTTGCCGTAATAATGCACGTGCTTGCTAAAAGAACACTTAAGTGCTTACTCTATTTATGGTAGAAATAACGTGAGTAATCATTACCGTACCAAATTCCACTTGGTCGTGTTATAAAAATATAATTTGTAGATTGATATTTAAAAGTTCTATTCGATATTAATACTACTATTGCTATAATTATGATATCGCGTTAGAAATATTGATGATAATTTAAAAGAAATTCTGTTAAGATTTTGCGAAATTATTACTAATTGTAAGTAATCTATGGTATGGCTATGAACGAGGTTCAGTGATATTCATATACAGGCTGTATTAGGTTATGGAGCAACTGTTAGAGTATGTTGTAGTGTACCAGCCATAGATCGTAATTAAAATGTATATTACACAAAAAACAATATAACATAAAAGTTATAGTAATTTCAAAAATGTGTGTCAGTCTACGCCTTAAATGTTACGTATTATGTAGGCATGGATAGACAGGATACATGTAGGCATGTAAAGCTTCGACAGTATAATTTCATTCATACATACCTAGAATTGCGCAAACGCTTCAATGGGACAGTAGATACAAACGTGACTCGGCGACGATAATCGGCCGATCAGCTGATTTAAAGCGAAGTTCGTTTTGCTTATGCGAACGTAATCATTGATTTTTTCAATTTCTATTGAACATTTAACAAAGTACGAATATGTTACAGATTAAGTATCACTCAGACTTTATACATTTCAATCAGATTTAAACGAAAAAACAATGACAAAATTGAAAACTTTACATGTCTCTAATTCATTAACGAATCGATATTTTTTCTTCAAATTTTTTTATGGGTTCTTACCACCATTGCCTAACCGCCATTTGGCTAGTTGTCCCATAACCTGATACAGCTTGTATATAGTTACTTATTTTACGTAGCTAATAATCTTCTTAAGTTTCTATTATTAAATATTGTTAATGTTTATTTTCGTGAACATTGTTTTTATCATATTCATTCCTATAATTCTTACATTAGTTTCCTAGATAGGTTTAGGATCAAATTTTAAAATTATTCGCTAACAAATTCGTGCAGCAAATCAAAAATAAACTCTCCAGGTGTTTTACCAAGACTATTATGTGTATAACATAATAATCAAAACGTATTTCTGTATAATACATAAATAAATATTGATAGCATTATTTATAAAAGCATTTCAAATTGAAACAAATTTAAGGATTGGTAAAATTTACTATTGAAATTTTCTTGTTACCGTCACTTAATATTAAATTAAGGGACATTTATAAGCAAGCTATTTAAAAATAGTAGTTGTTGAAATTCGTTGCGTATTTTTTTTCGCTGGTATGTAACTGGTGTAAGTCAAGTAAAAACGATATTCTCGTAACTAAATATACGTCATTGGTTTAATTTTATCACAGAAGCAACTGGAATTTCCCAACTAAAACAAGTTACACCAGTTTTGCCTAGAGTTACATTAGATACTTATGTAAAATAAGGTATTAGAAAATAGATAAATGTATTCCTTTTAGTAGTTATATAAGTATGAAAAGTAGCTAGTAGCTAGGTAAAAAATTTTCTATGTCGTACTAAATCGTTTAGTTTTAAAATTATTGTTAATTCCGTCTCAATTTATTTGGTTAATAAATGTATCAAAAGTATAATTTTATTTAAATTTTCTTAATTTATTATTCATCTTCATCATCTCAGCTCATATACGTCTCAATGCTGGGCTCGAGCCTCTTTCACAATAAAAGGGAAATTTACCTTACTATCCCATGCTGGTCAGACAGGTTGGTATAGGGTTTTGTTTCAAGTTTTCCTTCTCTTGTATATGCGTGTTATAGTTCTTAGTCTTAGTTAGTTACTCTTTACTTCTTTCTTCATAGTCTTCTTCTTCCTTTTGTCGTCTTTCACGACATCCACGGGCAAGATAGGGAGTAATGAATTCTTATTCCATCGCCACACGGAAAGAGGAGTTTATTATTACAATAAGATTATTAATCGAAAATTTCTTCGGGAAATAAAGAGGACAGTAAATTATATTCTTATTCTACTGTATGAAAGAAGGAGAGAAACTAAACTATAATTCTTAGACACAAATCGCCATATTTAAATGCCTCCCGTTCATTTCACAGTTTTATCTGACTTGGCAAATTGCAGAATTTGGAAGGCGACCAATTTTAGATGCTAATTCCATAATACCGCATGTGTAAATAGAATTAAGGCTACTTTGGGACGAAACGCTGGCTAGGGATGTACTAAATGAGATTTTAGTAAACTTAGGGATGTACTAAAATTATTTTAGTAAATTTTAGCGTAGTTTTAGAAAAAAACGAGAGGCTTTTTATACTGTATTATTCACCGGTAGTGACAGATCAAAATCATTCTGTCTTGCCCTTGGGAGCTAAAATTTGTTGAGGGTTCTCCAGTAGAAAAGGCAACTTATAACATCAACTGCGATTGCCCATTCACCTGTCAAACATAGCGATTATAACTCTTGCACGTACCCAAAATTAGACGTTACCGAACGTGCCAAACGTGCATACATACAAATCTTAGTTCATTAATGACATTTTCAGTAACTTTATCATCGTACTGCTCTTATTCTAATTAATTAAGATCGACGCATTATGTCCACATATATGGAAAATAGTTTTATGACCCGCCGCCTACCTGACGTCAACCTCCCTTAGGAACGTGATTGTTGATCAGGCAGCATCAGATAGCCTTAGTCGTCTTTTACAACATACACTAGCAGTGTAAGAGTTTGTAGTATTCGTAGTTCCAGGCCGACAGTTTTAGTAACATATCGGCGATAATAAATGGATCGGTACTATGGTGCGGTCTATGCTCAGGATTTCTCTGCGAGATGGAATTTGAAATACGAGTTCCCGCTTCTATCTCGCAGAGGAATCCGCCATAGCACGTAGAATTGGCACGCTGAAGGGGCAATGGGCGGGCCAAGTCGCTCGAGAAATCGACAACCGCTGGGGAAGAAACATTCTCGAGTGGTGACCACGTATCGGATGATGGAGTGTGCGACGCCCCTCACCAGGTGGATCGACGAATTGGTAAAAGTTACTTAACGTTGTTAGATGTAAGTGCCACAGGATTGATCTTTGTGGCGAAACATGAGGGAGGCCTACGTTTAGCAGTGGAAGACGAAAGGCTGAATGATTATGATGAATCATTTATCAGACACAACCTACAGCCTTAGAACAACAATTTATGAATCTGCAACAATCAAAAACAATTTATGAATCTGAAATTATTCAGCGTGGGATCAAACCCGTGACACTCGTATGATTGGTTGGCATTTGAACCACTTACTGAAATAAAAAGAAACAATACAACTCCTGGTGGCTTATTAATGCTTATAACATGTATATCTGTACTAAACCTGTGTATATTCGTGTCTGTCTTTTTGTTTCAAATTTAAAATTGATCACATTGAGTCATAATGTTATCTAAATTTAAAATTATTTTATTCAAATATAAATACACACGTTTCTCCACACGACTGAAATTGGCAGAATTGTCGACACCGGCAACACTTGCCATAATGAAGAATAGAATAGAAATAAAAAGATACTGTTTTATTTTCTAATAAAATATATTATGTTATTACCTTACTTTTAAAAAGACGCTTACGTCCAAGGTCGATTATACTGATAGAGGCAACCACACCGAAAGTTATAACCTAATACTCAATAAAGAAAGAAAGTATCAAACGATAGTAAATTTTATATTAAAATCAAAATGCTGCACTAAAATCAAGAAATCGGTGGAATTTAACGGCGAAGTAATACGACCGGCTGATGTTAAAACGTGAGGAGAAAATAAACAGATTTTTTGTTAGTACCTTACTTACTTGGTAACAATACGGTTAAGCCCTTTCATGGTTTCAGTATTAAATTTTATCGTTTTCGATAATATTAAATGAAGTATACACGTAAAAATGTTAGCGAATACAATATTTTCGTTATATTATTAAGTTCTCCTCGGACTCTGTATCAACATTAACGGCGAATACATCACTCGCCTTCGGTTTGCAGACGATATCGTCGTTATAGCAGGATCTCTGTAGGACGCACGGGGTGCTTTCCTTCCGACTGGTGCAAGTCTTGACGGGGCACGGTTGCTTCGCCAAATACCTGCACACGGTCGTGAGGAGGGAGAGCACACCGGCCTGCCACCACTGCGATTGCGACGAGGACACGGTGCAGCACACACTCGAGGTGTGTGCCGCGTGGGCTGGGCAGCGCCGTGATCTCGTCGCAATCATCGCTGCCGACCATCGCTAGGGAGATGCTCGGCAGCATTAGAAACTGGGATGCGGTCACCGCCTTCTGCGAGGCAGTCGTCTCGCGGAAGGAGGCGGCGTAGCGCGCGCCAGAGGAAAGCCTCCACGACGACGCAATCCGCCGCCCGCGACTCGGGCGGCGAAAGCGCGAGTATCTGCGCCTAATGCCGCCCTACCCGAAGCCGCGGGTGACTGGACCGGGGATTTAGTCCATCACCCGCAGAGAGGCTCACCGAACCACGGCGACCGACGTCCCCGAAGGGGATCGTCGAGGGGAGAGTGTACCCTGCGACCGGGGTATTCCGTCGGGCCGACCACCGAAGACAAGTTACTCTGCACCGGTGGTCGGCATAACGGCGAAGGCGACGTGTCGCGGGTGGCTCGTGGGGCCGCGCGCCACCCCTCCGTCAACGGGTGCGCAGACCATAACCCACCCCTAAAAAAAAAAGGATGTATGTCGCACCTTGGCACTATGCTGAATGACCTCAACCTACTAGTTGAGAAAGTAGGCTTTCCTTCCTGTAAATAAATGGTAACAAGCCATAATTAAAAGTTCCCAGATTTTTTTAAGGTGTGACTTTTTATAGTGTGTCCTAGTGTGACTAGGGCCACCTAAAGGTGAACCCTAGCCCTTTAGGCCTACGTTAAGATAATATACTGCGATAGACTTATACAGAGAAAGTTTGCCTGCAAGCCTGCAACCATTCGAACATTAATTGTTGTAAATGACTGTAAAATAAAGTATTCTAAATGTTAAATGTTGTTTTTATTAAACCTCAATTGTTAGGAACAATTGAATTTAAAAAAAAAAGGTTCCCGTAATACATTTTTTTGCTTTAATAATTTTTCTCCTTTTCTACATTAATAGCAATAATTCACTATTTGAGGCAGATACAATAATAAATTGATAGTACAATTTATAATTGTTTCAATTATAAATTGTACTATTATCAAATGTACTTGACATTATTTTAAAACTATTGGTCACTCGTGTATTGATACTTTTTTTACCCAAGATGTTTAAACTTTGTTTAAAAAATACATCTTGCTAATTTTCCAAAATAAATGAGCTTGCATATTTAAAAAAAGTACCTTAATTAGTCTTACTCTTTACTATTTATCAGAATAGTTAATGTTTAATATTAAAACAACAAAAAACCGATGAATTTCATTCATTTCAGGTTGTAGTATTCAATAAAGGCATATTTCGAGGATACATGGTAATAAAACCAAAATTTGATTTCATAATTTGTATAGTGGTGTGCGTATGTACGCGCAGTACGTGTGTAATCGCCTACGCGCATGTAGTATTTTTGGCTTCATATTTTTGATCGCTTAAATACCCACACTATCCGTCTATACGTTATTATTCTAAGGCTAGATAGAGGCTTATGCTTGTAGAAGACACAAAACTATAAAAAAAAATCAATAATTTTATAACAGTCAATGTATTACTTGTACGTATAGTCCGCTGTAAGTAGGGTACCGACTATAACTGATTTCGAGCAGTTTATTAACTAAATAAAACGCTATATTTTAGAGCAATTTTCTATCAAGCACTCAGTGCTTGCGTCCGTTAATAACACATGGCATCTCAGCTCAGACGTTAATATTAAACTTCGCGGAATCACGTTGAAAAATGAAGCTGGGTAATGCAATCTGTTTTATACTGCAACGCCATTATTAAAAATATATGTCATTTGTGACCTAATATCTTCACTTATACAGTAATTATACTTTTTTCATTATCATCATCACAGTCCACATAAATCCCACTGTTGGGCTCGGGCCTCCTCCACAATGGGAGGGAAACATGTTGGTATCGGGGTTCCCTCTCTTGCATAGACGTTATGTGCATATTATATCCGTTAGTCGTCTTTTACGACACCCACTGGCAAGATGGGGAGTGGTCAATTGTATTCTTACTCCATCACCACACGAAAAGTATTTTTAACACATAATATAGACACCGTCGGTAATTTAAACTGCGAAGAAATCCTAAAGGGTCGATAATTTCTTAAATAAAAAAAAAATACCATAATGTATGTTTTTTTTATATCATTAGAAAGAAGAGATTTCAACGACCAAAAAACCCACCGACTTTTTTAAAAAAGCTGTTATTTGGTCGGGATAATTTTCGATCGAATATTAGGGTGCTTTTTCAATACCGTGTGAGGAAAGACCCACGTCCTCCCCAAGGGGGGGATGTCGGTCGATAGGAGGGTACTCCTCAAGAGGTATTCCGTCGGGCCGACCGCTGACGTCAAGTCATCCTGCTCCGGTGGTCGGCCCAACGACGAAGGCGACGTGTCACGGGTGGGTTATGGGTGTGCGTGCTTACGTCCCTCTGTCGCCACGGACGGAGTGGTACGAGGAGTGCGCCAACCGTAACCCACCCTCCCAAGGCTGCTTTTGCGATATTAAATCGAAATAAGGTGAAAAATAAATATTTTAAATCAAAAAATTACAGTGTGTTTGGGACATAAAAAGGTAAGATTTCACCAAATATCGTGATTTTTTTGTATAAGATAAAAATATAAAACGAAAATTTTTCACCTAAATTTTGAGGTTATGTGAAAAAAGTGTAAATACAAAAGTTGTAGATGTCTTTATTACTTACAACTTCGTCATTTTTTTTCCATAGGATTTGTAGTTTTACCGCAAATCGAGATAATCCGTTTTATACCCTTAACAACTCATCCTTTTCCACTTGCCGACCTCAGACCGCCTATAAATTATTTTTCCTTTCATTTTTATTATATTCTCTTCCTTTTCCAACGAGTTTCATCCTACTATTATTTTTTTTTACTTTTTACAATTTTCAAATGCTTCTTCAGCCCTGGTCTATAAGTAATGCGAATATGGTTTTGTTTGCTTGTAGGTGGTTATGTGGTTAGTTTGGTCAAAGATTTTAAAAATGATTTCACCAATGGAAAGTAACATTATCAGATAATAAAAGGCTATATTTTATCTTTGTATTCCTACAGGAACGGCAACTATGCGACAATTGAGCGAATTTAAAAATCTTTCTTAAATGGAAAGTCAAATTATCAATAAGTACCGTAGGTTATATTTTATCGCCGTATTTCTATGGACCCTTGGAAAGGGTATCCCGCCGAACCGGCCACGGACGACAAGGAACTCGGTAGAGGTGGTCGGCTCAATGGCGAAGGGGAGGAATTACGTAGGGTTATGGGGCTGCGCGCCGTCCTTTCACCACCCCGGCGCGCGGCCCCATGACCCACCCGTGGCACGCCGTCTTTGTCGTTGGGCCAACCACCGGTGCAGAGTAACTTGTCTTCAGTGATCGCCCCGACGTAATACCCCTGTCGCGGGGTACCCTTTCCTCTCGACGTTCCCCCTCGGGGAGGGCAATCGCCGTGGGGCGGTCAGCGTCTCTGCGGGTAACAGACTATTTCTCGGTCCAGTTACTCGCGACCTCGGCTAGGGCGGCAACAGGCGCAGGTACTCGTGCCGCCCAAGTCGCCGGCGGCGGACCGTATCTCCGTAGATGAGTGCCTCTCACGCACGCTCTGTCGCCTTCTTCCGTGAGGTAACTGCCTCACAGTAGGCGGCAACTGCGTCCCAGTTCCTAACGCTGTCGAGCATCTCCCTAGCGTTGGTCAGCAGCGTCAGGTTGGTACCAATGATTGCGACTAGTTTACGGCGCTGCTCTACCCACGCGGCACACACCTCGAGCGTGTGCTGCGAGACGTGTTGGTATACGATTTCAGTTTTGCTTCTCTTCTTATTTTAGTAGGTACTGTTGTTCGATACGTCTCATCATATTGAAAATAACAACAACACTAAAGACGTTTTCATTTTAAAATTTAGAAAAATAAAGACGATTTTTTAGAAAAGATAAAAAGGTGAAAAGGCAGGGAATGAAAGGAGATAAGAAGTATAAAGCATAATTTTAGAATGTTTACTTAGAAAATATACAGTATTATTTCAAATAAATATTTCTATTTTCCAATCTTTTGATTTGACAGTAAGTTATCTTATTTGTCACTTGTTGAGATGTAACCGCAACAGCTTACACTCAAGATATAGATTACTCCCCGTCTAACAAATTACGTTTTAGAGGCAACACCCTAAATACAATTTGTAGACACATTCTCTCATAATTGTATAAAGTAAATTAGTTTTATTACGCACATAGGATGAGAGTAATATTAATATGTATGTAATAATTTCTAGAGAATATGGTTACGTCTGTGTGTTGCTTTTAACTTAAATAACCTTGTCCTACAACCCTTTATTATTTCTAAATATTTATTAAATGGATTTGAAGACATGCCGACTAAACGACGACTAGTCGGTAAAGCCGACTATCCGGCCACGTAATGGGCAAATAGTCGGCGACTATTCGGTAAAAAGAGCCAACGCAACGGTCCGGTTTCATACTTTGTATTTTTCAATAAATTCTAAGCATATAAGAGAAATTACACTAAGCGTCACGGAAATTGCAGAATATTCCCAAAATCGAGATCGGCTTGGCTCATTAGTCGGCTTTTTTACAATCAACTACTCGACCAAAGTAATAATTTCCAATTTCAAGCAATTTTACGACGAACATGGCTCTAATATCAGGAGGACGTGATGGCTATATGCCTTCTTAATAGGCATCATCATCATTTCAGCTCATATACGTCCCACTGTTAGGCTCGAGCCTCCTCCGCAATATGAGGGACTTACTATATCATGCTGGTCAGGCAGGTTGATATAGAGTTCTGTTTCGAGTTTTCCTTCTCTTGCATAGATGTTATATGCGTATTGTGTCCCTTAGTCGTCTTTTACGACATCCACGAGCAAGATAGGGAGTGGTGAATTGTATTCTTACTCCGTCACCACAAGGAAAATATGCCTTCTTGATGTGTCAGATGTTTATCTTACGCGGCTCGTTGGGCAGCTGTCACTCCTTGGTACTCCTTAATGCAGATTTCTAAACTAAACTTCAGCAGATTATCACTTTACAGCTACTGTAGGTGGACTACCATGATCTAAAGTGATATTCATAGAAATGTACCAAAGTTTTTTTTTAAACCCATTGGAGTTTCTGTCACTGTAATGGAGGATAGGAAGGGAAACCCACCATATTCCACGACTTAATTTGTGGTGTGGCGGCACATGATCGCACTTTTTAACTATTATGCCGTCTATGTAGTCATTTTAAACAGAAACTTAGAATGATAATCATCCATCGATCCCAATGTTCTTTCAATTAGCCTTATGGCAGATAACTCAGATATCTGAATCAAAATTTTGAGATAGTACGATTTTCAACTATAAATTTCGTTATCATCATCATTACCATCTCAACCCATATACATCCCACTGTTGGGCTCGGACGTCTTCCACTACGAGAGGGAAATTGACATACTATACCACGCTGGTCAAACAGGTTGACATAGGGTTTTATTTCGAGTTTTCCTTCTCTTGTATAGATGTTATATGCGTATTATAGGTACACCTTAGACGTCTTTAACGACATCCACGGAAAAAAATTTGGCGCTGTAAAAATGATTAAAATGCTATATCGACGATAAGAAAAGTACGATTTAATTATACTACACATGATTGCTCAATTAATCATGATAGTTAGAAAAATAATGTAGGGAAAACTCCACTCAACGTGGTAGTCTCTTTTTACATTTCGCAATTCCGTTTAATTTATTAACTGAAGAAAACGTTTCTGATCATTTGCTACGGGAGGTTTAATTATTATTACATTGGGTGTTTTCTTTTTTATTGTCGTTTTATAAATTTTTTTCAAAATGATCATCATCATCATCATCGCAGCCCACATACGTCCCGCTCGGGCCTCCTCCACAATAGAGAATTTGACCTACTATACTATGCTGGTCAGACATGTTGGTATAGGCTTTTATTTCAAGTTTTCCTTCTCTTGCACAGATGTTTTATGCATATTACATAACACAGTCGTCTTTTACGATATCCACGGGCAAGATAGGGAGTGGGGAATTGCATTCTCTTACTCCGTCACCACACGGAAAATTAATTTTATTTTCATAATAAACAAATTAATTTAAAATGATCATGGTATGCCTAAAGCATTTAATTATCAACATATCCTCATTATTACAAAGGTCGGCCGACCATGGAGGACAAGGAACTTGATACCGGTGGTCAGCCCAACGACGAAGGTGACATACTACCGTGGGTTATGGGGCCGTGTGCCTCTCCTCTGTCGCCCCGGACAGAGCCCGGCGGCGGGTGCGCAGACCAAGGCCCACCAAAATAAAATAATTATTACAAAGATACTATTATTTTTGCCAGATATTTTTACAGAAAAATGAAGATTGATTCTACACGAAAATTGGCTAATATAATTAATTTGTTTATTATGAAAATAAAATAAATTTTTCGTGTGGTGACGGAGTAAAAAGTCACAACACCCTTTCATGCCTTTTGTATATGAAGGTAACATCTATGTAAGTTAAAAAAAACTCGAAATAAAATCCAACCTATTCAACTACCGCGGTTAGTTTATTTCTCTCCCATTGTGGCGAAGGCACGAGCCCAGCCGTGAGACTTACATGGGCTTTGATGATAATGATGATAAATATAAAATGTAATAATAATCTAAAAGTATACATAGGCATAAAACCTGTACTTTCATTCTTTGCGCCACGATGGCATATTTCGTTGTGGTCTCAGCTTTTACACATTTCACTGCTGGGGTCGAGCCTCTTCCTCAATGGGAGGGAAATTGACTTACAACACCATGCCCGTCAGACGTGTTATAAGATTTTATTTAGTTTTCCTTTTTTTTCCGCAGATGTTATATCCATATTTCATACCTTAGTTAGTTGTCTTTTACGACATCCAAGGACAAGATAAAGAGTGACTGCACAGATGGCGAAGTGGTTAAGACCTACACTGCAAGTGTCGAGGGTTCGAATTCCACGCAGGATAACATTGCGTGAGATCCACAAATTGTTGTTCTGAGTCTGGATGTAATTTGTGTCCGTTAATTATATGGTTATAAAGTCCCCCGTTACAAGGTTTATTTCCTTAGTGCAGGTTGTCTTTTAAAAAAATAAGACAATGTTGGATTGTATGACTACTCCGGAATAATGTCGTACATAATTGCGTACTTAATTAAAAGGAAGCGAATAATTGTTCAGTTAAATAAATTATATAAAATAATTTCGTAGAAATAGTATACTTAAAGTAAAAACTTATAAGTAAATCATTTCTGGGTACTGTAACTTCGGAAGTAAGTGGACATTTTATATAATATACGACAGAGTGGTACGTGATCAGAGTTGGAACAATTTGGTCTTAGAAAATACTTTTACGGTGGATTTTATCCCGAACTTAAGTGTTTAGGTAAGAGCGTAACCTAAATGGCGTTATATTGTTATACAATTACTGAAATAAAATGTATTACATTATATTTATATAGAAATTATAGTAAATTGTTACGTTCGTATAAGCAATTGAATGGACTTTAATATTATTGTTACGATATTGTGGAGGCAGACTGACCACTTTTGATTCATGATTTCAGCTGATATATGTACATCCCATTGTTGGGCTCGGGCCTTCTCTACAATAGGAAGGAAATTGACCCACATTGGTTAAAGGTGTTGATGTAGGTCTTGAAGATGTTATGTGTATATCTAATCCCTTAAGCAGTTTTACGACACCCACGGGGAAGATAGGGGGGGAGGGGGGCGCTGGTAGTGAATCATTTTCTTACTCCGTCACCACACGGACCAGTCTAGATTTATTTTTTTCTAAATTAATTGTTAAAATGTTATGCTACATTTCCGGATAAGTTTTGTCTTTGTTATTGATGTCCTTGTTGTTTATTGTTAGCATATTTGTTGATTATATTAGAGTTGATTTCATGATTTATTTAGAAATTGTAGTAATGCAATGGTATAAAAATATTAAAAAAATGTACGTACAAGATACTGACTAGGATGCTTACTCTTGAATCTCGATTCCAATCCTAAATCCAATCGCAGCTTGAATTTGAGCAACTTGGTACTCTTGAAAGTGACACTAGCGCACGATTGGAATCGAATTCGATGGATTTTTTTTTAAACTAAATGAATTCGACTCTAGTCGATTAAGTCAAATATTTACTATTCCCGACGTGATTTTGACGTATACATTAGAGATTAAATTCGTGAATTTAACGATTTTAAGAAAGCGTCTTTGTAGTGATCGTGTTCGATAACCTTATTAATTTTGAGTGAGAAAATACGGCACATTTGGTGAAAATAACAGCGGCAAACCCGAAGAATTGATTCTCGATTTTGTTCAAGAGTACCAATTATAAGTTTAGTGAGATTGGAATTGAATCGGATTCGAAATTAAAATTGATTTCAAGGGTAAGCCCAGTGTCAATTTTCGCACAAAGAATTTTGACCATTATCTGTATAAATAAATAACATTCAAGTGTCTATTTGGAAAGTCAAAATAATAAGCTTTTTTTATGCTCACACGATTATTTACACGATACCTGTGCCTAAATGCCACTTAAAAATGTTTGTCTGTCTGTCTGCCTGATTGTTTGTGCTGAGTTATCTTCTAAACAGCTGAGAGCACCCCTTGCCGCCGTTTTAGCCACTGCATCAGCACCAGCCGGAAGGCCGCCACGGTCCGCACACCGTATCAAGGCCTCTCCAGCCGGACTGCCCAACGGGCAATGACGTCTCGGCGGGCGTCGACGCGCCGGGCGATGAGCTCACTCAAAGTATTTGCCAGATACCCATCTATATAAGGAGTGACTTAGCTTATTTTTTCTGTCAAGAAACCCTATAATTGTTATTCAGTCCGGTAATCGAATTCGAAGCCTGGGCTGCAGTCGCGTTTAGAACATGTTAGATATTTGAAATGCCGTGGCATAGCGACTGAAACCGAAGCGGAACGAGGGCGGATTGCTAGTGCAATATTGTAATTATGTACTCGGTGTTAGGTTTTATACATTCTAGAAAAGTTCTGAACATGCGCTTCTTTGCTAATTTTCTATCAATAGTTGGCTTTTTAAATATCTTGCTTAATATTTATTTCCGTGTGGTGACGGAGCAAGAATACAATTCACCACACCCTGTCTTGCCCGTGGATGTCGTACAAGACGACTACAGAATATAATATGCACAAATCTGTGCAAGAGAAGGAAAACTCGAAATGAAACCCTATACCAAAATGTCTGACCAACATAGTATAGTAGGTCAAATTCCCTCCCATTGTGGAGGAGGCCCGAGCCCAAAAAGTCGGACGTATGTGGACTGCGATGATGAACGGTGATGAATATTTATTATCAGATGTAAATATATTAAAAAATATCATTTATCCGACAATCATGTTTTGCTGACGATCTAACCTGTCACAACAAGTAGTAACCGCCATTTTAGATTCATTTCTTTACTGGCTTTCTTTCTGGGTAAGAGGAAATATATCAGCAGATTGATCTTTTTCAAAATGAGTTATTTATGGTTTCTTTAGGGAAATGATTATTGTTAATTAGAAACAGTAATATTTGTTTTCATTTCTTACCTTAAATAACAGGTTCAGACCTAATCAAGATAAAGTACAATCATTAATTGACCCACCCAATGCTAGCAAAGAGAAACCCCTATGGTGAGCATGTCTAAATCAAAACTTGAAAGGCAACACATACTGATAATATAATAGCAAAATAAAATTATTAATTACGTCATTTAAATCACGCTACATTTAAAAATTATGTAAAAAAAGTAATAAGTTACATTGCATGCTTAGAACATAGAAGAATAATGTTAAAATATTATGTTATTAGTAAAATATAGTTTAATAAAACTGAATAATTATGTTCATTTTATTTTACTGGCAATTGCACTCGGTTTTTATATATTATGGGGCATATGTCACAAGTTGATAACATAGCTTTCCGTTCTGAAAGAATTTTTAAAATCGGTCAACATCACGCAATTTCACCAACATGATTCCTGTTTCCATGTGAATATCGGCAGCAAATATAGCCTAAATTATTCTTTATATAGATAGCTGCCTGGTAGTAAAATCTTATCTATATCGGTCCAGTCGTTTTGATGTTTACTCGGAACAAACAGACAGACCAATTAAGAAATAAACTGGGTTTTAGGCACAGGTACAATACAAATAACCGTGTGAACGAGAGAAAGCTTACTGTTTTGATATTACAAAGAAACACTTCAATTTTATTTACTTTTATAGATAACGTTTATTTCCTAGACAACACCCCACACTGCGGAACAAAGCGCAAACGTACAATTAATAGATAAAAATTCAAATCCAGACTGCGAACAGCATCCATACGGAAATTCGTCTCCATACTCCGTCACCATACGGAAATCAACACTATTCGCATCCAAATATGAGAATTCTAAATTCTTAAACACTTCTAGAATATGCGAGTATTTTAGAAGTTACTTGTTTATTTTAACCTTCAAAGTGTGGTCGTGTTCACAACGTTTACTTATAATGAATTGGTAAATACTTAACCTGACAAGCAAAATATTGCCGGGCACCAGTTGTAAATATCTTGCGACCTAAATAAATATAATACCGGATATACACCAATAACACTGCATGCAGCTCTAATTTAATTGGTTTTATTATAAACAAAAATTGTTTGTGTGTAATCGTACAAGTTTGGTATCCGAGTAAGAATATAATTCATCAACTGCTATTTTACCCGTTTTTTTTACTGGGTGGGTCGCAGTCGACGCACTCCTCGCACCACTCCGTCCGGGGCGACAGATGGACGTAAGCACGGACAACCGCAACCCACCCGAACACCACGTCGCCTTCGTCGATGGGCCGACCACTGGAGCAGAGTTACTTGTCATCAGTGGTCAGCCCGACGGAATACATCGACCGACGTCCCCTCCTCGGGGAGCACGTCGGTCTTCCCTCACGCGGTCGGCCTCTCGGCGGGTGACGAACTAATTCCTCGGTCAAGTCACCCGCGGCCTCGGCTAGGGCGGCATGACGTTCAGGTAGCCGCGCCTGCGCCGCCCCAATCGCCGGCAGTGGGTCGCTTCGTCGAGGCTGCGCTCCTCGCGCGCGCGACCCGCCGCCTCCTTCTGCGAGGACAGCGTCAGGTCGGCACCGATGATTGCGACGAGTTCACGACGCTGCTCTGCCCAGGCGTTATTTTACCCGTTGGGTCGTTAATGACGATTCGGGCATTTAATATGCATGTAACACCTATGCAAGAGAAGGAAAATTCGAAATAAAACTCTATGCCAACACGTCTGACCAGCGTTATATAGTATGTCAATCTATAGTGACCACGAGTATGAACAATCAGCACATCACATTGTCTGGGAGTGCGATCTCTGGCGAAACGAGCGTAACCTTATGTTAAACAGTTTGCAAGTCACCTGTGGGGTAGTATACTATACGGACCTTGTAGCAACTCGAGAAAATTTCCGTGCGTTCATGCGTTTCTGCCATACCTACTGTAGCAATCAATCTTATCGCTCACATATAGGCCCCGTTAAGCTCTTCCGTATCCGTAGTGCCGTACTGCTGCGCTATCGTAGCTGTAAACCTTTTTACTTATTGGCTGACTAATCATTTTGTTTTCCTGTCTCCCGCTTTGCCTAGGAGGGAAGTGGACTCTCTCTTTCCAACTCCTCCTCTTTAATCTTTTCTAATTAAATTTGTTGCGGGTCCCAAGACAATTAAAATCATATCCCGGGATTGCCTGAGGGTCAAACCTCGGTGTCATTTATGGAGACCATTGTGGATCCTGGCTTACAGGAGTTACAATGGTGGGAATATGTGGTGGGATTAGTCCCAAAAAAAAAGTATGTCAATCTCCCTCCCATTATGGAGCAGGCTCGAGCAGGACATCCACAGTTATATATAGGAATAGAAATAATAACAATATACTAATACAAATAATATGATAACCATGCTTACCAGACGGGTTGGCAATCGTAGTTGGTCTGTTAAGTTGCCTAGTAGAGTGAAGCTGTATATTGTCTTGGTTATTCCTCAGCTAATATTTGCGACGAGTTCAAACTTATATTTATATAAAGTAAAATAATAAGAAACTACTAAAAAGACTAGCCCTTCCTTTTTCCTCTTTTATATATTGTCTAATTAATACAAGCCTATTTTTGCCCATGTTATGATTAAATTTTCTTTAAAAATTATCAGTTCCTTTACAAAATTTTCCCATGTGGCGACGGAGTAAGTATACAATTGACCACTCCCTATCATGCCCGTGGATGTCGTAAAAGACGACTGTGGGATCTAATATGCATATAACATCTATGTAAGAGAAGGAAAACTCGAAATAAAACTCTATATCAACCCGTCTGACCAGCATGGTACAGTAAGGTTAATTTCCCTTCTATTGTGAAGGAGGCTCGAACCCAACAGTCCCACTGTTATATGACCCCCCCCCCCCCCCGTATATGAGCTGAAATGATGATGATGACGATTACGTCATTAATACATATTAGTCATTGTCCATCAGTAAGTCAATTCGCCTTCAAAAATGCTGTGGCCACTATGTTAATGATATGTTCTAGGAATTTTGAAGAAAAATGAAAATAACATTTGTTTGAAAAATGAAAAATGACATTTGTTTCAAACTTTTATATCTGGGGGCACGGCAGTGCCCCCGCCAAGTCGAGCAAAAAAAAGTCAGGCAAAACGCAACACTGCCGTAACATACTTTTCTCGAAGCCATTCAGGCCATTTTCGACCCTCTATAACTTCGTTGTTAATAAAGCTAGAAACTTGAATTTTTAGTAACCTAACAGGCATTGTATACTCATTCTGTATTTCAAATTTCATTCAATATGAACCAATAGTTTAAGAATTATAACTAGTCAAAATTGCGTAATTTTGTCAATCACTAACTGACTGACCGATCATCAATATTAAAGTGGCACTTCTAGTAGACATAGACGCTTCAAATTTAGAACGCAATTAGTGTTTAGTGTATAAATGAAGGAAAAATTATGAAACATTATAATTTTCATCCAGTTCCCGAGATATATTAACTGCATAAATAATTTTGTAAACTCATATAAATATATAGGATAACAAAGTTACATTTGCAGTTAACGAAATGTTACTTTGTAAAAAATAAGAATACATTTGTCGCCATCATTGCTTCTCTATGGGAATCGTAACAATCGGCTAAAGACTGTGCAGATGACGTAGTGGTTAAGATACCAACGTACCGTGCTAGTGTCGCGGGTTCGAATCCCATGCAAGACAACACCTTGTACGATCCACAAATTGTTGTTCTGAGTCTGAATGTAAATTGTGTCAGTTAATTATATGTTCTTTCCGTGTGGTGACGAAGTAAGAATACAATTCACCACTCTCTATCTTGCCCGTGGATATCGTATAAGACGACTATGGGATATAATATGCACATACCATCTGTGCAAGTGAAGGAAAACTCGAAATGAAACTCTATATAAACATGTCTGACCAGCATGGTATAGTGAGTTAAATTCCCTCCCATTGTGGAGGAGGCCCGAGCCCAACAGTGGGACATATGAGGGCTGCAATGATGATGCGATAATGCATTATATGTTTGTTAAGTCCCCCACAAGATAAAGATTATTATTCCCTTAGTGCAAGGCGTTGTCATTTAAAAAAAAGATTCAACAGGAAGGAGAGTGGGCAGCAGCTCTCGCTGGGGTAATGTATGATATCTCACTGCGAAACCAACCCGCCTACCAAACATGGCGACTACGTCATTATTCCTCATAAGGCGAAGAAAAATGAGCTCTAGTCATGGCAACTCTGTTACCCTGGAGCGTCGTTGGATGCAGGTGTCACAGTACCGCACTTTATGGTGAAGCATGAGGGGGGTCTATGTTCTACAGTGGAAGGCAATAGGCTGAATGATGATTGGCATAATAGGTGTAGACAGATATCTAGATATAATTATGTTCAAAGATAACATGTAAAATGGTCAATCAACTTAATGAAAAAGCAAGAGTGGGACGTGTCTTATGAAATTGTACCAAAATCTCCCAAAGTATTAAACAAACTAAATTGCCTCAAATTTATCTGAAAGAAAGAACGCCATCATTAGGCTCGATTGCCCTCAAAGTGGAAAGGAGACTAGAGGAGATGTGTTTCGAAAAACCAATCAAATTTCTTTATTTCTACATCTCTCCGCTTTGTTTAGGTAGAATTGACTCAAGCGAAAAGGAGAGATGTCTCATTTTCAGATAGTGTGCTCTAAGAAAATCCTTTGTTGGTATTCAAGAAGTAGAAGGTACCGGAAATTCAAATAAGTAGGTCTATCTACAAAAAGAAATGAGATACCATCAAAAACAAGACTTGTAACAAAAAGCCAAGCCTCGCAACTGAGTTCTTCTACCATAAAAATTTGTGATATCTGTGTTATACCAAGTCGGTTAACTCATTCAGTCCCTGCTTAAAGGACCTTTCTTCTTAAGTTATCACGTATTTACGTATTAGCTATTTAGCTAACCTAATAACTTCTTATAGTGACTATATCAATATTAAAGATCTTTTATGTTTTAAATAAATAGATTGACTTGGCAATCGCACTATGTTTAGTACAATTCAATATAACATGTATTACTTGTGAAGTACATTGTGTTTTCATGCGATTGCCAACTTATTCTGTTTATTTAAAACAAAAGATCTTTAATATTGATATAGTCACTATAAGAAGTTGTTAGGTTAGCTATTTACGTAATAACTTAAGAAGAAAGGTTCCTTAAGCAGGGACTGAATGAGTTAACCGACTTGGTATAACATAGATATCACAATTTTTTATGGTAGAAGAACTCAGTTGCGAGGCTTGGCTTTTTTTTACAAGTCTTGTTTTTGACGGTATCATATTTACTACCCAGCAAGTTCTTTTACATCACTTAACAAAATGACATCAAAATTATTTAATATAACGTTTAACGTATACGTTAAAACGCTAAGAATTTTAATTTCACGCAAAACGTAGTACATGACACTTTCACGTGCCCGACAAAAGACCCAACAATTCTTTCATAATAAAAACAATAATAATAATGAATAGAATAAAAATATGAAAGTACAGTTCTTATTTCCAAGAAGGAATTAATAAAGCATTTCTACTAACTTGTTTTTCTTGTTAAGCCGAAATGTAATACGAAAATAGTGCGAAAGTTTAGCACAAAGGCCCTGAAGCTAGTAATCAACGCCTGACTCTTACCTGACATAATTAATGGCCGTTAGTATTGTAGCTGGACAAAGTAACTATTTATTGGGTATCCAGTTTCAATGACAGTTTGCCGTTAAACTAAATTTTGTTAATTAATACTTGTTAATATTCATAAAAATATCTTTAAACGAGCAATTCTTGTATATATATATATATATATATATATATATATATATATATATATATATATATATATATGTATATACATATATATAATATATTCAGGATCTCGGAAACGGCTACAACGATTTTGATGAAATTTGGCACCCTAAAGGTTTCGGGGCCAAAAATCGATCTAGCTAGGTTTTATTTATAGAAAATGTTGTTTTGTCGGTGTTTTTAGCTAATCAATACAGTGACATAAAATGTCAATAGAATATGGATTCAAATTTCGCCCTCAGCGTCAAGAGAGGCGATAGCTCAGTTGGGAAGTTGTCCAGTTTTCTTTTTGTTTTGTTTTGGCATTCAAACGGCGTCGGATCGAATCTCGGTGTTATTATTATTCTCTTTTTGTATTTTTTTATATTTTTTTCATTATTTAATTTTTATTTTTTATTAATATATATCTAAATAAATTCGACAAAAATACAACAAAAATATTCCGAGCGAAGCTCGGTCAACCAGATATTGTAGAATTATTGGGCACGAGTTGTCTACAAAATAACAGTGATTTTAAATTTATAATTCTCTAAGATATAGAATTTAATTTAAAACAAATACATTTTTCTAAGTAAGAATAGAATTCACTACCCCATTTCTTAACCCTTGCGTAAAAGACGACTTAAGTTATTATAATATGCAAATAATATCTATACAAGAGAAAGGGAACTCGAAATGAAAACCCGAAAGTTCGAAATGAATACCAATGTCTGACTAGCGCGGTGTAGTAGGCCAATTTCCCTGCTGTTGTGGAGGAGGCTAGAAGTGGGATATTCGAGCTGTGATGATCATGATATATTTTTAGGTTTACTATAAAACAAAATTATCACAAATAACTACCGCTTTTTATCGCAAAAAACTTCACAAACATAATTATGACACAAATTGCACTAAAACTTAAACATTTTCGTTTCACTCAAAAAATAGGTGCTCATAGCAATAGCATTTTATTAGTCTCATATGTGTTGGAAGGGGAAGACCAAAACAGATGTTCCACGATCGGGGACGTTCTTAAGAAAGGTCAGGTTAGAAGTACCCTAAACCGAAGAATATGCATGAGGAGATTAATGAATGTGGAGGAGGCGAAACTGGTATGTCAAGATCGTAGCTACTATTTACTTTGATCCTAATATTCTGCTTGGTGTCTGGTACGAAAACTACTAACCCTTACAATACTCGTGGATATCCTAAATAGGACTAAGTGCTTTATATTGACCTGGTCGAGCTCCATCCGATAGCGTCTGGTTAACAATTACATTCGCAAGGAGGATTCACATCAGGCAAGCGGGTAGTTAACTACAAAGCAAACTTTTGCAATTTTTGTAATGGAAGTAGAGTAGGTACCATGTTGCGTCAATTTCAAATAATTAGGATTAGAGATAATTATGACTTTAAATCTAATATTTAAATGAATCTAACAATCTCAAGATTGCGCTATTAAAAGATTAATTAAAAGTAAAAGAAAGTGGCAAAGATAGTAGATATCACAGCCACTCCGCAAACTATTATCTTAGTTTTACAGTCGACTTTAAAAGAAAAGAATTGCATTTCATTCTCGTGTTCATTAATTAAAGCTTCTGAAACGTGGTTGCGTAGTTTACGTTTTATTATTTTGTTGAATGACTTCAAAATAAAACGAGTTTCTTTGTTACTTTCTATTTATTTTTAAATAATGCTATATTATTTGTCTATACCTACTAGTTTAAATGGCAAAAAAATTGATTTCTAATAGAAAAATTCCTATTTAAAACCTGCCGTTAACAACATGTCATAGGTATACATATGTGTATATCCGTGTGGTGAAGGAGTAAGAATACAATTCACCGCTCGTGGATGTCGTAAAAGACGTCTAAGGGATATAATATGAACATAACGTCTATAGAAGACAAGGAAAACTCGATCTAAAACCTACACTAAAGCGTCTGACCAGCGTGGTATAGTAAGTATCAATACTCCCATTAATATCAAATTCAAATCATTTATTATGTATAAACCCCGCGGGGGCACTTACATATTGTCATTTTACATTTTTCTTAAAATTACCACCGGATCAGAACGCGACCGCACTATTTTTATTTATTTATTTATTTTCTAAATTCACTTAAATAAAATTACATCTAACAACATGCTTATTAGTAGTTCCAGTGTGATGCCTTTCGAAATATTATATAATACAATTCACAAATATAATAATAATCACAAATATAATGAGATTATGGCTGGACCAGAGCCCGCAAGTGGCACCCGATCACGCGTTAACTACTAGAGCAGCCATCACTCCCCTCAACCATAATGGAGGGAAGGGAGTGACCCGCTCCTCGTAGCTACCGCAAGCAGATCAATATTAATATCCCGCCAGTCCCTCCTATTGAATAGGAAGCTCGAGCCCAGTATTGGGACGTATACGTGCCGAGGTGATTCGCAATATGTCAAATGCTAAGTGATAAAATAATTTGTAATATTGGCTCATATTATTAAGACAATTCTAATTAAACAGAGTACCCACTAAATTAGAATAATGTACAAAGATGTCCGATAAATGGGGTAATATAACATCTCTTGTAAATATTTTGATGATGCGAGTATTCATTATCATCATCACAGCTTATACATGGTGTATCAGGTTATGGAGCAACTGTTCGAGTATGTTGTAGTGTACCGGCCATAGATTGTAATTAAAATGTACATTACACAAAAAACAATATAACATAAAAGTTATAGTAACTTCAAAAATGTGTGTCAAACAGTCTACGCCTTAAATGTTACGCATGGATAGACAGGATACATGTAGGCATGTAAAGCTTCGACAGTATAATTTCATTCATACATACCTAGACTTGCGCAAACGCTTCAATGGGACTGTAGGTACAAACGTGACTCGGCGACGATAATCGGCCGATCAGCTGATTTAAAGCGAAGTTCGTTTTGCTTATGCGACCGTAATCATTGATTTTTTCAATTTCTATTGAACATTTAACAAAGTACGAATATGTTGCAGATTAAGTATCACTGACTTTATACATTTCAATCAGATTTAAACGAAAAAACAATGACAAAATTGAAAACTTTACATGTCTCTAATTCATTAATGAATCGATATTTTTCCTTCAAATTTTTTTTGTGGGTTCTTACCACCATTGCCTACTCCCCGTTTGACCAGTTGTCCCATAACCTGATACACCCTGTATACATCACAATTAGGGATGTGAAATAATAATCGATTATTTTTTTGTAATAATCGATTTTTACAATCGATTATCAAAATAATAAAAAATCGAATCTTATAATAATCGATTTTTTATTATTCGAAAATCAATCGAAATAAATCGATTATTTCACTGCCAGATTTCCTAAAAAAAACAAAGGCCATCACGATACTGCGTGCCGTGTTTCATACTATATTAGAAAATAAAGCTCACAATTCCTAAAAAAAAGAGGTCATCATAATCCTGTTGGGAGAAAAATCGATTATTTTATGAGCGATTATTTATTTTTAATTAATCGATTACTTTATAATCGATTTATTTTAAAGAACAAAAAATCGATTATTTTCCCTTTAAGTCACATCCCTAATCCCAATGCTTCGCTGGAGCCTCTCTATAATAGGAGTGAAATTGGCCTACTATACCAAGCTGGTCAAATATGTTGGTATAGGATTATATTTTAAGTTTTCCATTTCTTGCGTAAATGTACTTACTACGAATGCTGAAAAATGTTTGAAACGTGGGGAAATTAAAAATCAAATACGAATGCGATAACAATCGTGTGTGCGGATGACGGAATAAGAATACAATTTACCACCCCCTCTATTACCCGTGGTTATCATAAAACACGACTAAGGGAATTAATATGCAAATAACATCCGTGGAAGAGTGCAAACTCAAAATAAAACCCTATACCAACTTCACTTATTTGAGCGCAGTTGAAAATTAACTAAAAGCCTTGTATATATGTAAATATATAGCAATTTTTGAAAGCTTGTGGTTTTATCATTCCTCTCGCGCCGTTTGGAACGTCTCAGTAGGACAGTGTTAGGCTTTATAACATAATATTCAGTGGCTCATCGTGTTTAGGCCGGCCGATAAGGAAGAACTGTGTGTATTCAAGTTTAATGGATTGGTATATATTCCTTAGGGACTGGTAAATGTCAACTCGAGTTATGTGACTTCCACATTCGCAGATAAATATATGTTATTCCTATATTCGAAGAACATTATTTATAGTTCTGAGACGATATTCTATGTTGAAATATTTGAAATAGTTTTACCTATATCTTCCTTTGGTGACAGAGTAGGAATACAATTCACTACTCCATCTCTTGCGAGTTAATGTCGTAAAAGACTACTAAGAGATATGATACGCGTCCATTCCGTCCAGGGCGACGAAAGGACGGCGTGTGGCCCTTAACCCATCATAATCGCTCCTTCGCCATTGAGCCGACCACCGGTACCAAGTTCCATGTCCTCCGTGGACGGCCTGACGAAATACCCTGTGGGGTACCCTCTCCTTTCAACGTCCCTATTCCGGGACGTCGATCACCGTCGCGCGGTCAGCCTTCCTGCGGGCGACGGACTAATCCTCGGTCCGGTCACCCACAACCTTAAACCCTAAACGAAAAGGCCTATCCAGTGCGGTATAGTAAGTCAATTTCCCTCCTATTTCAAAGGAAGTTCGAACCTAGCATGTAAAAAATTGAACTATAAGATATGTAAAAGAAAAGTAAAAAATTAATTAAGAAGACAGTCGAAAACAACATCTAAAAAAATTATCCCTCTTAGTTTTAGCCACAATATAATAAAGAGAAACTTTATCTAAAATTAAAACCTCTGCTATGTTCAATTCCAAAAATTCTGCTATGTTCAATTTCAGCTCCCCAATTCGAGTTGGTATAGGATCTAAAAACATTTTTGTGTCGTGTGAAAGCCATGAATATTTTACAGACCGCGTCTGCATTTGTGGATATTCCAATATTCCTTTTATTTTTATTTGTTTCATATTTGTCACGTCATGAACATACCGTGCCTCTATCGGCGGCAAATTTTACGGGTATCCTGTGCGTTTGTTGAATTCCAATTCAGAAGGATGGCCCATATTCATTGTTTCACTATAATCATGATATTTACCCGTGCTACTGGTATTTTGTAGGACGAAAATGAAACTTATTATTACTAGTGCGCTTACATATTTAAACACAACCGGATATTTGAAAAACGCTGGAGCTATTTTAGTACATTTTATCTTTTTGGCATATGTATTATCCGAACTTGTGTTATACAGAGATTAACAAAGGCGGCCGCGTTAGCAATTCATGAGACTGGATTACCAGTTATTTCAGATTTGTAATTCTAGACTTATGATGATATTTTTAAGCGATCTCAAAATAACATGAGGTTTTCAATTCGTCATGTAAGCTTTTTCTATGTGTTACGCGATCGTTCCGCCAATCATGCATCGATTTTCATGACTCTCTTTTGTTTGGTAGATCATACATTAGAGATTGTCCTATATAAATTTGTTCAAGAGCTAAGCTACTAATAACTACTGGTCAGAACCAGTAGTTATTAGTAGCTTACTTAGCCAGTTTTTACGACACCCAGGGCAAAGCGAGAAATAGCGAGAGATTGTATTACCACACGAAAATAGAAAATATATTTATTTTTTATTTCTTTAGAATGTTCTAACCATAATTTTCTACTTGATTGTTTAACGAACCTACCTTTTTTACTCTTTTTTAATAAATATATTTTATATCGCCACACCCTTTAACATTTTTCTCGATGTCGTAAAAGACGACTAAGGAATTTAATTTGGATACGTAATAATAATAATAACTTTTATTAATCGCCGCAAATAACATTTACAGTTACATTGTTGATAGAAACTACAATTAAATTGAAACGATTATGCTATTCGTGGGAGATCTGGAGTCTAAACTAAGCCAGGGCTTGTATTTTAGTACTCCAGGCCCCCCGTACATATTATTAAGTTAGTATCAACAAGGCAGCAATGCGCACTTATGCATGCTGTGTCGTTTGCGTTTTATCGCGTGTGTGTTTGTACGTGTATGTATGTGCGTGTGTTTATGTATGTGATATAATAAATAAATATATTCAAATATGTACATACTTATAAAAATAAGAAAGTAAATAAAACATATATTTATTTATATATTGCTGCCGAAACTTGGGCAGTGCTGCATTCCCTTCAGCGGTGCCAAATTGACTATCGATACATCGAAGTGCTGAAGTGTTTGTATAGAAACGCCACTATGTCAGTTCGCATCCATAATAAGAGTACGAAAACGGTTCAATTCAGTTGCAAAGAGGCGTGAGACAGGGAGACGTCATCTCTCCGAAACTGTTCACCACTGCCCTGGAAGATGCCTACAAGCTCTTAGACTGGACCGGACTCGGCATCAACATCAACAACGAATACATCATTCACCTTCGATTTGCTGACGATGTAGTCTAGACGAGGTAGTCATGACAGAATCCATGGAAGACCTTGGCAAGATGCTCCATGACCTCAGCAGGGTATCTCAACTAGTGGGTCTACAAATGAACAATGACAAGACGAAAGTCATGTCTAATGCCCATGTCATTCCTGTACCGGTCGTAATTGGGAATGCGATTCTCGAAGTAGTGGATCATTATGTTTACCTATGACAAGTAGTCCAGTTAGGTAGATCCAATTTTGAGAAAGAGGTCAGCTGACGAATCCAAGTCAGCTGGGCAGCGTTCAAGAAACTTAAGAGGATCTTCTCGTCCAAAAATTCCGCAGTGTCTGAAAACAAAGGTTTATAACCAGTGTGTGTTGCCAGCGATGACTTACGGCACTAAAACGTGGTTTCTAAATGCCGGCCTCATAAAAAAGCTCAAAGTCGTTCAACGTGCTATGGAGAGGGCTATGCTCGTTATTTCTCTACGTGACAAAATACGTAACACGGAAATCCGTAGAAGAACGGGTGTAACCGACATAGCCTGCAGAATTAGCACGTTGAAATGGCAATGGGCAGGCCACATCGCTCGTCGAGCAGACAACCGTTGGGGAAGAAAGGTTCTTGAGTGGCGACCATGAATCGGACGGCGTAGCCTAGGACGACCCCCCACAAGGTGGACTGACGACATTCCCAAAGTCGCAGGGAACCGTTGGATGTAAGTGGCGCAGGACCGTTCCGAATAGCATTCTCGTGAGGAGGCCTATGTCCAGCAGTGGACGTCTGTGGGCTGATGGATGGATGGATGGTATATATTGCAGTATAAATAATTTATTGCATTAATAGATCAAATAATTTTCCCGTAATAGAATAATCTAAAACTGAGAAGCCACTTGTAAATTTTATTCTTGCAATCTGCTTTAGAACAATTTGTTAAAGTCATTTCTTTATTTAATTTATTTAACAACATGCCCGCTGTAAAATGATAATATATGCGCAAATGATGTATTAACAGTGGTCGACTCACATATTGTTCTTCTTGACGAGGTTATATTTTTTATCCTATCCTCTGTAGGTAGGTATAATATCTATGCAAGAGAACGGAAGCTCAAAATATAACCCTATACCATCCCGTCTAACCTGCGTAGTTTAGTGTGTTAGTTGTGGAGGAGGCTCGAGTTCAAGAGTAGGACCTATGTGGGCCGAGATGGCAATGAAATGAAGCGTTGTAAACACGGCCACACCATGAGGTTTAAAATAACTAAGATAATTATAAAATATTTTCAGTGTGATGACGGAGTAAGAATACAATTCACCATCTCCCTCTCTTGCCCGTGGGTGTCGTAAAAGACGACTAAGGGATATATACAGATAACATCTATACAATAGTAGGGAAACCCAACACAAACGCTATGCTTTTTTTTTTGGGGTTGGCTGCAGTCGGCGCGCCTCTACATCACTCCGTCCGGGACGACAGAGGGGCTTAAGCACGCAACACCCGCAACTCAGCCGTACACCACGTCACTTTCGTCGTTGGGCCGACCACTGGAGCAGGGTTACTTGTCATCAGTGGTCGGTCCGACGGAATACCCCCTACCCGGGGTACCCTCCCATCGACCGACATCCCCCCCTCGGGGAGGACATCGGTCTTTCCTCACGCGGTCGGCTTCTCGGCGGGTGACGGACTAATCCCCGGTCACGTCACCCGCGGCCTCGGCTAGGGCAGCATTGCACGCAGGTAATCCCGCCTGCGCCACCCCAGTCGCCGGCAGCGGGTCGCATCATCGAGGCTGTGCTCTTCGCACTCGCGACCCGCCGCCTCCTTCTGCGAGATAACTACCTCGCAGAAAGCTGCGACCGCGTCCCAGTTCCTGATGCTGCCGAGCATCTCCCTAGCGATAGTCGGCAGCGTCAGGTCGGCACCGATGATTGCGACGAGATCACGACGCTGCTCAGCCCAGGCGGCACATACCTCGCGGTTGCCGCCTTCTCCGAGGCAGTCGTCTCGCGGAAGGAAGCAGCGGAGCGCGCGCGGGAGGAACGCCTCCACGACGACGCAATCCGCCGCCGGAAACTCGGGCGGCGCAGGTGCGAGTATCTGCGCCTAATGCCGCCCTAGTCGAGGCCACCGGTGACTGGACCGGGGATTTAGTCCATCACCCGCAGAGAGTCTGACCGAGCGACGACGACCGACGACCCCGAGGGGGAACGTCGAGAGGAGGGGGTACCCCGCGACTAAGGTATTCCGTCGGGCCGACCACTGAAGACAAGTTACCCTGCACCGGTAGTCGGCCCAACGACGAAGGCGACATGTCCACGGGTGGGTCATAACAAGATGATGCATAATAATAAAACTGAAAATTTTGAATAACACCTGACACAAACTAAAACAATAAAAGTCTTACGTTCTCTTCGACAGGCATTATCAATGAACTGTCATTTAACGATTATACTGGCATGAGAGAAGCATTTAATCAAGTAATAATATGTCATATCATTTTGGATAAGAGCTGATACTCTTACACTGCTGGATCGATATTAACCAAACAAGCTAAGAACCATCGCAAGAAAACTGACTTTCAAATAAAAAAAAACCGCTTCGTAATCGGTCCATCCGTTTGAGAGCTACGGTGCCACAGACACATACACACAAAGACGGAGACATCGACATTAAACTTATAACACCCCTCTTTTTGCGTTGGGGGGTTCATCATCATCGCAGCCCACATACGTCCCACTGTTGGGCTCGGGCCTCCTCCACTATGGGAGGGAATTTGACCTACTATACCATGCTGATCAGACATGTTGGTATAGGGTTTCATTTCGAGTTTTCCTTCTCTTGCACAGATGTTATGTGCACATTATATCACATAGTCGTCTTATGCGACATCCACGGACAAGATAGGGAGTGGTGAATTGTATTCTTATTCCGTCACCACACGAAAAGCGTTGGGGGTTAAATAATAGAAAAATATTGTTTAAAAAACTAAAAAACACACTTAAAAGCTGACAGCCCGAATTATAGAAGTTTCGCACACTAGCTCTACCTCTCTTGCTCTTGGGTAAAGGATACGATTAGAAATTTGTAAATCCTTACGAAACTAATCAGGATATTCGCCTATTTTGATAGAATTATTGCATAAAGGCCCATAAGGCCTTTGACGAGTGTGCAAAGTTTAAATAAAACATGTTCGTTCAAAGTGGGGCAAAATGACGTTCAAAGATTCGGTTACATACATAGATACATACAGGTGAAACTATTAAAAGCGTGTTAAAAAGAAGTGTGATATATACTATAGTTATCGAATATATTCTTTGTCGTAATACATTGCAGACTAAACTCCATCATAGCTTAGGTATTGCGTTCATGATACCGATCAAACCTAGCCATCAGTAATTTGCCGGCTTACAGCTCATGTCACTTCAAAGACAAAGACGGGACACTACTACGAATAAATATTTCGAACCAAATATTACATTTCATCATCATCATTTCAGCTGATATACATCCCACTGTTGGACTCGAGCCTCCTCCACAATAGGAAATTGACCTTACTATACCATGGTCAGACAAGTTGGTATAGGGTTTTATTTCGAGTGTACTTTCTTTTCCATAGAAGTTATATGCATATTCTCTTAGTCGTCTTTTACGACATCCACGGGCAAGATAGCGAGTGGTGAATTGTATTCTTACTCAGTCACCACACGGCAAAATACTTAACTATAGGGAAAGAAGTTAATTAACAAGGAAATCTGTGTGAATACTTCACACCGCTTAAAAAAATGTGGCTATTAATACAATTCTGAAACCGATAGCCAATAATAATTTTTCCGGTCAAGAAATTGAATCAGTAGGGCTATTCTAGATGCTCGATAAGTAAAATTAGAATTGAATGCATACATTTTGCTACTCTGAACTCGACGATAGGTCACAATTGGTTTTAGGTTTAGAAAAAGCTTTTTCGTGTGGTGACGAAGTAAGAATACAGTTTACAGCCCCCTCTCTTGCCCACGGGTATCGAACGACGGATACAATATACATACAAAATCTGAGCAAGACAAGGCAAACTTGAAATAAAACCCTATACCAACGCGTTTGGTGTGATTACCTGCGCCTGATGCCGCCCTAGCAGCGGCCGCGGGTGATCGGACCGGGGACTTTAGTCCGACACCCGCAGAGAGGCTGACCGTACGACGGCGACCGACGTCCCGGACTAGGGACGTCGAGAGGTGAGGGTACCCGAAAGGGTATTCCGTCGGGCCGACCACGGAGGACAAGGAATTCGGTACTGGTGGTCGGCCCAATGACGAAGGTGACGTGGGTACGGGTGGGTTATGGGCCCGCGCGCCGTCCTTTCGTCGCTCCGGACGGAATGGACCGCGTGTGCGCTTACCATAGCCCACCTATTTAAAAAAACTACCAACGCGTTCGACCAACGTGGAGTAGTAGATCAGTTAGCTCCCTATTATTTGCTGAGGAGGCAGGAGTACAGAAGTGGAACGTATATGATTTGTGGTATGATGTTTAAAAAGTTTGATTTATCGAGTATCAAGAGTAGTCCTATAAACCTATCCACCACTAGATCAAAATTGGCACTATATACCGATATAATCGTATTACAACTATACTGGCTAGCTTCTCTTCATAGGAAATCATAGTAAGTGACTTACTAAGTTGATTGGTTCCCCGATCTTCGATGCTTATGTGAGAAGTACAGTATTTATCATATAATATTAACGTTAATTCCAATTTAGTGACGAAGTAAGAATACAAAGTATTTTACTATACCTACGGGCATGATGGGTGGTGCCATCATGCCCGTAGGTATAGTAAAATACTATTAAAGGATATGCATATAAATGTTGTAAAAAAATGAAGTCGAAATGAAACTCTAAAACATACTCGTTTATTTAACGTGATGCAGTAATTAAGTCACATCTCCCTGATATGGTGCACGAGGCTCGAGCCCAGCAGTGACGTATATAAGCTGAGATGATGATGATGTTAATATTATTTTGATGTGAAATATCTATAGGCGAGGGTGAACCTGATCGTTGCCGTGGCGTTAACACCACGTTTGGATATGTACATTTGTGTAACGCAACCATAACCTGTTTTAGAATTTTATACTATGCCATCTAGTGAGCTCAAAATAAATTATTAACCTACACACATACCTATAGTGTATACTAATGAAAATATATGTTTATTAAATAAAAATCATCATTTTATGGAAAAAAAATCGCAATATTTTATTAATACTTTATGCCATATTAGTTCCTGTCGTAATCTATTCTTTTATGCATATAATTTCGATGTTTTACATCTGCCAGGCGTCCAAAGCGACGGCTCTCTTTTTTTTTTTAAGCATTAACTGCTACTTTTCAAAACATACTTGGCATATGGCACCATACACATGGCCGCCCATATAGAGCGGCGCAGGCCGATGATTGTCAGGTTGTAAAGCGAGTTATTCAAAGCATACTTGCCAAGGAAACACTGAAGGTGATTACAAGAAGGTTTCAGCGATCAGCTGAATAGATAGAACATCTACGTTGATCTGTGATCAACCCCTACAACTATTATAGTATTCGATCAGCCAACAAAAAGTTGTTACGGAAAAGTCACTTATGTTTTTGTGATATTTAATATCGCATTAGATTCGTTGCTGATTCAATATCCAAAAAAAACCTGCTAATGACCAACCACCAAATCCGGAGAAAGGCTAGACAGCAGGTTGTACAGGCCTACGTAACCCTTAAGGTATTCCGATCGGAACGGACCATAGTCTCACAAAATAATCACATCATAAATATTGCTTATAATATCGACAGGAAAACTGGGCAAAGCACTCTTCAATCGACAACCCGCTTGTCAAACCTGGCGATTATGTCATTTACCTCCTTTTGGGGTGGCTTATCTCATAACGATGCCGATATGCAAAGGAATGGTTATAGGTACCGTGCATATAAAAATTTAAAGTACCTACTAGCGAATGATTTTGATGAGAGTTGTAAATTGTACGTCGAATAACCTTTATCTATTAAGGTTTTACACTGAATATATTTAGCAATACGCCATCGCATCGGTTCGATTTCAATCGCCTTGCACTCGCATTTAAATCTCTAAATATCTTCTAAAATATTACGATACGCGACTGTAGTCCATTAGGTCTCTGGTTCGATTGCCTGACCGGGCAAAATTTTATAGGGGTTTCCTGAGAGAATTATATAGACAGGTGGTGAAATATTATTAAAATAGGTTCAGTCGTTTGGAAGATTACTCGATTACCCATTATGGTCTTTAACTGTATGTTTCCAGCGTGATCGCGAAGCGGAGAAATGATATTTCTCCCACGTACATGCAGGCTCTGGAATGAACTACATGCTGCTGTGTTTCCCGAGCGCTATAACATGTCCTTCTTTAAACGAGGTTTAAGAAGAGTATTTTCTTCATGGTAGGTAACAGTGGCTGTAGCCCTGGTATTGTAAAGATCCATGTGCGGCAAATCACTTACCACCAGGTGTGCTGCCTGCTCGTTTGCCACCATCGGCAAAAAAAAACAAACACACAGACATAAAAATTTAAAGTGTTCTTTTAGGCATAGTTATCCTAAAAATAACCCTGTGAGTATGAAAATAGGCTGTTATTTTGACATTATAAATAGACACCAGAATTTTATTTGTGTAGATGTGAAACTATGTTAAACTTCGAAGAGATAAGTTGGTATTTTTTAAATTCTATGTTGACATCTTCAATTCGTCTGCTAAGTTTTCAAAAGTAGGTTTACGCTTGAAATTTATTTCGTTTGTTTTATATATTCAAAACGTTTTTACGATACCGATATTTTATAAATTGCAACCGATGTTCAGTTCAACAACAGTTGAACAAAAGTTCAAAGTATATTTCCTATATTGTTTTATAATTATACTAGTTGACCCAACAGACATTGTTCTGTTCAAATCTAAAAAAATAGCAAAAGCGGTTCTCCTTGAAAGCAATCGCAGCGCCATCTACCGGTTCCAATTATTAATCTAAACCATTCCCATATCCATCAGAATAGCCACAAAAAAAAATATCAATATCGATCCAGCCATTTAGAAGGAGTTGAATTACAAACACACGATCCAATTGATGCATCCACATTGATGAGATTTTATATTATTATTTTATTTATTTAGTATAAATTGAAAAGGCAATCATTTTAATTTAAAAATATAATTGCATAAAAGATTATCTCTTTATTTCTATATTTCTTGTGTACGTGTGTATGTCACTGAATTCCTCCTAAACGGCTGGACCGATGTTGATAAAAAATTTTATGTATGTTCAAAGGGATTCGAGAATGGATACACAATACATCATGCATTCACAATTGGACCCGGTAGGTGACGCTGCTGTCGATTTCAAGGAGAATTCCTTTTATTTTAATTGAACAGAATAACGTGTGTTGGGTCAGCTAATCAAATATTACCTTACTTATGATTATTTTTTTTTATTGCAAACGGTGGCAAACGAGCAGACAGTACACCTGATGGTAAGTGTTGCTGCCGCTTATACTTACAAGGCTTACTTATATTTACAAGGCCGCTGCCTACCGCGAAGAAAGTGAAGGGAGTGTGAATGCGTGCATTGAGGCTCGGTGATACCAAAACCCTCCACACGCAAACACCCTTAGAAAGTTGGGCTTTTGGCTCTCTCGCTCACCGAACGAAGCGCAGTAACAAATTGCTACTACTCAGACGTCGATTTTCTGCGAGAGCGTGGTACTACCCCGGACGGACCGGCCCGCGGCTGTAGACAGATAACTGTCTACAGTGTGGTCCTACCAGTAGTAGCAATTTGCTACTGGCCTTCATTCGGCGAGCGAGAGAGCCGAAAGCCTATCTTTCTGAGGGTGTTGGCGTTGTTGGGTTTTTGTGATGTCTTTAGTATCACCGAACCTTTTGTGCACGCATTCCACACTTTCTTCACGGTAGGTAGCAGCGTAGCAAAGTTCCATGAGCGGTAGCGTTATTTAGCTTCAGTTGTACTGTTTGCTGGGCGGCGCAGGCACGATTACCTGCGCCTGATGCCACCCTAGCCGAGGCCGCGGGTGACTGGACCGGGGAATTAGTCCGTCATCCGCCGAGAGACTGCCCACGTGAGGAAAGACCGACGACCCCGTGGGGGGACGTCGGTCCAGGAGAGGGTACTCTTCAGGGAGTATTCCATCGAGTCGACCACTGATAACAAGTCACCCTGCTCCGGTGGTCGGCCCAACGACGAAGGCGACATGTCACGGGTGAGTTACGGGTGTGCGTGCTTACGCCCCTCTGTCGCCCCGGGCGGAATGGCGCGAAGAGCGTGCCGGACGTAACCCACCCCCCCAAAAAAAAAGTGTACTGCTTGCCCGTTTGCTACCGTATCCAATAACAAAATTGTCAATATCATCACATTGCTCTTATCCCAATTATTTTGGGTAGGAGCAATGTACACTTCTTTTATCATACATATTGCAATAATATTATGACCGCCTGTCTGACGTCAATCCTCTTTGGTAATATAATTGTTAATCAGATGGTATCAGATGATGGTGACCCGGATTGATGTAAAGCGCTAGGTCCTTTACGATACCCACTACACCCACTAGCAATGTAAGGATCGGTATTACTGGTAACTGCTGCCACACATTGCAATAGATATTCTACCTATCTACGTATATCGTTCACGAAGTGAAACATCTATAGACGAGGGTGCTCCCAATCGTTGGCGTGGCGTAAACAGCTCATGGCGTTAACCCCACGCCTCACATCGCCGTCTTACCATGTATATTATATATACATCCGGATACATATATGTACATTTGACTAAGAAACCATAGCGTGATTTAGAATTTTCTACAACGCCATCTAGTGAGCTCAAAGTAAATTATTAACCTAAACACATATCTATAGTCTATACTAATGAAAATAAATGTTTATTAAATGAAAATTATCATTTTCTGGAGGAAAAAACGTAACATTTTATTAATACTTTATGCCATATTAGTTCCTGACGTATTCTATTATTTTATGCATATATACTTGTACAAAATCATTTCGATGTTTCACATCCGCCAGGCGTCCTGAGCGACGGCTCCTTTTTTTATTCTTTGGAGGTTTTATTTTCGTCATAGCATCATCACATCTCAGCGTCATATAAGTCCTATTGTTGGGCTCGAACCACGCTGCTCAGACGTTTCGCATAGGGTTTTATTTCGAGTTGTCCTTCTCTTGCTGTGTTATATGCATATTTTATAACCCTGCTCCGGTGGTCGGCTCAACGACGAAGGCGACGTGCACGTGGGTGGGTTGCGGGTGTGCGTGCTTACGCCCCTCTGTTATCCCGGACGGAGTGGTGCGAGGAGCGCGCCGACCGCAACCCACCCCAAAAAAAAAAAATATGCATATTTTATCCCTTAGTCAAACCCAAGATATAATACGATACCCACGGATAAAAGAGGGAGTGGTTTTTTTTTGTGTGTGACTTAGTCGTTAGCCTCAGATGGCTGTGACAACTTTACCCGGACTGTTGGATGAGCCCTGAGGGCTCTCAACCTGATTAAAGTTAAGCGACCGATCCCGAGGACACCCCCTGTGGGGTACGGACCTCGGCTCGGGGGGTCGCTGTCAAAGTGGGCATTCCCACGTTTATGATTTTACCGCAGCACGATTTCCGTCCCCGGCGGCGGCGAAATCGTGGATAGTTACTTGTTAGGGCCTCGCGGGCTGTGTACGCCTCGGTCTGGGCGAGAGGGAGTGGTGAATTGTATTCTTACTCCGTCACCACACGGAATTTCCGTCATAAAGGCGACATAAATTCATTCACCATCAAGGGCAATTTGCGTAGCATTATCGCTTTTTAAACTCACAGGTATATTTTAGTTGTCTTGTAATCCCGTGAATTCCCGTGCAATGTTGGTAATATTCATCTCCGTCATTATACAGCACGTTTTATTTAATTTTAATATTTACTTTAATTCCTTTCGCAATTTTTATCTGAAAATACCTGTGAATTTCTGTTATGTTAGCGTAGGCGATCGCATTGTCACGTCGATAGAATAACGTGAGCGCACTACTGATGTCACTGAGTTGTTATTGAAACAACCTGCTGCATAGCTATGGTAGCCTGGTACCGTCGGATGCTTTGCAGGAAAAATATCTATAAAATTATATAAATATATATACATACATACGTCGAACCAAAATTTATTAAACAAACCGAAGAAGATTACTTTAAACGCTATAAATCTTAGTAACTATTAGTTGAATTGAAAAAAAAAGTGTGTCTGTGTACTTATGTACTGTTATCAAGTAGTACTTCCTGCCTCACATGTACAAAATTTCTGCCGAAACGTGTATTGACCTACACTTTACGGCGCTCGTACGCCGAAACTATTGATTTTAGGAAAAAAAAGGTACGACATAAATGTAGGAAATTTTCTCTACAATTGTTTTGTATATATAAAAGGATTTCCTGTAAAATGCGTCGTAAAGGAGATACCTATTATCAAAAAACTGCTTTTAGGCGCCATTTCTTCAATATGACAGCGCGAGCGGCAAAGAAATGAGGTCGCAAAGTTAAAATTCGGCAAGAGTACGTCAAAATCTATAAAATTGCCAATTTTCAAACCTCCCGGAAGACTTACCACGTAACCTCTATTTTTTCAACCAAATGACTCTACTATATGAAGATAAGCAAATTAGAGCAGATATAATAACGGTCGTCGTCAATTGTACTCCGCAGTAACCTCTCTCATAGCAACTAGTGACATAAAAAAATTGTGATGAGTTAAATTATGAATATTTTTGTTATTTATATTATTGATCTCGTGGCACAACGCTGGTATTTAAACAATATAATAGAATTCAAATACGTCATTCATCATCATTATTTCAGCTCATATAGGTACGTCCTACTGTTGGGCTCGAGCCTCCTCCACAATACTTTTACGATATCCACGGACAAGATGGGGATGAATAGGGAGTGGTGAATTGTATTCTTAATCTGTTACCACATGAAATATTTTATTAGTGGATAATATATTGCTTTCATGAATTGACTAAAAACTAAACACCACATAAAATTATAAAATTTAATTAAAGCAATCTTAAAATTGCACAACTTAAGTCTATTTGAGTAGTAATAAAGGTCTTGGGTGTGTTCAAAGATACCTGCCTGATGAATGTCGGGCCACGAAATCTAATGATGCATTCACGATATAGTTATTATATTATATTTCGTTGAGTAATAGTTTGCAACACTTTAACTTTTCTATATAATTTATTGTCACTTTGAACTTATATGAATATGTAACTTTAAAAATGTTGGGATAACAAAGAAATATAGTTATAAATAATAAAAAGCACATCTTGTTCCAGTTGTGTTAAGTTAATTTTTAACAATATTCTGTAACAATATCAGTTTCCAAGGAAGGTGATGTCAGGCAGTCGCCGGATCTTAAACATTTACAAAATATACTGTGAAAGATAAGTGCATATCTTATTCCAATTACTTGGGGTTTTTTTGCTATGATGACGGAGTAAGAACACAATTCACTCCTTATCTTGCTCGAGGATGTCGACATAAAGATAAAAGACGAATAAAGTACATAATATGCACATAACATTTATGCAAGAAAAGGAACACTTGAAACAAAACCCTATACCAATATGTCTGACCAGCATGGTACACCATGCTGTAAGTCACTTACCCTCCTGTTGGAGAGGAGGCTCAAGCCAGAGAGTGAGACGTTTATGAGCTGAGACGACTGCTACTTGGAGTTGACGCAGTATGAATTCCTCCTCCATCTTATATACAGCAAAAGTTATTGGCAATAATTTTATAGCCAGCCGCTTGATGGTTTCAACCCTCTTTGAGAATGTAATAGTTGATCAGACGGCACCAGATGGAGTTTGCTCAGTTCGATGGCCACGTTCTTAGTCGTCTTTTACGATACCTACGAGCTTGACAGTATTTGTCGCCATTACCACACATATATCAAAATGTACAGAGTAAATAAAAGTCTTCCGTGTGGTGGCGGAGTAAGAACACAATTCACCACTCCCTTCCATGGTCGTAGCTGAATTAAAAGATGACTAAGGTAACATCTATGCAAGAGAACGCTCGAAATAGAACCCTATACCAACCCGCGCGACCAGCGTGGTATAGTTGGACAATTTCCCTTCCATTGTGGAAGAGAATTGAGCCCAGCAGTGGGACGAATATGAACCGTGAGTATGAGGAGGAAATAAAGTCATAATAATAATCTTTTAAAAAGTCTCTTCTATACTATCCCGCTGTCTGTCTGGCTCCTCTGTGAGAGAGAGCCCAGTCTGCATCCATTAGTAGAGCGATGCTAGTAATTTGCATTTTGGATCGACAAAATTCTGCCAGCTCTAAAGCAATGGCATTCATTCTAAATTAGTATTTCACTGGACATTTCAAATATACCGCAAGGCAATATTTTATATTTTCTATTAATATTAAAAAAAAAGTGGTCGCTAAATATAGGCCTCATAACAAGGTTCAAAGTCGCTCAGCGGGCTATGGAACGGGCTATGTTCGAGATTTCTCTGCGAGATAGAATCCGAAATACGGAAATCCGCAGAAGAACGGGTGTAACCGATATAGCACGAAGAACTAGCACGCTGAAGTGGCAATGGGCAGGCCACATCGCTCGACGAACCGACAACCGCTGGGGAAGAAAGGTTCTCGAGTGGCGACCACGTATCGGACGGCACAATGTAGGACGCCCCCCCCGCTAAATGGACCGAGGACCTGGTGAAAGTTGCTGGCCATCGTTGGATGCAGGCGACACAGGACCGCACTTTGTGGCGTAACATGAGGGAGGCCTACGTCCAGCAGTGAACGGCGAGAGGCTGAAATGATGAATGATGATGCTGAATTAATATTAAAATTTCATTCGCAATATTCGTTCAGGCTAATCGGCGAAATATTTAATTTAATATCATATCAACGAAATATTTAATTTAATTTTTCCCTTCGGTAAGGGAGTAAAAATACTATTCAACGCCCCCTCTCTTACCCGTGGGTGTCGTGAAGACGACTAAGGGATATATAATGTACCTATGCAACAAATGGAAAACTCGACATAAGCTCGAATTCCAAGACGTCTAACCTTTTGCAGGTCAATTTCCCTCTCATTGTGGAGGAGGCCCAATCCCAAAAATGTCTTATGTGGGCTGAGATGAAAAGTCGAATAAAATATTGAAGATATTTCTTGCTTGATGCAACTTGAGAGACGAGATATCTTTATCTCGCTAAATAGTATCCAGTTAATGAAAAATAATTATTAGTGAACACACACGGAGACGTAATTTGAACCCCGGTCAATACTATGAGCGGTGCAGTAATCCATCGACTTTATCACTTTGTACCTCGTATATAAACCCACTTAGAAAAGTAAGATTTCCATTCAACCATTCAAACTTATAAAATGAAATATGTTTTGATAAATCAAGACCGTTTTGATAAACTAAGAAGTTTCTGGCAACAACAATATGAGTACTAGTATTTTTTTTTACTAAAGGTAAATTCTACCGTAGTGGTTTGCCGTTCCCAAGCATTCAGTTAGCCCTTAGTAGACGCTACTAAAGAAGTTTTATTTCAAAAACTGTTACTAGTTTATTACAAAGATGCCTGTTGTTATATTTTTAATACATTCCACTAGTTTCTTGCTAACAGAGGCTTACAAAGAATTTCTTTGAGACTCCTTACAAAGGATTTGAACACAAAGCGCACGGTAAGTGTTGTAGGTAATTCAAAATATTGCAGGTAATACACATACATTAGTTAACAACAATATTATGTTAAAATAGTAAATTTACATAAAATAAAGGGTTTATTGTAAGTGTTAGCTACTACCAATAAACACTGTTGACAACTTAATAGCTTCTATTAAGGATTTTAACATCACATAATAAGCTCGGAACGGTACAATAGACGGCAAGAATAAATATTTTTCATATTTTAAAAATGCAATGAAAATTGGGTCGATTAGTATATATACTAAACATATTATTTAGTTCTTACATACACAGACACGTACATCATATCGAATTGTGAATCGAAGAAACCCGCTAGTACAGTAGGTACTTCATTGTTTTTTTAAATTTTATTCAATAAGTAGCGCAATAAGTGAAAAGAAAATCAAATAAATGATTTTTTTTTTTTGTGGGTGGGCTGCGGTCGGCACGCCTCCGCACCACTCCGTCCGGGGCGACAGAGGGGCTTAAGCACGCAACTCCCGCAACCCACCCGAAAACCACCTCGCCTTCGTCATTGGGCCGACCACCGGAGCAGGTTTACTTGTCGTCAGTGGTCGGCCCGACGGAATACCCCCTACGTGGGGTACCCTCCCATCGACCGAAGTCCCCCCCTCGGGGAGGACGTCGGTCTTTCCTCACGCGGTCGGCCTCTCGGCGGGTGACGGGCTAATCCACGGTCACGTCACCCGCGGCCTCGGCTAGGGCGGCATGAGGCGCAGATAGCTGCGCCTGCGCCGCCCCAGTCGCCGGCGGCGGATCTCCTCATCGAGGCTGCGCTCCTCGCGCAGACGATCCGCCGCCTCCTTCTGCGAGATCACTGTCTCGCAGAAGGCTGCGACCGCGTCCCAATTCCCGACGCTGTCGACCATCGCCCTAGCGATGGCCGGCAGCGTCAGGTCGGCACCGATGATTGTGACGAGTTCACAGCGCTGCATTGCCCAAGCCGCGCAGGCCTCGAGCGTGTGGCGCGCCGTGTCCTCGTCGCAATCGCAGTGGTGGCAGGACGGTGTACTCTGGATCCTTACGACCTTGTGCAGGTATTTGGCGAAACTCCCATGCCCCGTCAATACCTGCACTAGTCGGAAGGAGAGCACCCCGTGCCGCCTTTCCAACCACTGTATCAGCACCGGCCGGAAGGCCTCCACGGTTTGCGAACCGAGGCCTCTCCAGCCGGACTGCCCAACGGGCAATGACGTCTCGGTGGGCGTCGACGCGCCAGGCGGTGAGCTCCCTTAACGAGATCTCACCGCCCTCCGCTCGCACCCCCGTCACCCGCCGATACAATCCGGATCAAATAAATGATGGAGCTATCGCAAATTTAGTGAAATGTTACGATTTTTTTTTCATTTTATAATTAATGCAAGTTTTGTTATACCGTGTATTTTGTTTAAATTGTATCCGTCCATAAAGCAGGGTGCACCTCTTTCAAGTGCCAAGTGGGCCGGCCTCCAGTATACGTCCTTGTCAACAGTGGCACCTACAACGCGCTGTACACGCAACGATATCTCTCCGCTCCTTTTATTAATGTCTATCGTCTGGACATACGCCGTCTGTTCTGTCCAGGACAACGAAAAAAAGGCGAAGGCTCCATAATCTACCAATGTTGCCGAGACAAAACAGTGTTACTGGGACATCGCCCTCAAGCGATCGGCCCCGCTGCGGTTGACGGACTAATCCCCGGTCCGTCCACTAGCGACCTCATCTAGGGTGCTGGAAAACATTCCTAAGTTTATCAACTATTTTATTACTCCTGTGAAACCGTCCATCGAAACCAATTTCTTGACTGTAATAAACGGTACTCTTTTCACACAAATTATAATCGCGAAATCGACTACAATTTGGCGTTATCTCCTTGAAAAGGTCTATAACAAATAGTTATTGTCTAATCTTTGTATTTTTTAAATAACGTGTTGTTCCATGAAAAATAGTGTTCTAAAATCCTTTAAAATGAATAAAAATCAGAGGATTCATCTCATTCCGTTCACATTTGTATGTCAGCATTTATCCTGCAATGTAAATCAGCTGTTTGTTCTACCGTGAGAAACTTTTATCCGTTCTCCGATTCCTTTCTCGTAATTTAGGATAGAATTTATCGAATTTGATATTTTTATCTAAACTTTAAGGTAATGGTAATCTGATCTGAGGTAAAGCATTTAATTAGATAGTATGATAAAATAGATGAAATATGCTGCTTGATGGTGGTTACGGATACTACTAACTCTTACATTTGCTCATGAATGTCAAAAAAACTTGCGTTAATTCGATCTAGTATAATCAAAACTAAAACGCATAAAAATATGTAGAAATGATTTTATGTTGGCAAAAGTTTAAGTTCGTAAAGTATTTAAGGGGTGAAATAACATATAGTGTATATTGATGTGCGTAATTGCGTTAATATAAAAAAATAACAATTTAATCAGTGCTAAACGATTTTATAATTTAACTAAGTTGTAATGCTATCTTAATATTGTAAGAGGAAAAATTTGTATTTTTGTGTGTGTGTGTGTGTGTATGTTTGTACCTAATGAAAAAACTCAAACACTACTGTGCCGATTTCATAAATTCTTTCACGATTAGACAGCTACATTATCCCCGAGTAACATAGGCTATATTTTACCCCGGTATTCCCACAGGAATGGGAACTACGCGTATAAGGCGACTGTAACCGAAACGAGGGCGGGTTGCTAGTAAATTATAATCCTTTTTTTTGGGGTGGGCTATGGTCGACGCAACCGTCACCCGGTTCCGTTCGGAGCGACAGTTTCGCGCTGGGCGTCGGTTTTTGGGGTGGGTTGCGGTCGCCGCGCTCCTCGCACTACTCTGTCCGCGGCGACAGAGGGATGTAAGCACGCACACCCGTAACCCACCCGTGACACGTCACCTTCGTCGTTGGGCTGACCACCGGTGCAAGGTGACTTGTCGTCAGTGGTCGGTACGACAAATTATAAGGTTGCTAAGATGTCCATTCCTAGAAAGGGTGATTTTAGTTAGAGTATGAATCGTAATTTTCTTTACCATTTACCACTTACTCGAGGGCTCGAGTTTCCTCCAAAATGAAAATGAAATTGATTTACTGTACCACGCTAGTCAAGACGTTTTGGTATAGGATTCCGAGCTTTTCTACTCATGCATAGGAGTTAATCACCATGTTATATCCCTTTTTTTTTTTTATGGGTGGGCTATGGTAAGCGCACGTGCGGTCCAGTGCGTCCGGGGCGATGAAAGGACGGCGCGCGGGCCCATAACCCACCCGTACCCACGTCACCTCGTTGTTGGGCCGACCACCGGAGCAGATGAGACTTGTCGTCAGTGGTCGGCCAAACGGAATACCCTTTCGGGTAACCTCACCTCTCGACGTCCTGGAACGTTGGTCGCCATCGCGCGGTCAGCCTCTCTGCGGGTGACGGACAATTCCCCGGTTCGATCACCCGCGGCCTCGGCTAGGGCGGCATTAGGCGCAGATACTCGAGCCTGCGCCGCCCGAGTCGCCGGCGGCGGAACGTGTCGCCGAATAGGAGCTCTACTCGCACACGATCCGCCGCCTCCTTCCGTGAGATTACGGCCTCACAGAAGGCGGCGACCGCGTCCCAGTTCCTGACGCTGACGAGCATCTCCCTGGCGATGGTCGGCAGCGCCAGGTCGGCACTGATAATTGCGACGAGTTCACGGCGATCCCCCTCCCATGCAGCACACTCCTCAAGCGTGTGCTGCGCCGTGTCCTCGTCGCAACTGCAGTGGTGGCAGGACGGTGTGCTCTCCCTCCTGACAATCTTGTGCAAGTACTTCCCGAAGCAACCGTGCCCCGTCAGCACCAGCACCAGTCGGAAGGAAAGCACCCCGTGCGTCCGCTCCAACCACTCCATCAGCACCGGCCGGAGGGCCTCGACGGTACTGACACCGTACCGAGGACTCTCCAGCCGGACTGCCCAACGGGCAATGACTTCTCGGCGGGCGTCGACCCGCCAGGCGGTGATCTCCTGCAGGGAGACCATGCCGCCGCGGGCGCGCGTCTCCGACACCCGCCGATAAATGTCGGCGAGCATCTCCGCGGTCCCACGGGGGAGTGTTCCGGCCAGGAGGCACGCTCCCTCCGTCGCCACAGTGCGGTAACCCCGTATGGCCCTGATCGCCATGACCCTCTGTGGTCGCCACAGAAGGGCCCTAAGACGGACGGTCAGGGACCCCGCCCACACCGGTGCGCCGTACAGGGCCATCGACTGGATCACCCCCACGTACAGCTGTCGATGTTATATCCCTTAGCGGTCTTATTCGACACCCATGGTCAAATAGTGAATTGTATTCTAATCCGTCACCACATGGAGGAAGCATAATTAAAAACATGTAATGCTAGGCCAAAATACTAATCCTTACTAATATTATAAATGTGAAAGTAAGTTTGTTTGTTTGTTTGTAACACTTTCACGCTTAAACGGCCGAATCGATTTCAAAACTTCTTTCACCAATGCAAAGCTATAATATCAGGGAATAACATAGGCTATATTTCATCCCGGTATTCAAACGGGAACGGGAACTACGCCGCGGGTAAAGCTACTGAAACCGAAGCGAAGCGGCCCGCGCCTCGGCTTGCTAGTATTTCTAACTACAACTCCAACAATTAATTTCCAACTGGTCATCATTTTTCGAGGACAAAGGTTTTAATGAATAATATTTTCTTCGAATGACCTATTGGTAAAAAATAAAAAATAAATTTAAGACAAGAAGTAAAAAATAGAATAGGAAAATTGAGATTTTCAAAAAGAAGTTAGATGATTGTTGATTTTATATAATTTATGCTTCAAATGTATGCTGAAAATAAATAAAGAATTGTATTGAACCTAGTGATGTTTAACTTTATACTACAATATTCTATTGTAAGCTAAAAATACAGTAAATGTTGGAAGCTTTCAAAAAAGACGTTGCTCAGTATAAGTTACGTTGTTATAAGCATTGCAATACTAGTGTTCAACAACACCTTCATGGTTCCTAATGTTTTTTTTTTTTTTTTTTTTATTGCAAACGGTGGCAAACGAGCAAACAATACACCTGATGGTAAGTGTTGCTGCCGCTCATGGACCTTTACAAGGCCATTGCCTATCGCAAGAAAGCGAAGGGAATGTGAATGCGTGCATTGAGGCTCAGTGATACCAAGGGCACCACCAAAACTTCATTAAAACTTCATTGTTACGCTTGGAGAGGGCACAGAGAGCTGTCTTAAAAGTGATGCTCGGCAAACCTTTCCGATACCCCAGTAGATTACTATATAAAGACTTGAAGATCCTTACGGTGAGACAGCTTTGTGTTTTCCATATGATCTTGCGTCGACACATATCAGTGCGTTACGAGCCTGGGTTTCTGATAAATAAACGTCGCAAAGACCGAGTATGTCCATTCGTACGAGTGAGAACAGCCCTTGCCAGACGACACTATTAAAGCCTTAGTAGTCATCTTTATAATACTGTCAATAGAGTATGTAATTTGTACCCCCTACCTAAATTAAGATGCAAAAATATCCTTGCAGACTATCTCCGTACCAAATCTTACGAGGAGATTGAAAGCATGTTCGTGGTTGTTAAATAATGGTACTAACTTTAATGGTTCTATCATATTTTGTTATATAGTATTTAATACGCACACACACACACACACACACACACACACACACACACACACACACACACACACACACCACACACACATATACACTCTCTGTCATGCACGCGCTCTCAGACACACACGTGTACGTACACACACACAAACACACATATGTATACCTACACTTGCATACACGCAGAAATAAACAATAGCACACCGACACACCTATAGTTATTATTTAATTGCTTAGGGAGGAAGGCGACGGTGGCTGTCGCACAGTTTATACTAGTTCAGACACCGTCGTTTACTCCATCTTAATATGTACTCAATTAGTTATTATGTAACTTAAATTAAGATGGAATTATTGTATGCATTTGCTTTAGAACTAAATAAATAAATTATTATTATTATTATTATTATTAAAACCCTCCACACGCAATCGCCCTCAGAAAGTTGGGCTTCCGGCTCTCTCGCTCACCGAACGAAGCGCAGTAACAAATTGCTACTACTCAGACGTCGATTTTCTGCGAGAGCATGGTACCCATGGCCCCAGACGGACCGGCCCGTGGCTGTAGACAGATAACTGTCGACAGTGTGGTCCTACCACTCCTACTATGTTATTTTATCTTATTACATATTTATTATCTATATAATACATCAGCGGATAAGTCACAATATTTACTATGATAATGACCTTTTTTTTTTTGGGTGGGCTTTGGTCAATCCAGCCGCCCCAGGGCTCCGTCCGGGACGACGGAGGGGCGGCGCGCGGCCCCATAACCCACCCATGTCGCACGTCGCCTTCGTCGTTGGGCCGACCACCGGTGTCGAGTTCCTTGTCCTCAGTGGTCGGCCCGACGGAATACCCTAAGGGTACTCTCCTCTCTCCTCTCGACCTCCATTTCCCGGGGTGTCGGTATGATAATAATAATACCTAGGAGTTACTTAACCGACTTCAAAAAGAAGGAAGTTTTCAATTCGACTGTATTTTTCTATATTTGTTACCTCAGAATTGAAAGTTCTGGGTGAACCGATTTAGATGATTCCTTTTTTATTTGAAAGTTGGTGCTTTCCGTTTGATTCAATTTCAATTTAGTCCAAGTCTAATATTGGCATCCACGAGAAAACTGTTGAAGTCGGTTATTCTTTGTTTAAAATTATTTATACAATAAGGAGTCTAACTACTACAGTAATTAAATAAAAAATACTTTGATATAAACAAAGAGAACTAAGTTATACTGTGTTATAAATGAGGAGTTAAAAAAATGTAAAAAGTCAAATCAAATCAAATAATTTATTTTGCGAAATACGGGTACCTATAACATATTAGTAGTTACAGGTAAACAATGTATCACCATATTTTACCATCAAGCGGCATGCAAAAAGAGTTGCCGATGTTAAGAATTAATGCCTTCATAACCAATACATACATTTAGCCAATTTAAGAAATAAATTTACTTGTTACATGATTTTAGTTAAACACAATAAAGTCATATCTAAGGTCATTAGCTTGTTAGTAATCGTTTCATTATAAATGTCAATAATAGTAATAATGTCCGATTAATAAATAATATGAAAAAAATACAAAAATATTATAACAATAAAGCATTAATTACATGTCAGTCAAATCAATTTATCATTCAAATAATCATTGATTGAGTAGTAGACTACTGGGTAGTACAGGGTTTTATTAATTTAATTTCGAAATTTCCTCCTTTCGCGGTGATATTATATTGTTTTCCTCCCTTAGTCGTCCTATACGATTAGTCACGAGAAAATATGACATTATGACTAATATATTCTTACTCCAAATCCACAGAGATGAGAAAATGTGGCCTAATAGTCTTTCTATCATCATCGTCCTGCTTCTATTCCAATTAATTAGAGTCAATACAATGTGTACTCTTAGTCTTCATCCACCACTTTTATTGCAAAAGTTTTGGCCATAGTTTTATGATCAGCCTGGGATCAAGCCTCTTTGGGAATATAATTGTTAACTAAACGTCATTAGATGTAATTGTCTCAATACAAGTCGATAAAAAACTCTTAATTGTCTTGTACTCATGAGCAACGAATTGCTTGGTAGTAGCCCTCCGTCATATTATAATGCTATCATTACTGCATATTTAATAATAACATACAATAATTGAATTTAAAACTGTTCCTTCATAAATTTAATTATATTAAAAGTTTGGTCATCAATTTAACTTCGTTACATCTAAATTATGAAGAATAACAACATAGAATCGCTCAACAAACTCTGTATATATTAATAAAATTATAATGTTAATGATGAGTTTTTAAAATTTTGTTATGAAATATGGACCCAATTATAAAATATTTCCAGCACATGGCTCTCTTAAAAAGAAACAGACCTCTACTGTCGTTGCAACTGATAGTATACTTCATAAAATATAGTTTGATACGGTTGACAGATGTCACAAAACAATGACAACTGATATACTTAACCGGTTAAATCAATTAATGTATGGACTATAATTTATAGGTCTATAATTAAATCCATGGACGTTGGCCACTGTTGTTTTATTATCTCAGCCCATATAAGTTCCAATGATGGGCTCAGATAGGAAAGAAATTGACTTACCATATGGGCACGTACCCATACTACGTAACCCGTTTAGGGGGCAGCGGGGTCTTAAAATACTACGGTAGGAGCGGGGCGGTGGCTCAGGTTTTTATCACGTAGTCAATTTTACTGAGAAAAATCTAGTATTGTTAAACAAATAAAATATAGGTAAACTATATTCGAATAATTTTTCATAATATATAATTCACTAGTAATTTAAATTTATTTATTTTATTTATTTAAGACAACACCCTGCACTAAGGCAATAATCCTTGTATTGCGGGGGACTTTACAAACATATAATTAACAGACACAAATTACATCTAGACTCAGAACAACAATTTGTGGATCGCACAAAGTGTTGTCCCGTGTGGGATTCCAACCCCCGACACTGGCACTGTAGGTCGCTATCTTAACCACTACGCCATCTGTGCAGTAATTTAAATAATGCAGTCTTATGCAAAAAGACGAGTATGTGCCAAATTATTTCTTTTTTCACATTTTGCCTGTGAATTGATTAAAAATCATAATTATGTGGAAACTAAAGGGGGGAAGGGGGCTCGGTATATACTGCTAGTAGTCACTGAAGGGAGGGAGGGGTTGAAAAACTAAAAAAAAGGTCACGTAGCATGGGTATGATCCCTATCGCGCTGGTCAAACGTGTTAGTATAGGGTTTTATTACGAATTTGCCTTCTCTTGCATAGATGTTATCTGCATATCAAACCCCTTAGCCTTTTTTGTCGACAAGCCGGGTAAGAGATGGTGAATTGTATTCTTACTCCGTCACCACACGGAAAAGTTACTGTTTATGATAAAGAAAATATTATTATTTACTAGTCTCTTTCTGTGTGTTATATGAACACTCAGCACCAAACTAGCTTCCGTCTAGTTGCCCTCGCATACGCGCCTTCCGCAATATCGACATAGCGACGGCAACAGGTACGAAGAGCAGAGTAATGAGAACGTGCCGCATCGGAACACCAGAAGTTTTAAGTTATAATAAATTGCAACTCCACCTACGAACATTAACTCTCGATTTAGCATTGATCGATTGTCAACATACTTTAGCGTTAGGTTAGTTTTAGATAATTAGTTGTAATATTTTACGTCACTCTCGATCTAGCATCGATCGATTGTCGACATACTTTAGCTTATAGTTAGTTGTAATATTTAATTAGTTAAATACATCTAGCAAGTAAGAGACTTTGCATTTCTTTGCACTCTCTGCCTATAGCCTTCGTAAATTGTGTTCATAATTAAACCAACAATCGCTATATTCAAATAGTGACCGAGAACAATAGGAACATATGGAACAGAACCAGCACCATATATTTGTGGCGTCTTAACAGCTGCGCCGATGGTCATTTGCATATTCTAACAGATTCCCAGCATCGAATAATGTACTCCGGTTTGAATACGATAATAATTGTGATGGGATTTAGTGGGAATTTATTTCTTAAATGTGAAATATTTGTTTATCATCATAAACATCATCAATGCAGCTTATATACTGCCCACTGTTGGACTCGAGTCTCCTCCCTAATAGGAGGGATATTGACCTACAGACCACCCTGGTCAGACGAGTTAGATCGATCAGTCAATAGGTAATTTTAATTGAAGATCTAAAAATAGCAACTGCATGGTCATAACTTTCACTTCTGTCGGTAGTCTTCTTGACTGCTTTGTGTTTTTATTTACGTATGGTGCTTCTGCTTTTCTTCTCTTTCAGGCCTTCTGTTTAGCATATTCAAGAACCAAATAAATACTCAAAAAAGTGGCAAATAATGTAGAGAAAATATAAGTTAAATATATTTCAAGGAATCTGAGTTCGATGACATTATAATAATATAAAAAAAAAATCCTTTTCATTGCACCCAAAATGCTCGCGACAATGGCTACCGCACAGAAAATCCTCAATTAAAAGTTTAATCCCTAAGGAAGTATACTGACCAGGCGCTGTAACACGACTACAATAAACACGTCACCACATCAATTTGATGCTTTATAATTACGAAAACATTAATTATGAAGTTGTAGGTAGGAAATCTGTGTGGTGACGGAGAAAGAATACAATTCACCACTCCCTATCTTGTACGTAGATGTCGTAAAAGACGACTAAAGGATAGAACATACATATAACATCTTTGCAAGAGAAGGAAAAATCGAAATGAAACCCAAGTAGTAGGTTAAATTCTCTCCCATTGTGGAGGAGGCCCGAGCCCAAGAGTGGGATGTATGTAGGCTGCAATAATGATAAAAAGAGTAGGAAGTTCTTATAAAATACAAATAATGAACGTTCCTTCGCGGCGTAGCTATTAAACTTTTCTCTTCTATTACTTATTCTACATATACTTTCAAAGTATCCCTGCATTTATTCTAATTAATTGGAGTCGGCGCAATATTGACTCCTACCTCTTACATTGTACATATTACAAAGGTTATGGGCATTAGTTTTATGACTAGCTGCCTGCCTGACGTAAGGTCTCCTTGGGAATGTAATTGTTGACGAGACAGAATCAGATGAAGTCAGCCCAAGTAGATATAAAGCCTGAGCTCGCGACGGCGTCCGACGTCCCGGGAAGGGGACGTCGATGGGAGAGAGACTCCCTCAGGATATTACGTCGGGCCGACCACTGAAGTCAAGGAGCTCTGCACCGGTGGTTGGCCCAATGACGAAAGTGACGTGCTATTGGGTGGGTTACGGGGCCGCGCGCCGCCCCTGTGTCGCCCCGGGTAGGGCTGGGCGGCAAGTGCGCAGACCGTGGGCCACCCCAAAAAAAAAAGTAGATATTTATATTGTTCGTGGGTCTCGTAAGAGACTTCCAAGTGCTTTAGCTCTTAGTAGTCTCTTACGAGACCCACGAACAATTTAAGGTTTGGTGGTATTCGTTGTCGCTGCAGTACACTTTTATCTTTATCCTTATCTTTTATCCTTACTAATATTATAGATGCGAAAGTAAGTTTGTTTGTTTGTTACGCTTTCACGCTTAAACCACCAAACCGATTTAAAAAATTCTTTCACCATTAGAAAGCTATAATATCAGGGACATAAGCTATCTTTTATCCCGTAAAGCGAATGAACCCGAAGCGAAGCGAAGGCGGCTTGCTGGTACGTAATAAAATGAAAAGTAAGTGGCAATAAACCTCGTCTCCATGATAAGGAAATTGATTGATTAATGATAGTAAGTTTAATTATTTCGAAGACATCAAAAGAGACTTTCAAAGAGCCTAAACAGAAAAAAGAAGGAGAATTCCAATCAAACCTGTTTCGTGTGACCACATTTTCTTTCCTTCAAAACTAGGTCAAGGAGGATAAAAATATTATTTTGATTTAATAATAACAACTTATCAGATACATACTACACAATAGACTAATATGTCCGTAATATTTCAGTTATTTAAATTATATTCAAAAGAATGTAACCAACATATAGGTAATCACTTAATAGTAATAAATAACGCCTTTTATGTTATTTAAATATAATAATATAACAGTTTAATTTTGATTTACATAATAGATATTGATTCCTGTATTACATATTGGTTCTAACACATTTTTTATTGCGTGATATTCGGCATATCATCATCATTTGGGCTGAAATACATCACATTGTTAGGCTTCATCATCATCATCATTGCAACTCACATACATCACACTGTTGGGCTCAGGCCTCCTCCACAATGGGAGGGCATTTGACCTACTATACCATGCTGGTCAGACATGTTGGTATAGGCTTTCATCTAGTTTTCCTTCTCTTGCACAGATGTTATGTACATATATATTATATCCCTTAGTCTATTACGACATCCACGGACAAGATAGGGAGTGGTGAATTGTATTATTATTCCGTCACCACATTGATAAAGGGCTTGAGAATCCACCAATTGAGAAGTAATTTGATCTACTATAGGACCTTGGTCAGACATGTTAGCATTTTTCTTTTAATGTTTTTCTATGGGTGGGCTATGGTAAGCGTACACGCGATTCATTCCATTCGAGGCGACAAAAGGACGGCGCGCGGGCCCATTACCCACCCGTACCCACGTCGCCTTCGTCGTTGGGCCGACCACCAGTGCGTTCCTTGTCCTCAGTGGTCGGCCCGACGGAGACGTGTTAGAGTTTTATTTCTAGTTAACCTTTTTTGCATACCACATCTCTTACTCGTCTTTTACGAAACCTACGTATAAGAAGGTGATGAATTATATTCTTAGTCCGTAACCATACGGAATTAGTGTCATCATATCGTAAATAAAGTGATCCATTTATAACATGCGAATGACTAATCAAACTTCAGATGTTCATTTTAATAGAAATTTGTTGAAATTTTGTTTTGAGCCCGTTACTGGCAAGTTTGAGCGATGTCGAATTTATTATATATGTGTAATATTGTCACTAAATATTTTAAAATATGAAATTCTTCTTATTCCATTCAGTTTGTAAACTAGTCTTTGCTGTATTATCTTCTTTTGCAATAAAGAATCCTAATGTAACAAGCGGATTAGACAGTTTTGTCTATGATTTATACAGTGGTAATTATAATTGCGCCTGATGCCGCTCTAGGAGAGGCTGCGGGTGACCGGCCTAGGGATTTTAGTCCGTCACCCGCGGAGAGGCTGACCTCGCGACGGCGACTGACGTCCCGGGCAAGGGACGTCGATTTCTGGTCGGCCCAACGAGGAAGGCAACGTACTGTTGTCCCGGATGGAGCCAGTTGACCATAACATTTGATTTAATAGTGAAATGTGCATTTTCATAGTGCACAAATTTCCCAGAGAAAACATGATTTGCTTGTCGGCACCCAATCAATGATAGCCACTGAGACTAATACGATGAGACTAAAGACATGTTAAGAAGAATATTATAACTTAACACTAGCACCAATAGATCATATTATTGTAGCTTATTGCCAAGAAAAATGAATAAGAAAGAGAAGAAAGTATTTCTGAAATATTTGCTTAAAAGAAACGTTGCTGTCAACAAAGCACTGCTATCGTGGTCTGCGTACACGGTGTAAGTACCTGGTTCGTACCAGCCCGCTGCCATACCATCAACACCAGTACAAATAAAAAATCAATCACCATGAAAATTTCAAATACCGCAAGGGAACGGATTCCCACAGTTGAGGATACTCAGGACCAGCAGGAGAATATATAAGGACTGAGATTATTGAGGTGAAAGTGAAAACAACATGTTCGGCAATAATTTCACATGCTTATCGCTTTAATCTACCTATACTAATATATAAAGCTGAAGAGTTTGTTTGTTTCAACACGCTAGTCTTAGGAACTACTGGTCTGATTTGAAAAATTCTTTCAATATTAGATAGCCCATTTATCAAAGGCTAAGCTACATATCATCACGCTAAGACCAACAGGAGCGGAGCACCTATGAAGAATGTTTCAAAATCGGGGTTTCTTGCTCTTTTGAGAGCTTCCACTGCGTAAACGGCTAAATTTTTACAAAAATCATGTGTGACAGAGCCGTATCATTAAAAGATATTTTCACCTTCTACGTAAACAAAGTCTTATGTTAAAGTTAGCGTTAGCCCAAAGTATCTATATCGCGCGGACGAAACGCGAGCAGAAGCTAGTTTTCAAATAATTATAATATATAGAACTATAGTTTCAAATATCACTTCCCTATAACCAAATTGCCAAACTTCCAAACATACTAATTCTTCATAACAAATTAGATATAGGGTAGCTATAAAACATTATTGCTTACTCCGTCATTACGTCAAATTTAATTCCGCCTACCCTAACTTGATAATTTTAATAAGGGTTCCGTCTGACCGCTAACAGAAATTTGGTTAACCTATAACTTATAATCGGATTTATAATATTAAATTCATACGCACTCTCAAAGGTCTAAGGATAAATAATTAATAACATTATAAGGCTCATATATGGTTTCGAGCTATTAAACTGCATATTTTATTAATAACATTAATACAGGGTCCTTAATAATAATATAGGGTCTTGGAATCAATTTTGGGATGTATCATCATGATCTCAGTCCCTATAAGTCCCACTGTTGGGCTCGATCGTCTCCACATTGGAAGGCAAATAAACCTTATTATATTGCGCTGATCAGACTTTATATTAATCATCGATAATTTTGAAATAACGCGGCCTTAGAATAATAACGTATAGAAGGTAAGTTCGCGCACAAAAAGTGAGGCATTTCAATTGGAGCCTAATGGAGCTTACGCCGGAACCGTTCCATAATGTGAAGTCATTGTACTGCACGTACTTACGCAACTCTTAAAAAATAAATAGGTAATTATGACGGTTTGTGCATTTAAATCGTGTCACAACACATTTGAAAAACTTAAAAAGGTTTTTAAAATTAGGTTTTAAAAGTATTTCGACGATTTATGGTAATAAAAACAAAATTTGATTTCATAATTTGTATAGTGGTGTACGCGTTCATGTGTGTAATCATCTGCGCGCCATTAGTATTTTTAGATTCAAGTTTCGAACGTTCGTAGTATTGACACTATCCTTCTATACGTTGTTATTCTAAGAACGTGGCATTAGAATGTGATCCGTGTGGTGACGGAGTAAGAATACAATTCATCACTCCCTATCTTGCCTGTGGATGTCGTAAAAGACGACTGAGGGATATAATAAGCATGTAACATCTCTGCAAGAGAAGGCAAACTCGAAACAAAACCCTATACCAAACTGTCTGACCAGCATAGTAAGATCCGTTACCCTCCCATTGTGGAGGAGGCTCGAGCCCAGCAGTGAGAAGTACATGAGCCGCGATGATGATGATTATGATGATATAAGTGAAGATAATGATATCTGATGTTTACGCGAGCACTACACATTGTAAATAAAACTACTTTTACGGATTATATCGCGTTTGTATTTGATTTATGATTGCCCGACGTTTCGAACACCTTGCAGCATTCATGGTCACGGGCGGACTAAGGTGTCTCACGTCCAACAAGTAATCGTTATTACAGACATTTATAATTATCTACCCGATACAGAAAATAGTTATAAATTTATTAAATTGTTACCCACATTTTAGTACAAATTTATTGCCAGTGTAAGAAGAAAATGAATCTATATGAAAAAATTATATTGTTTATGGTTAGTAATTATTAATTATTAAATTTGTAGCAATTATTATTACAATTTGTTGATTTAAAACTGACAAAACTAATATACTACCACCGGATCGGAACGCGGCCACACTGTAGTTAAAGATAATTTTATAAATCATCTAAAGCATCTAAAATTAAAAATCAATATTAATTTAGCATGTCCCCTGAGTTTTCTTGCCGGATCTTTCTCAGTGTGGCCGCGTTCCGATCCGGTGGTAGTATATTAGTTTTGTCAGTTTTAAATCAACAAATTGTAATAATAATTGCTACAAATTTAATAATTAATAATTACTAACCATAAACAATATAATTTTTTCATATAGATTCATTTTCTTCTTACACTGGCAATAAATTTGTACTAAAATGTGGGTAACAATTTAATAAATTTATAACTATTTTCTGTATCGGGTAGATAATTGTAAATGTCTGTAATAACGATTACTTGTTGGACGTGAGACACCTTAGTCCGCCCGTGACCATGAATGCTGCAAAGTGTTCGAAACGTCGGGCAATCATAAATCAAATACAAACGTGATATAATCCGTAAAAGTAGTTTTATTTACAAGATATAAGTGAAAATAATTAATAGTAAAACAATATGTATTATGGCAAAATATGTTGAATCGTATTAATTAGTTGTTTTAGACTTTATCTACACATGGATCCAGAAATAAAAGTCTTACTATAAATCTTATCTTACGTAGAAATCGAACCCACGAAACTGGAACTTTAGATTGGTATTTTAACCTCTAAGTCATCAACCAATTTTATCATGATGAAGTTAACGAATGGATAACATTTGGAAATTATTAGAAACGATCAAAAACCGTACCTAATTCTTTTTATAAGCCACGTAATTTCCAGAAATGGTTCGTTCAATGGCGATCTCGTACATGCGACATAACGCCATTGGTTTTCTTTTTATGGGATAAAATGAAAGGTAACATATGTATCATCATCATCATCACAACTCGTCCCACTACTGGGCTCGAACCTCCTCCTGGATAGAAGTGAAATTGACCTACTATACCATACTGGTCAGACGGGTCGGTAAAAGGTTTTATTTCGACTTTTCCTTCTCTTATATGCGTGCTATATCCCTTAGTCGCCTTTTACGACACCCACGGGCAAGAGAGAGGTGGTGAATAGTATTCTTACTCCGTAACCGTTCTTTTTATTTAAATAAAAAATAATAAAAATGTGTATATCTAAATAAAAAATATCATGTCGTTATTGCAATATTCGAGAATTATACTAAGTAATACAACATATTATTACATAATACACTAATTCATTTTTACAACCGCCAAAGTCTGACGTTGAAATCCTGTGTCGGGCAAATTAAAGCCGATTTGGCAAGCATAAACTTGGGCGTCGTTTTTTTTTTGGGGGAAGGTTACACTCGGCATACTCCTCGCACCACTCCATCCGGAGAAACAGAGGGGCGTAAGCACGCACAGCCGTAACCCACCCGTGACACGTCGCCTTCGTAGTTGGGCTGACCACCGCAGCAGGGTGACTTGATGTCAGTGATCGGCCTGACTGAATACCTCTTGAGGAGTACCCTCCCATCGACCAAAGTCCCCCCCTCGGGGAGGACGTCGATCTTTCCTCGCGCGGTCGGCCTCTCGGCGGGTGATGGACTAATGCCCCGATCCAGTCACCCGCGGCCTCGGCTAGAGAAAATTGGGCGTCCTGAATAACACCAAAACAGCGTCTTGTACAGAGTACAGAATATTCATAGCACTTGTCCTCATGTGGAGTACTATTCACAGTATGCATTTGCGCCCAAATATCAGCTAAATCCACTTGGCTCCCTGCAATGACATGCATTTCGAAACATCCGGGATCCCAATCTCACGTACAGGTTAGAGTCAGTGGAGCGATGGAGAGACTTTGGCTCACTCTGTGTACTCTACCAGCCCTTTTATGTGGAGTACTCTTAAGAACTCTTTAACTTGATACTATCGTCATCGGAAAGGTCATCCAATTCATCTGGAAACGTTATGGTCTGCAACTGTGCGTTTCCAGTGATCATTTCTCCCATGTACGGGCAGAATCTGGAAAGAGCAGCTGCTGTGTTTCCGGCGCGCTATGACATATCCTTCTTAAAACCAGGTTTAAGCAGACTACATTTTATATTTATCATGTACAATAATACCCCGACTTACGCTATCCCGTTTTACGCGAATACAAAAATACGCGGTTTTCTCTTTGAACGCTCAGACCTTAGGCTTACTTTTTTTATTCATAAATTTTCAATTATTTTTATCTAACATTTTGACCATATTCTTTAAAATTATTGTCTTCTCTGAACTAGTCCCAAATGACCTTTCTTTTTTGTACATTTAATATACGCAAAATTAACTCCCGACTTACGCGAATTCGACTTACGCGATTATCGCTCGGTCCCACCTATCGCGTAAGTCCGGGGTATTATTGTACTTACTATTTATAATACTTTACCTATACAAATAAATAAAATTGAAGGATTTGTTTCTGTCAAAATAGTATGTTTTTTTTCATGTTCATGGAAATAACTGTGATTTCCACGATACCTATGCAGAGCAGCACGATACCTATACAGAGGCACTTCAAAAATTTCTGTTTGACTATTTCTTCTGAATAATCTTCCAAATCGCTGGACTGATTTTAATTATAAGTTATTGCCAGGTATCCGGATATAAAGAGTAACTTAAGCAATTGATCCTCCCAAGAAAACATTTTAAAATTTTGCCCGGTCCGGGAATCGAAACCAAAATCATATGAATTGCGACTTGTATAGTAATATTTTAGAAGGTATTGAACATTTAAAATGTGGAGGCGAGTTGATTGAATCCGAAGCGTAGCGAGGACAGATTGCTAATGTTAAGTCATCATCATCATTTCAGCTCATATACGTTCCACTGCTGGGCTCGAGCCTCCTACACAATAAGAGGGAAATTGACCTTACTATACCCCGCTGGTCAGACAGGTTGATATGGGATTTATTTCGAGCTTTCCTTCTTTGCATGAGATGTTACATGCCTATATGTTAAATAACTACTTATATTAAAGGAAGAAAAACAAAGAAATATATTTCTCTCTTTCTTAATATATATATATTTGTCGTTCAATAACAACAACACGTTATTATTTAGCTAAGAAATCTAACGATCAGTATCAAACAACTTCTCTAGGAGTCAAGTGTCCGAGCGCAGATTGTTAATTCACATCGAAATCACTACCCGTTGTGTTCCGTGCTCGTTAAAATATCGCGCTCCAATTCATTTAGAACTGAAGACTACATCCATACGTAGAATTTGTTGGAAATATATGGACGTATTAGCTTCTGACATTGGCTTTGTCCGCGTAAAAGAGTAATTTTATCAAAAGGATTTTTTATCGAAATCCATTCAACGAGTTATGCTTGATTATTTCATCATCATCATCATCATCATTTCAGCCTATCGCCGTCCACTGCTGGACGTAGGCCTCCCTCATGTTGCGCCACAATGAGCGGTCCTGTGCCGCCTGCATCCAACGACGCCCAGCTACTTTCACTAGGTCATCGGTCCACCTAGTGGGGGGGCGTCCTACACTGCGTCGTCCGATACGTGGTCGCCACTCGAGAACCTTTCTTCCCCAGCGGTTGTCGGTTCGTCGAGCGATGTGGCCTGCCCATTGCCACTTCAGCGTGCTAATTCTTTGTGCTATGTCGGTTACACCCGTTCTTCTGCGGATTTCCGTATTCCGGATTCTATCTCGCAGAGAAATCCCGAGCATAGCCCGCTCCATAGCACGCTGAGCGACTTTGAGCCTTGATATGAGGCCTACATTTAGGGACCACGTTTCCGTGCCGTAAGTCATCACTGGTAACACACACTGGTCAAAGACCTGTGTTTTCAGACACTGAGGTATGTTGGACGAAAAGATCCTCTTAAGTTTCCCGAACGCTGCCCAACCGAGTTGGATCGATTGGATCTACCTAACTGGACTGTTTGTCCTAGGTAAACATAGTGATCGACAACTTCAAGAATCGCATTGCCAACTAGGACCGGTACAGGAATGATATGGGCATTTGACATGACTTTCGTCTTGTCCATGTTCATTCGTAAACCCACTAGTTGGGATACCCTGCTGAGATCATTGAGCATTGTGCCAAGGTCCTCCATGGATTCTGCCATAACGACTATATCGTCCGCAAATCGAAGGTGAGTGATGTATTCGCCGTTAATGTTGATGCCGAGTCCAGTCCAGTCTAAGAGCTTGAAGACATCTTCCAGTGCAGTGGTGAACAGTTTCGGAGAGATAACATCTCCCTGTCTCACGCCTTTCTGCAACTGGATCGGTTTCGTACTCTTATCCCGGATACGGACTGACATTATGGCGTTGCTATACAAACACTTCAGCACTTCGATATAGCGATAGTCGATTTGGCACCGCTGAAGGGACTGCAGCACCGCCCAAGTTGATTATTTAAAAAAAAAAAAATTTTTACTGCTAACCCAAAGAAAGACATTTGCTTCTCTTGCATAGATGTTATATGCATATTTGTCCTTCAGTCGTCTTTTGCGACATCCACGCGCAAAATGTAAATGAAAAGTGTTAAATTCTGATAACGATTTTTCTTACAATATGATAACAAAGGTTCTTGTCACAATAAAAATCATCACAGCGGTATACTTTAAATAAAAACACTTTAACACTGAAAATAACTTTGGTAAGCAAATATTTTTGGCTATTTAAATTTAGTCCGGTCAAAGTTCTCGCTGTTTTATTTGACGTCGGCACGAAACTGAATAAATCCATACGTAATATTTCGGTGCATTACTATGCAAAAATTTAATGATATTTTTAACATCGGCCACTTTTTCTATTGAAAGTAATAAATGGACTAAAAGCAAAAACTGGAATCATTGCCTCTTAAGTACATACTTATTCCGGATTGCCTACGGACGTCAAGAAACTCGGTACCAGTGGTCGACCCAATGTCGAACGGGTGGGAATACGGTTAGTTATGGTGCGTCGCCCTTGCGTCGCCCCGGACGGACTGGATGGTGTATGCAGGACCGGCCCGCCCATACAGCGAACAGAGCAGTCGCTCCAGGCGCCAAATCCTAGGGGGCGCCATGCTTACTTAACACTCACAATTGGTATAGGTATATATTATTAGGAGCAAACGGGAGAGGTGCCATAATAGGATCTCGCTCCATTCTAAAATTTACTTCGGGCCGGCGCTGGGCGTATGTGCAGATTTTGGTCACAAAATCCGCCTAAAAAAGTACATACTTCTGAAGTTATTGATGAGGTGGTTTCTAACATTATCCACGACCGTCAGTTTTCCTGACAAACATGTTAATATCCTTAGTCTGATGGATAAAATAATTATAAACCCCATCATAATTGAAGCGTAAATAGTAACAAAGAGTTTAGTCTGATTAAATTGAATTTGGGGTGTTGACTCGAGACGGTATCTCCAAGAGTAACCCGCTTGGATGGGCCACTAATCACTAATCACGCAACTCACTATGGCATGCTTCTAAAATAGACCAAATTGAATTAAAGATAATTTTATTTAAGAATTAACAAGTTAAAATGGCAATGGGTCAACCACGTCGCTCAAAAGAAACCTTTAGAGAAAATGGTTCTCGAATGGCGATTACGAATCGGACGACGCATGGTAGGCCGACCCCCTACTCAGACGACATCTTGAAAGTCACAGGGCACCGTTGAATGTAATAAGACCATTCTGATTGGCCTTAATATAGGAAGGCCTAGGTCCAACAATGAACGTCTAAGGGCTAATGAATGGATAACGAAATTTTATTGAAAACTACAAATACACTTTTCTGAAAAGTTGCCTTCTACGAAATTTAAACAACAATTACTTAATTTTACTAGCTCGCATAATAAAATGTATAAACATGAATATCTAATGCACTTAGAACAAGACTTATAACAAGCCGTTTATGCAAATAACTTTATAATTTGCTAATAAATAAGATTGCACGGTCAACACATTTACACCTAACTGTGAATTTTCTTACAATTGATTTATAAAAAAAAAAATATTTTCTTTCTTTCCGTGTGGTGATGGAGTAAGAATACAATTCATCGCCCCCTCTTTTGCCTCTTTTGGGTGTCTTGAAAGACGAGTAAGAATGAAGGAGATTAAATATACTTATAACATCTAGGCAAGAGAAAGAAAACTGGAACAAAATCCTATAGCAACACGTCTGACGGTGGTATAGTAGGTCAATTTCCCTTCTATGGCAGAGGAGGCTCGAGTATAACAGTGGGACGTATATAAACTGAAATGATGATGAATGATTTTTTTTATTTCTTTCCTAAGGAAGACCTTTTTATCAGTACTTTAAGATTTAATTTGAATACAATTTGGTATTTGTTTGCCATCAAATACGGAACATTCATCATTTCATCGTCATTTCAGCCTATCGCCGTCCACTGCTGGATGTAGGTCCCTCATTTTACGCCACAGAGTACGGTCCTATGCCGCCTGCATCCAACGACGTCCAGCAACTTTCATAAAGTCGTCGGACCTCCTAGTGGGGGTTGCGACGAAAGATTAGAACCTTCAAAAATATGTACTCCGAGTCGACTCAATATGTACTCTAATTTCATAGTACACATTTCTAAAATTTTGGCAATAGTATTATGACCGACCGCCAGCCTGACGTCAACCTACCTTGGGAATGTAATTGCTGGCCAGTCGAAATTAGACGAAGTTTGCCCTGGTTAAAGCTTTTAGTCGACTTTACTTTAATAATTAATTGTAATCATTCTCCTGATTACAATCTTGAAAGAAATGGCACAAAACTATGTAAAACAGAATAGAAAATCAATATTGCCAAAAAATTATCAGAATTTCATTACGATAAAGCGTTATCAGAGATGCTAATTTTAAAATCACGAGTAGTTTAAAAGCCGTTTTGCATATCATTGAGCGAATTCAAATTTAGGTTTTTTATGTTTAAAATCACGCTGTAGCGAGAATTTAATTTCTAGTACACGTTGTAGAACATTCTAGTTCTGCCCGCTCGCCGGCCCGCACTGAGCTGCTGCTGAGAGGAGCCTGTTCGTAGCCAGGCCGGTGTCTAATAATTAACACGGACTCACTTTGTGCGATTCACAAATTGTTGTTCTGAGTCTGGATGTAATTTGAGTCCATTAGTAATGTTTGTGAAGTCCCCCGCAATACAAGGATTATTTCCTTAGTGCCGGGTGGGGTTTTTTTTTTAAATCGCTATTGCTAGGCCATAGGATTTTAAATTGTAGTCTCAGATGAAAGCTCGCCCGTCAAACTGCAATATCGCCAATACTAAGTTTACTTCATTGTATTACCATGTCAATACAAGTTGAAACCTTATTCAACTTGATCACAATGAAACCGACACAAAGACACACAGTTGGTTTACATGTAACGTAACAGTTTGAATAATGATATTTACTATAAACCACAAACCCTAGGGACTTGTATACTTGAGTGCCTATTTACCAAACTAAAACTGGCCTTTGTCTCTAAACCTCCTACACATATTAGCTTTAGTTTGTCTTACATAGAAAATTCGAGAGAAATATGAAAATATTTTCTGGATTATATTTCGATGTCTCGTCGAAATAATTGGGTGTAATCCATGTTTTATCACAATACTATATAGAAATCATTTAAAATCCTAACAGATCAAGCGTCTGTCTGTAGCATTAGTACTAATATCTGGTTGACCGAGCTTTGCTCGGTATAATTTTTTTTGTAAGCAGACGGTATTTTAACGAACATATTTAAAATGATGATATAATGAAAAAATATCAAAAATTAAAAAAAAAAACAATAATAATAACACCGAGATTCCATTTCACGCTGTTTGAATGCGACTGGACTACTTCCCAACTGAGCTATTGTCACTCTTGACGGCGATGGTTAAATTTACATACCTATTGTAATGACATTTTATGTCATTGTATTGATTAGCTAAAAACACCAAACAACATTATCCACAAATAAAACCTAGCTAGATCGATTTTTTGGCCCTGAAATCCCTTGTATATAAGGTAATGAAATATTTTCTGCTATATATTCACCATTATCATGCTTTTATCATAATGACTTGTGGTCGAGGCAATGTGTAGTATTTTGCCATTGTACATATTGAAAAAGTTATGTCAATATTTTATAACCTCACTTGCCTGATGTCAATTCTCCTTGAAAAAGTAATTGTTCTCCAGACGATAACAGATGTAGATGGACCGAGTTGATATACGACGGTTGAGGAGAGCGTACTCCTCAAGGGGTATGCCGTCGGACCAACCACTGATAACAAATCACCCTGCTCCGGTGGTCGGTTAAACGACGAAGGCGACGTGTCACAGGTGGGTTACGGGTATGCGTGCTTACGCCTCTCTGTCGCCCCGGACGGAGTGTAGCGAGGAACGCACCGACAGTAACCCAGCCTAAAAAAAAAATTGAGTGAAATATTAGGTAAATTTCTCATTGTGGAGGAGGCCCAAGCCCAACAATAATACGTATATGAGTTGAGATGATGATGATGAATAACAATTTTCTAAAAACTGTTATGAATATTCAACAAATATATACCAATTTATGTTTTGATAACTAAACTGGATGAATATTTATAGTGGTGGTATCGTATCACATAAAAGTCTTCTGATCTGAATTGATGGCCTGATATTTATTGAATATATTTGAATAATAAAATACATAAATTCTAATAGTATGCTCGATTAAAAAGCGAAATATACTTATAACGTTAATAACCTTAATGTTGAAGTGAGGTTTATAAAGCTGCCAAATTTCCAAAAGACAAATATATAAATTTGTTGCTAATTTTGTTACCGAATTGTCGATTTTTTTCGCTTAAATCGATCTTCTAAAATCGTGATCACTGCTAGTTATATAAAGACAGCAAGGAACTGTAAAAAATAACGTTTTTTTATATTTAAGATAACCGAAAACGCCACGAGTCGCCACCCTCAGCGGCAACACCAGCGGTTTTTATCGAACGAATTGCAGCAGTTAAATAAAATATTTTAGTCGATATTGAAGCAGAATTCTAAGTAGGTCTGTTAACACAGAAGCTTCCAATACAAAAATTTTAATGCGAGTGTCTGACATAATAAAAAGTTTGTAAGATAAAATTAAACAGAGTTTTTCAGAAAAATAAACTTTTAATTAGCTTACAATACGTCCTTTTTTCAAGGCAAAGCAAGGAGAAAATCGTATCTGAATACGTCCAAGTCCCATCAACCCAGCCTTTTTTTTTGTGTGTGTATAGCTATTAGCCGCAGATGGCTTTCACAACTTAGCCTGGACTCGCCACGTCCTGTCAACGGAACTGGGAATAACAGACCTGTCGTTGCCGACCATCCTCTCCAAGATGCTCGGCAGCGACAGCTGTTGGTCGTTGATGGCATCCTTCTGTGAGGTTGTCATGACAAGGAAGGAGGCCGCGGAGCGGGCACGCGAGGCGCTTGCGTCCGCTGACTCGCTCCGCCGGCGACGACCAGGGAGGAGGAGACGCCGCTATGCGCTTCTCCACCCACCGCCCTGAATGATGACAGGACATGGCCAGACGGCCAAGCGTTGGGGTATCGGGGATAGAATGTTATCAGACGATCTCTCCGGCACCCCGTAAAACCGTAAAAGTGCGGAAGGGGCCGCTGTGGTTTTAGTGAGTATTTCGGTCACTTCTGTGGCCGGCAAGTCCCACACATACTCCCCTGTCTATAACCAACGGGGGATAGTGCGTAAATGCATTTCCACATCGTAAAAAAAAAAGCTCAGCCCGTACTATGAGTCGCTCACCGGTGGCTGATGGCTCTCAACCCGGGGATCAACCCAGCCACTAAACGCAACTTAGATGCGATAGATTTACGTAGCATGGACGCCGCGCGGCTCACAGACCTAGAGTCACGAATTAGCGCGAATTCTAGGCTGGGCTGTAATAAAACCGTACATTACCATAACTGTTACGTTATCGTTACTATTAACCATAATAATATTCCATTACCCGAAAATTATATGAGTACATATACACAAGTGTTCCGTATGGTGACGGAGTAAGAATACAATTCAATACTCCCTTATACGTGGATGTCATAAAAGACGACTAAGGGATATAATAATTATATTACATCTGTGCAAGAGAAGGAAAACTCGAAATAAAACCCTATACCAACATGTCTTCGGGCCGACCACTGACGACAAGTCACCCTGCTCCGGTGGTCGGCCCAATGACGAAGGCGACGTGGGTACGGGTGGGTTAGGGACCCGCACGCCGTCCTTACGTCGCCCCGGACGGAATGGACCGCGTGTGCGCTTACCATAGCACATCCATAAAAAAAAGTACCAACATGTCTGACCAGCGTAGAATGGTGGGTCAATTATGGAGGAGACCTGAGCCCGTAGAAGGAGGCTCAAGCCCACCAGTGGGACATAAGATGATGATATACACAATATGTTTCATGAGTAGATACAATTTTTAGTGATACTTTTTTGACACGCCATGAAATTGAAAAGTAGGTTTATTATTTTTTCGAAATTATATTTTTTTCGAGATCACATTTTTATTCAGTCATTGCATGAAACTATACAGAAAATTCCTTCTTCACACTACCAAAGTCTAATTTGCATTTGTGGATATTTATATTTTTTATATGAAAGATTCTATTGCCTCAAAATAAGCAGGTTGGCACATCGCCAAATTCAGTATACACTCTACGACAGATTCAAGAATGGTCGCTTTCACAGCTCATTGACCAAACCGGCGACCAATGAAAAATTGTTTTAATACTATTACTTGCATTATCTTAAATGAATCTTGATAAACTTTTAATTGCTTTTTTTTTATTGCAAACGGTGGCAAACGAGCAAACAGTACACCTGATGGTAAGTGTTGCTGCCGCTCATGGACCTCTACAAGGCCGCTGCCTACCGCGAAGAAAGTGAAGGGAGTGTGAATGAGTGCATTGAGGCTCGGTGATACCAAGGGCACCACGAAAACCCTCCACACGCAAACACCCTCAGAAACTTGGGCTGCCGGCTCTCTCGCTCACCGAACAAAGCGCAGTAACAAATTGCTACTACTCAGACGTCGATTTTCTGCTCAGTGTGGTACTACCCCGGACGGACCGGCTTGCGGCTGTGGACAGATAACTGTCGACAGTGTGGTCCTACCACTCTTGGCTGAACTGAAATCTGACTGAACTGCTTGGTATAGTAGGTCAATTTCCTTCCAATGTCTTTTCCCTGCTAGAGATTCAAGCCTATCAATGGGACATATATGAAATGAGTTTATAATAAAGCATTGTTTTTTAATTTAAGCATAATTGAAGTTGTTTTATTAAAAACTAGCAATCTGCCATCGCTTTGCTTCAGTTTCAGTCGCCTAACCCGCGTAGTTCCCATTTCCGTGGGAATACCGGAATAAAATGTAGCCTATGTCACTCCCTGATATTATAACTATCCATTGGTGAAAGAGTTTTTGAAATCGATTCGGTGGTTTAAGCGCGAAAGCGTAACAAATAAATAAACAAACAAACAAACTTACTTTCACATTTATACGGTCGCATTTTTACTCACTCGTCTAATAAAATTAAAAATATTGTTACATTTTTCATTTAGATTTTTAATTTCATTCTATGTCGTCATCCGTAAAGGCAAATACATCAACAGTCATTAATATTCGATTTGTTTGAAGAAACACGGGCAATATAGTTTTCTTTACATGAAGATGGCTCATTAACACTTTGACTGCTGTCATTAGATCGCATACAGGTACATTACGATGCGGCGAGCCGCCACACGCAATTGTGTGCGGCATACACGCCTGGCGTGTAATCGCCGCACACGCGTGTGTTATCAAAAACACGGTTATTATTTTTTTTTAAAAGAAAAACTAAATCATGCTAAAAAATTAAGATTATTATATTAAATTAAGATTTCCTAAAAAAAAAGTCATCACGATACTGCGTGGCTGTTTCATACTATATTAGAAAATTCTTTTTTTTTTTTTTGTGTGGGTGGGCCGCGGTCGGCGCGCCTCCGCACCACTCCGTCCGGGGCGACAGAGGGGCTTAAGCACGCAACTCCCGCGACCCACCCGAAAACCACGTCGCCTTCGTCGTTGGGCCGACCACTGGAGCAGCGTTAACTTGTCGTAAGTGGTCGGCCCGACGGAATACCCCCTATTGGGGTACCCTCCCATCGACCGACGTCCCCCCCTCGGGTAGGACGTCGGTCTTTCCTCACGCGGTCGGCCTCTCGGCGGGTGACGGACTAATCCCCGGTCACGTCACCCGCGGCCTCGGCTAAGGCGGCATGAGGCGCAGATAGTTGCGCCTGCGCCGCCCCAGTCGCCGGACTATATTAGAAAATAAAGCTCACATTTCCTAAAAAAAAAAGGTCATCATAACCCTGTTGGGAGAAAAAATCGATTATTATCGATCATTTATTCTTAATTAATCGATTATTTTATAATCGATTATTTAATTAATCGATTATTTTCCCTTCAAGTCACATCCCTATAATGTACCTGTATGCGATATATGACAGCAGTAAAAGTGTTAAAAGATAATAAAACATTTATTAATATTTCCTTGATTGGTATTAAAACTATGGACAATTAGTTTTTTTTTATCCCTGCAGAGGACTTTACAATAAAATATTGATAAAAAAATTAAAATTAGCTTTTATTTAAATGCTCTAAAATGAAGAAAACTTGTCAGAATTATTCAGACAAGTCCAAACTCGACGGTTATATCTTGTTTAGTTTAGGAGTTCCTATAGCCACCTTCCGACGCCATCTTGAGACCAGCTTCATGGTACCATATTATTGCATTCTTACCGAAGATACGTAAGTAAACCAAATTTAAACCTAATCTAACGACAGGAAGTGATTCTAATTTAACTCACAAGATTTGTCCCATATTAACAGGGCAAGTTAAATAAAAGGTTTTAAAAAATACAATAAATAGACATTTATACTAACACTCAAAATAACTATTTGTGGACCGAACGAAGTATTGTCATGCGTGAAAATCGAAAAGTGACACTTGGGACAGTATTTTAATCTGTGAAGTTATCTCAATAGTACACTATCCCTTTCTTCATGTCGATACCTCATCATTAACATAATCAACAGCACAGCTAATATTTATCACACTGTTGGACTCGAGCCTCCTCCACAATACGAAAGAAATTGACCTTACCATACCATGCTGGATAGACAGGTTGATTTAAGGTCTGGTTTCTAATTTTCTTATCTTGCTTGTGTTGTTATATGAATATTATATCCCTTTTATGAGAACCAGGGGCAAGAAATACGGGCTAAATTTTATTCTTACTTCGTCACAACATCAATTCCTCACAAAGTTCTATATTCTTGCATACATATAGCTAACATGCATTATTATTACATGCAACAACTATTTGCTACTATGTAACCGCCTCTAGCGGCCAAAGTTGACAAATTTAAAGTTAGTGTTATTGCTGTTCTATTTATTGCTGCCATATCACATAGGATTCTAATACTGTATTATCAACATGAACATAATTTAATAGGCCAATATAGTATTCAGAATTTGACATATATATAATTATTGTGAATAGTGAAGATTTATAAAGACGTTTAGAACTTTCTTTCTGCTGTTTTAGTGAAGTAAGGTACCTACTTAGCACGTATTAATATTAAGTAAACTTTTAAGTGCAGCTAATTATAATGACAGGACGAAATTCAAGTGAATTGTGGCATCACTTTGAAAAGGATGATTCTAGTGGAAAGGCGATTTGTAACCTATGCAAAGAAAAATTGGCGTATAAATCTACTACGGCAAATTTAAAAAGCCATTTAAAACGTAAGCATATTGCTGTTTACGCAACTCGCTGTTTCGCAATTTCATTTAACTGGACTACATTAAACAACAAACATCGAAATAATCGTCGCGTCAACGAAGTACGAACGTCCATAAAGGAAATAATAGACCGTCTAAATTCATCAACTAGTCGATAAATTTAACTAGTCCATCGACTAGTCCACGGACGAAAATGGACTGTCTAGTTTCGTCTACGTTAAATGCGTCGAGGACGCACCTCTAATATACAGGTAGCATTGATACAATAGAAGGAAAGAAAAAAGGAAACTACGTTTACCAATTTTAAATAAAACTACTTTACGGATTTTATCGCGTTTGTATTTGATTTTTGATTACCCGACGTTTCGAACACTTTCTGCAGTAACGATGACTTGTTGGACGTGAGACATCTTAGTCCACCCGTGACCATGAACGCTGTAAAGTGTTCGAAACGTCGGGTAATCAAAAATCAAATACAAACGCGATAAAATCCGTAAAGTAGTTTTATTTAAAATGTATAATACTCGCGTAAACATCAGAAATCATTATACGTTTACCAAATTGATACTTGAGATGGTGCTTTGTTTTGCGTAATTGGTTGACGTTAATTTTATGGTAAATGGCTTGTTGCGGCTGTTAAGTATATCATTATAATATTCAACTGATTTCCAGTGGCCATACCTCCGACCATGATGTTACGCGTGTATGAATGTAGGGGTGACTACTCTTAAATATTTAATACAAGAATATGCAATGGGTTTATATGTTTATATACAAGGTGTATCAGGTTATGGGGCAACTCGTCAAACGTGAGCTAGGTAATGCTGGGAGGAATCCATAAAAAAATTTAATTAAAAATATCGATTCGTTAATGATTTAGAGACACGTAAATTTTTCAATTTTGTCATCGCTTTTTCGTGTGAATCTGTTTGAAATGTATAAAGTAAATGGTACTTAATTTGCAACATATTCGTGCTTTGTTAAATGTTCATTAGAAATTGAATAAATCCATGATTACATTCGCATAAGCAAGACAAATTTCGCTTTAAATCAGGTAATCGGCCGATTTGTTTTCTTTTTATGGATGGGCTATGGAAAGCGCGCACGGGATCCATTCCGTCCGGGGCGACGAAAGGACGGCGCGTTGGGCCATAACCCACCCGTACCCACGTCACCTTCGTCGTTGGGCCGACCACAGCTGATCGGCCGATAACCGTTAACGAGTCGGCTACCTACGTTACCATTGAAGTGTTTGCGGAAATAATACCTATTTATACTGTCGAACCTTTACATACCTACATATATCCTGTCTGTACATGCCTACATAATACGTAACATTTAAAGCACAGACTCTTAAACACACATTTTTGTATTCACTATAACTTTTATGTTTTATTGTTTTCTGTGTAATATGCATTCTAACTACGATTCCTAACCGTTAAACTACAACATACTCGAACAGTTGCCCCCATAATCTGATCCATCCTGTATATATAATACCCCTATGTTTTTGTATTATTTGACTATTGTACTATCTGGTTAGGTATCGTCATATATGATTGTGGCGACATCCGTCTATAAAGAATACTAGATTAACTATAGACGCTTAAAATGGTATTATTTTTTAAGAAGACAAGCGCCAAAATGAAATTGATAATGAATTTTTCAGAACTTAAGAAATAAAATATTTTCTTTAGCTTTTATCGCGTCTTAAATCTGTTTCTGTTATCTTTATATTTCGGACTAGCAATCCGCCCTCGCTTCGCTTCGGTTATAGATTATAGTCGTTTTACCCGCGTAGTTCCCGTTCCCGTGGGAATACCGGGATAAAATATAGCCTAGTTTACGCCCTGATATTATAGCTTTCCATTGGTGAAAGAATTTTTGAAATCGGTCCAGCCGTTTTGAAGATTACCCGGAACAAACAGACAGACAGATAGACAAAATTTTTTTAATTGCTATTTTAGGCATAGGTGTCGTGCAAATAACCGTGTGAGCATGAAAAAAGCCTATTATTTTGACATTACAAACAGACACTCCAATTTTATTTATTGGTATAGATATTCGTCGTCAAAAGAGGAATGGATAAATAAATAATGTAAATTGCTAAATATTATTCACATTAGAATTGTTCGCGCCGCATCGTTACCGATGTTGTTAAAAAATAAGTGGATATTATAGTCCATAAAATATAGCTTGATCTCTGTGACAGATGTCAACGAAACCAACGAAGTAAGTTTGAACGAGCGACATGTTTACAATTTCATTTTGTATCAAATATATTTTAATTTTTTTTCGTGCCAGTTTTATTGCAACTGAATTGCAATATATTATAAATATAAAAATATTAGTATTCATGCCTAAAATGTACCTCGTAAGTGCTGAAATACCTAGTAAACATTATATACACATCCGGTCGATGGCCCTGTATGGCGCAACGGTGTGGGCGGGGTCCCTGACCGTCCGTCTTAGGGCCCGCCTATGGCGACCACAGAGGGTCATGGCGATCAGGGCCATACGGGGTTACCGCACGTGGCGACGGAGGCAGCGTGCCTCCTGGCCGGAACCCCCCCGTGGGACCTGGAGGCGGAGATGCTCGCCGACATTTATCGGCGGGTGTCGGAGACGCGCGCCCGCGGCAGCATGGTCTCCATCAATGAGATCACCGCCTGGCGGGTCGACGCCCGCCGAGAAGTAATTGCCCGTTGGGCAGTCCGGCTGGAGAGTCCTCAGTACGGTGTCAGGATTGTCGAGGCCCTCCGGCCGGTGCTGATGGAGTGGTTGGAGCGGACGCACGGGGTGCTTTCCTTCCGACTGGTGCAGGTGCTGACGGGGCACGGTTGCTTCGGGAAGTACCTGCACAAGATTGTCAGGAGGGAGAGCACACCGTCCTGCCACCACTGCAGTTGCGACGAGGACACGGCGCAGCACACGCTCGAGGAGTGTGCTGCATGGGAGGGGGATCGCCGTGAACTCGTCGCAATTATCGGTGCCGACCTGGCGCTGCCGACCATCGCCAGGGAGATGCTCGTCAGCGTCAGGAACTGGGACGCGGTCGCTGCCTTCTGTGAGGCCGTAATCTCACGGAAGGAGGCGGCGGATCGTGTGCGAGTAGAGCTCCTATTCGGCGACACGTTCCGCCGCCGGCGACTCGGGCGGCACAGGCGCGAGTATCTGCGCCTAATGCCGCCCTAGCCGAGGCCGCGGGTGATCGGACCGGGGAATTGTCCGTCACCCGCGGAGAGGCTGACCGCGCGACGGCGACCGACGTCCCAGTACGTCGAGAGGTGAGGATACCCGAAAGGGTATTCCGTCGGGCCAACCACTGACGACAAGTCACATCTGCTCCGGTGGTCGGCCCAACAACGAGGTGACGTGGGTACGGGTGGGTTATGGGCCCGCGCGCCGTCCTTTCATCGCCCCGGACGGATTGGACCGCGCGTGCGCTTACCATAGCCCACCCATAAAAAAAAAAAAAAAAACATTATATACATAAATGACGCTTACACACGTACAAAGTCATACTGGACTGAAAATAAAAAAGAGATGGGACAGTCGATATACGTAAATCGATAACCATCATCATCATCATCTTGCTCTTATCCCAATTACTTGGGGTCGACGCAATATGGCATCTATTTTGACATATTGCAAAAAGTTTCGGCAATGACTTTTATGACCGGCCGCCTGCCTGACGTCAACCCTCCTTGGGAATGTAATCGTTGACCCAAATAGTACCAGATGGAGTTGGTCCGGGTCAATCTAGGGCTCTTAGTCGTCTTTTACGACACCCACGAGCAAAGCAAGGGTTGGTAGTATTCGAAGCCGCTACCACACAGCAAATCGATAACCGATCTTTATTAAATTATTCATAAAAGAAATAAACCCAATACAGTACCTATATAAAATTTTCAACATATTTTTGACAATTGAAATAGACAGTTACATTATAAAATACATAAATTGAATTAATTAAACATTAAAAAACTACTTTTCGTCTCAGAGTAGATGATAACATTATGTACGCATTAATCCGGTCGATGGCCCTGTATCCGGTCGATGGCCCTGTAATCCGGTCGATGGCCCTGTAATCCGGTCGATGGCCCTGTAATCCGGTCGATGGCCCTGTACGGCGCACCGGTGTGGGCGGGGTCCCTGACCGTCCGTCTGAGGGCCCTCTTGTGGCGACCACAGAGGGTCACGGCGATCAGGGCCATACGCGGATACCGCACGGTGGCGACGGAGGCAGCGTGCCTATTGGCCGGGACTCCCCCGTGAGACCTGGAGGCGGAAATGCTCGCCGGATAGTATCGGCGGATGACGGGGGTGCGAGCGGAGGGCGGTGTGATCTCGTTAAGGGAGCTCACCGCCTGGCGCGTCGACGCCCGCCGAGACGTCATTGCCCGTTGGGCAATTCCGCTGGAGAGGCCTCGGTCCGGGTTGCGAACCGTGGAGGCCTTCCGGCCGGTGCTGATGCAGTGGTTGGAGAGGCGGCACGGGGTGCTCTCCTTCCGACTAGTACAGGTTTTGACGGGGCATGGGTCCTTCGCCAAATACCTGCACAAGGTCGTAAGGTGGGAGAGTACACCGTCCTGCCACCACTGCGATTGCGACGAGGACACGGCGTGCCATCGAGGCCTGCGCGGCTTGGGCAGTGCAGCGCTGTGAACTCGTCGCAATCATCGGTGCAGACCTGACGCTGCCGGCTATCGCTAGGGCGATGGTCGACAGTGTCGGGAATTGGGACGCGGTCGTAGCCTTCTGCGAGACAGTGATCTAGTGAGTGAGACACTGATCTCGCGAGGAGCGCAGCCTCGATGAGGAGATCCGTCACCGGCGACTGGGGCGGCGTAGGCGCAACTACCTGCGCCTCATGCCGCCCTAGCCGAGGCCGCGGGTGACGTGACCGGGGATTAGTCCGTCACCCGCTGAGAGGCCGACCGCGTGAGGAAAGACCGACGTCCTCCCCGATGAGGGGACGTCGGTCGATGGGAGGGTACCCCAATAGGGGGTATTCCGTCGGGCCGACCACTGATGTCAAGTAATCCTGCTCCGTTGGTCGCCCCAACGACGAAGGCGACGTGGTTTTCGGGTGGGTTGCGGGAGTTGCGTGCTTAAGCCCCTCTGTCGCCCCGGACGGAGTGGTGCGGAGGCGCGCCGACCGCAGCCCACCCACAAAAAAAATGTACGCATTATTGTCAATAAACTAGACATATTTATTTATAAAATACTCGTAATTGATTGATTGATCTAACGACTGTCCCTATTTGGCAAAAAATGATAAATGTTCTAGCAGGAACGCTCCAGTTTTGAATAATTAAAAGAGTCAAAAAACACTTTTTGTTTGAAATAAATTCAAAAAGATTTTCATCGGTTGTATTTTAATTATAATAGAAAATCACAATTATAAAAATAAAGAGTTTTATCGATAAAAAACTACAGGCTTTGTCGTAAGCGTGACAGCACTAGGGACAACTGTCACAGAGAATATCCTATATTTTATGGACTATAGTGTAGATGCAGTCAAGGTAGAGTTGCTTCACCAAATACCTGTACACGATCGAGGAAAATAAGGTAACTCTAGAGATTATGTACCAGTACTCTTTAGCTGGAATGTCACAAACTACCCGAAAGTAACTCGCCGGGCATGCGACAATTATGGTTCTTCAGTCCCCGATCTGTTGGGCGGTCAAGAAAATCATCATGTTTAAATACTTAATTAACTACACTTGCCGTGTAGAGACGAAGTAATAATACAAGCACTACCTCCCTATCTTACCTCATACCTGTGGGTGTCGTAAAATACAACTAAATGATATACGCTTATATCATCTATGCAAGAGATAGTAAACTAGAAATGAAACCATATACCAACACATCTAATCAGCGTGGTACAGCCATAAAGATTTAAGACAGGTATCATGGAGGTGTCAGTATCCTTAAATATCTTAAGAATATTCTTTGAGTTGCGATAGTGCGATGATGTCGTTTGATGGAAGACTAATATACTGCTGAAACTCTGATTTATTGAGCAGACTTTATTCATCATTACAATTCATATACGCCCTACATTTAGCTCGCGCCTCCTTCACAATGAGAGGGAACTGACCTACTCCACGTTGGTCAGACGGATTGGTATAGGGTTTAATTTCGAATTTACCTTCTCTTGCACAAATGTGAATATTATATCCCTTAGTCGTCTTTTACGACATCCATTGGCAAGATAGGGAGTGGTGAATTGTATTCTTACTCCGTCATCACACAGTATAGATATGCATCACTGAATAATAACTTAAAGATTTTAATTTAATACAAGTAAAAATATCGTTCTATCGGTCAGCGTAACTTACGCATATAAAATATTATAGATATCAAAATTTCGGGTAAAAATAAACCCAGTCCCTCATTTTATAAAACAAATTATATTATTCATCATCATCGCAGCCCACATACCACCACTATTGGGCTCGGGCCTCCTCCACAGTGGGCGGGAATTTGACCTTCTATACCATGCTAGTCAGGCATGTTGGTATAGGGTATCATTGCGAGTTTCCCTTCTCTTGTACAGATGTTATGTGCATATTATATCCCATAGTCGTCTTTTACGACATCCACGGACAAGATAGGGAGCGGTGAATTGTATTCGTATTACGTCACCACACGGAAAATATTATTAGTTAAGTTATATTATTAAAACAAGTTATATTATTTTTTAAAACAAGTGCAGTTAGCCTGTCTTCCTCCAACCTCAGCGGCTGCTCATCAATATTTCGAATTTTAATTATCTTGCATAGATGTTATTTGTAATAATCCCATAGTCGTCTTTTACGACACCCACGTACAAGAAATGAGGTGGTGAAATTCTTACTCTTTCACCACACGGAAAAGCGACTTATTATCATTGTGAATATCAAAGGCTCAGGGAATACTATACATACAACTACACGAAAGTATTTCAATGAGTTCGTGATTACAGAATTTTATACAATGTCATGTAAAGAATGTTAATTTCAAAAGCTTTAAACTAATTTACGAAACAAATACACTATTGCAGCCATAATCCTTAATTGCAACCACATAATTAACAGTTTCAAGTATAAAACCGTGCGTTGCCCTACAGGGCCATTGCGTGTTGAATAATTTAATAAGGAATTATGAGACCATGTATGTAAAATTTACAATTAGGTCAGGTCGGACTTAGGGCAGACTTAATAGGCCCATGCGCTGTTAGATTTTAACATAAATATGGGTTAGTTTGTTATATGCAAATTGTATTTCTATGAGGTTTGCATAGCCAACTATTCGAATAGTATTTATTAGTTTTATTACTTATAGATTAGGATTAAACGCCATTTTTATTCCCGACACAATTTTTTTTTTATATAACACCTACGACATAATAAACGACATCCTTACTAATATTTTAAATGCGAAAGTAAGTTTGTTACGCTTTCACACTTAAACCACCGAACCAATTTCAAAAATTCTTTCACCAATGGAAAGCTATCATATCAGGGATCATAGGCTATATTTTATCCCAGTATTCCTACGGACTGTTCCCGTGAACTTCTCGGGTAAGGCAACTGAAACCGAAGCGAAGCGAGGGCGGGTTGCTAGTATACATATATATATATATGTTTGTTTTGTATTCTTACTCCTTATGGTGACGGAGTAAGAATACAATTCACCACCCCCTCTCCTGCCCGTAAGTGTCATAAAAGATGAATAAGGGATATAATATGCGTATATTATCTATGTAAGAGAAGGAGAACTCGAAACGAAACCCTATACCAACCTGCCTGACAAGCATATAATAGATCAATCTTCTTTCCATAGTGGAGGAGACCTTAGCCCAATAGTGGGACCTATATGGGCTGAGATTATGATGACGTATATGTTGCAGGTCCTCCAGCAGTGGACGGGAAAGGCTGGATGATGATGGCAATGTGTAATTTGTATAGTAACAAGGTAAGAATATAATTCCTCAACATATCTTACCAGTAGATCTGTGTAAGAGAAGGACACTGGAACTAAAACTATGTACCACCCCATCTGACCAGCGTGATATAGTGGCTCAGTGTCCCTTACAAGGAAGGAGGCCGCGGAGAGGGCACGCGAGGCGCTTGCGTCCGCTGACTCGCTCCACCGTTGGCGACCAAGAAGGAGGAGACGCCGCTATGCCCTCCTCCTCCCACCGCCAAGCGTTTCGGTGTCGGGGATAGAATGTCATCAGACGATCTCGCCGGCACCCCGTAAAAGCGCGGAAGGGGCCGCTGTGGTTTTAGTGGGTATTTCAGTCGCTTATGTGGCCGGCTAGTCTCACATTCATTCTCCCGTCTATCACCAGCGGGGGGATAATGCGCAAAACATTAACACAGCGAGAAAAAAAAAGTGTCAGTTTCCTTTCTATTGCGGAGGCTCGAACCCAATAATCGGACGTATTTGATGCGGATGCGGAGGTTGGATGCGATGATGTAGTGAAAGGTAAATTTTGGGAGGATTTGACTCAGTATTAATGGATATCCCGCAGAGAGAGAGAGTGTTTATATAGGGGGCGACTTTAACGGGCATGTGGTAAGGATGAAAGGAGGGTATGAGGGAGTGCATGGAGGGTGGGGGTTAGGGAGGCGAAACCCGGAGGGCGAAATTTTATTGCAGGCTGCTTCAGCTTTCGATTTGGCTATTGCCAACACATTCTTCGAAAAGCGAGACGAACACCTAAAAGCATAACATATAAAAGTGGAAACCATCGCACCCAATTAGATTATTTCCTTCTCAGAAGAAATAACCTACGCACTGTTGTTGATTGTAAGGTAATCCCGGGTGAGCCTTTAACTTCCCAACATCGCTTATTGCTGTTGGAAATTAAAATCGTAGGCCAAATAGCTAAGTTTAAACCTAAGCCCCCACCAAAAATTAAATGGTACAGGATAGAAGAAGAAGATTGTGCGAATGAATTCCGGAAGAGAGTGGCTGACAAAATGATTGAGATGAAAAATAGTATGAGTATAAAATCGGTAAATGAATGTTGGAACGAGATGGCTTCGTATGTAAGGGAAGTAGCGAAGGATATTCTGGGTGAGACGAAAGGTAAAGGTGTGATTGCAAAAGAAACATGGTGGTGGGATGATAGTATCCAAAAGGTCTTGAAAGAAAAGAAGAATGCTTTCAAAGAATGGAAATGTGTGAATGACGACAACACGCTATTGAAAGAACAGAAGAGAATAAGTTATATGGAATGCAAGAAGAAGAGTAAGAAAGGTGTAGCTATTGCTAGAGGTAGGGTACAAGATAGACTATACCAAAGTCTCGAGAGTCCCAAAGGGCAGAAAGAATTGTACCGTATAGCAAAAGTGAGAGAAAAGAATGCTAGAGATATTTTGCATGTTAAATGTATAAAAGATGGTAATGGAAGAGTCTTAATGAACGATGAAGAAATAAAAGGCCGCTGGAAGAGTTACTTTGAAAATTTAATGAATGAGGAGAATATTTGGAGTGGTGAGATAGTGGATCAACCAACTTATTTGGCTTTGGTAGGAGAAATAAGTGTAGAGGAAGTAAGAATGGCTGTGCAGAAGATGAAAAAAGGGAAGGCAGTTGGCCCAGATCGTATACCTGTAGAGGTATGGAAGGTTTTGAAAGCTGAGGGATGGACGTGGCTGACTTTATTCTTCAATAAGTTGTTGCATGAAGAGTCGATCCCGAAAGAATGGTGTACCAGTTCACTGGTGCCCATCTTTAAAAGAAAGGGTGATGTACAAGAATGTAATAACTACCGAGGAATAAAGCTCATGTCACACAGCATGAAGATTTGGGAGAAAGTGATAGAGAAGAGAATAAGAGAGGAAAGTAGAATAACCCAGAACCAGTTTGGTTTTATGCCAGGACTGCGAACCACAGATGCAATTTTTGCGTAACGTCAACTCATGGAAAATACCAAAGTGCGCGTAAAAACCTGCACATGGTATTTATCGACCTAGAGAAGGCGTACGACCGAGTTCCCAGGGAGGTTCTGTGGTGGGCTATGAAAGAACGAAGAGTGCCAGGGAAGTATGTAAGATTAGTGAAAGCTATGTATGCAGGAGCGTGCACGAATGTCCGGTCGGAAGCCGGAGTCACTGATGAGTTCAATGTCACTGTAGGCTTGCACCAGGGTTCGGCATTGAGCCCCTACTTATTCCTCCTGGTGATGGATGCGCTGACATCGGTAATACAGGAGGAAGCCCCGTGGTGCATGCTATTTGCAGATGACATTGTCCTCGTCGGGGAAGAGGCAGCTGAGGTACAGAGCAGACTGGGGCAATGGCGTGAGAGGTTGGAAAGAGTAGGCCTTAAGATCAGCCGCACCAAGACTGAACATATGTTCTGTAACTTCGGCGGCCCTTCCAAATTCTCTCACATTGCCCTAGATGGGGTATCCCTACCGGTTTGCTCCGATTTCAAGTATCTAGGCTCGCTTCTCCAAGACGATGGCAACATTGACCGAGAGATTAATAGTAGAATGAATGCAGGATGGATGAAGTGGCGGCAGGTCTCGGGGACAATTTATGACACCCGGTTGCCTCTCAAACTTAAGGGGAAAATATACAAGAGTGTCATCAGACCTGTTGCTATGTATGGATCTGAATGTTGGGCATTGAAAAAGACGGATGAGAGAAGAGTGCATGCTACAGAGATGCGAATGCTAAGATGGATGTGTGGGGTTACAAGGTTAGATAAAGTAAGAAATGAGTATATTAGGGGAAGTCTAAAAGTGGCACCAGTGATAGAGAAGATTAGGAGCGCGAGATTGATGATTATAACCTACAGTACCTACGTGCTAAATTTATGTATAGTATTTCTTACTTTTACTATGTGGTGAGGGAGCAAGACTACAATTCACCACCCCTTTACCTTTCCCATGGCTGTTGTAAAAGACTACTAAGGAAATAACACCTTTCCAAGAGAGAAAACTTCAAATAAAACCCTATACCAGTCCGACTAACCAGCATGGTTTAGTAGGATAATTTCCCTCCTATAATGGAAGAGGCTTTAGCCCAGCAGTGGGACATATACGCTGCTGAAATGAGATGAGATGATTTCTTACTTAATTTTTTGAATTTTCGAATATACCATCTTGGCACTCATGAACGAAGTCCATATTCATTATACAAACTCAAGTAAAATAAGAATTACGGCTTGACATCGGTGGCGGCTGATATATCTATGAAATAACAACCAAAGGTAACGAATTTCTAACTGCGGGCATGTCTGCTAAAACATAAAGACTACAATTTTATTTTGTATTTTTGCTTTGTAGTAAAAAACATTGTACTAAAGCTATCTAACTTTTTATGGTGGCGTTTAATTTTCTGAACTGTCTCCCGTGTTCGTTTTAATCGCCTGAATATCACTTTCATGTTAAATGCAAATTCTAAGAGCGGAAAAACCTTAATCTGACTCTCTTAACACTTATAAAGGCTTACGTTGACAGTAACGAAGTAGAATCTGATTGTACAGTTATAAAAACGCCCGATGTAAAAGGGTAACTTTGAAATGTGGTAAATTTTCTTTTATATAAAGGCAGTAATGCTTGCTAAGGAAATAATGCTTGTATTGTGGGGGAGTTTACAAACGTATATTTAAAAGGAACAAAGACACCCAGAATATTATCCGCCTTCGTAGGGAAGCCTACATGGTATGGTGGATGTATCATAGACAGAAGGTAATGTTTTTTTTTTTTTTTAATGGACAAAAGTTAGCATCTGCTAATATTTTCATTAATATGTGGCAATTCCATTCATGATGATAATATATTCGGGTCGGTCACTAATGCTAAGGAATTGGTATTAGTAGTCGGATCAATGGCGATGGGGAGGGATCACGGATTATGGAGCTGTAAGCCGCCATTCCGTCTCTCCGGATAACGGCCTGGTTATGTCTAGGCTACAGCTTGTCGAAAAAAAAAATGTATACCAGCTTCATGTTTCATCATCATCATCATCGCAGCCCACATACGTCCCACTTTTGAGCTCGGGCCTTCTTCAAAATGGGAGGCAAGTTGATCTTCACTTTAAAAAAATGGCTGATTGAAAATGTATTTTATGATTTAAAAGAATACTTTGCCAAGAAAATGTAGTAATTTCAGTGTATAATGTTATATAAAGATAAATTACCGATTACCTATTTTAATATGTATTAATAAATTATAGAATTAACGATTATTGCAATGCCCGATTGGGTCAGCTGTTGATACCAAAATTTTGTAAACATTCATGTAAAACACAGTTTCTGCAATAAATATCTTTGTATCTTTGTATCTTTGTATCCATAACATGCTGGTCAGACATGTTGGTTTGTTTCATTTCGAGTTTTCCTTCTCTTGCACGGATGTTATGTGTATATTAGATCCCTTAGTAGTGTTTTACGACATCCACGGGCAAAATGGAGTGGTGAATTGTATTTTTACTCCGTCACCACACGGCTTCATGTTTACGTAAAATATATCAGTTTGTTGCGGATCAATCTAGATGTTTTTTTTTTTAAATCAAGGAAAATAATGTCTTTCTCGTACTATACCCATTCCATGACGTCGATTGATTATGATTTAAAAATAAAATGAATTTGCCCTTCTTTTCGGTGGATACCGAAAGAGACGAGTAAAGAACATAAAGAATAAAAAAAGAAAAACGTTTATTCTATTCTCGTTTCATCTACTAAAAGGACACAACTTAAGAGATTTTTTTACATAAAATGATTTCATTTTGACGAGGAACAAAAGTATTGTTTCACCTCGTGCTATATCTCCTTAAAGAAATAGCGCTGGTATTCTACCAACAGCCTCACCTACAATAGGCAGATATCAATGCCAAAAAAATATGTTTTTTGAGTGAATATATATATATTTCGTCGTCGTCGTCTTTTACAGATCCCACCGCGGGGCTAGAGCCTCTTCCCTAATAGGAGGGAAATTGACCTGCTATACCATGCTTTCCGTGCGGTGACGGAGTAATAATACAATTCACCACTCCCTTGTCCGTGTATGTCGTAAAAGAAGACTAAGGGATATACAAGAGAAGGAAAACCCGAAATAAAACCCTATACCAACCCGTCTGACCAGCGTGGTATCAAAATCATAGAGCTGCTCCTTAGCAGCGATTGCCTGGGAAATTCATAGCACTAATGATTTTTTGTTAATATCTCTACCTCAATGATCCTATTTTAGTCTGGATTAGTTCTAATTCAACCTTGCAACATTTGTTTTCTAAATAAAAAAAATGTGTTTATGTATATTTATGTTTGCACATAATAAGTTATACTTCTTTGGAGTGACAAGATAAAAATCTTTCTAAAATTTTATCCTTTGCGTTATCCTACGTTTGTAGAAAAGACGTCACTAATAAAAGGTGTTTAATACATTGAAAGTTTTATTATAACGCATTATCTAGTTAACATTTGTGAGGCTGTGCGCGCGCATCGTAACAAAGTTGACCAGCTTAGCTGCAGCTAAGCTAGCGAAAACCCGACACCCTGCAGGGTGTCAGGGAATCATTTTTCCCTAATGCGCCAAAAGAAATATAACTTTAAAAAGAAAATAAACATTGGCCTCCAATACGGCCGCAGCCTAATGTATCAAATAGATCGCATGTTCGTTGAATATAAAAATGTTTAGTCAACTAAAAATGTTTAGCTGTCAAGACTAATTTAAATAGTTTTTTTCACTTATTGTAATCTACTTCATAAGATCTGTGAACATTTTTAGCCTTCAGTATCCAAATGGTTCTAAAGCACCTTATTTAGCGTCTGCTGTATTTCCATCCGTTAATCTGCGAGCGGGCTACATTCATACACTCGTATATGCTGCCCTAATTGTTAATGCCGTGGAACTTTGTCTATAATTAACGCCAACGTGATTTCACACACGTGTGTCTGTCACAAGTTAGACATAACTGAGATCAAAGTCGTTTAACTATTGAGAGTGCTATGCAATGACAATGATCTACATACGTGATATAATTCGATATACACAAATCCGTGAAAAAACAAGTTTAAACGACACCTTATCTCGCAGAGGTCTTTGTCTAATAGTGGTCGTCAATAAATTAAAGAATAGATGAATGTTTTTTTTTCTCAACTCATATAAATTTCACTGTTGGGCTCGAGTTTCCTCCATAATCGGAGGGCAATTGACCTACTATACCACGCAGGGTTGATATAAGATGAACGTGCATAGATATTAAATGGTGGGCAATGATAATGAATCCAAATAAATCTAACTCGAATTGACTGGTTTTAGAGTACTTACTCTTAAAGTATTCATCACTCACTGAAGCACAAAAAATAAGATATATATTGAGGTAGGAATTGGCACTTAGAAATATTTTTTACCTAAAAGAGACTAGTATTGCCGATCATACATCCAATAGTAAGAGGCAATGCGTTTCTAAATGATAAATCAGACTTGCTCAAGTCAAATTCGTACATTAGCAGGAGCGCGCTTAAGATGGAAGGCGTTCGTACGGCAGATTATAGCTTTTTCTATCTGCCCGGACATTCGGACCGGATTTAGATACCCATATTCATTATCACCATGTGAACTACAGAGTTCACATGGTGGTTCACACTACGGATTAAACTACACTGCTTGGTAGAAAAAACCTAATAACACCTTACGCCAGTATTCAATCTCGGTATTTACATGAAGATTTTGCGAAGCTTTAGCTGTATAATTTTGTATTTACAGCATTATAATTATATCACGTGTCTTTCTTAGTACCAAAGTTAATAAGGATTTAAGAATATGAGCTACTGTTCCTTGAATATACAAGTTAATAAGGTAATACCAGGCTAGCTTAGTTTCCAGGCGACGAAAATTAATAACGTGGCGCTACGGGGGTAAATTCGCTAAAATTTTCCTTTATGAAATATAAATTGCCGAAACGCTCTCGAGCATAAATATGTGACAAAGAATGTTTATCATTTCAAGGTGGCTAATATATTTAGCAAGGTTTACAAAACCCGTATAATGACGGGGTAAGAATACAATTATTCTTGTTTTGTTTTACTTCTTGCTTTACCATAGAAGTGGCGAAAACCAGCAAAGGTATCTCTAGTAGAATTGGCTCCAGCACTTTCCTTGGAAACTGACTATGATTGCCAGCTTGCCTTCCAAGGGTGGCGATATTCCCACTTGGGACACATGGTTTAGGTATCTAAAACAAAAAAAAAATAGCCGCCAAAAATCAGGTCAATAATTGATTTGCATGGATTGAATTTGCATTTCAGCTCCTATTTTAACCACTGCTGGACTAAAGTCTCCTTCCATAATAGAAGGTAATTTGACCTAATATACTGTGCATATTTCTGTAGTGCTGACCAAGTCGAGTTTGTATATGGTTTTATTCCGAGATTTTCTTTTCTTGCTGATATTTAGCATCGTATCTCTTAATTTTCTTTTACGACACCCATAGGCCATATAAGAATTGATAGCATTCGTAGTCATACAGCATATTCTCAGCATACTCGTACGGGAATTTAAGAGTGTTGTTTGAGGCTTATGAGAAAAACAGCGACCCTTTATTGTCACCTTTGTGGGGCGACTGTAATTATTTTGAGCATCAAATTATGTCAGTACTTAAATTTCCACTTGTAGACCAATTGAGAATTATACTTCAACACACCTAATTTTACCGCACTCGTATGAGACGAGTAAAAGATATGCGCAGAAAAGTCATTACAAAAGAATGATAACTTAATACAAAAGCATATGTCGACCCGTTTGGACAGCATGGCCTAGTATCAAAATATCCTTTCGATTGTGGCATTTTTATTACTATTTATTTGCTTCATAATCAGCATCATAATTTCGAGATCGTCTTATCGATATTCACCTGTTAATTCATAGTCAATAGAATTTACACGATTTTCCGTCGCATGCAACTTTCCCGTCTTTCTGATCGTTTTTAGAGTAGTGTGGTCAAACCAAAAGCTGACTAAAAATTGGTTAGAGGTGCAAGGCAAGTGACTCCTCCATAGTCTATCGGATAGCAAGACAATATATCCAATATATATATATATATATATATATGTATTTTTATTTGTCCGGATGCAAGGCTGCGGCCTATGAAGTCTCTAACATTATATAAGAAATTGACTCTTATGAATCTAGGAGGAAAATGAGTTTTTCATTTAACCACTCGGAGACTACTTATCTTTTTTATGCAAGCGTACATTTATGCATATTCGTCCATTAATGTCGTCTTGTATTTTATTATACAATACCATTTATCCCCATTTTTCTATACATTCATTTGGTTCGTTACTATTTTTGTTTGTTTGGGACGATTTTAATTATGATTCAGGGCTTGGTTTTGTTTCTATTTATCGCTATGAGAGCAATTTTTGTGCAGAAATCTAGGCAATAATATTTCTTTTATCAGTTTCACTCATTATGCTATTAACGTTGTGGATGTTTGTGTGGATATAATTTGTTCAGTGTTGTACCTGTAACATGTATAGGGCAGTCGAATACCAGGTGCAACACCGACTCCTCTACGTTTAGGTTACATGCACACGACAGATTTTCCTTGCCAAAACGATGCAGATATTTTATTTAATTTTATTTTTATTTATTCGGAAAACTTATAGCTATTACATGCTTAACAATATATACTAAATAACAAAGGCCAATTACAAGTTTTCACATATAGCTTGCAATGAATAGTAAAATAATAAAAGTCGGTAAATGATAAATTATAACTAAAATATGTGCTTATGCTCATAAGTTATATGAACAAAATATGTAATTACTTATATGAATATCTCTTAACTTACTACATTTCAGAAAAGAAATCGTTGGCTAAGACATTTTTAACTTGAGAGACACTGGTATTAAAAAGATCAAAGTCAAACTTAGCTGAAATTTCATTAAAGGTTCTAGAGGCACATATAATAAAACTATTGAGCCTATAAGTAGTTCTTGCAAATGGCGTGTGTAATAATGCCGGTTGTCTAAGTGTCATGGGTCGTGTGACAAGTCCAATTTTGCCTAGACGCTCAGGACAATCCATTTTGCCCAATGCTGTCTTAGATAGGTAGGATAAATCAGCTATACGTCTACGCTCGCGTAGAGGTAATAAATGAAACAATTTGCAACGCCGATATCCAACAAATCTGCCGTGCTTCGTTAATATCTGTGCTAGCATGTTATTTAGGATTAATTTTCTAATTATACTATGTGCCTTTATTACGTCTGGTAGGAAAGTATTTGTTGTTCCTGCAGTTGTAACCTGCTAGTACGTTTAACCTTTGGAATGAAACCGCGCATTTATTATATATTGGTACGTTTTTTACGTATTGCGATGCATCTTTTGCCAACTTGTCCATTTGTTCTTTGCCAGCAATTACTTAATTGTTTAATTAATTCTTAATTCTGCTTTTATTTAGCTTCGCTCAGTATTGCGTATCCATACTTGTTTGCCCCTTTGCGGCTTTGCTTACTAGCAATAATACAGCTTATTAGATTAATTATCAGATTTTTAACTTCGATGCCTTCTTCCCATACAGATATTGCCGCCTCGACCTTTCCTTCAATTTCGCCGCCATCTGTAAATATTCGTACTGCATTGTCGTCTTTGATCTTAAGTTTTTGTGAGTCATTCAGCTTAATAATACCTGCTACATATCAGCAGCATCAGTGGCATTCAGAGACATAATGCATTCAGAGATATGATAAACTTTGTTTATTCGTTATGCAATCAAGCTTTGCACCATATTTCTTACGCGCATTTTTTATTTGTGGGCCATGGACCGGCTTAATAGGTGATGATTGGTCTGACTGCGACTTTCGTTTCGGATGGAGACTCCAGCTCATCCTGGCGATCTTCGATAGCTACTTCTAGATGTCTAGCGCCCTCTTGAACACATTCGCAACCTGGGCGCCGAACGTCAACGCGCTATCTATCGTAAGCGTAAGGATTTTAATCTCGTTCGATAGTGCAATTTCCACCACGACCATCGATCATCGTCACCATCACAATAGTTTTGTATTGATCAAACTTAAGCCTATTAGCAACACCCAGGTCTCCTCTACCATGTCCTCCAGGAAAACATGAATTACAACATCGGCAAGCGCCTGACAGTACTCTCCCTCTGTCCTGAAACTCTTTAACAAAGTGTTCAAAAGGAAATTTCACTAGATGAACCCCCTAGCGGGTTTGCCAGAAGTGTTCTTGGTCAATATGTCTTACCCTGATAAGTCTAGCGCTCAGGAAGCTAGCCAGTGTCCACCGTAATCTAACGTAATCTAACTGGGCACTGCTCCTTCATTTATTACTGGCTTTTTTTTTTTTTTGTGGGTGGGTCGCGGTCGGCGCGCCTCCGCACCACTCCGTCCGGGGCGACAGAGGGGCTTAAGCACGCAACTCCCGCGACCCACCCGGAAACCACGTCGCCTTCGTCGTTGGGCCGACCACTGGAGCAGCGTTAACTTATCGTCAGTGGTCGGCCCGATGGAATATCCCTAATTGGGGTACCCTCCCATCGACCGACGTCCCCCCCTCGGGGAGGACGTCGGTCTTTCCTCACGCGGTCGGCCTCTCGGCGGGTGACGGACTAATCCCCGGTCACGTCACCCGCGGCCTCGGCTAGGTCACCCGCGGCCTCGGCTAGGGCACTCGTGGCCTCGGCTAGGTCACCCGCGGCCTCGGCTAGGATTTATTACTGGCTATCAGGCGTTATGGAATGCGCCCTCTATATCCAACTATACCATGGTGATCAGCTTCTTCTTACGAAGCTGGCCTTTCACATAGGCCACCAGATTATAAAGGGCATCCTCGGTTGCCATAAAGCGTAAAAGCCAAATTGATGGAAGCGGTACCAGATGATACGTAGATCTTTTAACCAACATTATCTCATGGATTTTGCCCATGGCCGGCAAGAGCCCGATGGAACTGTACGACTTTGGGTGCGTTTAGTCTTTTTTTCCAGATTTAGCACTGTAGCACAATCACCACTAACTCCTTCCAGTCTTTTGTTCAGTAGGGATGATCGATGTTAAAAAAACATCGATGTTAACATCGATGTCATAATCGAAAGCCCAACATCGATGTTCGATATTTATCGAAACCAAACATCGATGTTAGAAAAACATCGATGTTAAAAAAACATCGATGTTAAAAAACCATCGATGTTTTCCTAACATCGATGTAATTATCGAAAGTGTACATCGATGTTACGTTTTAATATGTGACTAAAGAAATAAATTTCTTGGGGAAAATTTTGATGTTTCCGTGTGGTGACGGAGTAAGAATACTATTCACCACTCCCTATCTTGCCCGTGGATGTCGTAAAAGACGACTATGGGATATAATATACACATAACATCTGTGCAAGAGAAGGAAAACTCGAAATAAAACCCTATATCAACATGTCTGACCAGCATGCTATAGTAGGTCAAATTCCCTCCCATTGTGGAGGAGGCCCGAGCCCAACAGTGGGACGTATGTGGGCTGCGATGATGATAATGAAATTTTGATGAGCTTTTTTTTAGGAAATTTGAGTCGGATGTTATAATGTATAGGACTTGTGACATTGATGTTACGTTCTAATGTTTGACGAAGAAATAAAATTTCTCCGGGCAAATTTTGGATGAGCTTCGTTTTTAGGAAATATCAGTCGGATCTTATAATGTATGGGTCACTTGTGACATCGATGTTCCAAAATTATCACTAAAGTTTTCCGGCGAGAATTCTGATGACCTTTTTTTTTGGAAAGTCAGTAACGGAACAGAACGGGTAAATTTTATTGCGTGAATTATCATCGATGATCGATTCCGTTTACATCAATGTTACGATATTTTGCCTATAGCCACATCGATGTTTTTCTTCAACATCGATGTTTCCCTTTCAACATCGATGTTCGATTTTTGCCTATAGCAACATTGATGTTTTTCCTTTCAACATCGATGATCATCAATCATCCCTATTGTCCAGTACCTCAATTGCCGGCAGTTATTGAAATCTAACATATTGCGTCATCTTTCATTTTATCCAGTACAGCGAAATAATTTGTCGTCCGCCATATTGCCGCCCATTTTACAAGTGAATAGCTTCTTAATGAGATAATGTTTTTCATCTCGTAAGATTACATAGCCAACTATTATTAGGAAGTATATAGTCAAGCAATTACTTATAGTATGTACGTAAACAGAATATTATTATATTAACTCAATTTGACTTTTTTGTTTCCGTGTAGCGATAAAATAATAATATAATTCGCCACCCCTTCTCTTGCCCGTGGATGTAAAAGGGGTTAAATATGTTTATAACATCTATGCAAAAGAAGAAAAACTGGGACTAAAAATCCTATAGCAACACATGTGACCAGCGTAGTATAGTGGGTGAATTTCCCTTCTATTATGGAGGAGGCTCGAGCTCAACAGTGGGATGTATATGAGCTGAAATGAAGATGATGTTGAATGTGATCCATTCCATTTATCTGAAACCATCCCGCGATTGGACAAACTATCTAGCCATGAAGAAAGGTTTTTTTTACCCGTTGCCCCACAGAATGTTATCAATATCCTTACTAATCCTTACTTCCTTACTAATATTATAAATGCGAAAGTAACTCTGTCTGTCTGTCTGTCTTTCTGTCTGTCTGTCTGTCTGTCTGTCTGTCTGCTACGTTTTCACGTCTAAACCACTGAGCCGATTTTGATGAAATTTGGTACAGAGATGGAATAAAGCTTGAGAAAGGACATAGGCTACTTTTTATTGCGAAAAAATGGGTATAAGGGGTTGAAATAGGGGATGACATTTTGTATGGAAATTCGTCATTTTTGATGATAGAACCATGAATCTTTGTATTAAGGCACTCTATAATCCTTACTTCCTTACTAATATTATAAATGCGAAAGTAACTCTGTCTGTCTGTCTGTCTTTCTGTCTGTCTGTCTGCTACGCTTTCACGTCTAAACCACTGAGCCGATTTTGATGAAATTTGGTACAGAGATGGAATAAAGCTTGAGAAAGGACATAGGCTACTTTTTATTGCGAAAAAATGGGTATAAGGGGTTGAAATAGGGGATGATATTTTGTATGGAAATTCGTCATTTTTGATGATAGAACCATGAATCTTTGTATTAAGGCACTCTATAATAAATAAATAAATATTCGTGCTAGCGTTTTGGAAATTTTATTTATATGGGGATGAAATTCAACCCCTAAAAGACAAAAAGCATACAGCCGAAACCACTGGGCCTAGAAACGTATTTTTTTACACTGTAGTATTTCTTGGGGTACACGAGCTCTAGCAAAGAAATCGCGAAAAAATGGATATAAGGGGTTGAAATAGGGGATGACATTTTGTATGGAAATTCGTCATTTTTGATGATAGAACCATGAATCTTTGTTTTAAGGCACTTGATAATAAATAAATAAATATTCGTTCTAGCGTTTTGGAAATTTCACTTACATGGGGATGAAATTCAACCCCTAAAACACCAAAAAGCATACAGCCAAAATCACTGAGCCTAGAAACGTATTTTTTACACCGTCGTATTTCTTGGAGTACACGAGCACTAGCAAAGGTTTTTTGGTAAATCACCCCCTTAAGGGGGTGAAAACCCCATAATCTTTCACGTCTAAATTACTGAATCGATTTTAATGAAATTTGGTACAGAGATGAACTAAAGCTTAAAACAGGACATAAGCTACTTTTATCCCAAAACATTGGGTGTAAGGGGTAGAAATAGGGGATGACATTTTGTATGGAAATTCGTCATTTTCGACGATAGAACCATGAATCTTTGTATTAAGGCACTTGATAATAAACAAATAAATATTCGTTCTAGCATTTTGAAAAATGCGCTTACGTGGGGATGAAATTCAACCCCTAAAAGACCAAAAAGCATACAAACGAAACCACTGGGCCTAAAACGTATTTTTTTTTACACCGTCGTATTTCTTGGGGTACACGAACACTAGCAAAGAATTTTTGGAAAATCACCCCCTTAAGGGAGTGAAAAGCGTATAGACGAAACTATTGGGGCCAGGCACGTAAAACTTTGTATGCGATTCACTTTCTTTTGTTATATGTGAGCTCTAAGAAAAAAATTTTTGAACCGCAACCCCTAAGGGGGTGAAAATATATAGCTGAAATCATTAGGCCTAGAAACGTAACATTTTGTATGAAGTTGTCTTTCTTGGGGAAAGTGTTCACTAAAAAAGAGTTTTTTGCAATTTTACCCTTAAGGGGGTGAAAAGCGTTTATCCGAAATCAGTGAGCCGAGGAACGGTCATTTTAGTACACGGTCGGCTCTCTTGGATTATCCCAAGATATTTTCTTAGTGCTCACTTACCAAGCACTATGAAAGAACTTCTGGCAGTCTCACCCCTAATGGGCATGAAAAGTGTATAACCTAAAATAATGGTCCTAGGAACGTGAAAGTTCTGTTTTGGGATAGGCGAGTACTAACATTAACCGCGTGGTGACGGAGTAAGAATACAATTCACCATCCCCTATCTTACTCGTGTGTGATCGTACGAGACGACTAAGGGATTTAAAACGCATATAACATCTATGCGAGAGAAGGATAACTCAATATAAAACCCTATACCAACACGTCTGACCAGCGTGGTATAGTAGGTCAATTACCCTTCCATTATGGAGGAGGCCCGAGCCCAACAGCGGGACGTATATGGGCTGAGATGATGATGATGATGAGTACTAATAAAGAATTTTTGGAAATTCAACCCCTAAGAGGGTGAAAAGTGCATAGCCAAAGATGTGTGAAATTTTGTATACCGATCTGTTTTTTGAGGTAAGCGCACTAAGGAATAATTTTAGGCAGCCCTAAAAGGGTGAAACGCATATAGTCGAAGACACCCAGCCTACATATCATCATTATTTTGCTCTTATCCTAATTACTTTGGATCGACGCAATATGTAGGTACTCTTCTCCCATCGTAGATATATCGCAAAGGATCTAGCAACATTTTATGACCGGCTGCCTGACGGACGACATTGTTGGCCAGACGGCATCACCAATTGGTCCAGATCGATCGGTAAATCTTTGTCTTAGTAGTAGGGACACCCCATAAAAAACGGTTCAAATTTTTTTGTTTTTATGTTGTGAGTCACATAGGCATTTTTTACCTCGGCATTCGCATGGGAATGAGGTCTACGTAGATGAAACTGCGGGAATTTAATCGATATAATTTTTTTTCACCAATGGAAAGCTACATTATCAGGGACTAAGGAAAGACATATTTATCATCGTATTTCCACGGGAATCTGAACTACAAGTCTGGAAGTAATATTCAAATGTGAAAGTTTGTGAAGATATTTGGATGTTTGTTACTTAATCACGCGTAAACTGTCGAGATTTGGATGAACATGGACACATAGAGTATTTCTTAAATTAAGAAATAGAATACTTTTTATGCCGATAATATTCTTTGTGATAACAGTTCAATATGCAAGTTAATTTTAACGCGGGCGAAGCCGCGGGCAAAAGCTAGTTAAAAATAAAGCCAAAAAATATAAAACATTCTCTTCTCCACATATTTTAAACAAGACACCAGTATGGCTTGCTCTACAACAGTTCACCGCCTGGCTAGTTACGTATTCGGGTACCTGCTACCCGCTCCCCTGAGAAACGATACCGTAGGTACCGTGGTTATTTTTCAAGCCTAGGTAAAATTTCGACGTTAGCAGAAACAAATTCTTGGACTTTATACTAATAAAATGCATAATTTCGTATGAAACAAATAAGGATGGATAGGGTGATTAATTAAAAATAAAAAATCTATTTAATTTCATTTATTCCAATATCGACCTTGAATTCTTAAATGTCTATACGTAACAAAGTTCAAGCTAGCCTATTATATAATATGACAATCTTCAGTCGCACACCTAGATATTTATATCTTTCGCCTTTGCTCAGACAATTAGGTACACATACATTTTAATTATCTAAGTGTTATAAATCGATTATAACTTGGCCAGAAAAATAAAAAAGTTGTTACCCAAGCGCTGTTCTTATTTTAAATTTGATCGTACAAAGAACTTTACTAATTTGGCGCCAACTGTTTTTTTTTTTTATTTTTCCAACCAGGCTACGGTATAACATCATACATTCACTTATAAATTAGTGTGTCATTATATATGACAGATGGGTTAATGGCGTAATTTGAAATGACGGGGTTAACTTTTATTTAGTTCAAGAATATTGAAAGAGAACCCATCTAGTCACTCGCGAGTAATGTTTTTTTCTTGTAGCTAATATTTTTTGTTTCTTCTTATGACTAATATTTGTTGAAATCGACAATAAATCAATATTAGCCGTTACGAGTGACTACTAAAATATAATAAAATTCCGACAGACATTAATGCAACATCAGTAGATAAACAAAAAGCTTAATCTTTGTAAAAAAAATATTAAGAATTTAACGCCATTCAGTTCAAAGATTACCCACTTTATGTCAATAAATAAAAAAGCTTCTTCCCACACTTACAAGCATTTATAAACTATTTTTATATTTATTTATGGCAGTGATTCGTTTGTGGGTGAACATTTTACATGGAAAAATGATCACCGACAATGCCTAAGTACAAATAATTGTTAATTGATCAATACATTCATAACGTTACGTGTATTGGAATGTAATTAAAAGTAGTTCATACATCAGTATATATTTTGTTACCATACTTGATAGGCATTCATTTTTAATACCGTTATGACAACTGAAGACATTTAAATGTGGACTTTCTAACATACATATAGACAGTAAATTATTAGACAAAATAATTAGTATTTATAGCGATTCTATATTACGTAAAAGTCTCAGGTTTGCTATGCATCCTAATCGAGTAGAATAAAATTACCTAAATGTATTATGGGCTGCGTAGGAAAGATGTGATTGTGATGACGGAGTATCGTAAAAGAGGGGAGGGAATGTGATATATATCACAGCAAGAGAAGGGAAACTGAATAAAACCTTTTACCAATCCCAATCCGTCTCAATAGTGTGGTAGATCAATTCCTTTCCCACTGTGGAGGAGGTTCCAGCCCAATATTAGTACATATATGAACTGAAATAAAAAGCAAAAATCTAAACTGATCTTTTAAATAGTCAGGTGTAAATAGGCTTGAATTTTTTTATGATACCGTCTCGATGTTGGCGCGATAGAACCAGTGTATTACAGAATAGAGCCAATGCAAAACGAGTCTTCTATCATGACGAGTTGTTTGAATTCAAATACTTACGTTGATAAGCATTACATACATAAAAAGTTTGCTATACTCATAAGACGACAATGTGATTTCGTAGATAGAACTTTGGCTGTTACAGTAGATATTCCCGAAACAGGTCACGCTTACAAAAAAAAATTGGGCGTTTTGGACAAAACTTTACTTTAAATCTTCTTTAACAGTTGACAAGTATAATTTTTGTTTTCATTATCCGTTTTCAATGACAATAAGATGATATTTTGATTGTGCGTGTTTTTCTTTTAAATAAAGTATACATTTTATCATATTACTTTTAGAATTGTCATAAGCAGTTCCATTGGTGACGAAGTAAGAATATAATTCACCGCATTTTTTTTGCCCATTGTGCCTTGCTGGGTCTCATAAAAGACAACTAAGCGATATCTCTAAGTAATATAAATATGCATATAACATGTACGCGGAAGAAGGAAGACTCGAAATGAAAGAATCCCTATACCAAAATGTTTGACCAGCTTGGTACTGAAGGTTAATTTTCCCTCATATTCTGGAGGAGGCTCAACAGTAGGACTTATAAAAGCTAAAGTGACTTGAAACTTAAGTAAAGTTTCTATAACTTTGTTTTAGCCATACACAAACTTACAACATGAAATAATATTAGTTGAAGATGATTTAATTTAACAACTGAATGTCTAAATAAAAAAGTATCGGTGATACTAACATCATTATCATCTCATATACAGCTAGCTTCGAGCCTCTTCAACAGTAGGAGAGAAATTGATCCACGCTGGTCAGATGGTTTGGATGTAGGGTTTTATATCCATTAGCTTTTTGTATGGATGTTACATATATTTCTTAGTAGTTTTTACGACAAAAACATCCAAGGATAAAATAGGGGTTGGTGAATTGCATAATCATCACACGAAAATCTACACAGTAATACTTTATTGACTACTATGAACTCTGTATAATATAGGCCTGTTCCGAAAGTTAAATTTTACGCTGTATATAAATTCGGATGAACCTTCAAGTTCAGCATCACTTGACGCCGCCTCCTAGCAATGAAATCATCATATTCCTTCATATACGTCGTACTACCGAGCTGGAACCTTGTCTACAATGTAAAAAGAAATCGATCTAACACATCACGTAGATCAAAGGGGTCTTAGAATAATAACGTACAGAAGGTAATTTCACGCACAAAAAGTGAAGCATTTCCATTGGAACCTAATGGAGCTTACGCCGGAACCGTTCCATAATGTACAAGGTCACTGTACTGCACGTAGGTACGCAACTCTTAAAAAATAAATAGGTAATTATGACGGCTTGTGCATTCAAATGGTGTCACAACACATTTGAAAAACATAAAAAGTATATTAACGTTACTTTTAAAAGTATTCGGACGATTTATATTAATAAATACAAAATTTGATTTCATAATTTGTATAGTGGTGTGCTTGTGTACATGGGTAATCGCCTGCGCGCATGTAGTATTATTTTCTTCATATTTTTGATGGCTTACGTATGGACACTATCCTTCTATACGTTATTATTCTAAGAAAGGGGTTTTATTTTCAGTTTTCCTTCTATCAGTATCTACTAGCGTTCCTTGGACATCTTTTAAGATCACCTACGGAAAGGAAAATGCTATTATTGACCCACTACATTTTTACTCGGCAACTACACGAAATTTAACTAATTACCTACTGATTAACCTGTTGCATGATGTATTTCCTTTGGTGCGGGAATAAGAACATAAGTGTATCGCCGTCATTTTCTTTCACCCATTAAAAGAAAGAAAACTTGAAACTAATTTGTTTGAAAGATACCCTTATTCCGTATTTATATTTATGTTAATTTTCTTTTTTATTTCTCACGTAAAATTGATATCGTGAGAAACATTTCTACAATAGCCCTGATGAAACTAGTTGTTAAACAACGGCGGAGTATTTTTTTATCAGTAGTTAAACCCGGACTCAATAGCCGTACCTATTTAAATTTCTAACCTAGAATGACAAATTTTTATTGGATGGACTTAGGCCCAAGATATTATGAGGCCCAAAGATGTTATGTTATGTGAATATTAGATGCCATTGAACTTGAAAATACATGAAAAAAGGTAATATGTTTAAATAATTTAAAAATGTTAAACTACCCACAGTTTAAATAACAAATTTGAACTTATCACAAATTTGCTTGAGGGTTAAAGGAAATTAAGATATACAATTTAATCATTACATTTTACTAGACACATAATTAAAAATACATACGACATAAATTACGTAACAAGCTTGTTTGGGTATCAAAATTATAAAAAAATAACCTACTTAACCTAATCACACAACAACATGTCAATAATAACAAAAAGAAAATATTGGGAGCTACCGACGAAATAAGAATAATATTACAAAAATAAAAAAAAAAGATTAGCTAAATCAAATGTCCTAAACGTTTTCAGAACGTTTCATCTGATAAACTTAAGTAAATTACTTACATAAAGTGTCATACAAATGTATTTATATGTTGAAAAATAAAAATGTTTTATTAAAATACTATTTGTTGATCTAGTCCAAAAATTTCCAAGGAAGTTTAACAAATGGTTTATTGGTCCGATGTAAATAAATAAAAAAAATTGTGTGTGCTTATTAAGACTACACGATAGAAGTGAAAACTTCATCAAGGCGAGGTTAGGAATACGAAATACATTTTTTTTTGTTCCACATTCATAGATTAATAACGTTTACATATAATTATAATTCTGTATAATTTATATTTGAATTTTTTAATTGTTCGTGTTTCCTATCGTTTGCCAATGATACTTAGTCGAAGGGAACCGACATCACTCGAATGAGCTTTACACAGCCGAGCGTGACGCCTCAGTCATATTCAATACATTAGAAACTCGATTAACCGCACTAATTGTTGTCGTTAGTCATTCGGATAATCGAAAATCCGGATAATCGAATGTATGAAAAACAGCCTTAGGTTTTGTGCATACGTAGTATGAATAAAATTTTATGTGTTTATTAAAAGACGAATACATATCCCGCGGGGCACGTACGTTAAAGCAGAGTAACAATTACTAACTAAAACAGTAACGAAACGCGTGTGGCAGGGATCCCACGGAGCGCGGGCGGGTCATGCCATCTCAGACACGTTCATGCTTGAATAAATTCGATTTGTACAGGTACAATGCAAGGACACGATATCGAACAGAAAGTATCGATACTGTACTCATAGTAGTATCGAAGAAAAAGTATCGTACTTATTAAAGTATTGAAACAAAAGTATCGATACTTCAAAGTATCGAGTACTGAGTACTTTTCCTAGAATCTATATGATGCAATAAACATGAGCCATAAGGTCAAGTTTAACATGAATAATTTCTACTATTTATTCGATACGATACCTGCCAAAAAGTATCGAGTACAAAAGTATCGTTATCAAAAGAAAAGTATTCGATACCTTTTTTTTTTTTTTTGTGGGTGCGCTGCGTTCGGCGCGCCTCCGCACCACTCCGTCCGGGGCGACAGAGGGGCTTAAGCACGCAACTCCCGCAACCCACCCGAAAACCACCTCGCCTTCGTCGTTGGGCCGACCACCGGAGCAGGTTTACTTGTCGTCAGTGGTCGGCCCGACGGAATACCTAAAAGTATCGACACTTTTTTCGTGTCCCTAGTACAATGCATAGGTTGCGGTTTGTAGTCCGGATAATCGCGAATCCGGATAATCGCGAATCCGTATAACTGAGGGCCGGATAATCGAGTTTCTACTGTACTCACAAAATAAAGAGCACAGAGCGCTTAGTGAAGTTTTCACTTTAAAAAAATCATTAATTAGATGTAGTTACTAATATTATTTACTAAGACTATATAGTTAGGCATATGTCAAATTGTGAATATGTCCAAACAACGGTTTGATTACAGGATACATTTATAATATTACAATTCGTTGATATGCATAATTATAAGACACCTTGTATATTCACTTAATTATTAACAATAAAATAGTTAAATTATTGAATATTTTTTTAAGTTCACACTCAACGTTATCACTGTACATATTTACAACTATGCTATATTTCGATTAAGACTTGCATATATTTCTATGAAATTAATTACTTATGTACGCCTTAAGATTACCATTGTGAGTGTGATCGAACGATATATTTAGACTGATGGAATCCTTACTAATATTATAAATGCAAAAATAAGTTTGTTTGTTACGCTTTCACGCTTAAACCACTGAACCGAATTCAAAAATTCTTTCACCAATGGAAAGCTACTAGGGAGCAACATAGGCTATATTTTATCGCGATATTCCCACAGGAACAGGAACTACGCGGGTAATGCGACTGAAACCGAAGCGAGGGCGGGTTGCTAGTTGAATATAAAAAAATACTCACTTCTGTACGTATGTGATTAAAAACTTCTAAACAGCTGGACAGATTGGGATTTTTTTTGTGGGTCAGATAAAATCAATAATGGTTTACATTAACAATTAGACCTGTTAGGTGGCGCTGCCGTAGATTTTAAGGAATTCAATTGGGTTCAATATAAAGTATAATAAAATAGGAATACAGTCAAGTATTTCAGTGTTATTTCTGTGTGGTTACGGATTAAGAATATAATTCACCACCCCTATATTATCCGTGGGTATCGTAAAGGGAATGAGGAATATAATACGCATAAGAGAAGAAAACTTGAAATGAAGCCCTGTAGTAACTCGAGTGGCCAGTGTGGTATAGACCTACTAAGGTCAATTTGCCTCTCATTGTGGAGTAGGCTCGAGCTCAGAAATGAAACCTATAGGAGCTGTAATGATGATGATGATGACAGTCAAATAATGCGTGTGATAAAGCGATAAGATATGATTGTAAAAATAAAAAGGGTAGCTCGTGAGCATTTTTTTTTTGGAACTTATAATACCGACTGCAAACACCAACACCCTTGCCGAATATGGGGATTATGAAATTATCCAATACGGGGAAGTGAACACCGATAGTGTAATCATCATTTCAGCTCATATACGTCCCACTGTTGGGCTCGAGCCTCCTCCACAATAGGAGGGAAGTTGACCTACTATACCATGCTGGTCAGCTGGTTTAATTTTATTTATTTATAACTTTTGCACAAACAAACGCACAAGACGGACTTAATGCCATAGGCATTCTCTACCAGCCGACCTAGGGTGGAGCTGAAATAATGTCAGGCAGGTGCAATACAAGGTGGTTAACGATGTCGCGTAATAAATTATTTATATATAATTACTATTACACAATACATATATACTCTATAGATATATATATAAATACATATCTATACCAATAAATAAAATTGGAGTGTCTGTTTGTAATTTCAAAATAATAGGCTATTTTCATGCTCACACGGTTATTTGCACGACACCTATGCCTAAAATAGCAATTAAAAAATTTTTGTCTGTCTGTCTGTCTGTTTGTTCCGGGTAATCTTCAAAACGGCTGGACCGATTCAAAAATTCTTTCACCAATGGAAAGCTATAATATCAGGGCGTAAACTAGGCTATATTTTATCCCGGTATTCCCACGGAAACGGGAACTACGCGGGTAAAACGACTATAACCTATAACCGAAGCGAAGCAAGCGGCGGATTGCTAGTATAAAAATATAAATAATGATAATGATATTTGATTGAGTGGATGTGAGCCGTTAATTTAAGTTTCCCTTCCTTATATAGATGCCATCTACAGTTTTATACCCGTATATTAGCAGTTTTTTTTACTATGCATACCATGCTGGTTAGACAGGTTGGTATAAGGTTTCATTTCAAGTTTTACTTTCCTTACATATATGTTATATGCGTATCATATCCCTTAGTCGTCTTTTACGACATCCACGGCCAAGAGAGGTAGTGGTGAATTGCATTCTTACTCCGTCACCACACGGGTATAGTGTAATAATGATAGTAAATAAATCATCATCATCACTGCTTTTACTTCAATTCCAACGCTGCGTCGTCTGATTTGTGGTCGCCGCTCGAGAACCTGCCTTCCCCAACGGTTTTCAACTCGACGAGCGATGTGGCCTGCCCATTGGCATTTCAACTTGCTAATTCTGTAGGCTATGTCGGTTACACCCATCCTTCTACGGTTTTCCGTATTTCGGATTTTATCACGTACAAAAATTTAGAATATACCCCTCACAATAGCAGGTTAAGCGACTTTGAGCCTTTTTATGTGGACGATATTTAGAGACTACTTTTCATATATCTAATATCGAAATTATTTTTGCTTCATTTAAAATTAAATATAAACCATAATCCTTGAAACTAATCAATAATCACTAACATATATCATACTACCACAGTTTGATTGATATAAAGGCGTACACAAGTGAACTTAACAATTTAAAAGTTTCCTATTAAAAATAATGAATACAAGTTTAGTTTATACATATTTCATAGTTGCATAGTTCGGTAAACTTGCAAATAAAATAATTTGTTAATTAAACAAAATAAAAAAAATAATAAAAATCAAGAATATTTTGACACCCCCATATTAAAGTACAAATGCTTTAATTTATAAATATGACTTAAAATAATTATCCCACAAAATGGCACGTCTCTAAAACAATTATAAGGTAGGAACCATTCTTCGAGTCTGCCCATTAATAAAAAAAAATATTAAAAAAATAATAATTGCAAGCTCATGTCTGGTCTTTTTAATAAAATTTTAATACTACTGTAAATACATTAAACAAAAAAGTAGGCGACTTTAGAACCGGCCATATGCAAACTAATGCGATGTCTGTCGAAGACTAACCTCAAAGTCACCTGTCGGACAACCTGTAAAATTTGCTTTTAACATGTATAATTTGATAGTTTAAAGCAGAATCTGCTCACAAGTAATTAGACAGATAACTCTGAATAAATTACGTGGACTGACTTGGTTTGCACATTCAAAACCGGCTTGAGGAGAAACTGTCCCATACCATCAACACGAACTAAGCTAAGGCCGTTATTGTTAATATAAAAACTAAACGATTAATACGTATAAAAAGTCTTACACACAATTGTCACGCAAAGTCATGTCCTATTTTTTTATATAAAAATTACATACAAGAAATAATTTAGGCGTATCTACAAAGATGCCTAACGTTATATATCAGTCATTTTCTTAAAACGCATTAACATTTTTGTTCTATACATATATATGCGTTGTTTAAACGCACTAAAAGACGCTTCATTAATTATATGAATCCAGTTATACCTTATAGTACATTAATCAGTTCTTCAACCCACTTTTTCGTAGCTGCAACAGCAATTTACAAATACCTTCGCACTTTTTTCTTAAATTGACAGATGAAAATTATTAAAGATATAAAAAAAATGCTGTTTCAAAGTTGACACTAGCCGCAACATACAAAATCACTGGCTATTATTTTTCATGTATGGATTTAATGCACAATGTGTTATCAAAAATGTTACCTCGTTTAATCAATTAAAAAAGTCAAAATAATGCTTCTTAAGCCCGTTGACGGATTAAGTAAACGTTTTATATTTACACATATTCAAATTAAGAATGACATAATAAAACGCAAACGTCACCGCCAACCGCCATCTGGCAAATTGCCTCCATTTTCAGTGTCAAATTAACCGTTAAATTCAAAAAAATAAAATCATTGGAATAAAACAATTATCACAGGAATTAAAATTAAAAGGGTGTTTTTGCGGTGGGGTTTTGTCACTGTCACTGAATAAGGCATCTCGAAGCTTGGTCACCATGGCCTAAGCCGTACAGTCAGGGTGTGGCTACACGAGCCAAGCGTGGCGCTAGCACCAGGATTCTTCGTGGGGTCGTTCGTCATCCGAATCACCATACATATCCGCTAGTTTGCGGAATCGTGGACCAAATGTAGACAAATAGTTGAATTTTAGATCGCCATCGTCCGTACCTATAGGATAAAAAAAAACAACATAATTTATATAGAAAGTCAAGATTTTTAATATCTAAGTATTTTATTTTTAGGATCTTCTTAATAAAATATAGAAAAACCTTAATGCATTAGAAAAATTATAAAAACACTATAGAATTATGCTACACATAATTGTAATCTTTAGCTGAGATCGGTACTGTATGTTTTGTTATAGGGGAGATAAATTCAAGAGTAAAAAGATTTAAAAAAAAAATGATTTCTTTTATATCATAAATATATAGGTATACTTACAACTAGCTAACGAAGACAATGAACCGCTAGTGTTGCCATCCCCTTCGTACGCATAATGACGGACGTCGTCATATGGGGTTATATCTGGATCTCTATCAAGGACCGACTTCTTGTCGTCTAGGAAACCTGAGATATCTGGCGCTGCTCCCACCAAGCCTAAAGAGAATACATATAAAATAAAGTAACTGACATCTAAAGATTCAATTTCGGTCTGGTGACGGAGTTAGAATACAATTCACCACCCCATCTCGTCATAAAAGACTGATATATGCATATAATATTTATGTAAGGGAAGGAAAACTCGAAACAAAACCCTATACCAACACGTCTGATCAGGATGGTGTAGTAGGTCAAACTCCCTCCCATAGCGGAGGAGGCCCGAGCCCAACAGTGGGATGTGTATGGGCTGAGATGATGATGATGAAGTATTTTTCTATGGATATACAGGATGTATCAGGTTATGGGGCAACTGGTCAAAAGGGAGCTAGGCAATGGTGGTAGGAACCCATAAAAAAAATTTGAACGAAAAATATAGATTCGTTAAGAAATTAGAGACATGTAAAGTTTTCAATTTTGTCATCGCTTTTTCATGTAAATCTGATTGAAATGTATAAAGTCAATGATACTTAATACGCAACATATTCATACTTTGTTAAATATTCATTAGAAATTGAATAAATCAATGATTACGTTCACATAAGCAAACTTCGCTTTAAAACAGCTGATCGGCCTATGACCTATACACCTACATGTCATTGAAGCGTTTGCGCAATTCTAGGTATAAATTACCATTAAACTACAACATACTCGAACAGTTGTCCCATAACCTGATGCACCCTGTATATATATATATATAACAGTATAAATTGCTCCATTCTAAAGTTTCTACAAGCTACGTTAACTGAAGAGATTACAGTAATTATTCAATAAAGACACCAAGTATATTGGTGAAACAAAATAGATCGTAAGTCAACTTGTCAAGTAATCCAGACTCAAATCGCACATAATTTTATCCTGCGTGGGACTCAAACTCCTGACACTGGCACTGTAAGATGTTATCTGAACCACTGCGCCTTCTGTGCTCGTATATGAGCCGAGATGATGATATAGCCAAAAACTTCCAGCAATTTCTTAACTGGGCTGATACGGATCAGCTTAGCAACTTTATAGTTGGTGATCCACGCCAAAGAAATTAAAGGCGATAGGTGAACCGTGACGTCATATAGAATTTTCACTTTAGATATTTTATGGAGTTCAACAGGAATCAAATAAGCTGAGGGCTGAGTGATCTTAACGATACAGAATAAGAATTTCATAAAATATATATTTTTTTAAACATCTTCATCATTCGTTTGTGACGTCCTATTCGGTTCAGTGAAATTACATGTCACAAATATACGCCTAATCGTGTTCTTTCGCTTTTAACATTCAAATTTATATGTTTACCTCATTAATATGTCGTCTTTTCCAAGACATTATTCATTTTAAGTATAAATTAATGTCAAAGTCTTTTAGTTAAATTTTTACATTTCAAGTAGTATCTGTGTGGTGACGGAGTAAGAATACAAGTCACCACTCCCTACCTTGCCCGTAGATGTCGTAAAAGACGACTAAGGGATACGCATATATCTTCTATGCAAAAGAAGAAAAACTCGAAATAACACCTGTCTGACCAGCATAGTAAATTCAATTTCCAGGAGGAGGCTCCAGCCCAATAGTGGGACGTATATGAGCTGCAATGATGAAATGAATGATGAAGCATAGCAATAGTATTTATGTCTCCATGTTCTTAGCTCAAACACATGCCACTGCCGCTGGGCTCGAGCCGTCTCCACATTGCAAGCGAAATTGACCTACAATGCCACTCTATTCAAACGGGTTGGCAAAGAGTTTTATTTCGAGTTTCACTTCTCATGCATAGATGTTATCTACATATCCCTAAGTTATCTTTTACTTCACTCACGGGCAAGAAAGGGGGGTGGTGAATTGTATTCTTACTCCGTCACCACACGAAAGAGCTTAAAAATATATAATTAACTAAATGTACAGCGTGTACCTTACATAATCAAATTAAAATTTCTAACACTGCTGAAAGGTCTATAGAAATATCTTGTACCAAAATTATCTAGTTAATAATTTTAAAAAGTTGTCAACTTACAAGACTCACCTCTGCCCTGCATGAAAGTATCAGTATCAGGCAAAGGTCCATCGTACATCTGTCTTAAGACATGAAGGTCGTATCCCGCATCACCTTCGCCGCCTCCTTCATCTTCGTAAGCAATTATGTTTTCTCTGATATCATCTAACTCTTTCTCTGCCCATGCGTCCGCTCTCTTACGATGTACTACTACGGCCAGGAGAAGAACTGTTGAAGAAAAAGAATATTAATTACACATTATTCATGGAGTAAGAGTACAGTTCACCACCCCCTCTCTTACCCATCATCATTTCAGCTCGTATATGTGCCACTGTTGGAATCAAGCCTCCTCCACAATAGGAGGAAAATTAACCTTGCTATACCATGCTGATAGATAGAATTTCGGATTTCTCTGCGAGATAGAATCCGAAATACGGAAACCCGCAGAAGAACGGGTGTAACCGACATAGCACGAAGAATTAGCACGCTGAAGTGGCAATGGCCAGGCCACATCGCTCGACGAACCGACAACCGCTGGGGAAGAAAGGTTCTCGAGTGGCGACCACGTATTGGACGACGCAGTGTAGGACGCCCCCCCACTAGGTGGACGGACGACCTGGTGAAAGTTGCTGGGCGTCGTTGGATGCAGGCGGCACAGGACCGCACTCTGTGGCGTAACATGACGGAGACCTACGTCCAGCAGTGGACGGTGATAGGCTGAAATGATGATGATGATACCATACTGGTCAGACAGGTGGGTACAGGGTTTTATTTCGAATTTTCCTTATCTTGGACAGACATCACATTTCCTTCCCATTCTGGAGGAGGCCCATGCTCAATATTGGGACTTATATGAGCTGAGATGATGAGATAACAAAGAAATAATTTGTGTTCTACAAATTGTTGATCCGAGTCCGAGTGTGATTTGTGTCTGTTAAATGATTAAGAACTAGTGGTCGCCGTGTTGTTGAAATTCGGCCATAATTCATTTTAATAAATTTTTCTGTTACACAATTTTCTTTAATTTTATTTATGTATAATTGTAAATTGAGCAAGCTGTATTTCACTAATAACTAATATATAAGCACAAATCTCTATTAGATATTGTCATCATAATTATGATTGTTTGACATTCAGTTCGACCAAAGATTTTAACCGTAAACAAAAGTGTATACGCGTTGCTAAGCAACACACTCACACGAACGTGTGTGCATGTGTGTAGCGATTGCGTGGTAGTGTGCGTAATGCCTTTTTTAATGAATTTAATGCATTTCTAATCCATCATTATATGAAATTTCAGTTTTATGCACTTGTCCTCATTATATACATCAACTGTGCCAAATTTCATACTTGTCCGTCCACATAATTTTCTCAAAAAGGGGTACAAAGTTTTTGCTTCACCTATTTATCTATACCAATAAATAAAATTGGAGTGTCTGTTTGTAATGTCCAAATAATAGACTTTTTTCATGCTCACACAGTTATCTGCACGACACCTATACCTAAAATAGCAATTAAAAAATTTTTGTCTGTCTGTCTGTCTGTTTGTTCCGGGTAATCTTCAAAACGGCTGGACCGATTTCAAAAATTCTTTCACCAATGGAAAGTTATAATATCAGGGCGTAAACTAGGCTATATTTTATCCCGGTATTCCCACGGGAACGGGAACTACGCGGGTAAAACGACTATAACCTATAAACGAAGCGAAGCGAGGGCGGGTTGCTAGTATATAGATATATTTGTCACTACCCTTGCTCATGGGAGTCGTAAAAAACGGCTAAGGGTTCTCCAGGAGAGGGGGCAGCTCTTGCCTGGGACATTTATAACATTTTACTGCAATCGCTAACCCGCCTACCAAGCGTGGCGATTACGGCATTATCCCCTCATGACGACATGAGGGAGGCCTACGTCCAGCAATGGACGGCGATAGGCTGAAACGAATGAATGAATCAATTAAATTATATTTTTGTAAAGTCCTCCGAAATACAAAAATATAAACAAAATAAATACCTCGCAGTTCTTTGGCATCGTATAACGTTGTTTTTGATTTATATTTTGATAACGATTGACCTTGCCTAAATATAATAACATTTTATATTGTATACCTCAATTTTAATGCTAACATAAAGAACATTTTGTGTAAACAGAAACCATACGTACCAGTTTTTATACATACAAGAATAAAGGAAACGGAACAATAATATTCGAAATAACAGTACATTTAAAATTGTCTCAGTAAATATTTTATTATCGCTATGTTTCTTGCTATCGTGACGTTTGAAATACTCAAATGTTTCAATATTTTAAGGCAACTAATATAAATATTGATTTTATGTAATATATATATATATATATATATATATATATATATCTATATATATATATAAAATTTCAATAGCCTTTTTCGTAAATTTCCTTGTACAAACTCGCGAAAAACCCATCCCTACTAATATTATAAATGGGAAAGTAAGTTTGACTGTTTGTTACGCTATCACGCTTAAACCACCGAACCGATTTCATTAATTTTTTCACCAATGGAAAGCTAAAGTGTCTGGGAGTAACATAGGCGGTATCCCCGGTATTCCCACGGGAACTAAGCAGGTAAGGCGACTGAAACCGAAGCGAAGCGAGGGCGGGTTGCTATTGAATACAAGTATGACAAATCTTTACCAAAAAACTTTGTTTAATAAACGTATTTGCATATATTAGAATTTTTTTGTTCAGTGTCAGCTCCGAATAGTAACAACCCTTACATCGCTCGTGGGTGTCGTAAAAGACGACTTTAGAGTTTTGCATAAATCTGGGCAAACTCCTCTAATGCTATCTGGTCAACAACTACATTCCTAAGGAAACTTAACGCCGCACATAATATTGGCAAAACTTTCGCTGGTTTCGACTTTTGAAATTGATGATAATTTTCATTAGAAACTTATAAAAATATGGTTATTAATTAAAACAATTGCTCAAATTTTATTTCTAATAATCTATGCCAATAAATAAAATTGGAGTGTCTGTTTGTAATGTCAAAATAATAGGCTTTTTTCATGCTCACACGGTTATTTGCACGACACCTATGCCTAAAATAGCAATTAAAAAATGTTTGTCTGTCTGTCTGTTTGTTCCGGGTAATCTTCAAAACGGCTGGACCGATTTCAAAAATTCTTTCACCAATGGAAAGCTATAATAATATCAGGGCGTAAACTAATATATATTTTATCCCGGTATTCCCACGGGAACGGGAACTACGCGGGTAAAACGACTATAACCTGTAACCGAAGCGAAGCGAGGGCGGGTTGCTAGTCTATACCAATAAATAAAATTGGAGTGTCTCTTTGTAATGTCAAAATAATAGGCTTTTTTCAAGCTCACACGGTTATTTGCACGACACCTATGCCTAAAATAGCAATTAAAAACTGTTTGTCTGTTTGTTCCGGGTAATCTTCAAAACGGCTGGACCGATTTCAAAAATTCTTTCACCAATGGAAAGCTATAATATCAGGGCGTAAACTAGGCTATATTTTATCACGGGATTCCCACGGGAACGGGAACTACGCGGGTAAAACGACTATAACCTATAACCGAAGCGAAGCGAGGGCGGATTGCTAGTCTATACCAATAAATAAAATTGGAGTGTCTGTTTGTAATGTCAAAATAATAGGCTTTTTTCATGCTCACACGGTTATTTGCACGACACCTATGCCCAAAATAGCAATTAAAAAATTTTTGTCTGTCTGTCTGTTTGTTCCGGGTAATCTTCAAAACGGCTGGACCGATTTCAAAAATTCTTTCACCAATGGAAAGCTATAATATCAGGGCGTAAACTAGGCTATATTTTATCCCGGTATTCTCACGGGAACGGGAACTACGCGGGTAAAACGACTATAACCTATAACCGAAGCGAAGCGAGGGCGGGTTGCTAGTATAACATAAAGTTAAATACAGATTGTAATAAATATTTAGTATTACCATAAACAAAAATGTACTTACTGGCTAATATAACGATGCACGCTAATATAGCGACGAGGAAATTTGTGTCGATACCGAAAGTAACCGCTGTGAACATTGAACGTTGGCAACTCGGGTCAGCATTCTTGTGTAGCGACGGTTGTCCTAGGTTGTACATCTGTTAGGAACAGTTTAAAATAAATCAAATTATCGCAGAAAATGTTTTCTTCTTTTCGGCAGTTACACTCCTAGACGCAAGTCTTAATGGGGGCTAAATCTTTATACTGTTGTATGTATATTATAATTTCTTTATTATCCTTTACCATACCTACAGGCACAATAGGTGTTGTTGAATTGTATTCTTACTCCGTCACTAAACGGACAACAAAATATGTTAAGCAGAAAAACTAACAATACGTATCTATACTTTTGTTTACGTGCAGAGATGAAATAAGATTGCAATGGTTCGCTTCATTGACAGTGGATTGTGTAAGAATTTATTCTAGAGATTTCAGCAGATGTCAAGAGAAAATCAACTTGAAATAGAACTGGTAAACCGTATGGGAATCGTGATTTAGTAGACTAATTACTATCCCTCATCTGAAGCAGGAACGTACTCAACAGCGGGTTCCGCATATGTGTTAAGAAAAGAAAATTCTAATGTCATCGGGACCTTGAAGCCCGGAAAAAAAAGCAACTAAAGGCTGTATAATAGAGCTATAACTTCATGTACATTTGCTGCTGGTCTAGATATCAAGCTAATATTTGTCGTGTATAAAAGTTATCGAAAATAAAAAGAAAATATTAAAAAAAAACAACAAATCTTACCCGTTATGTCGTAAAAGACAGGTAAGGCATATAATATGCGTACAAGAGAACGAGCCGTGCTGTCGTGGTGACGTGGTTCTTCGTGTGGTGACGAAGTAAGAATACAATTCACCACTCCCTATCGTGCCCGTGGATGTCGTAAATGACTACTAAATAATATAACATGCATATAACATCTGTACAAGAAGGAAAACTCGACATAAAACGCTACTGACCAGCATTTCCCTACTATCGCGCAAGGTGCTCGAGTCCAGCAATATGATGTATATAATCCGATACTATGATGAATAAAGATGATAATCACAAAAAAAAATGTATTGAGCAATGCTTTTTCAGTATTCTGTGGAAGATTTTTACAATAATTTAGGTATTAACTTACATAATCGTTGTAGGTAAAGTTGCTAATGCAACCGACGAAATTCTGATTTGTAGGAATATGTCTCCAGCCAAAGGTCTTCGCTAAATTCAGTAGGTCTATACTAGCTCCGCCCAACTGGAGTGGTCCGTTCACTATAGAACAAAATCATAAACTTTTATTTATGTTTTTTTACAAATTACTTATTAATATAAAATGAGAAAAGCTGAGGTCATATTATTATTTTTAAGCGTAATTTTTAATTATTTGCATAGTTATTATAGGTACAGTACAGATAAGTATGTGAATTTTATTCCAAATTTGATAATTCACGATTTAGCGAATCTTATTATTTGCTATAAACCATGATTTTGATAAAAAAACTATGATTTAAAAACTATTAAATAATTATTCTTTTACGCTAAAATATTCATCTTTATATCATCATCAATATATTATCTTTATTGAAGATTACAATAGCAGATTATAATAGTCACTAAATATGTATTTGAATAGTTATAAAGCCGTCTTTTTTTTTTTTTGGGGGTGGGGTGCGTCGCGGTCGCCGCGCTCCTCGAACCACTCCGTCTGGGGCGACAGAGGGGCGTAAGCACGCACACCCGCAACCCACCCCACGTGCACGTCGCCTTCGTCGTTGGGCCGACCACCGGAACAGGGTTACTTGTCATCAGTGGTCGGCCCGACGGAAACGTCCCCCCTTCGGGGAGAACGTCGGTCGTTCCTCACGGGGTCGGCCTCTCAGCGGGTGACGGACTAATTCCCTGATCACGTCACCCGCGGCCTCGGCTAGGGCGGCATGAGACGCAAGTACTCGCGCCTACGCCGCCCCAGTCGCCGGCGGTGGATCGCAGCATCGAGGCTGCGATCCACCCCCTCCTTCTGCAGGATCACTGCCTCGCAGAAGGCTGCGACCGCGTCCCAATTCCCGATGCTGCCGACCATCGTCCTGGCGATAGTCGGCAGGCGTCAAGTCGGCACCGATGATTGCGACGAGTTTACAGCGCTGCGCTGCTCAAGCGGCGCAGGCCTCGAGCCTATGCTTTTTTTTTTTTTATGGGCGGGCTATGGTAAGCGTACGCGCGGTCCAGTCCATCCGGGGCGATGAAAGGACGGCGCGCGGGACGATAACCCACCCGTACCCACGTCACCTCGTTGGTGGGCCGACCACCGGAGCAGATGTGACTTGTCGTCAGTGGTCGGCCTGACGGAATACTCTTTCGGGTAACCTCACCTCTCGACGTCCTGGGACGTCGGTCACCGTCGCGTGGTCAGCCTCTCCGCGGGTGATAGACAATTCTCCGGTCCGATCACCCGCGGCCTCGGCTAGGGCGGCATTAGGCGCAGATACTCGCACCTGTGCCGCCCGAGTCGCCGGCGGCGGAACGTGTCGCCGAATAGGAGCTCTACTCGCAAACGATCCGCCGCCTCCTTCAGTGAGATTACGGCCTCACAGAAGGCGGCGACCGCGTCCCAGTTCCTCACGCTGTCGAGGCCGACCATCGCCAGGGAGATCCCTGGCGATGGTCGGCAGCGCCAGGTCGGCACCGATAATTGCGACGAGTTCACGGCGATCCCCCTCCCATGCAGCACACTCCTCGAGCGTGTGCTGCGCCGTGTCCTCGTCGCAACTGCAGTGGTGGCAAGATGGTGTGCTCTCCCTCCTAACGACCTTGTGCAGGTATTTGGCGAAGCACCCATGCCCCGTCAACACCTGCACTAGTCGGAAGGAAAGCACCCCGTGACGCCTTTCCAACCACTGCATCAGCATCGGCCGGAGGGCCTCCACGATTCGCACCCCGAACCGAGGCCTCTCCAGCCGGACTGCCCAACGGGCAATGACGTCTCGGCGGGCGTCGACGCGCCAGGCGGTGAGCTCCCTCAACGAGACCACACCGCCCTCCGCTCGCACCCCCGTCACCCGCCGATACAATCCGGCGAAAATTTCCGCTTCCAGGTCCCACGGAGGAGCCCCAGCCAATAGGCACGCTGCCTCCGTCACCACCGTGCGGTATCCGCGGATGGCCCTGACCGCCATGGCCCTCTGTGGTCGCCACAGAAGAACCCTGAGTGGGACGGTCATGGACCCCGCCCACACCGGTGCGTTATAAAGTCGTAAAAGTAGACCTATAGATCTCAATCTACTTATAGACCTCCGTCAATTAATTTTCTCCTAACAAAAATTTCGAACCATAATTATCAGTCAAGAATTTCTTTAGTAAAAGTTACTGTAACGAGCAAGACAATATATAACAATCCTTACTGCGTCGCTTAAGTTCCAAAGTGAAGACAAAATGCAAACAATTTACCTATTTCCAAGACGTAAATAGAACTCTTGAAATAGTTACGCTTGTTGACTACAAGTTTCACTGTCAAGTTCAAGAGCTTTTTAGCTAGATTTAAATACATAAGTGTGAGGATTGTTACAATTACTTCGCGAAACATTTTACTGATTTCTAAGTATAAAAAAACTTTGTAAGCAAAGATTGAATGATTTCTTTCATTGAAATTTAATGAATATTGTTCTTCTAATTTTATACATTTATTGTTTGTCGTGTAATAGCAGAGTAAAATACCTCTTAAGAATAGTATTGAAATTTCTATTCCAATGTGCAAACGACTAGAATCCGATCAAATATGGGCTACGCTAAAAGACCAGTGTTTTATTACCGACATATTTATAGAGCCGGAATTAGCTAATACAACATGTAAATCATTTGTTACCACATAATTATTAAAATATAATGCGAATGTGAGTTAATTTATTTGTTTCAGGCTTAAACCAATAAACCGAAAAAAAACTTTCACTAATACAACTTTCACAAAACTACAATAGGCTATATTTTATTTCCGTATTCGCACAGGAACGGGCGCCCTACGAATTCGTAATTAAATAATAAGTTAGATAAGAGATGTTTAGGTAATTTTAAAAATTTGAAAATATTGTACATTGGTCATTCTAAAGGCTTTCACTGTTGGAGATAGGAAGGTATAGATACGATAATATCGACGATGATACTATATTTCTTATACAGTTGTTGTCGATCGCAATTGATAACATAAATCGCCGACAAGAGTGCTGCTATCCACACTCCTGAAGCTCCGTTAATTAGTATTCACGACGTACACGGTAAATTAAGGCGTGGGAATACCTTTTACTACCTCTTAAAATGCCATAACATAGAATTGTTATTATTCGGCTTTTTGAGATTTATTAACAGAAAAACTTCAAAATAAACTTCTACGTTAAGGCGTTGGACTAGGACAAAATATATTTACAAACAATTGCTTAGTCGATTGAATAAATAACTAGTCTACGTATATTCATACATAAGTACTTTTGAAATGGAAACTTACCGTTCAGAATCTCCCTGGGTCCCGTAGGCGCAGCCAAACTCATGCAGGTGGAAAGTTTACATCTGTCCACGAACATTTCAATAGAACTTCTCATGAGAACAATTTCTATTAAATGAGGTTTGCCATCAGCCACGTGAACGACGCTGTTGTTGAGCTTAGTTGTACCTGAACCATAGTTTACTAGTAATACGGGATAGCCTTCTATTAGCTCCAAGGACATGAAATCTGTGAACAAAATTGTTACATTAGGACTTTATCAAAGAATGTTGTGACCTTATTTGTGACCTTATTAAAGTGAAATTGTTCACTTGACTATTGCTAACGATGAATAGAGTATAGTTATCTTTTTAAGAAATTAACGCTGAATGAACGTTAACATTCTCACTGCGACTTCTTTTTTAAAAGTAGTGTATTAATTTATAAGTCTATCTGTGGCGCAAAGCTTCTAAATTAATGAAGTGCTTTTGAATTAATTTATTATTTGAAAGAGGACGTGATCGAAGTGATTCCTAATTATATTTCAAGAAAATTTATATTTGTGCCATTTTAAAGGTTTTTATAGAAAGCTTTTATTTTAAATTTTATAAGTTTTTTAAGATACAATCCAAGATAACAAACAGCCTTTAAGTGTAGGACTTTAAAATAAAAACCAGTTTAAATATTTTTGTCTGTCTGTCTTTCTGTTTATTCCGGTTCTTCTTCAAAACGGTTGAACCGATATTGCTAAGTTTTTACTACCAGATGCCCAACTGTATAAGGAATAACTTGGGCTATATTTTTCTCACGGGAATAGGAACTATGCGGGTGAAACCCGCTGTGCTAGTTTTCAATATAATTTTTATGTAAAATATTTAAAGAACACATAAAAAGGTTTATTAACTATAAACAAAACTTTGTATCAGTTTGTTATTCTTAAGAACAACGCGGATAATGATGTTTTCGAATATTAATAATATACTAAATAGAAAGGCAGGGTTGTCAATTTTCCCTAGCCGAGGCCGCGGGTGGAAGACCCGGGAATTAGTCCGCCACCCGCAGAGAGGTCAACCCGGTGAGGGCGATGCTCCGGCAACACATTTTTGTTTTCTTGTTGCCAGGCGTCGAATGGGACGATACCCGAAAGGTTAACCCGCCGGGCCGGCCACGGCAGTCAAGGAATCGGTACAGTGGTCAGCCCAATGACGTTGAGGAGGGAATACCGTAGGTTATGTGGTCAAACACGCCCCGGGCGGATTGGACGGGGTGTATCCAGACGTATAACGCCTACTAAAAAAAATAAGTGTTGTCAATTTTACTTATTATATCGGTTACACACTTCTTCTATCAGATTTCATCTCATCTCATATATGTCTCAATGCTGGACTCAATCTTATTTCACAGTAACAGGGTAATTGACCTACTAAATCGGGTTGGTATATAATTTTACTTCGAATTTACTTCGGATTGGTGTATACTTCGCTTACACTTCAAGTTTTCCTTCTTTTTCATGTGTTAAATGCATATCATATCCCTTAGTCGTCTTTTAAGACACCCACGCACGAGAAATATTGGGGGCGAGGGGTATATTCAAAAGCATTATCATCACACCTCATATACCTACGTCCCACTGCTGGACTTGAGCTTCATTCACAATAGGAGGGCAAACTGAACTTACTATACTATGCTAGTCAGATGGGTTGGTAGGTATAGAGTTTTGTTTCGAGTTTTCCTTTTCTTATATAGATGTTATATCCGTACTATATCTTTAAGACGTCTTATACGACCCCCACGGGCAAGGAAGGGAGTGGTGAATCGTATTCATTGGGTAGTTTGTAGTCATTAAACTTATATGTATATGTTTATATATCTGATGAAATACGTTTTTCATTAGGCTGATTTAAAAGCTAATGTCCAAGATTAGAATTCATGAACTGTGAAGTAGAAAAAAATATATATTCCTTTTAACTAAGTATATCTAATTTTGATAACCCTGGTCAGTAGTGAAAATACTTACATAACACAATGTATTGGAGCGAGGTACTAGCTCACCTATCACGCGATAGTAACTTTCATAAATCATAATGGGCTACGGCTGTCAGTCATTATGTGATCATTAAAAAATCATTACAGCCCTCAAAATTCAGTAGGGTGACTATGGTTTATCAAAAATTATACATACGGATTTTTTTCAACAAGAAAACATGTTGTTTATAAACTCACTTATTACCCTGTATGGCGAAGGAATAGGAATACAATCGTTGCGAGCCCTTGCTTGCCCATAGGAGTTGTAAAAATCGGCTAAGATTTCACCGAGAGAGCGGGCAGCAGCACTCTCCTGGGAAACGGTTAACACCCATTTGCCATCGCCAATCCACCTACCAAGCGTGGCGATTATTGCACTATTATCTCATATGAGTATCATGAGGAAAGCCTACGTTCAGCAGTAGACGAAGAAAGACTGAATGACGAAGATAAGAATAGCCGAATGGTTAGAATACGAAACTTAATTTTAATTTAACACATACTTCAACATCTAACCTCTCGATTTCATGCGTTTGGTTTCTATCTATACCAATAAATAAAATTGGAATGTCTGTTTGTAGTGTCAAAATAATAGGCTTTTTTCATGCTCACACGGTTATTTGCACGACACCTATGCTTAAAATAGCAATTAAAAAATTTTTGTCTGTCTGTTTGTTCCGGGTAATCTTCAAAACGGCTGGACTGATTTCAAAAATTCTTTCACCAATGGAAAGCTATAATATCAGGGCGTAAACTAGGCTATATTTTATCCCGGTATTCCCACGGGAACGGGAACTACGCGGGTAAAACGACTATAACCTTTATAGGTTCGGTTATCCGAAGCGAAGCGAGGGCGGGTTGCTAGTTTGATATAATTCCAAATCTACATTTGCTACTCAGAAAAGTTTTATAAAAAATCTTTGATTTTTCAACTACCCACAATTCGAACTGGAAACCTCACGATCAGGTCAGGTCGCACTATTGTACAATTATGCCGATGAGACAGTCTTATTTAATAAATTATTACTTGCTTAAAAAGAGAACCAATGTGACAAAGCTAGTGAAATTTTATTAATGGCGTGTGAAATTTACCTTATAAGATCAACATGGTCGCCCTTTATTCTAAAATGAGCATATTTAAGACACGTTGCAATATTAAAGATAACTTTTCATTAATTCCGCATGAAGTATAATTTGTATAATTTTGAAAGACATTTCTACAAAACGCGATTCGAATATGTGAAATATTTGAATTGGGTAACTTGAAGCGAACTTCAATCTATCTACACAAAATGGATATTTTAGGCTACCAAACTCAAAAATGATGGTCACCCCATGAACTACAATAAAGCCGCCGTAAGGCACAAAGACGGACACTAGTCACATTTTGAAGAATGCAAATGTCGTTTCCTGATTGGCTGTTTTTACCGCCACACGTCAAAATGCGCTGTTATTGGCCAGAAACATAAAGCGACAAATCTTTTCGGTCTGAATGTGGAACTATTGTGAAGGAAATCATTATTCAAGTAGTTATGCCAATCTACTATGACATATTCATTGTTAGACTTCGCTTTGTTGGGAAGTTAACTAACGGTAGCATTGTGAATTTATAAATCTTTTTATTTTCTTTATTATGATGTAGTTTGTTTTCGTAGGGCAACGAATGAACTACAATGTGAGCACCCCTTCTTTACCTAGGTGCGCATAGATACATGATCATAGACTAAGAAATTAACCATAGATAAAATCATCTATACCAAAAAATAAAATTGGAGTATCTGTTTGTAATGTCAAAATAATAGACTTTTTTTTTTCATGCTCACACGATTATTTGCACTATACATATGCCTAAAATACACTTTATATTTTTTGTCTGTCTGTCTGTTTGTTCCGGGTAATCTTCAAAACGGCTGGACCGATTTCAAAAATTCTTTCACCAATGGAAAGCTATGATATCAGGGAGTAACCTAGGCTATATTTTGTCCCGGTATTCCCACGGGTACTACGCAAGAAAGACGACTGAAACCGAAGCGAAGCGAGGGCGGGTTGCTAGTTATTAAATAAGGAAAAAAGGCATCCAATTCAAGCCGCTTTGTACACAAATAGGAGGCTAATTTATATGTGTCTATGTACTAAAAACATGCCTAATATTGAGTAGTTTATAGACTAAAAACATAAATTATTTTCTTAATATTTTTAGTGAATTTTTGATGTGAAACATTTATAGGCGAGGGTGAACCTGATCGTTGGCGTGGCGTAAACATCTCGTGGCGTTACGACGTCATCTATATGACGAAATATGCGAGAATAAACCTGTTTGTTGTCGTGGCGTTAGAACGCCACGCTATATATATATGTACATACGTAGTCTATACGTAGTAGTGTGTGAGTGAGACAGAGCGACGTGATGTTGTGCGCCTGCGCCTGTGCGCTATCTCTCTCACCGTACTGAGCTCGCATACCTATAAGTTATACCTACTAATGAAAATATGTTTATTGAATAAAAATCATAATTTTCTCGAAAAAAATCGTAATATTTTATTAATACTTTATGCCATATTAGTTCTTGTCGGAATCTGTTCTTTTATACATATATACTTGTACAAAATAATTTCGATGTTTCACATTTGCCAGGCGTCTTGAGCGATGGCTTCCTTTTTTAGCATCATTTCGCCCATATAAAAATTAGCTGCTCGAAATGAAAGTTTATCCGAAACTGTTTAACGAAATGCTTGAATGAGTAACGAAAGAAAAGTTAAACTGTTATCCCAAGAGTACACATTGTCGGTATAAAAAAGTATCCTATATGACATATATATATATATATATCTTATATACATATAGCATATGTCAATCCAGAAAGCTGTCTCTTTATGTGCCAATTTTAGACAAATCTATTTAAGTTTGCGCGTGATTGAATAACAAACATTTTTACATATACAGGATGTATCAGGTTATAGGGCAACTGTTCGAGTATGTTGTAGTTTAACGGTCATAGATCGTCATTAGAATGTACATTACATAAAAACAATATAACATAAAAGTTATAGTGATTTAAAAAAAATGTGTCTAAGAGTCTATGCCTTAAATGTTACGTATTATGTAGGCATGTACAGACAGAATACATGTAGGCATGTAAAGCTTCGACAGTATAAATTCATTCATTTATACCTAGAATTGCGCAAACGTTTCAAAGACAGTGTAGGTTTGTACCTACGAGCAACGAGCGGTCAACGGTCCAAGGCCGATCAGCTGTTTTAAAGCGAAGTTTGTTTTGTTTATGTGAATGTAATCATTGATTTATTCAATTTCTAATGAACATTTAACAAAGTATGAATATGTTGCGTATTAAGTATCATTGATTTTATACATTTCAATCAGATTTACACGAAAAAGCGATGACAAAATTGAAAACTTTACATGTCTCTAATTCCTTAACGAATCGATATTTTTTGAATTTTTTTCATGGGTTCCTACCACCATTGCCTAGCTCCCTTTTAACCAGTTGCCCCATAACCTGGTACACTCTGTATAATATTAATAGAATTGCTTAAATAATCTGTTGTATACCTAATGATTTCTGATATTTCACATCCTTACTAATATTATTATAAATGCGAAAGTAAGTTTGTTTGTTTGTTTATGTGTTTGTTTGTTACGCTTTCGCGCTTAAACCACCGAACCGATTTCTATATTTTATCTATATTTTATCCCGGTATTCCCACAGGAATGAGAACTACGCGAGTAAAGCGACTGAAACCGAATCGAAGCGAGGGGGTTGCTAGTGTTAAATAAAACTATTTGTATGAATTTTATCGCGCTTGTATTTGATTGTTGATTGCCCAACTTTTGTAAAATCAACTTTGTAATTATGATGAACAAAATAATTAAATTTTTATAGACTTGAATGTTTCTATTTTTTTTTATATTCATAACAACTGTTGAAACTACATTTTACACGAAATATCTAAGTCGTTTTCCGTGTGGTCACGGAGTAAGAACTCACCATTCCCTATCTTACCCGTGGATGTCGTAAAAGACGACTAAGGGATACATTATGCATAAAACATATGTGCAAGAGAAAGGAAACTCGAAATGAAATCCTATACCAACATGTCTGACCCGCATGATATACTAGGTCAAATTCCCTCCCATTGTTGAGCAGGGCCGAACCCAACAGTGGGACGTATATGGGCTGCGATGATGATGATGATGATGATTTAAGTCGACATTATAATTTCACTTTGTCTATGACATAGGCATTTGAACACTTATCAGATGAATAGAATCTGATATCAGACATCTAATCATCAGAAGAAAAAAAATGAAAAATTTTATTAAAAAATACTTGTTAATCCATAATATAAATTCCTTATCAAAATCTTAATTAAACTTTCAACTAAAATAGAACAAAAACACGAACAAAGGCTCGCCAGTTACGTACTTAAAGATATCTTTAAAACTTGTTAGTTTTAAGTCGTAAAACATAATAAACGTTCATGTTTTACTTTTAAAAGTCCAATTAGTAAAAAATAAACTTTAACAAAGTTATAAATTTATTCCAAAAAAAAAATGTTATTAAATCTAAACCGAAATTTAAGATAATAAGTTTTATTACGGCATACGTCACGTAATTTGTAGTTATTCTAATTTTCATAGTAATCTTGATTCATTTAAGTTAAGAAGGCCACAGACCTTAGAATAATAACGTATAGAAGGATAGTATCGGTACTTAAGCGATCAAAAACGTGAAGACAAAAATACTACATGCGTGCAAGCGATTACACACGCACACCACTATACAATAGAGTTGCCTTGTCTTTGTACACCACGTCATGATCCGGCGTAGAACCATTTCTGGCTCCAATTTAAATGCCTCAAATTTTGTGCGCCTATTGAATTGAAATTCTATGAGTTATTATTCTAAGACCACAGACATTTACCGCCTCCAAAGCGTAGGAACTAGAGCACTAACTAGTCCCTAGGCTGGCCTACGTCCATCATTATTATCCTTTTCTTATCCCAATTACGTGAGGTCGAAGCAATTTGTACTATGTCGCCGTAAAAACTTTTGGTAATTGTTTTAAGACCGGCCGCCTGCCTGATCTCATACCTTCTTGTTGACCAGATGGCATCAGCTGGAGTTGATCCAGATCGAGATAAAGCTTTTAGCCGTCTTTTACGACACTCACGAATAATATAAGGGTTGGAAATATTGGTAGCGGCCACCAAAAACCAATTAGGAAGGCCTATGTCTATATTTGTACAGCAATAGGCTGGGCTTCATTTCGGCTCATATAGGTCCCACTGCTGGGCTTTGAGAGCTTTCTCCAATCCTCTCCGCCAATGGTAGGGAAATTGACTTTACTGTACCATACTGGTCAGATAGGTTAGTATAGGGTTTTTTTTTTCGAGTTTACCTTCATCATCATCATCTTGCTCTTATCCCAATTACTTGGGGTCGACGCAATATGTCATCTGTTTTGACATATTGCAAAAAGTTTCGGCAATGACTTTTATGACCGGCCGCCTGCCTGACGTCAACCCTCCTTGGGAATGTAATCGTTGACCCAAATGGTACCAGATGGAGTTGGTCCGGGTCACTCTAGGGCTCTTAGTCGTCTTTTACGACACCCACGAGCAAAGCAAGGGTTGGTAGTATTCGAAGCCGCTACCACACAGCACAGTTTTCGAGTTTACCTTCTCTTGCATAAATGTTATATGCATATTTAATCCCTTAGTCGTCGTTTACGACACCCACGGGTAAGATAGGGGGTGGTGAATTGTATTCTTACTCCGTCACCACATGGAAACGGACAGCGGCTTGAGTATTATAAAATCCATCAGAGTTGGCATAATCATGTTAAAGGAAGAATGGTGAAGATTGTATTAACTACAGTTAACTCACAGCATATAAAACACAAGGTCTTAATTCCCTTGATATTTTAACCTACTAAATGTTATATTGGGAAGCAAATTGACAGAAATCAACTGTTTACATCAGTAAGTGTCTACCCGATGCGGACGCGCCACTCAACTAGATTGGCAATTGGGCACTCACACGTATATATCTTTTAAATGTGAAAATACACGGCGAAGTAACTAATTTAATGAACGCAATATTTAGATTGCGAACTTCGAAATAAATTATTTTCGCTAACCGAATTTTGAAATAACGGCAATTTGCGTTTAACTTCCAATTCTGTAATAATTCGTATTTATTTATTTATTTATTTATCGGGAGACCAACAGTTTAAAAGTAATAAAAATCTAGAAAAACATATTTAAGATACATAAAGCCAATAACAGGTCTTCACTACTATGCTTCACATAAAACAATACAACGGAGAACATTAAATTAGCCTATTGATGTGTTGTGAAAAAATCGAGACTGAGTGTCCGTTTTATCGCATCCGTATTAGCGTTAAATATATCGATTATAAAAATAATGTTATTATTTGTCTAATTAAATTAGTTCTGTTAGAAATGGACACAGAATTTTTTGCAGTGCATTTGAATTCTTAAAAGATTATGCGTCTTATATAATAAGATTAATTGTATTAAGTTTTTTTTTTGGGTCTAATCCCATCACACATTCCCACCACTGTAACTCCTGTAAGCCATGATCCATAATGGTCTCCATATAAGACACCGAGGAACCTGACCTTCAGGAAGTCCCTGGCAATACGATTTTTAAAAGTTTATTAATAAATTTTATAATCTTGGTTTTTACAAAATGCCTATTCGGCATAGTCTGCCTATGGACAGCGCGCAAATGGGCCATAAGCTTCCTCACCAATGGAAGGGATATTGACTTATTTTAGGCAATAGGAATTGTGGAAAAACTACATTTCACTTATGCTTCAAAGGTTAATTGAGAGATTTTTTATACTAGCAATCTGAACTCGTTTCGCATCGAATCCATCCGCTTTGTCCCCGCACTTTAAATCTGCAATAAATCCTATCCTATGGCCTCAAGTTAGTGTCCCGGACCGGGCAAAATATTATAGGGTATTTCTAAGAGGAAAAATAACCTAAATTACTCCTTATATAGACAGCCTACTTGATAGTAATTATATATTACCAATATCGGTCCAACCGTTTTCAAAATAGCCCGGAACAAACAGACAATCATTTTTAAACTGGTTTTTAGGCATAGGTGACGCGCAAATAACCCTGTGAGCATGAAAAATACCTATTAATTTGACCTAACAAACAGACATTTCGATTTTATTTATTTGTACAGATATGCTAACGGCTTCGATATTCATAAGCACCAACTCCTTACCGAGAAGTCAAACAAAACCACCTCTCCTCAAATTAACAACAATTCCCATTAAGCCATCGTTAGATTAAATAAAATAATAATTTTCAACATCGCAACGATACAAAATACAAGTTCAAATTATATAATCGTATCAGAAGGGTCTCCACGTTGACATTTTTCCCTTCTAATTGGAGAGCGACGAAATGACGCTGTTTCGAGGGTTAGATAATTGGATTTGGATTTTAGGGGCATATTTCATTTTTATGCATGAGTTTAGATATTAAATGATTGTGTTAATGTAGTCACGTGGTGTTACGTGGATGAATAATATATACCTATTTAAAAATAGGAGCCGTCGCTCAGGACGCCTGCCAGATGTGAAACATCGAAATTATTTTGTACAAGTATATATAACATACATACATGCATAAAAACGTGATTTTTATTCAATAAATATTTATTTTCATCAGTATGCACTATAGGTATGCGTTTAGATTAATAATTTATTTTGAGCTCACTAGATGGCGTTGTACAAGAAACTAAAACAGGTTATGGTTTCGTTATATAACTGTAGATATATAAGCGTGGCATTAACGCCAACGACCACGGGTTGAGAGCCCTCAGTGCTCACCCACCAGTCCGGATAAAGTTGTCACAGCCATCTGAGGCTAACAACTAAGTCACACACAAAAAAAAACAAAAAAAAAACGCCAACGATCAGGTTCACCCTCGTCTATAAATGTTTCACATCAAAAACTGCACTAACTGCACAAATGTCGAAGTGGTTAAGATATTGACATACAGTGCCAGTGTTGAAGGACCGAGTCCTAGGATAACACTTTGTGCGATCCACAAATTGTTGTTCTGAGTCTGAAGCCCTTGCAATAGAAGGATTATTTGTTTGGTGCAGGGCGCTGTCTTAAAAAAAAAGAAAATAACACTACTAGTACTATGAAAAAAAACCGGCTAAGTACGAGTCGGTGTCTCGCACGTAGGGTTTCGTACCATTACTTATAAAAATCGCGTTTGTTGTGGGGGAACCCCCTTAAATATTTGATTTTAGTATTTGTTGTTATAGCGGCAACAGAAATACATAATTTGTAAAAATTTCAACCGTCTAGCTATCGCGGTTCTTGAGATACAGCCTGGTGACAGACAGCCGGACGGACAGATAGTAAAGTCTTAGTAATAAGGTGCCGTTTTTACCCTTTAGGTACGGAAGATTTACCCAAGTAATTGAAATAAATAAAAATAGGATGATAATGGCGATGGATATAAGACATCCATATTTCAGGGAAGCACATCAGCCGTACATTTCAACTGTCATGAACATAAATGACAGTCAATATAGAGAAATATTGAAGGAATAAATCCTTGTATTATGTTTACCCAGTTTTGTTTAATAAAATATACATACCTTGTACTTCAAGCAAGGGATTATGTTTCAGGGGCCCAAGGTAGAAGATCAAACTGTTACTCGAGTGGGAGGTCACGGTCAAGGTCACGTGCCCTTCCTGGCAGGCCGGCGGTGCTGAGTACATCGCCCATCCGTCCCCGTGAAATCCAATAGATGTCTGCTCACAATGAGGTCCGGACAAACCTTCAGGACATTCGCATTTATCGGCGAAGGGAGTACCTGTATTAATAAAAAATATGTATTAGCCAACATATTTTGAACATTAATTATTAACAAAAAATAAGCAATATTATAGCAATAAATATTATATACAGATAAGTAAGAAGCGGATAAGTAGGTGGTGGCTTTCCTTGTGGTGACGGAGTAAGAATACAATTCACCACTCCCTATCTTGCCCGTGGAGGTCGTACAAGACGACTAAGGGATATAATATGCACATAAGATCTGTGCAAGAGAAGGAATACTCGAAAAGAAACCCTATACCAACATGTCTGACCAGCATGGTATAGTAGATCAAATTCTCTCCCTCTGTGGAGGAGGCCCGAGCCCAACAGTGGGACGTATGTGGGCTGCGATTAAGTAGGTGGCTGTTGTCCTCGGTTGCCTTCTGGGCGTCGTTGGATGCAGGAGGCACAGAGCCACACTTTGTGGCGAAACATGAGGGAGTTTTACGTCCAGCAAGTAAACAAGAAGGGCTAAATGATACATATATAGTTTCACGCCTCTTTCCCATAGGGGTAGGCAGAGATCAGGCTGGCCACGGACGAAACGGAACTAAAAAAAAGGAGTAGGCAGAGACGAATTCCCTCCACTTGCTACGACATACATATGTATATACCACTTTCGCCTCCTCGACATTCATTAATCTCCTCATGCATATTCTTCGATTTAGGGTACAACCTGGCCTTCTTAAGAACGTTCCCGTTTTGAACTTAGAACGTCCGTTGAAAAGGCTTAATGATGATAATGCTTAAATAGGATTACGAAAAACTAACCTCCATTCAAACATACAAGCGGTTCCACAACATCGCAAGTACATTCAGATTCCACCCTAGCTGATACTCCAACGAAACTAGTAGTATTGGTATACACGGATAAGGGTACATTGTTCTTCATCAACACGTTACGACAGGAATCCTCGCATTGCTCCTTCTCTATCAGACACTCATCGATTTTCACCATATAGATCTTCGCTTGCAATTCTTCTTCGATCTGTTGAGAATGATTTTTTTTAAGACAACATTCAGCACTAAGGAAATAAAGCTTGTACTGCGGGGGTCTTTACAAACATAACTAACGGGCACAAATTACACCCAGACTCAGATTAAGACTTAGTGAATCGCACAGTGTTGTCCTACGTAGGATTCGAACCTATGACATTGGCACGGTAGGTCGGTATCTTAACAACTACGCCATTTATGTCGTCGACATTTTTAAAATTTAAGTTAAAGTTAAGACTCTTTAACCTTTCTCACGAGTGACTTATAAGAGGACTAAATAAGCATTATATAAGGAAAAAAAACTCAAGTAAACTGCACAGATGGCGTAGTGATTAACATACCAACCTACCTTACCAAGTATCACGAGTTCTATTCCCACATAGGGCAATATTTTGTGCGATCAACAAATTGTTTTCCTGAGTTTTGGTATAATTTAGGTCCGTTCTTTGTATGTTTGTAATAACATACAAAGAACAACAGTAAAGTCCCCGTAATAAAAAGATTAATTACTTATTACACACGTTATTTATAAAACAATATCCTATCTTAACTAATATTTATTAATGCGAACGTGAGTTTGCTTGTTACGCATTCACACCTAAACTAAATCGATTTTAAAAATCATTTCACGAATGGAAAGCTACATTAACAGCTACATTAACAGCTAACATAGGTTAAATTTTATCCTCATATCGTTTAAGGTTTTATCATTTAAGGGCGGCTAATCCACAATATTGCTGACATATATAAATAAATTGAAGAGTTGAATGTAGTAATAATTGCTACGTTGTAATTGCATCGGCGATCGCGGTTGAAACTGCAAGCCCATGCATGATACAAAAGATTTTCTCCTGATGATTTGTCAGTCGGTTTTTATGACTCCCAGAATCAAAGTCCATCAAAACTCCCTCACCAAGCAAGTAAACCCCAAGGCAGAAATCTGGTTGAAGTTATTTGCATGTTACAATGACTTATCGCCCTATAAAAAAATATACGGCCAGTTTTTTCCTGAACATAATTCGCATAATAAAAAACACGAACGCAATTTATTTAATACGTCATTCATTGCATAACCAGGAAAGTATGATGTTTGGCAAAACCCTGGAAAATCTTTTATTAAATGAATGCCTTTCATTCCTTTTTTGGTATTCTGTATCAGATAAATGCGGGTAAAATCTCTAATGTTTAAAATCTTGGAATGAGTTAAAAAAAATATAACCTCGTTGGACATATCAGAAAAGAAGAAGGGCAATGGGCAACCCTTGGCTATGTGGTGGACACCCCCCGTGGTTTCCAGAGATCTAAATCTGCAGGCAACCCAGAACAGGATGCCCTGAAAACGTGAGGCTAATTCCAAATAATGAATTCAGTCAAGGAAGAAAAATAAAAAAGATATAGATTTCAATGCAACAGTTTTTTTAGAGTTTGTTTGTGCATTTCCTTCCAATTTCAGAAAATTTTTGATGTAAAACATATAACTATAGGCGAGGGTGGACCTGATAGTTAGCGTGGTGTTAACGCGACGCCTGGATATGTACATTTGTGTAACGAAACCATAACCTGTTTTAGAATTTTGTACATCGCCATCTAGTGAGTTCAAAATAAATTATTTAATTATACTTTATTGCACACCTATGTTAACACATTTATAATAATAATTCTAAGTGGAGAAAGTACAATGGGCGGCCTTATCGCTAAAAGCGATTTCTACTAGGCAACCTAACCTAACCTAACTTATTAACCTAAACACATATCATAGTGTATACTAATTGAAATAAATGTTTATTGAATAAAATTCAATAATAAACCGTTTTCTGGAAAAAAAACGTAATATTTTATTAATACTCTATGCCATATTAGTTCCTGTCGTAATCTATTCTTTTATGCATATATACTTGTACAAAATAATTACGATACTTCACATCTGTCAGGCGTCCTGAGCAACGGCTCCCTTTTTTATTTGAATGGATTTTAGTTCTACATCAAAATTGGGATGTATTTAATCATATTTAAAACTGACTATTAACTTGAATAATACCTTATGTTAATTAAGTTTTCACAACTTAACCAATATAATATATATCCATTCTGAAATGGCTGCTAGAAGTGGCTCCTGCATGGAACAGCATAAAAATAATGTGAAAATTGTCGGAGAAAGAAAACTTCTCTGTCATTTTTTAACGTTATAAATTCGTCTTTTGAAGATACAATTTTCACAGGTTATGGGACCCATACTTGTATGCAAAACAAACTCTATACATAATAAACCATTCAAGTTGACCTGGTTCTATCAAATTTGCAAATAAAATGTTAAGATTTTCGTAAACGATTACAAAAGATATAAAATCCCTCACAAAACTAGAATCAACAAACCTTCTCTTGTATTCCGATGACCATACTGTCCAATTTCTCTGGCGAATAATAAGGCGATCCGTGTGCGGAGAACCGCACGTCAAGGAATACGTCTTTAACAGTGGTCTTCGTAAACACTGTAAATACGTCAACATTGTCCAACGATGTGTTATATAAGCGAGCGAGAGTTCGATGCAGCTTGTCCTTTTTACTCGTACCCTGTTAGATAGAGATGACAATATTTGTGATTAGTGGTTATGTGTGCGCTATAAGTATGTTCGGTTGGATGACTAATGTCTTGGATACTTATTGTCGGAGGCAATTTGCGTGAATTGGGGAAAAAAGCTTGCACTTAAGTTAGTGAAAATGTTAGCTTTTATGGACTTTTGTAAGTAAAAATACTTGAATATATAAAACGAATCCGTGTGCTGGCAGACTAAGAATACAATTCACCACCCCGTTTCTTACCTGTTGTCGTAAAATACGACCAAAGGATAATATTCAGTTACCATACATTCAATAGAAGAAAAACACCAAACGAAACTCTATAGCAATCCTTCTGAATAACGTGGTATAGTAGGTCAATTTTCCTTCCATTACGAAGGAAGTTCAAGCCTAACAGTGGGACGTATATGAGATGTGACGACGATATACAATGAAAATTTTTATATCTACAAAAAAAAACAAAATATATAATAGGATCCATTAATCTATCAACCTATCGACGTCCATTGTTAACAGAGGCCACCCCAAAAGTGGATGAAGCTAAAATTACGAACCACCTTGCTTAGTAGGCGGATTGGACCAAGATCATTAAACTTAGATGACAAAGCGTAACTGGCTATGAGCAATTACTAGTTAACCACTATGTCGTTAACTAAGCTCAATGAATCCCTCTCGGAACTCCGAGACAGCATAATTTGGGCCAAGGTTGAGATAAATAGCGCGACTTGGGCACTAAACACTTGGATCACTTAATGCGCAAGTTTAGATTAACAGCCTCATTTAAGACAAGGCAGACGAGCGACTATATAAAATAGCACAAATGGAGTTATGGTCTAAATATCGACCAATCAGGGCGAGTGTTGTTGATTCGGTCACTAGGAAACACAGTTATTTGTGGGGTACAATTATTGTTTTGAGCCTGTTTTTTTATTGCGAATATACTTGTTTGCCAAATAAGTAAGCAGCACATCTGATGGTAAGCGATACAGGGGCACAGCTCGGCCGTTGCTTACCATGAAGAAACTATTCTTCTTATACCTCGTTTAAAGAAGGACATGTCATAGCACTCAGGAAACACAGCAGCAGGTAGTTCATTCCAGAGCCTGCACGTGGGAGAAATGATCGCTAGAAACGTACAGTTGAAGACCATACGTTTCCAGGTGAAATGGATGAACTCTGCTACGGTGTCGAGTGCTACGTTGGTAAAACGATGACGGTGGTATTAAGTCAAACAGTTCCTCGAAGCTCTCCGTATGAAAGAGTCGGTAGAGTATACAGAGTGACCCAAAGTCTCTCCGCCGCTCCAGTGACTCCAATCTGTCCATATGTGATTTGTGTCCGTCAATTGAATGTTTATTTAGTCTCACTTTTTTATGTTAGGCTATAGTCTGGACACACACCGCCCAATCTGTTCGAGATCCACATCGCCATTGGGCCGACCACTGGTTCCGATTCCTCGACATCCGTGGTCGGCCCGGCGGTACATGTACAGTCTCCACGCAGATAGAATTTACTGAGAACGCCTTAGTCACTTAAAAAATATTTAGACTTCTACTCCAAATAGGCAGTTAAAGATAAGTCAAACTTGAAACAAAACCTTATGCTACAAGCACACTGGTAGACTAAATTCATTCCACGTCTAGTGCACATTGTGCCAAGCCGTGGGGCATAAATAGAATGAGGGACAAATACATACATATAACTTTAAAAAAATAATAGCAAGGTTCCATATCTTGTTTTAGATCGCTATTAACGAACTAAAGTCGACCGTTTGTAAAGACTCTGAGACCTTAAGTCATCAATCTTCTTACCAAAAATATGTAGATTGGAATTAATAGAGCATTCAAGATAATGACTAAGCAAAGCTTTAGAAGCCCTGATTATGTAAGGTCTTTTTAAAATAATTTTAAGTGTACTATGTATATTATTCTGTGTGGCGACGGAGTAAGAATACAAATCACCAACTCCTTATCTTGGCCGTAGATATCGTAAAAGACGATTAAGGGACATAATATGCAAATAACATCTATGCATAAGAGGGAAAACTGGCAATAAAACTTTATATCAACCCGTGTGACCAGCATAGGTATATAATAGGTCCATCCCTCCTATTTTGGAAGAGGCTTGAATCTTGAGGCTTGGCTATTTTGGAAGAGGCTTGAACTTGAAAAGTGGGACATATATGAGCTAAAATGAATTAAATAGAATGAATTTGGTTGTCGTACACGCACGAACGTGAGGGTGGTGAATAGTATTCTTATTTAATCACTACACGGAAAATAATATTAACCAAAATATTTGCAAACCGCCTGCAAAGCTTTGGGATCATCGTATTTTTTGCGACATTACGACCACTTTGTTCTCATATGTTCAATGGATGATATGAACAGTTACCCAGATTATATACAGGTCGCAAAAAAGGACGGGATATCGTAATTCTCTCTCATTATAACTTTAGAAAATAATAATAATCGTAAATAAAACTGCTATTACGGATTATATCGCGTTTGTATTTGATCTATGATTGCCCGACGTTACGAACACTTTGCAGCATTCATGGTCACGGGCGGACTAAGGTGTCTCACGTCCAACAAGTAATCGTTATTACAGACATTTATAATTATCTACCCGATACAGAAAATTAGTTATAAATTTATTAAATTTTGACCCACATTTTAGTACAAATTTATTGCCAGTGTAAGAAGAAAATGATTCTATATGAAAAAATTATATTGCTTATGGTTAGTAATTATTAATTATTAAATTTGTACAATTATTGTTACAATTTGTTGATTTAAAAACTAACAAAACTAATATACTACCACCGGATCGGAACGCGGCCACACTGAGAAAGATCCGGCAAGAAAACTCAGGGGACATGATGCTAAATTAATATTGATTTTAATTTTAGATGCGGCTTACTTTGTCTTACTAAAAGATTTTTGATTTATGAAATTATCTTTAACTATTATTATTGTGGGTCAAATCTATACAATAAATGCTCACAGTATCATGCAATCTTGTGGTGGTCTCTTTGGATTTATTTTTAATTATGTTTATAACAGGATTCCCAGCTTGATGGTAATACCCAGCTCTATTGAAATTTTTGTGTTTTTTGATTTCAATAGCCTCGCGTACCATTCTAGGCAGGTATCAAATACAAACGCGATATAATCCGTAAAATTAGTTTTATTTACAATGTGTAGTGCTCGCGTAAATATCAGATATCATTATAATAATAATCATTATTTTATCTCAATCGAATGTTATTTAAAAAGTAAATTGATCTTATCAGCATCACTCAGCCCATACCTTGGACCACTAATGGACTCAGGTGTCTTTCATTGTGAGAGGAATTTTGACCACGCTAGTCGGACGTGTGGGCATAGGGTTCTAATTTCGAGTTTTCCTTCTCTTGCATCGAGGTTATCTGCATGTCATATCCCTTAGTCGTCTTGTATGACACTCACGGGCAAGTGAGGCCGTACTGAATTGTATTCCTACGCCGTCAACACAAGGATTTCTTTTGATCTAGTACTTATGTAATTTTATAATAACGCCTAACCTTGTCGTGCGGCTTAAGAAAGAAACAAAGAACGTAAGTAAATAACATTTTGTTCGAGAATAATTCTCTTAAGTGTATAAATATAAGCTTACATCGGGTTCCGGAATAATAAACTCCTCAGCGGTGATGTTAACGAAACGGATAGACCCTGATTTGTCCACGGCCTCCTCAGGAATCTCCTTAATAGTCACATTAACAGTTGCTTCGACCCAATGGAAAGGCACTACCGGCTCATTTTCCTCTGTCACCTATTAAAAAATAAAATGATTAATATAGCAGACATTAATTACTGTTATGTATACTGTTATTTTTAAATTGATATTACTTAAAATTTAGGTGTCTAATGAAAATGGGTATATAGATCTTCCAGAATCAATCACCCTATTCTACCTACTATATAAATAGCCGATCATCAACTCAACTCATACAGGTCCCACTGCTGGGCTCGAGCCTCCTCCACAATAGGAGGGAAAGTGATCTACCAGCCAAACATGTCGGTATAGGATTTTGTTTCGAGTTACACAATCTGACATCCTTATTCGTCTTTTACGACATCCACGAGCAAGATAGGGAGTGCTGAGCTGTATTCTTTCTCCGTCACCACACGGAAAGAAGGCAATACTCATGGAAAATTAATATTAGGTTTATTTGAGATATTTCATTTTTTTTTCTAAACCACCATCATCATCATTTCAGCCTATCGCCGCCACCTGCATCCAATGACGCCCAGCAACCTTTTTTAAAACACCTCAAAGTTAAGGCCAGTTGGCCAATTAATACAGCAGTAAATCCAGTAAATAATCTCACTTACATTAAATCTCAACAAGTAAGTGCCATTTGGCGTGCCTTCCTTCATGGTTATCATGCCAGTGTTGCTGTGGATGTCGAAGTATGGGCTTCTTTGTTCATATGAAGGTAACCACATGAACCGTTTGTCTGCTAAATCCCAATCATCCGGATCATCGACGTAAACGCGACCGATTTCGGTGTCTGGTGCTTCACCCTGAGAAATAAAAATATTTGTAAAATTATTTCGGCTTTTAAAAATATATCTGTTAATAATTTGGGAATTGTATTCCTATGTATATTTTTGTCTTGCCTACGGATGTAATAACTATGATTTTGATGCCCTGTCTATGCATAGTCGATATTTTTACTTACTTTTTACTAAACTAATAACGGTATCAAATGTTACTTAAATCTAAGTTAACCGTCGGCGGTTAACAACATCTTACTTCATATTAATGGTGATATTTTCTCAATTTTGTCTGCAATTTTGTAGAATTAGTCAAACAATGTACTAAAATGATTTCTGAACTTTTGTTACAGCTTTTATATTTGATATTTTGGTCTTTCCATTAATGCTGAAACATACTTAAAACTTACTTTGTTGATCTGAGTCTCGATGTAATTTATGTCCGTTAATTATATGTTAATTATATTGGTAAAGTTCACCGCTTTTTTAAGACAAATACTTCTAGTATTTGTCTAAAAAAAAAAGAAGAAATAATATAGGTCAGGGCACCTATATCATGCCGACCATCTGTGGTCGGCCCAATGACGAAGGCAACGTGCCACGGGTGGGTTGCGGGGCCGCGCGCCGCCCCTCTGTCGCCCAGGATGAAGCCGGGCGGCGGGCGCGCTGACCGTAGCCCACCCCAAAAATAAAGTGCACCTATATCATCTTTTTTGCACATTGATAGAGCCCTATTGTAAGTCACACGATTTTAAAGTACAGCAAATACAGAATGATTGAAGATTTAAAGAACATATCATCATAATACTCTCATTCCAATTACTTGGGGTCGACGCAATACGCTCTTCTTATGCCCCCACTACACGTCGGCAAATGCGTCCGCAGATATCATCGGCGGACCCATCTGCCGAGGTGTAGAGGGGGTGATTTGCTCGTCTGTGGTAGGTATTTGACGTCCGCAGATGCATCTGGCACTCATCCGTTAGTTGTCAGTTTTTGTAGCACGGATCAAAGGGTTTCAACGCCAACGCTGTGTGTTGCGTCCACACGTCTGAAGACGCATCAGTGTTCATCGAAAAGCGAATGAGAGTGCACGCGTGATTTCTGCTGTTTTTTTTTTTGTTTTTATTATTTACTTGTTCGTAAAAATGGCTAACATGAGCACTAATGAAACTTTCAAATTCCTGGAGCTGTATCAAGCAGAAAACTGTCTGTGGAATCCAAAAAATAAAAACGTTGTAAGTACCAGGTACTTATAATTTTTTTTTTTAATTCCTCTACTGCGATGGACACTTAAATAATTCTTAAAGGTACTAAATAAATAAATTGCTGCGGCAGCCACGGTCTCAACATCCATTTCGCGTGCGTACGTGTTGCGTCCGTCAAGAATCAATACAGACTGATCGGCCTGCAGACGTGTGGACGGCGCACAGAGATCCATCTGCCGATGCATCTGACGACATCTGCGGACGCATCTGCCGACGTGTAGTGGAGGCATTACATTTTACGTAGGTATTTCAAAAGTTTTGGCGATAGTGTTGCAACGGGCCGCCTGCCTGACATCTATCTTACTAGGGAATGTAATTATTGGACTGGTGGATAACAGCATAAGGCGCAGTTATTTTTTAAATCTTTTTTAAAAACTATTGATTGGTATAAAGCTTAGCCGTTTCTTACGCCATCTACGAGAAATGTGTTAGTATTTGTAGCCGCTAATACAGAGCCTAAAAGCATACGAAAAACTTTTTATCCAATCCAATATTCCAATTTGACAAATAACCTTGAATATTTTTAAAAAAACTATTTTCATAACACCAAAACTAATGAATTATGTTGTTGAAATCAATAAATGTTACAGATAATAAAATATGTTTTCACTTTATCCTCCAACGAGTTTTAATAATAAAGCTATAACTAATTAAATCAATTTCATTCGGGTTGAATGTAATGGAACGTTAATTTTCCAATTCATTTAGTCCGAAATGTTACGGTAAATACGTACCTTTATTGATAATGAAATATAAAATTTAATAAAAATAAATAAAAAATGATAAGGGATTTTAATACTGCATAGCATTATGTTGATTAAGCATTTTAGTTAATTTTAGCTCATATACGCTCCCCTGTTGAGCTCGAACCTCCACAATAGGAGGGAATTTGACTTTACCATGCTGGTCAGACAGGTTGGTATAGGGTTTTATTTCGAGTTTTCCTTATCATGCATAGGTGTTATATGCATATTTTATCCCTTAGTCGTCTTTTACCACACCCACGGGCAAGAGAGGGATCATCATAAAACTAAAAAACTGTAAAAATTACAGTTTTTATCGCGTTTGTTTTTTTGATTGATTGATAGATTTGATTTTTAACTATCCGACGTTCTACCCGGGACCTTCATGGCTGTAAAGTGTTCGAAACAAAAACTGTTTTATTTATAGTTTGTGAAAATTTTTGGATGTTTATTGCTCAATCACTCGTAAACCATTGAACAGATTTCAATGAAAATTGACACATAGAAGACCAATTGTTGGATTAACACATAGAATACATTCCACACACATAGGAGGTATGTGGGCTGCGATGATAATGATGATGTGCGATAGAAGATATATAATTTCGATCCTAAATAATTGGGATAAGAAGAAGAATGATGATGATATTCTTTTTTCTAGTATCAAGTTAACCTAATATGATTATACTTATTACGAAGTTGTTAAAGTGACCTTCTACAATTTGTCGGGTGTTCAATACCCATCCAAAACGACTTTATAAGATTTTAAATTAATTTATTGTGTATATGTACAGTCTGTTTTATTTCCTAGTGAATAAAAAAGGGGATTATATACTCCTTTTTTATTCACTAGGAAATAATCAGGGAATAAGCCGCTTACACTAACTTTTTCTTAATAAAAAAAATAGAAAGACGTTAATACATAATTAAAAAAAAGAAATACAAATCGTGAAATCAAATAAGCCTCTTATACCTAACAAGAAAAAGTAATTTCAAACATTAAAGAACCCAAACCGCTTATGGACTAAACTTGCCAAAAGCTATTTGAACTCGGCTGAATAGAAAATTGCCCCAATCTGTGCACTCTACCCAATTCGGCGGAAACTGTGGCTAAAAACTAATACAACTATAACTAAAGTTTTAACTGTCACGTAACTCCTAACTATGAAGTGCTGACGCTTAGTTGAAAAACTAAGCAAATTGTAATCACTGAAGGATAACTTGATTTTTGAAGTTACTGCGAAATTGTTGGCGTCAAATCAATCGTGGTGACGATAGCGATTCGAGGCAAGTTTCCGTGAACAAGTTTTGGACACAATCCCCGGCTTAAAGCGAACCAGAGTGAGCCCGTCATTAAAACGGATAAGGAACATTTTAATTCTCGTGTAGCATTGCTATAGACGAGTTTCTAGATATACTATCAAATTTGAGGCTGTCGATATATTTTTAACATGCTTATATCTATGTCGATATTTATAAATTTATGAATTGATGACATGGCTAAACTTTCAAAACAATCATATTTAATTACAAATTATTCATTTCGAAACTAAAAAAGCGTTCATAATTTTCATTTCAGCTCATTTACGTTCCACTGTTGGTTTCGAGCCCTCTGCACAATAGGAGGGTAATTAAATACCCTACACTGGACGAAAGGAATTAGTATAGGGTTTTATTTCGAATTTTCCTTCTCTTGCATAGATATTATATGCATACTATATCCCTTAATCGTATTTTTTCACAGACGCGGCCACGTTGTTGGCGAATTGTATTCTCAATCCGTCACCACATGGAAGTCAGCCTATTGTTATGGTACTACCTAAATCAATTTTTACGACTTTTGTCGACAAAGCGTGACGTAACGTTAAATCCTTAACACGTCACACGTTAAATATATATGTGCGTACAAGCAATTCGTTTCCTATCTACCTATCATTATCTGAGGTTAACCTTAATACACGACCTAATTATTAGCCCTTCGACCTTGTTTCCTTATGCCAAGACCATATCCCCGTCAGCATAAACCGTCAAGATACGTCTCCAGCACACATTGACCCGCTATAACTTAGAAATCAGGGCGAGGCAGTAAAAAGTGCCAGCCCAACATAATCCCTGTTTATACCTCACGCACCGTACTAAAACCCACTTTCATTAAGCGCAAAATTAACATTTAAATAGCCATATATTATTATAAAACACGGACATTATCGTAAACGTTTACAACGAGTATCGAATATGTACTCGATTATTCAATGAGGTGTGGACATCAAAGCATCGAATGGAATGAAAATAAATTGCAGAGGCCTGTATTAATGGAAACTCTATTTTGACAACAAACATTATAAACGTTTGTAACAGTATTTGTAAAGTAGTAACGAGAACAGAAAATCTAAAACCTTTTCATTGAGAAAATATATGAAACATCATAGTTTGCTTAAAGGCTAGGAGGAGTCTAAAAGTGGCACCAGTGATAGAGCATGAGAATATCACAGTATGGACATATGATGAGGAGGGATCTTTCATCCCTCAATGCATGTGAAAAGGCGAGTTATCAATATGATTGCGGCCATCCACAATCCGTAAGAATCATAAAAATAAAAATATTTTCATCAAATGTGTATGTAATACTCGCGTAAATATCAGAAATCATTGATTTAATATATTCTTAGTAGGTATCAATAGCTCCATTGGAGTATTGATGACTGGGAGGGCAAAAAATGTTTAGGACGATAGGCGGCTTATTGGCACTATAATACTACGCTATACTCGAATCATTTATTAACCTAATGTGTAAACATCTTAAATCACATCTAGTGTGTAAATATCCTGCCGCGGGTGACGTGACGGGGATTAGTCCGTCACCCGTCGAGAGGCCGACCGCGTGAGGAAAGACCGACGTCCTCCCCGATGGGGGGACGTCGGTCGATGGGAGGGTACCCCCAATAGGGGGTATTCCGTCGGGCCGATCACTGATGTCAAGTAACCCTGCTCCGGTGGTCGGCCCAAGGACGAAGGCGACGTGGTTTTCGGGTGGGTTGCGGGTGTTGCGTGCTTACGCCCCTCTGTCGCCCCGGACGGAGGGGTGCGAGGAGCGCGCCGACACAAAAAAAAAACAAAAAAAAAAGTGTGTACATATTCTAAGTTGTACAATTTAATAATTTACATCGTTTTAAGACACACCTCTGAATACAAATGATGCAATGAAAAGAACCTTTAAGAATTGTAGAGCAAATAAAATGTGTTAAGAAAATATACTATGTGATTATTCTCGCTCTCAACAACTGTAATGTCGTTGATGTTTAGAGAAGAAAGCGTTGTTATTTTTTTTAATATACCACGTGTTTTTATATCGCTGAAGATTTTACAGTAATATCTGCCTATTTGCATACATTTAGAATGAATGATATAAATAAAAAAAAGAAAGTAGACATTTTGTTTAATAAACAACCATGTGTAGTATATTAAAAGATAAATTCACAGCCTGTGGACGTCCACTGTTGGACATAGAGGCCTTGTCAAGTAATACATAAAGCCCTGCTAAGTTTGCCAGCAGAATGCTTCTGCCTTATATCCTAGTGATCCCTCAATGGGTTTTTACACCTACTAAGGAAGGTTAAGATATGGCGATCTTATAATAACTTAACCCATCACCAAAAGGAATACAGAAGCTTATTTGAAACTGTGAAATCAAAGTCTCAAAATAGCAGGCACTTATATTATTATTAGGAATACCAACCTTTCGTCACCCATTATTTTTATCAAACTTTTTTGTAAATCATACTTCAGGTTCGATGAGCTAGTACTTAATCAGGCATGAAATATTTCAATCTTATCGTTAGAACTTCAAAAACAACATATAGAGCCCAGGGTAATCATTAATATTTTCTACATAAAATGGCAATAAATAGGAGCTTTTCTAATAATATTTTTAATTAAGAAAATAATCTAAAATAATATTTATATCTCAACTTAATCAAATTTTTAATATTAGAATACGAAATATGCTTCGTATCGAAACATTCGCAAACATAAACACTAAATAAATACATATGATTAAATACACAACAAACATAAAAACAATAAAATAAAAGAGTAAATTGAAAATTGAAACAAAAGGCTATCCAGAAGAAAAACATTAAAAAGTTTAACGAAGCAAAAGGAAAACAAAACGACTATGTATTTTGCCAATTCATACTCACATAATAGCGCCAACTGTACATTATCTCATTGAAGTAGGTTTCCGGCTAATGCAGCACAGAAAATAATTTTGACATTAAAATCTTGTATACACATATAAAAATGCAAAATAATTAAACTATCACAACTTAAACGTGACAATAAAAAAAAAACAATAATAAAACGTGCAATGTGTGAACTAAAAGACTAGAAAATTAAGCATAAATAATTTCAAATATTAAGGTTTATTTATTTAATACAAATTATTATTTGAACATTATTAAGTATTTAAATTAGAGATGGTTTTTTATTATAGTTTTACAGGCAGCCTAACAAAAAGACTAACAAACTAATAAGTCACGAGTATCAGCTTTCAAAATTATGGACGTGTTAATTGTAAATTATTATTAATTATCATTTGGGTTGAAAGAAAAACACCTTCAGAAATCCTTGACTCGGTAGATACTAAAGCCGTAGTTCTTGATTGTCATATACATCTACGACAATCGATATGGAGATTCAGTACCGTCAAAGATTCTGATATCTAGTCGAATCCTGCAATTTCATTATATCTTTGGACTATGGGATTTTAGGGGCAATTACCCAGAAGAAAAATAGAATACTTCCGAAATTATTTGCACTATGAATGTTACAATTGGCAATAATAAGTTTTACAGAATGGTGATTACTTCATCTCATGTATTATTATTTTATTTAATACTTTAAAAAAAAAAAAATAACATGTTTATCAAACTCAAATATTGAATGATGTACTTTCTTTCACCATTATTTTTTAGTCTCAGAAAATGATTTTATACGTTTTTTCGTAACTATATAATATTAAGTCTGCGATAAATGCCCGTAATTAGAGTTATTTTGTTAAATAACAAATTAATTAGTAAAACATATATATACATTAATAACCTTTTATTATATCATGCCAAACTTACGCAAACAGAGTGAACCGAATTCTAATTTTACTATTTTCTTTTTTATTTTCTTAGAACGTAAAATATAATTGGCATCCATTATAACTGGAATGTCTATTTCGTAAATATACTAGATGGTCAAGATTGAATAAAAATAAATACACATATCAAATAACAACTATTACGCAAAATTAAACATAAGTCTGAAACTAAAAGGCGAATGATATTAAAAAGGTCTACTTTGTGGCTCAAAGAAAAAATGCGATATTCCCAAAAGGGATCAAAAAAATCTTCCGTCCTTTGTTGCTCTTTTAAATAATATACCAAAATCACAATCCTTAAACATTCTAATGGTGTTTTTAATATTTTTAGTTATGTTTACCTATGTTATGTAAATATAATGCCATCGTTTGATATTTGCTTTTGTAAGATATTCAAGCAGCCGAAATAATTGAAAATGAATACTCTGTTGGGTATTCAGATTTTTAATTATTTTGGGATTTACAGTTGTCTCGTCATCTCGGCTCATAAACGTGTCATTGCCGGGCACGAGGCTTCTCTTCAATAGGAAGGAAGTTGACCTACTATACAATGCTGGTCAGACATGTTGGTATAGGCTTTTATTTTGAATTTTCCATCTCTTGCATAAATTTTATATGCTTAGTCGTCTTTTACGACATCCACGGGCAAGATAAGGAGTGGTGAATTGTATTCTTGTACTGTCATCACACGGATTCACAGTAGTAATAAATGACTCACCGGAATGAATGTGTAATTGTTATCTAATAACAAAAACAATTTAATAAGCAAGAAATTAACGTTAATATGAGAAAAATTATACCTTATAATTGTAAACAAAGATGTCGCTATGTCCTGGACCCATAGGATTGTCGTTCTTGTCCCCGATGACAACATGAAGAATGGACACGCCAGTCAAACGTGGCGTACCGGAATCTGTGATTGCTACTGGAATCCTATATTCTTTCCGTTTCTCTCGGTCAAATGACACAAGCGTTGATAGGATGTTGCCTGTTAAAAAAAAAGAAAACAAAACATTTGAAATGTCGTCATAAATTTACTTGTGTAGGACGTATAAGAAATTTATTTTTTAAAGATACCTCTAACTAAAGCATAAATTCTTGTATCACATGTGATTTACAAAGAATACAATTTTAAATCAAAATTTACATTAATTAAAAAAAAAAAACATTCAAAATTTCAGATCTTTATTATTGTGTTTGTAATTGAACTCCTAAACGGCTGGACCAATATGAGAATGGTTTAGATTAATAATTAGAACCGATAGGTGGCGCCGTCATCGATTTTAAGCAGAATTTCTTTTACTCTTTTTTTAGATTTGAACAGAACAATGTCTGTTGGGTCAGCTAGTGAATTATATAATTACACTCACTTTTATCCTTGTCCAACAATACTGTCTGCTTTTCAGTGTAGTCACGGATTAAGAAAATAATTCACCACACATTCTTCGGCCCGTGAGTGTTGGAAAAGACAACTAAGAGATATAATATGCATATAACATCTATGCTATGTATGAAAAACTCAAAAGAAAATCCTAAGCTAACACGACTGAGTGACATGGCATAGTAGGTCAATGGCCCTCCCATAGTAGAGGAGACTCGAACCCAACAATGGAACGTGCATGGCCTGAAATGATGATAATGATACTCTCTACTAACTTTTCTAATACTGATCAAAAGGTGTATTATACACTATTATCGACAAACGATACTGTATAACACTTATATTAAATAACTAGCAACCCGCCCTCGCTTCGCTTCGGTTTCTGTCGCCTTATCCCCGTTGTTCCCATTCCCGCGGGAATACCGGGATAAAATATAGCCTAGTTTACTTGCTGATTATAACTTTCCATCGGTGAAAGAATTTTTGAAATCGGTCCAGCCGTTTTGAAGATTACCCGGAACAAATAGACAGACAAAAAAATTATAAAGTGTATTTTAGGCATATGTATAGTGCAAATAATCGTGTGAGCATGAAAAAAGCCTATTATTTTGACATTACAAACAGACACTCCAATTTTATTTATTGGTATAGATTGTAAGCTTGGTAAATCAAAACCATTTTTACGGATTTTATCGCGTTTGTATTTGATTTTTGATTGCCCGAAGTTTAGAACACTTTACAGCGGTCATGGTCACGGACCATGGTCACGGACCATGACCGCTGTATATTATTGTAAAAAGAAGATCTTTTTGATAGGTCAAAGTTCGGCCACACTCCACCCAAACTGTTTTACCTTTACAACCTTTAAGAAGTTTGGTGTAGGGCTTTATAACGTATAGTATGCACGTCTAAGGCCAATAAGTGAGTCATCGGCACTGATTCTTTGGCTTCGGTAGCTCATTAGGCAGATTACCTTTTTAGATAAGGTACATGACGTCAACAAATCAACTAGAACCTATATCTACATTTTAGCAATCATGCGCTTAGACACTAAAAGTGCCGATCTATGCCGCCCACATCCAACGATTCACCAAGTTAAACCTGAAGCGTATGCGGAATTATAGCTACCGAATATTAATCGCGTGTTAGTTGAATACTTCGAAAATTGGTGTACCTAGCAGAACCAATTAAAGTTTAAATTTTGTATTAAGTTTTAATTGAGTTAAAACGAAACGAGAAAGTGTTTGATTTCGATAGCGGAGGACGCGGCAGTTGACGTGACATTTCCAACTTTTCGGTAAACCTACGCGTAACGTCTTGTACAGGTAGAAAATAAATTTAGTGTTACCGTGATACTATTTTTAACCCCTGACGCAAATACAGAGGTGTTGTTGTGGCATCGATGCGGTTTTTGTCATTTGAAAGCTAGTTTTGTCAATATCGGTCCAGCAGTGCAAGAGTATCAGCTCTTTTCCAAAATGATGTAAAGACTTATGATAACTCGATTAAGTGCTTTACGCGTGCCGGTGTAATTGTTAAATGACAATCGGGAATATGCATGATTTATTTTTATTTTTTTAAACGTTTCTACTAGTGATTACATTACTAGAAATAAATATAATACATCCAAAATATAAACCATTAACCTAAAAAAAAATTTAAATCGCTATTATTTTTGTGCGATTTAAACGCGGCTACTTCGGCGCGCATATTCTGTAACGTCAGAGTACTCGCACAAGTTGCTAGGGCTGTCAACTAAGGCTGTTAATATTTTTTTGGTTTATATATTTGGACGATATATCCGATAGGTACTAAAAAGTAAATATCGAGGGTCGATATTTATTTAAATAAATTTGATGTTTAATCTTTTCTTGTAAAGAATTTATTCTACAAAATCACCGTAAACTTAATCTACTGTAAAAATGCTGGCATGAAGTTGATGATCAGTTATCACTTACTCCTGGAATTTGATAAAAATGCTCGGCACGGCAATGACGCAATGAACGAAGTTAAAAAGAGGTCAGGGGGAAATATATCGAAATATCAATACTTTTGAAGTAAAACTTCTTTAGAATCATTATGATTTCAAACTCGATGAAGCGAAAAAGCGAGTCCATAGAAATATAAACACGGCAATGTATAGGATTCAGCCGGCGAGAGAAAGGGATAAAAGATGAAGGATGAATGATTAAGGATAAAGGATGAATGATAAAGGATAAAGGTGTTTCACTTTCGCCATGCGTACTTTGTACGCACGCTCTTTTTTTTTCTTTACATCGAACTCCGATATTGATATATTTAAAAATACCGATATATCGATATTTTAAAATTATCGACAGCCCTAATCAGAAGACTTGACTGTAATATGACGTCACGGTTGAATAACGTTGCGTTTTAGAAATTTGCGAGCGAATCACAAAAAACGCACTTTTTGATAATTAAATTTAATTATTAAATAATGATAAACTTATAAAATAATTGTATAGGTAAGTGTTTTAAGCAATAAAGATTACAAATAAAAATAATTTGTTCATTTTGGAGTTTCATGCATATTCCCTATAAATTGATAATATCTCTTAAAGAGAACGTAATACTTTTTTTATTATTTTAGTTTGTGTCGGTTATTCAAAATTTTCAATTTTACTTATGAGGTAATTTTCATTACCATTATTATCATCATCACAACTCATATACGTCCCATTGCTTTCTATTACTTGAGGTCCTAGCAACATGTTTTTCTCTACCACATAGTCCTGCTCAGTCATATATACGGTCCACCCCAATCTGTCCATATTATCCTTCAGATAATCAATCATTATCATTTATCCCATATATCTTTCTAGAGCATTAAATACCAAAATCATATATTGATCAAATTACTTATTAAAAACACTAAATTCATCTGACTATATTTCCTTCATCGTTTTAGCTCATATAGGTCCCACAGTTGGGCTCGAGCCTCCTCCACAATGAGAGGAAAATCGACCTACTATAACAACGCTGGTCAAACACGTAGCTATAGCGTTTTATTTCAAGTTTTCCTCCTCTTGAGGTTATAGGCATATTTCAACCCCTAATCGTCTTTTACGATAACTACGAGCAAGAGGGTGCTGAATTGTATTCTTACCCGACGGAATTGATGTTCTGACTACACAGATGATTAGTCTAAGTAGCAAATTATACTGATCATCGAAATTACAGCGAGTTTGATTCCTACACAGGAATATTCTTTGAGCGAACTACAAGTAATTATTCCGATTGTGGATTGATCCGTGTCTGTCTGCCTGTGAAGTCTTTCCTCGCTATGCAGGGAGTCATTCCTTAGTGGAAACTGTTGTCTTTATTAAAATGAAAGAAAATTTCAAAGAAGAAAATAATTCAAATGGCTAATTGAAATCTTTACATTAAGACAAACAATGAGGTGGTACTCAACATTAGCAACATGCCAACCAAAATGGCGGGGAGCGAAATTGAATTGGCACTTGCCAAACAAAGTTAGAGTTAGCCATGGCGCCATTTATTGCATGTTAACTACACTAATTGATCGAAACTCGATTTTGGGCGAGTCTCTGCAAAATTTCTAGCTGTCGTGAATGCGGGATGGCTGAATTGAAACAAAATTGCTCAGAAGACGAATCTAAAAAGTTTTCCTTTTAAATCTAGCATTTGAATTCTAATAAACTTCTACTTCGAACTTGAGTCAATCCAACGCGGATATTTTTGAGTTGTTGATTTGAATTTATATAAATTTTGAACAAAAATTTTCCGTGTGATGACGGAGTAAGAAGACAGTTCACCATCCCTTCTCTTACTCTTGGGTGTCGTAAAAGACTACTAAGAGATATGATGTGCAGATAATACCTATGTAAGAGAAGGAAAACTCGATATAAAACCCTATGCCAATATGTCTGACCAGTGCGGTATAGGTCAATTTTCTTTCTGCTATGAAGGAGGCTCATGCCAAACAATGAGACTTATGTTGGCTGAGATGAACGAATGAATGATGTATATATGGACTGATTTACCTTAAACCGGCATGTCTTATAGGAAAGAAGCTAAATAATTGTATACAATCCTTACTAATATTATAAATGCGAAAGTATGTTTGTTTGTTTGTTACGCTTTCACGCTTAAACCACCCAACCGATTTAAAAAATTCTTTCACCAATGGTAAGCTATAATGTCAGGCTATATTTTATCCCGGTTATTATTAAAATTTAAATGACCAAGCTTTTCGTTTTTATTTTTTTCTTGTTTCTTCTTTTTATTGTTTTTTTCAATCGAGATAAATCGTTTTATACCCTTAAAAACTCACCCCCATCCATTTCCCGACCTCAGATCGACCGTAAATTATTTTATCTTTCAGTATTTTTATATTCTCTTCCTTTTCCAAGGGGTTTCATTTTACTATTATTTTTTTTTGTTTTAGAAATTATCGACCCTCGTCTATAGGTAAAGCATTTAGTTGTCATTTACGACTCCCAAGAGCAATGTAAGAGGGTTGGTAGTATTTGTAACTGTGATTGGTAGCTTAGTAGTAACTAAGCGCAAAAAAAAACAGAGGTGGATACTGTTATGATGTTTTTTCACGTAAACGTACCAAATCAGACAAGCGATTTCAGTGAGACTTTGTGAATTTGTATGATGAATTTTATTGTGAAAGATATACATCTTTTTTAGCCACTCTTGAATCCAGATATGACAGATATTCAAATATATAACAAAATATATTACCTTTTATTTCAAACTTGGATCGTATATCAAAAGAAGCCGAGTCGTTGAGAGCAAATGTGAACGGCGGTCCATTTTCTGCCGAATCGTAGTCTTTTGCGGTGAGGATGACTACTTGGCCTGGTGATTCGTTCTCGTACCAAATAACGGGTTGCGTCTGTTGAGAAATAACATATTATAATTGAGCATTATGCAAAAGTGTATATTCTATTTAACCTCAATGATTTAATCATGCCAGCTAGTCTCAGATTCAAATCCTGAGTCTTGCTAAACTATAAATAGTTTACTAGAATATTTTTAATATGCATCATCGTCATCATCGCAGTCCACATACGTCCCACTGTTGGGCTTGGGCCTCCTCCACAATGGGAGTGAACTTGACCTACTATACCATGCTGTTCAGACATGTTGGTATAGGGTTTCATATCGAGTTTTCCTTCTCTTGCACAGATGTTATGTGCCTATTATATCCCATAGTCGTCTTATACGACTTCCACGGATAAGATAGGGAGTGGTGATTTGTATTCTTACTCCGTCACCACACGGAATATAATTTAATATGCATAATTTCAATGAAAAATGTTTTCTGATATTTACGCGATTATTACATATCTATACCAATAAATAAAATTGGAGTGTCTGTTTGTAATGTCAAAATAATAGACATTTTTCATGCTCACACGGTTATTTGCACTATACATATGCCTAAAATACACTTTATATTTTTTGTCTGTTTGTTCCGGGTAATCTTCAAAACGGTTGGACCGATTTCAAAAATTCTTTCACCAATGGAAAGCTATAATATCAGGGAGTAAACTAGGCTATATTTTATCCCGGTATTCCCACGGGAACGGGAACTACGCAGGAAAGACTGAAACCGAAGCGAAGCGAGGGCGGGTTGCTAGTTTAAATAAAACTATTTTACAGTCACGGGCGTACTGACCATAAACCTTGTAAATTGTTCGAAACGTCAGGCAATCAAAAATCAAATACAAATGCGTTAAAATTCGTAAAATAGTTTTATTCAATGATAAATGTCTTTAATATAATTTCAATGACAAATCTACAATTCTCTAGAGTGGCTCTTTGAAATTATTGCTTTATAATATGCTGAGAATTATTGTCTGATAATATGCTGAAAATTATTGCCTGATAATATGTTTGCAATTATTGCCTGATAATATGTTAGATAAATTTAATCCATGTGGTTTAAAGTATAATATGTCGTTGCTTTTTACATCCTGTGAGAACAGTATAAACCGGTTGAAACATGTGCCGAATACCCGTACCGGGTACCAGTAACAGGCACCAAGAGAAGTGGCGACAACGCTCTCCTTAGAATCTTATAACCTGTGATATTTTTATTTAAAAATTAATTATAAAGAAAAAGTAACTAACTATGGAATTGCTTAGAAATCATGTTAAAATAATACATACGACATCCACTCGAAGAATTTACAAATTTGTAATCAGTGGCGGACGTATCTACTTGTAATTTTATGGTACCCCACTCGATATGTATTTATGCATAATTTTACAGAAATGCTTTCGATATTATATGAACCCTCGGCATATTAAATGGCCGAATAAATTTTCCTACATTACTTTTTATGCTTAGATTTTTTTAAGAAATTGCGGCGTAATATTTCCAAGAAAAACTTTATCAGGCGGTGTTTCTTTGAGCAATAAAATATTTTATATTTAACAGGCAACTAATAAATAATTGAGCTTTACAATTAAACTTTACATGCCAACATAAAGTGTTAAGAAAAATTTTTAGGTACATCCTGTGAAATATCATATAAAATAAATACCGAACTAAAATCAAGCCAAAATAAAAGATTATCGAAGCAAATATGATTAAAAAATAACATTCAATGATTTTGGCTATTTAATATGTTAATTAGTAAACACTAGCTGTCCAGCTCAGCTTCACACTGGATAATAATAATTTTGTTAATACATAAATGGTGAAACCGGCGCCGCACCCCTCGACACCCCAAGCCACTTGCACCAATGTTGCCCCCCTGTTGCCCGTATGACCTGCGTGTCTGTGGCGACCGTTTAGGAGGGCCTATTCAGTGAGTTGGCGAGTCACCGTCTGCCAAAGTTCAAGACGTATAACGGTATTGAAGGCAAACGTCAGTTTAAAAATCAATAGTTCAAGAAAGATAGTCCACTAAACCTCACAACCCTATAATCAGGATTTAGATATCCTCATTACACAATAGTTTTACACCTACCGTTGGAAGTCCACGAGTGTTATGTGCAAACGTGGAGTGTCATCGGTAGATGTCCCACCTCATTTTAATATTAAATTTCTCTAAAGGCCTCTGCGTGTTGGATCCATATCCCCATGTCAGCCTTTCAAAGGACCGGGTATCTTCTCTAGGTAGATCCCGTGAAAAAGGAGAGACATAATTTTGTTATAGGAGACATTGTGTCAAACTTCAAATGAAAATGCGACGTCGAATCCGAAATTGGGATAAGAGTATAAGGAAGATGATTATCATTGGTTATGACGAACTGGCAATCTTGTTCTTATCATCATCAAGATGCTTATCAAAGTGCTGCTTGTATCCAACCGTTTCCAAAATATTCTACGGACGCGACGTCGTATCAAGATTCAAGCTTTCATATGATATTAAGCAATATTGCTTACCTGCCCTTATATAAAAGATAACTTGGTAAGAAACATGTTTTCTAAAAACGTGCACCAAGGAATAATAAATCCAAATTTCCAAATTTCGCGAGACTACATTCAAACATACAATAACGGACAGAAATTACATCCTCACTCGGAATAATCATTCCTGAAGTAGAAAATGTGTAATGAGCAAAATTGGCACGTTAAATCAATTCTTCTTCGACGATTTCTTTCATTTAACATCTCCAGAAGCCGATACAGGTGTCATAGCTGCCAAGTATCTAAATATCTCATCTAAACTATAGAATATTACGTTTTCCGTTTTGTTGAAAAGCTTAAAAAATCATTTTATGATTTTAGATTCTAATGAATTTATGGATGTTTCAATTAAAACGCCCACTTGATTTGCGGTTATTGTTATATGGTAAATTATGTACCAACGAATTACTCTTTCATCGCTTTGAGCAGTCAGAACAGGCTATGGCCAAACCATAGGCTGTCAAAGCAAAAGGATGAAAACACGATTCAAATATCCAATATTCTATATTATATGGACATTCATGATTATTTCAAGATACTGCATTCCGGTTTCTGTGAAAATATAACGTCATTACACACCTACACAGAAATAAAAGAGGAAAATTCTTTAACATTATCCTTGTCCACGTCAGATGACCATTACTTTCATCCCTCGCGTGTTTCAAAGCTCTCAAGTCGACCGTTCAAATCTCTGGAATGGAAATTAAGAAACCCCTTTACCGGTATCCAAAGCACCAAAGGATCGTTTTCAAAATAAGAAATTGGACATAGGTAGTCGATTTACATAAAAAATTGACAACTGGGTTTTCCCAACGCGTGAAAAGTTTACATTTAAGTAGTGAGGGTAAAAGAATATATTTTGGTATTTTATTTTGGTCGTTCGATTCAGAAATGATTTGGGATGTGAGGCACATTTGATAAGCAGTTTCATTTGTTATAGACAAGGAGCCAAGGTGTTATAAGAACTATAAAAATGTTTTAGTAGCTCTCCTGTTTGGTCGTAAAAAAGAAGCAATGTTTTTACTGATGCGATACAATTGACACATAAATTGGTACTTTTTGTGAGTTTTCTATGAATATATGATTTTATTTTACTACCATATTTCTTTGTTTATTCTTTGCAATATATTTTTCTATGCACCATTGCTTAAAATACTCGTTGTAAGATTTATGTTGAATATTTTTTAATTATAGATCGATACCCAACAACAATTGACAACTGAGAGTCTTGCTACGAAAGAATGGAGAAAAGAAAATAACCTTCAAGTCAAACCCCAGAAAACTTGCGGTATGGTGGCTCTGACGGTGGACCGGGGAATAGTCCATTATTCGGAGAGAGATTGCGTGATCCCCGTGTCGATTGGGTGAGGCCGACGTTAAATAAAGGCGTCGACGGTGATGGTACCCGAAAAGTTAGTCCGTCGAGCTGTCCACCGAATTTAAGACATACCAATCGCGAGTCCAATACTGACAAGGATTACGGTAAGTTATGAGGCCGCGCGACGCCCTTACCTCCGAATGTGTTCAAACATAGCCTGGCACATTACAAGATTTAATTATTTACTTATTAGATTATTTTCATTCTTATAAATAGCAAAACCATTGCTATATAATTAACAATATACGAATGGAAAACCAAGATATATGTATCAAATTAATACACAGTATCGAGTATGGTTATATTTTGATTACAATTTTTTAAGTAACTTTTCCTCTTACGTAATATGGGCGTCTTATATTTCAATTTCAACCTTTATACTTATCAATAACCAAGTAAAAAATGCGTCCAAAATGAACGGTTGGTAATCTGAAGGTATTATGGTGCCATATGGAAAACAACCTTATTATGAAACCTTTCTTGCCCTTTCTCCGTCTGTTTGTCAGAAAATTATATCTTATTATCCCTGATAAGTGATGTCATCGCAGCATCAATATGTCGTCATCATCGTTGTTCAACCTTTCGCCGTCCAGTGCTAGACGTAGGCGTTTAGAGGCTCTGTTCAAAAGCTGGTTACTCATTAATAATAATAATAATCGTTTATTTCAGGTATAAAAACCCATATACAATAGTCAATACAATAGTCACATAAAAGGTATCTTATAAAATTAATTAAAGACTACAAATACACTGTAAAGGGGTGTCTAAAATCTAGATATAGGTGTATATATATATATAAAATAAAAATAATAATAATAATAAATATCTCCATTGCACATATTATGCTGCGTCACTTTCTGTTTTGGTCCATGTGAACAGAAATCCATCTTTTAAACAATGGGCTTCCTATGTCGTCAAAGATAGCCACAAGTATCCTATTGGATGAGCAGCGCAGTCTATCCCAATAAGAGGCAACGCGTGATCTAATTACAGCAAAAAAGTCGGGGATCCCTGCGTCAGCGAACATGCCCGACGCGCTGCAGTGCCATGGTAGTTTCATCAGAGCCCTAAATACATTATTGTATTGGACTCTTATTCTGCCCATTGCCTTTTGCGTGAACGTTGTCCACAATTGACACGTATACATGCTCAAACAATACGCCTTGAACAATGTTACCTTTACGTCCACGCTGCATTTCGAAAATCGGCGAGCGAGCATGTTGCCTCTGACAGCAAGGGCCTGCCGCTCCCGCTCAATATCCCTGTCATCCTGTAGTCTTTCAGTCAGTAAGTGTCCTAAGTATCTAAACTGTGCAGTCCTAAGTATCTTAACAGTGCTAACCACTGTGCCGTTCAAATATACCTTGGGTATCCTGCCCGGACCCCGGCCCGCCGCATTAAGTTAAAGGAAATGTCGTAATCGCTATGTTTGTAAGGCGGGTTGGTGATTGGAGTAGGTATCCTAGTAGATAACTGCTGACCACTCTTCTAATGATACTCTTAAAATTGCAGGGGTGGCGTAGTAATTTAGAGCGACCTACCGTGCCAGTGTGGTGGATTTGATTTTCATACAGGATTATATTTTATGTGAATCAGCACAATATTTTGTGTTCTGACCCTTGATGTTATTTGGGTCCGTTAAATTATGTTTGTAAGTCCTCGCAATACCATTATATCCTTAGTGCATGATGTAGTCTTTAGAAAAAAAAGGGCGGCGACAGTTGTATTCTTAACCTTGCACAAAATTATTTAAAAAGTAAATGATTAAGTGTTATCTGTACAATGGTACGAGGCTATTCTTGAACGAAGCCTTCTCGCACTTGGCGAAATTCATAAAAAGTATTTAGGTCAGGATAATACCTGTATTCTTACCCGCGTCAAAGGGATTTGCGGTGACAAACAGGTAAAATAATATGTCATATTTACATAATAATGTAACGTGGTCGCATTCAACCTCGCAAATGATTTATTGGCAATATGTAAAGCAGTTGGAATAAGGAAATAAAAATATGATTTATAAATTTACAAAGAGGTTAATTGAATTTTTGTTATGAATTCTGATGTTTACGCGAGTTTTATACATTTAAAAGAAAACTATTATTTCGAAAAATTCACAGCATTCATGGTCAAGGGTGGACCGAATTTTTGTGGATATTATTTTTCGTAATCCTCATTCGGCTTTTCGCCTTCAATTGCTGGACGTAGGCTTCCATGTCTCTCCACAAGGTGCGGCCCTGTGCCGCCCATATCCAGCGACTCTCAAAAACTTTCGACAAGTCATCGGTCCACTTAGTAGGGCGTCTTACACTGATATGAGCGGCCAATGCCGTAACTTGGAGGGGGGTTGGCGATCACAGTGAGGTGTTACACATTTCCCAGCAGAGAGCTGCTGTCTACTCTCCTCGTGAACACTTAGTCGATTGTTACGATTCTCACGGGCAAGCAAGAGATAGCGACAATTGTCTTCATAGCTTGTCGCCACATGGAGCATATTATTTTTAGATATCTTTTTCATTTAAAATTATCTCCAAATTATATATGTCTGTTTAATGATGGATTAAGAATTTTAAATAATTACATTCCAAAAGAAAGTTAACGACAAACTTTTAATTAAAATGTATTATATACAAGTAACATGTACTATGAAAAAAGTATATATTGAGCCGAACCCAAGTAGTTGAATGATGATGGTGCAATTATGTAACTCTACCCATTACTTTCTTGTAACTGTTGTAAAAATTTGATAAGGATTTTTTGGTGACCCAAGAGAATAGATTGTAGTGTTCTATTGGAAAACAAATATAATACCAATGCTAATCATAACGATTATAGTATTATCCCCCCGTAGTGGTCCAAGATCCCGCTATACAACGACCTTCACCGAGATGTTTATTTGATGAAACTTATTTTTTATTTAATTTAATATATCAATAAATATATTGCATATGGGTTGCTTAACAAATTTTAGTCCAGAGTATGATTAACTAATAATTAAAAAAACAATTTTTTTTTAACATTGCACCGGTTTGATTATTAGACGAATTATATACCAAAGTATAGAAAGAGCCCATAGAATATGCAAACGTTAGATTGCCTATTCTTTTCCGGTCACAACTCTGGGGTAGCCATGTATAAACAGATAAATCGATACTAGCATTTTGCACCGGTCTGATCGACGTTTACATATTTTATGTTTAAGTTTATGTATAAGTTTCATCAAATAAACATCTCGGTGAAGGTCGTTGTATAGCGGGATCCTATACTATAGAGATAAATATGTCCAACAGTGGACCTCAATAGACCGATAGATGGATGAATTATAAGACTAGCTGGACCGATAGATACAGTTCAGTTCGAATATAAAAACATATCCGCTCAAACAATTCGGGGAGACGATTGGCGTGCGTCCCATATACTAGTACCACTCATCGTAAATAGAGCGAGTTATTAGAACTGATTTTAATGTGTTGCCTTCATAATTTAAAGGAAATTGAAAAATATGTTAGTAAGGAAAAATAATAAGGACAAAATATATGTTAGTAAGGAGGATTGGTATAAAGCTTCATTTTACAACATATATTCGTCTTCAACGACTGCTGTGGAAGGAAAAAGCGTCGTGATTTGTTCCTGTTTCATCCCAAATGGAAAGAATTTAATACTTAAAAAGTTAGACAACTCTAAGAATGTATTTGCGCTACAAAAGAGTATTGATATATAAAGTTTCTACCCATTTTCTCTTAAACAAAAACCAGCATTGTCTCTGAATACGAACAATAGGAGAAAAACCTATACGGAAACAATAATATCAGTTCCCTCCATGCATTAGGTTACGGATCTAAGCCAGAGATTATGCTTACTAAAGTATATTATTGGCAATGAATAAACGCTGACAAGCGGGACCGCGTTCTTCGACCAAATGATTGCGCCGTACGAGATAACGCTCCGGTCTTAATCCTGCATTCAAGGACGATCATCCGGGGCGGATGCCCGAATCCGAAATAAGCCCGGTTATCGGTTTAAGCTACAGTATGGATATTTAAGATGTTTGCGGCCACCAAAATGAGGTTTTCCTTAAAGGTGACGTTGCTTTCATTTCCTTGATAAGTTATAGAAGAAAATCTTTTGGAATAGGAAATATGAACGTGAAATATTTAAGCTTAATTTTCTTTAGTAGATATATAAAGATAAAAATGTATTGAGATGGATAGGAAATATTATTGCTCCACAATAGAAGAGAAAGTGACCTACTATACCACGCTGCTTAGACGGTTTGGTACATAATTTTATATCGAGATATCGCTCTGCATAGATGTTATTTGTATACTTATTTCTTAGTCGTCTTTTACGACAGTTACGGCCAAGATAGGGGATAGTGCGTATTCTTAATAGTTAGCACAGAGCAATTGTGAAATAATTAGTGATATCCCATGTGGTGATTCCATAAGTGGCCATCCATAAATTGCTCGTCAGATAATTCCCCCATTTTTGGAGAGGTCCATATCGATGCAAGGATATTGATAAGCTGATGTTGCATGAATAGAAACAAGGAGTTTAAGAGAAAAGATATTTTAACTCGAGCATAACCATATATATAGTATACGCGTTAAGAACTTTGGTCGTGGAGTAGTTAGTAGTTTGCACCATATTTAGTATGACGACAAATAACTCAAGTCGCAGCATGGTATTAGATCAAATCCAAACAACTAAGTCGTTCTCCATTACTACTAGCACATCTACACGATACACATTGTCAAAGGCCCAATTCATCAACCCCTCTCTTGCCCGTGGGTATCGTAAAAGACGAATAAGTGATACAATATGCAGATAAAATCGATGTAAGAGAAGTAACGCTTGAAATGAAATCCTATGCCAACACGCCTGACTAGTATGATTATGCTATCACCCTTTTTTTTGGGGTGGGCTGCGGTCGGCGCACTCCTCGCACCACGAGGAGAAAGACCGACGTCCCCCCCCTCGGGGAGGACGTCGGTCTTTCCTCACACGGTAGGCCTCTCGGCGGGTGACGGACTAACTCTCCGGTCACGTCACCCGCGGCTTCGGTTAGGGCGGCATGACGCGCGGGTAGTCGCGCCTGCGCCGCTCCAGTCGTCGGTGACGGGTCACCTCGTCGAGGTTGCGCTACTCGCGCGCGCGACCCGCAGCCTCCTTCTGCGAGATCACTGCCTCGCAGAAGGCTGCGACCGCGTCCCAGTTCCTGACGCTGTCGAGCATCGCCCTAGCGATGGTCGGCAGCGTCAGGTCGGCACCGATGATTGTGACGAGTTCACGACGCTGCTCTGCCCAGGCGGCACAAGCTTCGAGCGTATGCTGCGCCGTGTCTTCGTCGCAATCGCAGTGATGGCAGGACGGTGTGCTCTCCCTCCTAGCGGTGTGCTCTCCCTCATAGCGATGCTATCACGCTAGTCAGGCGTCATGCTAGTAAAACTCTTCGTTACACATTGATATAATATTACAGTCTGGATCCATTCTTTTAATAAATATAGAATGGTAAGAAATTAAGAATATATTCGATATATGTTAAATGTGAAACGGTTCTCTTTATTCGATACCAATACGTACGTGAAGAATGGGAGAACAACATAATGTACGAAAAATATTAATCTTGTTTCATATGACGCAACAAGATAGACGGAAGATTTACATGAAAAATTCATATTGGAATATGCGATCTGTATTTGTAATTAGAAACGAAACAATCAACTGTTGGTGTCGTTTCGTTTTACATTACTTTTTATTGATATCATTATTTCATCATAATCACATTCCAAATGGGCTGGGCTCGAAATGCCTCCATTATGGGAGGGACATTAACCTACTGTACCACGCTTGTCAGACGGTTTGGTATAAGGTTTTATTACGAGTTTACCACATCTAAATCTAGTTATCTGCATGTTATAATCCCTTAGTCTTTTATAAGACTTAACGGCAAGAAAGGGATCGGTGATTTGTATTCTTACTCATCACACGGAAACTAATGTTTACAAATCAGAAAACATGTGCTTGAGGCACACTTGAGGTGATCTTATCATTACTCTCATAAAAATGAAAGGCATATTATATGATTCAAATTAATTACAAATAATGAGTTTTGAGAGCCTCGTATTGAATTGTTATTTTAGGACAGGAGTCCTTAAAACAAGTCGGTGCTTTGAATATCAAAACATTTCTCACAAATGGGATATGTAGGTCTAAGAATTCTGCTTCTTATGTACAAAACAATTTTTTGAGAAGTGCTCTTCACACCTGTTACGACGATACCTCGAATCAAACAAACTACAGATTGTTTAAAGTCAATAACATTTTACCGGAAAACATGTTACGTTGTTAAATTACAGACATACAATTATTTTTATCAGATTTACAGATTAAAACATCAATAATGTTTTAACCTTTTATGTAATACATAGAAAACTAGAGCGCATTGAATATGAAATAACAGTGACTTATGTGTTTTTTCGTGTTCTATCAAAAGCACCATACAAGACTTTTAATAAACCATTGGTTTCTAAAATTGACAATAATATTTAATGACAGACTTTAAAATTAAGTTTATATCTTTTCAAGTTAGAGTAGTTGAGTGTATTTAGTTATAACAACAATTAACTGGAATAATTTTTTCACGTTATAATTTAGTTTTCATTATCTTTGCGAGTTAATATTCTGAAATATATCCGAAATGGCAGTATCTAAAATCTAAGATCCCAATAAAATCCGTAAGAAGCTCTCCGTGTGGTGACGGAGCAACAGTACAATTTACCACCCATTCCTGACACGTGCGTCTCGAAAAAGACGACTAAGGGATATTATATGCATAATCCATATAACATCTATTCAATAGAGAGAAAACTCGAATTACAATCATATACTAAGCCGTGTGACCAGGGTGGTGGTACTGTCCCGTTAGGGGGAGGTTTGAGCCAAACATATGAGCCGAGATGAAGACGAAAATTCATAAGAATAGTATAATTCTATATACGTTATTACTACTAGATTGTAAACCAAATTTATTATATCTAAATGACCGAACAAACACTGTTATTAATTATAATAATTTTCAACGCTCCAGAGGGAAGAGAGTAACACAAAGTTGAATATAAATTATTTAGATTGCGTCATTGTTTCATTTCTAATTATGATTTACTGATTCTTGCTTCAATAATTATGAACACTAGTTATACAGATAACGGAAATAATCGGGAAGACAATCATAATGATTGATTAGAGCAAAGAAATACGACGAATTATCCAATAGATTATAACTTCCTTTATTGCTTTCTCATTTTATAAATTAATAGATGTGATAACAATGAAAACGGGATTGTGATAAGCGCCTTCGGTTCTTACGTTTTCACTATTAGGAATTCTAATTCTAAAGTAAGCTACACTAAATCCCATTATTACGACTACTATTGACAACTTTAATTTCACACTGCACAGTCGTTAAAGGATCGGCAATTCTTACTCCTGTCGTGAACAAAAAAGGCAAAAAACATTAACTTCGTGGTTCTGCTCATTATTTTCTAACTATAAATGCGAAAAGATAGCCATTTTTTTTGGGGGGCAGAATTATTTTAGAAACTCAACTCTAAAATATAGAAAATAAATTTCAAAACTACTCAACACCATATTTACATACTGTTTATTTATTTTATTCTCATCACATCTCATATAAGTCAATAGGACTTGGGTTGTCTGGTTGGGCTGGGTTTCCTCCACAATAGGAGGCAAATTGACTTACTGTACCGCGCTGGTCAGACGTGTAGGCATAGGGTTTTATGTCGAGTTTTCTTCTATTACATAGATGTTTTCTGCATATATCCCTTAGTCGTCTTTTAAGATACCCACAAGCAAGAAAGGGAGTGGTGAACTGTATTCTTACTCCGTCACCACACGGAAAATTCGATTTATTTATTAGACTATTATCATACCGCTGGAAGTAACCCAAAAGACGCCGTGGTGCAATTTTAAGAAAAACTTTTCTTTTTTTTTTTTTTGTGTGGGTGGGCTGCGGTCGGCGCGCCTCCGCACCACTCCGTCCGGGGCGACAGAAGGGCTTAAGCACGCAACTCCCGCAACCCACCCGAAAACCACCTCGCCTTCGTCATTGGGCCGACCACCGGAGCAGGTTTACTTGTCGTCAGTGGTCGGCCTGACGGAATACCCCCTACGCGGGGTACCCTCCCATCGACCGACGTCCCCCCCCCCCCCCTCGGGAAGGACGTCGGTCTTTCCTCACGCGGTCGGCCTCTCGGCGGGTGACGGACTAATCCCCGGTCACGTCACCCGCGGCTTCGGCTAGGGCAGCATGAGGCGCAGGTAGTTGCGCCTGCGCCGCCCCAGTCGCCGGCGGCGGATCTCCTCATCGAGGCTGCGCTCCACGCGCAGACGAACCGCCGCCTCAAAAAAAAAAAAAAACTTTTATCTAACGACGACTGCGATTTCCAATACGTCCTCTCCTCAATCTAATTGGTGAGATAATGTAATATGCTGCATCAGGTAATAATCTGAAGCAAGAATGAAAAAATTTTCTTCCATAATGCTTGTGAATTTATCAAACTATATAACCTGTGACCGCCCCGATTCAGCGTACTAATACTTTGGGTAACACGAATTTCTGTTCTTCTACGGACCTCGGTGTTTCGAATTTTATCTCTTATAGAAATCGCAAGCATTCCACCGATTTTATTGCACTTTAAACTTTCATTTTACATTACCATACTTTAAATGTCATTGATTTTGTCTGTAACATTGAAAGTCGTAAACAGTTGATATACAGATTAACATTTAAATTTTATAAGATACATATTTAAAATTTTCAAGACTATCCGACTAATAGAAGGTAGAAATTGCGACTAAGTTCAGTTGTAATAAAGTTTAAACATCTTCGTGAAGTACAACTAAGTTCGAACAGTAAATATAAATAGTTTAAACGAAGACAACACTTCGAAGAACAAAGAACTATTTAACTTAATGTAGAGCTATAATCTTTTATGTAAAGATGTTACCAGCGTCATTACATTCAACTATTTGGATTTTGTTAAATTTATTCTAAAAGAATTGCTATTCGATGCAGTTGAAAATGATTTCAATCTTTTTTGTGTAATTAGATCTTAAACAATCATCGAGATAAGCCAAAAAAATTCAGAATAGGGATTGAAATCTCATTTTAATAATTGAATATATTTTTTAATAATGTATCTTTTTATTGCCATAATAATAATACATATTACGAAAATATATGGGAATCTCTATGTGGTGTTCGCTATGTGGTGACTTCATTCAGTATCATTCATTTCAGTCTATGTAAATCCGCGGACCTCCTCCACAATGGGAGGACAATTAATCTACTATTCCACGTTGGTCAAACATATTGGAATAGGCTTTTGTATTGGGTTTTCCTTCTCTTGGATCAATGTTATCTTCATAACCTTAATCATATTTAACGACATCCATAAGCAAGAGAGGGGGGTGGTTAATTGTATTTTTACTCTGTAACCACATACATGGGTATGTGATGATTAAAAGAATACAATTATTCGACTGGTGATGGAAATTAAATATAATATTCACCGTCTCCCTTTCATGCGGGTGTACTGATAATCGATTAAGAGTTGTAAATATATAACATCGCAGCAGTACACAACAGCGGTACTATATGGAATGAGAAGAAAAAGAGAACTACATCAGCGGATAGTAACACTATAAGAGAAAAACTTAAAAGAACTAACTTAAAAAAACTAAAAAGATCTACTATTCCAATCTGTGTCAACGTGATCAGTAGACAAAATTCCTAACAATAGAACTTGAGGATATAAGTTTTAAAAGGTAGTCATCTTGTCACGTTTACAAAAAGCCAGTCGTTGCTATGTATAAGAACATTGTAACAGAATAATAAGAACAAGTATTTCGATATCAAAAAATTCTGTTCAAAGTAAATGAATATGAATTTTTAGGGTCATACATGTTTAGGTCAGGCACTTTGCAATAGTATAATCTTAGTAAAAGGAAAGCCGAAGTCCACTTATATGTAAATGGATTCTTATGTTGTTTGTACTTTTAAATTATACAGAGTGTCTCACGTTATGGAACAACAGTCATAGATCGTAATTAAAATGTATATTATACAAAAAACAATAAAACATCAATTATCTTGAGCAGAATGCAGAATACATGTAGGTATGTAAGTCGCGTCGACGGTACAAATAGGTACGAAACGGCGCGCCGGTCATCGGCCGATCAGCTGATATTAAGTCAAAGTTTGTCGTGCTTATGCGAATGTAATCGTTGATTTATTTAATTTCAAATAAACATTTAGAGAGTACGAATATGTTGTGGATTAAGTATCACTGACTTTGTAAATTTCAATATGATTCACACGAAAAAGCGATGATGACAAAATTGAAAACTCTGCATGTCTCTAATTCATTAACGAATCGATATTATTACTTCAATTTTTTATGGGTGGTATACCCATTAACATTGGCTAACTCCCATTTGATCAGCTGTTCCATAACCTGAAACAGCCTGTATGTATATCGGAAGTTAAGCTAGTTCATTAATCATAATACGAAGATAATGAATAATATATAATATCGACACTTTTTTATGTAAGATCGATATATCGAAAACAATGTGAACCTTTTGGGCAGCAAGTTATGATTATTACAAACTCTATCTTATTTATGTTGCTAATTTACTTTTAATGTCTAGAATATTTCTCACAGCTTCGCTTGCGTTACAAAATTTAAAAAATATGAGAATCGTTATCATCATTTCAGCCCATAAACGTCCCACTGTTGGGCTCGAGTCTCCTCCACAATAGGAGGGATATTGACTTACTATGCCACGCTGGTCCAACGAGTTGGTATAAGGTATCATTTCAAGTTTTCCCTCTCTTGCATAGATGTTATATACATATTTAATCCCTTAGTCGTCTTTTACAACACCCACGGGCAAGAGAAGGGTGGTGAATTGTATTCTTACTCCGTCACCACACGGAAAAATAATATTTAAAACAATTTCTCGTTTGGTGACGGAATATGAATACAATTCTTTAGTTCTTCTCTTGCACATGGATATCGTAAATGAGGACAAGGATGCTAAAACCCGAAAACAACTCGTCTGACCAGCTTGATATAGTAGGCCATTTTTCCCTCCCATTATGTGGAGGCTCGAGCCCAGTAGTGGGACTTAGAAAAACCGAGACGTGTTGATGATGATATTAAAACAATATATAAGTTATCTTACCATTTTAAATAAAACCCTTTCGATAGTTTTTACGTAAAACGTTTCCTCAAAAATTTTTGGTCTTATAGTAGCGTGCAAAGATCGATGGAAGGTTTACATTTTTAAAATAAATATGCGTTTCACTAACGATACTTAAATTTTAAGTAACGCCTAAGCAGTTAATGGTATCTAACTTCAGTTTTCTGAGTTTGATATCGACGCATGAAGGTATTTTGTTTGATCCATAAATGAATGTTTTAAGTCTGTTAGAGGATCAGAGGATGCTTTTTGTGCCCGTTACTTAATTCCCGGCGATACAAGGATATATTCCTTAGAGGTGTTGTCTGTTAAAAAAATGTATATTTTCTTTGTACTCGATACGCACTACATGCCCATGGAAAAAATTAACCTGTGAACCAACGTAAATAACGCTTAGAAGGCCGTTACTATATCATAAAATAACTCTGAGCGCTATGCCGTAATTTCTGAGCGGTAGGAGTACGTGAGTAAATGGAATTTTTCAGGTACAAGTGAGGAATTACGACTAATTATTAATGTACGGCTTTTTTATAGCTTATAGATGATTAAAAATAAATGTCGAAAAACCTAGTGCCGTACTAAAATGGTGGTGCCGGAAGTTAGTGCTAATTTTTAAATCGCCGGTAATTGTAGAAGCGACCCTTGGCTTTCGACTTCTGCTGAAAATATGTACGGCGTTCATGGGTAAAGTATCTGTATATGTTTACAAATAGAATTACACAAATGCCGTACAGTAATAAATGACCTATATTGCTTCTAGTCTATGATAATCTTCCGACAGTCTTAGTCTTCTAGTCTAGTCTATGATATGTGAAATAACAAATTAAAACTAGTTACTTACATTAGTCAGAAACGGTGCATTGTCGTTAATATCTGTTAACTCCAATATCACCTCTGTGGTAGACCTTAAACTATCAGATCCAAGTCTTCCACTATGATCAGCTGCCATGATAAGGATCTGCCACCTAGTGAAACCAAGTGGCTGGTCTCTGTCTAGAGGCTTGGTGAGTCGAAGACAGCCGTCGTTGTCGATTTGAAGGAATTCCTTCTGTTCGTGTTTTACAAGGGAATAAACGATATTTTGAGGAGCGTTTCTATCTTTGATATCAGGATCGTAAGCTTCAACCTGCGAAAATAAGTAAAATATTAGTATGGAAGAGAAAGGATGACGAACAATTGAATACGGTACTATTAAATCTAAACACAATGCTTAAAAAATCGGTACTCTCTTTTTTAATTTAGTATCTTTAAACGAACATTTTTTTATTGTTTATGGTCGCAAACGAGCGAACAGCACTCTCGATGGTAATTGATACTGCCGCACATAGCTCTTAGCAATGCTAAACAGATAATTCTTCCACATATACAGATTCTCGGCAGCGGCGCCAACGATTTTCACGAAATTTAGTATGCAGGTTTTGGGGGCGGTAAATCGATCTAACTGAACCTAGATAGATCAATTTTATAGAAAATCTGGTTTTATCAGTGAAAAATATAATTAGCCTCTTCGATCTTTGAGTTTCCCTTTTTAAAAATGTTTTTTTTTTGTTTGTAAAATATCATTCTTTTGTTATCTAAATATATTTTCCAAAAAAATACACCTAACCAAAACAAATAGCGAGCTCGGTCATCTGGCTACTAACTTAATGGAATGAAAAGCTGGCATATTTCTTTTCATAATTCTTGTCTTTACATCAATTGATTATATAATAATACTAGTTTATACAATAGGAATAATACATACCTTTACAATACAACCTTCATATAATTTTTCTTCTTCAATTGTCTTAGTATAATTAGCTAAAAATACGGGCGGATTATCGTTTAAATTCTCAATATTAATAATAACTTTAGCGTAGTCTTCATAGATCCCATCAAATGCTCTGACGTCCAAGTTGTAGCTAGTAATATTTTCGTAATCCAATTCATTATTGACACGAATCTCACCAGTGAAATTACGAATGACAAAAGCATCATAGGTGTTGCCAGCAACTATACTGTAGGTTACCACGGAAGCTAGAAATAAATAAATATATTTTTAAGAAAACATTAGCACAATAGTGAGTTAAATCTAGACGAAATGAAAATACTACACTAAAATGCGTCAAGTTTATAATATAGGGTTTAAGTTTTAAGAATCTGATCTGATCCTTACGACCTCAAGAGCCAAGCCTACATCCATCTCTCAGATACAATTTCATTTTACCTTCTTTTAGGAAAAGCTTATTTTTTTTCTATAAATATTTGTACTTAATCTAATTTCTGAATATATTAGAACCTGGAAATGTATGAATAGAAGAAAGATTTATATTACGATATTGTTAGGATTTCAGTAAATATCTTAATTGAGCTTCCAATCAAACGAGCTTTTATGAAAGAAAAACCAAAAATTAATAGTGTTTTTTTTTTGGTGTGGGTTGCGGTCGGCGCGCTCCTCGCTCCACTCCGTCCGGGGCGACAGAGGGGCGTAAGCACGCACACCCGCAACCCACCCACGATGCACGTCGCCTTCGTCGTTGGGCCGACCACCGGAGCAGGGTTACTTGTCATCAGTGGTCGGTCCGAAAAAAATTAATAGTGTAAACAGTGCTGATACTAAAATTCTTAATGGGGACTGCAGTAATTTTCAATAAACTTGAAACAAGTTACGATATAGTAGACAAACAAACATTGAAAATATCAAACCTGTATCAATATCCAGCGCACTAACAACGGTGACCAGTTCATTGATATTAGCATTCTCAGCAATAGATTCAGCAACATAAGTATCTTGTGTAAAATGCGGTGGATTATCGTTTTTATCAGCAATTTCAATAAGAAATACTTGCTGTCCAGCATTATGTTTTCCAGGTATCAAAGCCGATTCAGAATTATCGGTTGCAATAATTTTGATATTGTAGAAACTCCTTTCTTCCCTATCAAACATTTTCAGTGTTGTAATATTGCCAGTAATACTATCAATTGCGAATGGGTCAGATGGGTCACCAAGTTCATAAGTGATCTGATTATTTGCTGAAGTTCCATCAGCATCAAAAGCGCGGACTTGCATGACTGGTGTACCGGGATTCTCGTTTTCAAGGACACTGCCTGAACGAATTTCGCTAAATATAGGAATGTTGTCGTTCACATCCTCCACTTCGATTTGGATGATAGTTTCAGCTGCTAGTTTGTAATTGTTCTGAAAAGAAAATTTGTCGATAAAACATGATGTAACTTTATAAACCCGTGTCGTTATAAATCTTTACAAACTGTATAAATAAATATCAGTTTGATTACAAGACAATTCATAACCGATAATTGCCAAGAAAAAGAAATAGAATACTATAAGATAGCGGTTTCTGATTTTTTTTTATTAACATACATATATTGTTCGGTATATTTTTACATAGATGAAATTGTAACATACTATGTATATGTAACTGCCAAATACTTTTGGATGGCTAAATTATGGTATTTAGAGTACCAAATTAGGATCACGCAAAAATAAGAACCATAAAGTTCTATTTAATATTAGATGTTTTTTTTTTGTCCGAGTGCAATGACCTGGACGACAAATGCTTCCGACTTAATCAGATATTCGCTAAGTATCTTTCTTTCTATCAGGGAATTAAGTTCTTGGGATTCCCTTCGGGCATTACTTGTCTTTATTCGCTATTTATTACAATTTATATTTAGAACATAATCTATGATTTGATTAATGATTACCAAAATTAAAGTAATTTTTTTACACTGCTCCTTCTACAGTTTACACAAATATACTATTTCGCACAACCCTCCTTAAAACTAGTAGAAACATCGCCTGCTTTAGCAAACTCGTTGGACGTGTATTGTTTCTGGTATTTCTTTTCTTGCAATGGTGCATCCCTTAGTTTTCTCTTATGATACCCAAGGGAAAGGTAAGATTAGTGAAATATATTCTCAATCCATCCCCACATGGCGCTTTCTCTAACCCTACGCGTTATCAAATTGCTCATCGCATTTGTGTTTTAATTATTTCTTTACATGACACGTTTTGGTAAAACTCTAACTTCTCCTAATTAATAAAAGTTAGTGTTCACTGTTACTAATTGGTTTAAATATCAATTAAACCTGTAATTAGCATATCTGCTGGTGAAAGGTTACTTAACTAATTATCCATTAAACATTATTACGTGACTAAAGCCATATTTTTTTTATTGTATTCAATTATTTACGGTAACTATAAAATACTATGAATAACTTTTATTATGGGGTCCACCCATCCATTCATCAAAGTCCTCTATTAATGCCAAAATAAACACGCTTGACAGGTAGATTGGGGATCACTTTGTTATAAGTTTCCCAGGAAAGTACTGCTCATTCTCTTCCAACCGAATGTTACAACTTCTACGTAAAAGTAAGTGGGTAGTGACACAATACATTTTTTAACTATCACCACACGGAAAAATACAATCTATAACTAATACAATGCATAAATAAATACTCATCATCCTCTCGACTCATACATTCCACTGCTGGGCTCGAGGCCCCTCCATGATAGAAGGGTAATTGACCTTACTATACCATGCTGGTCAGACAGGTTGATATAGAGTTCTATTTCGAGCTTTCCTGCTCTTCAATAGATGTTATTTGCGTAGCTCAGTCGTCTTTTATGACATCCACGGGCAAGATAGGGAGTGGTGAATTGTATTCTTATTCCGTCACCACAAGGATAAATCTTCATCATCTTCGGAATAACTTAGGCTATATTTTATTAGTATTCCCACGAGAACGGGCATTATGCAGGACTACGGGCAATAAATAAAATTTACTGATTGCATTAAAATAATGCATCGAAGTAGAGAACTTAAAACTTATGCAAAAACACATAAATCAAATTTACAAATTATTTCATTTAAGATTTGCTGTAACGCTTACAGACCATTACGCAATATTGATTTTATACAATCTTTAACACGACCAAACAAAGGATCATTAGCGCGACTTTCAATTTCTGTAGCAATTGATTTGTTTTTCTGTAATTCTTACCTGTATTCTAACAGTAAGGGTATAATCAGTAATTTTTTCATAATCCAAATGGTTGCCAAGCTTGATATATGCTGATTCAGCTTCTGGTTCCAAAACAAATGTATGCCATTTATTTGTCTGTTCAGTCTGACCTTGTACTAACTCAAATTGGAGCTTCCTTTCCTCTGGAATATTTGACCTGTGGAAATTATAGTATGGTTACAACTTGAATTAAAAAATAATAGTGCCAATCTAAGTGTTCCGTTTTGATATAATTCATATATTTTTAGGCAATCTAAGTGTTCCTAAATGAGCACACTACATAGAGAATTCCAGCAAAACCATAATTGTATAACGGGTGTCCAGTTCAATATTATAATAATTATGGTATGGTTGTCAACTTCACCGACAAAAGACTTGAGATATAAATGGGTGCCAAGTTTTATAAACAATCCTTTACTTTATTTTCTAGAAGAACGTATTTAATAAATTAAAAATAACTTTTACCGTTTTTCTTCTATTACAAAAATATTGAATAATCCTAACTGTTGAGTCAAATAAGTTAAAAAGAACTTAAAAAAACTCAAAATCAATAACCACTAGTGATATGTAAACATCGTTTTATTCCCCTTACCTGTAGGGTAAGTAAATCTATTTCAATGTTTTTTTACAAATATTGGACTAAGTAATCGAGTAATTTTAAAATACCCCTAATCTTGAGATAAAATTCAACCCAAAATATCAAAGGCTAACGTAGGAAGATGTTTTCAAACAACTTTAAACTTTTAAAAGTATCAAAGATTTACCCAATTCTCCAGAAGCTGATAGATAAATAAATATATAAGTATATACTCCCAAATACTGATTACAAAACTTTATAAAAACGATTAAGATTTCATAAAATATTAAGTCTATGTAGGTAACATTTTAAATTAAGATAAGCAGTTGGGAGGTCAACGACGGTCAATTGTTGTTCTATTTATCTATCCGTCACTAAATAGTCATGTACATTTTCTGAAAAAGTAAATACAGTATTGGACTTCGTATGAAATTAATTTAGTTATTTCTTTCACCAAATTTTTGCTCATATCCTTCTGAATCTGTCAATTTGGCCTTTCGTGGTCAAAATAAAACATATTTGATATTTTGTTGCTATAGGCACACCTTCAAGTAGCCGTTGGGTCAGTTCGTATAATATGTATGGAAGAAGTTAAAGTTAAAATAAATAAAACATATGTACTTACACAGCTCTTACAGTAGCTATTGGTGTATTGAAATCCGAGTAATTTTCTTTTAATCTTATTGGTTCATCAGGAACTTCTATGAACGATGGGCTCTTCTTGTTAGACTCCACAACTTGAATATCTAAAGTTATTGAACTTTGTTGCGGCTGATTCCCCATATCTTTTACTATCGCGCTAAGTTTAAACTTGTACCCCGGCGGTTTCTAGATCAAAGAAAACGATGGATTTACATTACAATTAAATAAAATATTAATTTTCTTTTTGGATTTAATCAAAATTTAAGGATAATATTGATTTCTGACCTTTACACGAGTATTGAAATAAAACTATTTTTACGGATTTGCCGCGTTTGCATTTGATTTTATTTTGTCATTCTCAAAATTAAAACTCAACATTTAATAACTAATTATGCAACTGACTTGTTCGTCACGAGGCATGATCTTAGTTCTCCCGTGAACATGAATACTGGAAGTGTTCGACAGGTCGGGCATTCAAAAAATCAATACAAACGCGAAAAAATCGGTACAAATAGCTTTAAATATAATAATTTAAAATAGACTTTAAAAAGTTCACAGATTAAGCAACTATTCACCGTATCGAATAGCTATGATTTTTTTTTTTTTTTTTTTTTTTGGGTGGGCTATGGTAAGCGCACGCGCGGTCCTGTCCGTCCGGGGTGATGAAAGGACGGCGCGCGGGCCCATAACCCACCCGTACCCACGTCACCTCGTTATTTGTTGGGCCGACCACCGGAGCAGATGTGACTTGTCATCAGTGGTCGGCCCGACGGAATACCCTTTCGGGTAACCTCACGTCTCGACGTACTGGGACGTCGGTCGCCATCGCGCGGTCAGCCTCTCTGCGGGTGATGGACAATTCCCCGGTCCGATCACCCGCGGCCTCGGCTAGGGCGGCATTAGGCGCAGATACTCGCGCCTGCGCCGCCCCAGTCGCCGGCGGCGGAACGTGTCGCCGAATAGGAGATCTACTCGCACACGATCCGCCGCCTCCTTCCGTGAGATTACGGCCTCACAGAAGGCGGCGACCGCGTCCCAGTTCCTGACGCTGTCGAGCATCTCCCTGGCGATGGTCGGCAGCGCCAGGTCGGCACCGATAATCGCGACGAGTTCACGGCGCTCCCTTTCCCACGCAGTACACTCCTCGAGCGTGTGCTGCGCCGTGTCCTCGTCGCAACTGCAGTAGTGGCAGGACGGTGTGCTCTCCCTCCTGACAATCTTGTGCAGGTACTTCCCAAAACACCCGTGCCCCGTCAGCACCTGCACAAGTCGGAAGGAAAGCACCCCGTGCGTCCGCTCCAACCACTCCATCAGCACCGGCCGGAAGGCCTCGACGGTCCTGACACCGTACCGAGGACTCTCCAGCCGGGCTGCCCAACGGGCAATGACTCCTCGGCGGGCGTCGACCCGCCAGGCGGTGATCTCCTGCAAGGAGACCATACCGCCGCGGGCGCGCGTCTCCGACACCCGCCGATAAATGTCGGCGAGCATCTCCGCCTCCAGGTCCCACGGGGGAGTTCCGGCCAGGAGGCACGCTGCCTCCGTCATCGAATAGCTATGATAGGTTTGATTTTCACAGAGGCCAAACATGAATGGAGTAGATTAATGTTCTGAGCCTGTATTATATTGGTTAAACATGAATTATTTTGTAAAATAACTCGCGTTTTATGTTTTTTATAATATAAAGGAATATAATATATGTATATCACTATCAACATCATGGCTCATACACGTCCCACTGCTGGGCTCGAACTTCCTCTACAATAGGAGGGAAATTGATATTACTATCTTACCATGCTGCTCAGGCAGGTTGGTATAGGGTTTTGTTTCGAATTTTCTTTCTCTTACATAGATGATGTATGCTTACTATACGCCTTGGTCGTTGTTTACGACATCCACGGGTAAGATAGGGAGTGGTGAATTGTATTCTTATTCCCTCACCACACAGAAAATATAACACTAGCAGACCCGGCCACGCGTTGCTATGGCTAATGTTTTTGTTATATTACATTTTATTAAACTATTTAAGTGCAACTGTAGGAGAACATCTGTCATGGAGGTCGTCATATTTTTTTATAAATCACAAATGGCATCTATGTAAAAAAGCAAGTTAAAATCGTATATGACATGTTTGTAGGTTTGACATAGCAGCGCCATCTATTAATTAATTACTCAATCCAGTCAACGGATATCGCCATATGTTAAAATCGTTTGGAGTTAGCAGATAAGTGTGAATGTCAAATAATAGGTATATATAGGTAATACAAATAATTTGCAATAAAATAATATTGCGACTATAAATTAAGATGTAAGCTATCGTATCTTTCAAGTTGGATCAATCTGCACACGGTGTGCAAATTTGATTAAAATCGGTTAAGTAGTTTAGGAGTCCATCGCGGACAAACAACGTGACACGTAATTTATATATATTAAGATTAATATATAAAAACAAAAGATAAATAATATACGTTTATAATCGCTTAATACTTACATCTATAGTCTTATTTAAAAATATGACTCCATTGTCAGGGTCTATATAAAAATAGGCTTGATCCGGCGAGTTAGTATCCAGACCGTAATGGACGATGGAGTTGTTTCCATCGTCTATATCCGTCGCTGATATTCTCATAACTTCCCGTCCACTAGGCAAATCTTGAGGCACTGACTCCGAATATGACTGTACAAAGAAAAACGTTTCAGGAAATCATTAACTAAAATTTTAAAAATATCAGGTCTCAACACGGTACTACCAATTTAGTAATTTATACAAATCAAATAATTCAAAACCATAGTTTTATTCAGGTATTTGTAAAAATTTAATTTACTAAATAAATTGGTTGATTTTCATTCAATATTTAGTAAAGAAATTGATCAGAGAACCTGTATCATCCTTTAGACATGTTCTACGCGAAGCATGCCCGAAGCTTAGAGAAAGTTTCTTCCAAAATAATTATAATCGTGCAGTGTGATAAAATGCGCCTAGGGGGAAAGAGCAGCCTAGCTAAAGAAAACACATCAACTACAAATGTGCAAAGAAAGTGTATTTGAAACACACGGAAACACATAAAATATTATTACCAATAATGCCTTGAGGGGCGGCTTATGGTCCTAAATCAGACATGCAGCAACATGCAAGTAGAGAAATAGAATATTCAAAAAAAAATATCAATCGATTGGTATCACAGCTTAAAATCTAGAATTTCATTAAGTGTTAGGACAAGCAATGATAACAATCGAATAAATATACATATTTTACAAGTTATTGCAAATTTATGACATATTCAGTGCGGAACTCTCTCTTTGTTTTGTGAAATTCTCTCTTTTAGACAAACCTTCCAAACATCTCCACGGAAGACCTTTGAAAAACAGGCAAGCGTTAGTATAGTCTGCGCCACGTTTTCAGGCTAGTAAATGAACATATAATTAGTCACACCTCAAACGCAAAAGTTTAAGGACTGTTTGAAATTGAATAGCATGATGAATAAAACATGAAATGAACAAAAACAAAACAACAGCCAAAGGAAGTTCCTTACTGATTAGATTCTTGTTAATTTCCTTGTTAATATCTTTCAGAGATCCTTTTGTAAAAAAAAAAAAACAAATGAACACTAAAAATAAGAATTCATATTTAGATACTACCTTCAAATATGGATTAAGGACATAGGCATTTTCCATTAAAGATAAAATTTGTTTAGGAGTTTCTACTTACAACTTTATCGAACACCGGTGGATTATCATTGATGTCTTCTATAAGTATTTTGATGGTGCAGGCATCGTCTAACTGTGGTTGACCGTTGTCAGATGCTCGGACAGTAATGTATGCTTCTTTCTCTCTGGACGGTTCATCGTGGTCGAAGATCTAATTCATATAAACTTAATTAGAAAGTGCAAACCATAGTTAGTATAGTTTCAATTATGAAACAGATACCTACCTTACATTCAAGAAAGCACTAATAAAATATATTTGGTGTTGCATTCCAAATATCTATATTATAAAATAATAAAAATAAGAATACAAAATACGTGGGTTTATATTTTATTTCTAATTTAAATATTTAACTGCCACGGTTGGACATGAATCTAAAAAGAAGGGAAGTATACCCACTATACCACGCTGGTGAGATTTGTTGGCTTGATATTAGACAAAGGTCAAGCTATTTTTTGCAGTAATATTAACTGCTTATATTCCTCAGCCGTCTCTTAAGATGATAACAAGGATCCTTCCCTGTCAACACATTCATTATTATTTCGTCAACGTAGATTTTCTTATGGAAAGCAGTAGTGACTACCCAGAGGGCGTAACGTTTAATACCCACAACATAATGTGCTCAGAGCTCCTATTAAAGTTATCACTTCAAAAATCATTTTGAGGCAAAAGTAATCTACTCAAATTGAATTAAATAAATCTTTCTAAATTTATATTGCCTGTAGGTGAATACTAAGCTGAGAGAAATGGCAGCTGTCATTAAACTTAGAAGTATCAGATATACAGCTAAATCGCTACCTATTGTGACTCATTATGTTGGTGTCATAACAATACCAAATTCGACATTTTATCGAGAAAATCTTAAAAGTAACTATAACTTATTAAAACACGATAATCAAACAAGATTTATTTCTAATATTCAAATAAATAGTACTAACGTCGGCTGTAGTTATAATTCCAGTATTAGGGTCCACGTGAAATCTTTCTTTTTCACCAGGAGTTGAGACAAACTTGTATGTTACGGTACCACCCATTTCAGGTGGATCTCGATCTTCTGCGTGCACCTAGAATATCATGTCAGGTTAAAGTATATTTTTATCATCATTACAGCCTATATACGGTCCACTATTGTGCTAAAGCCTCCTCCATTGGGAGAGGAAAATTGACCTAATATATGGTATCATGTTGGTAAGACGTGTTGTAGGGTTTCGTTTCGAGTTTTTCTTCTCTTGCATAGGTGTTGTGTGCATATCATATCCGTTAATCGTCTTTTACGACACCCACAGGAAAGAAAAGGGGTGATAAATTGTATTCTTACTCCGTCACACGGAATATATTTTTATGGTATTCGATAATCCAAATCATAAAAAAAAATAAACTCAGTGGACAGAAATATTCCTAAACACATATGTATTTCATATCCCATGAGTCAAAATTTTCGTACAAGTGTAGTTACATATTTGAAGCATGAAATATCATGTGATTGATCAAACGAATTCAGAAGTCGAGTTTACAAATGAATAAACAGTATTTTTCCTCAATCTGAGAACGAAATCTAAAAATATACGTATACCCAAAAAAACTCTTTAATTATGTTAAAACGAGCTTCTTTTATTATTCTTAATGATTATTTGTTCTTTTGAAATGAGAGCCTTATTTTTTATTCCCAAATATTTTTAGGTTAGGAATATTATCAAGCACAGATTTTTTTTTCGAGTTTTCATAGATATTATTTCAAATTCAAATCATTTATTATGGATAAACCCCGAGAGGGCACTCACATATTGTTAAAGTTTACAAAATTAAATTATCTAAAAAAAAATAAACTACCACCGGATCGGAACGCGACCGCTACTGAGAAAATCCGTTAAGAAACTCAGCGAGCTTGTCTATTATTTTTAATTATTTTTTTCTTCTTATTAGATATAAAATTGTGTATATGTTTTGTAAGAACTAGATCCAGTGTGATGCCCTTCGAACAGCAAGATACTTAATATAATTCAAACGATTATGGCTGGACCAGATCTCACAAGCGGCAGTCGCTTATCATCCCTTAATCGTCTTTTACCACACCCACGGGCCAGGAAGGGGGTGATCTTGCATAGATGTTATCGGCATATTATATCCCGTAATCGTGTTTTACGACACCCACGGTCAAGATGTTGGTAAATAGTATTCTTACTCCGTCACCACACGGAAAAGTAAAACAAAATACACTTTAATTTTGAGATACGTTTGTTATTAGACGCATCATCATCATCGCAGCCCACACACGTCCCACTGTTGGGCTCGTGCCTCCTCCACAATAGCAGGGAATTTGACCTACCATGCTGGTCAGACATGTTGGTTTAGGGTTTCATATCAAGTTTTCCTTCTCTTGCACGGATGTTAAGTGCATATTATATCCCTTAGTCGTCTTTTACGACATCCACGGGCAAGATAGGAAATGATGAATTTTATTCTTACTCCGTTACCACACGGAAAATAATTAGACTTATAATAAAACTAGCAACCCGCCCTCGCTTCGCTTCGGTTTCAGTCGTCTTACCCTCGTAGTTCCCGTTCCCGTGGGAATATCGGGATAAAATATAGCCTATGTTACTCCCTGATATTATAGCTTTCCATTGGTGAAAGAATTTTTGAAATCGGTTCGGTGGTTTAAGCGTGAAAGCGTTACAAACAAACAAACATCCTTACTTTCGCATTTATAATATTAGTAAGGATTCAAAATGGCATATCAAACATTATATATTGATTGGCGGTATATAATAAAACCAACAAAAAATACTATTGGGTAATATATGTACATAGATACTCACAGTGAATACATATGTGCCGACTTGTTGTTCCTCCTTGACAGTCGGCCTGTAGTTCAGGCACTCGGTGAACAGCGGTTTGTGGTTATCCTTCACAGCCAGCTTCGGTGACATCGCCGGTATGAACTGTAACCGCGTTAGGGCATGCAACTACATCAATATTTAGCTAAGCACTATCTACGATATATATCGTGTCTAAAAGTTCACACCCATTTCTTACAATAATAAAATTAAGTTACTTGTAGCAACTTGCTGTCTAACTATTTGGCCTATATATATGTAGGCACGTAGTAATCTCGAATAGTAGTTACACTTTTGCTTATGTTTATCTTCTTTATATATTAATTTCTTGTGTACATGTGTACGTCACTGAACCCCTCCTAACCGGCTGGACCGTTGTTGATGAAATTTTTAGTGTGTGTTTATGGGGATTTGAGAATAATTTTAAATTACAATTGCACTCGGTAGGTGGCGCTGCTGTCAATTTCAAGGAGAATTTCTTTTATTTTACTTGAACAGAACATCGTCTGTTAGCTCGTACATAAAAATTATTAGAAATATACCTCTTTAGTAGAAGATAAATGGATATTCTTTTTCGGAAAACCTAGGTAACCATATGGTCAGTGAAGTTCTAAGTGCGTAAGTCATTTTTAGACGGTTTAAACATTTTGATGAATTTGATGCCATTCGACGAAGAAAGATTGCATGCTTTTTTTCGACTAATCAGAAACGAGATAGCTAGCCAATATAGCGCTGTATTATTTCGATAAAACTGGCGGTGTCAGTTTTAGCATGCAATCTTTCTTCGTCGAGTGGCATCGAAATGTTTAAACCATCTAAAAATGACTTACGAACTGTTAGAACTTCACTGACGTTATGTCTTTGCAATCAACAATTGTAGGTGATTCCTATCTACCTAGAGAATAAATATTGTTCTATGAGAAAAAAGATCATGAAAGTTTAACGTTAATTTTTTTCCAGACCCTACTCAATTAATCAATAAATAGTATGTAATTAAAAATTAAGAAAATGTTTAATGTATTATTTGAATATTATGGTAAGAATTGGGTGAGAAATTCCAAAATAAAACTTCTCGTATAGTTATTAAACATTATCTTACATTGCATGCTATCTACTTAAAACACTAGTCATGCAAACATACAATTATAAGTTATAAAGTTAAAATCTTTTTCCAAGGCTTTTACGAATAATTATAATCAGGAAACCAACATGCAATCACATAAAATAATTATATTAATTAAAAATATTTACATAACACCAAAACCTATGTTCGTATCTTAATTATAATGTAAACACATACAATTTATTGAGTAAATAATTAATTATAAACTATGAAAAAAATAACTATCATTATTAATCTTAAAGATAGCAAGATAAAGTATGCATAGGTTATATATTATACGTATAGGTATATACGCATATATATGTATATTAGGATAATAAACTTTAATACCTGTAGTTCCATGGATCGCTTTGGGAGAAATATACGTGAAAATTTATGAGACATGATTTATAAAATGATTTTCAAAATTCACTTACATTAATCCTCGAAAGCTATTTTATTATATAATATTATATACATACGTTATAATATTTTTTTTACATGCATAACATCTATTGTCAAAAGAAAGAAGCATTTAAATTAATACGAAATCTATTGGGATAAAGCTGTCAGGGTTAATATGGAGATGATAATATGATGATGACGTTTTATTATAATCATTACTCACGGAGGCTGTGTGTATAGGCAAATAACCTTCCAAATGCCTTGAATGTCTTAATCTCGTTACATGATGTGATGTGTGATCTCGAACTGTGAACAAATTAAAAAAATAGCGTGAATACTAAGTACGCATGACAGAAGTGAAACTTCTTTGGTTCCATGTGTTTTTTATCAGTATTAAAAAAAATATAGATTAAAAAAAAATCTCTCGATCTTTCTCACTGGCTTGCTCCCTACTCTCGCCCCATGGCTGTGCTTCGTGCTATGTTTGCCCTTTCTCACTCTCTCTCAATCAGTCTCAATCGCTCTCTCCCTCTTCTTCGACAAAAAATCTGCACATAATGATATCTGATGTTTACGCGAGCACTACACATTGTAAATAAAACTACTTTTACGGATTATATCGCGTTTCTATTTGATTTATGATTGCCCGACGTTTCGAACACTTTGCAGCATTCATGGTCACGGGCGGACTAAGGTGTCTCACGTCCAACAAGTAATCGTTATTACAGACCCGTGACCATGAATGCTGCAAAGTGTTCGAAACGTCGGGCAATCATAAATCAAATACAAACGCGATATAATCCGTAAAAGTAGTTTTATTTACAAATCTGCACATCTTCGTGACGCGTTTCATCCGTAAAAAATTTACCCTCATGCGCGCAGAGAAATTTCACTTCAAAAATATATATTTATAAAACCACTTCAAGATATCATCATCATCACAGTTCATAAACGTCTCACTGCTGGGCTCGAGCCTCCTCCACAATGGGGAGAACTTGACCTCTACTAAACCACGCTGGTCAGGCGGGTTGGTATAGGGTTTTATTTCGAGTTCTTCTTCTCTTTCACAGTTGTTATATACATAATATATCTCTTAGTCACCTTTTACGACACCCATGGGTAAGATAGAAGGTGGTGAATTGTATTCTTACTCCATCACTATACGGACAGGACACGGATAGGATATACAGTGGACCCGCGGTAATCCGGCGCCCCTTGTAATCCGACATATCTACTATTATTGAAAACTTTTTTCGTCAATCTTTGTTTATGTAAGTAATGTATGATTGAACAGTTTATAATTTGTACACGCCATGATTATGTGTTTTTGTTTTGAATCTGATTGTAAAAAATCCAGACTATAATGGGTCTTAGGCAGTAGGTACTCTATAATCCGACGAATTCGATAGTCCGACAAAACCGCCGTGCAAAACGTTTGTCGGAATACCGAGGGTCCACTGTATCTATACCAATAAATAAAATTGGAGTGTCTGTTTGTAATGTCAAAATAATAGGCTTTTTTCATGCTCACACGGTTATTTGCACGACACCTATGCCTAAAATAGCAATTAAAAAATTTTTGTCTGTCTGTCTGTCTGTTTGTTCCGGGTAATCTTCAAAACGGCTGGACCGATTTCAAAAATTCTTTCACCAATGGAAAGCTATAATATCAGGGCGTAAACTAGGCTATATTTTATCCCGGTATTCCCACGGGAACGGGAACTACGCGGGTAAAACGACTATAACCTATAACCGAAGCGAAGCGAGGGCGGATTGCTAGTTTAATAATAAACTAGCAACCGGCCCTCTCACGGGTTGAGAGCCCCCAGCGCGCACCCACCAATCCGGAGAAAGTTGTCACAGCCATCTGAGGCTAACAACTAAGTCACACAAAAAAAAAGCCGGCCCTCGTTTCGCTTCGGTTTCTGTCGCCTTATCCCTGTAGTTCCCGTTCCCGTGGGAATACCGGGATAAAATATAGCCTAGTTTACTCCCTGATATTATAGCTTTCCAATGAAGAAAAAATTTTTTAAATTGGTCCAGCAGTTTTGAAGATTACCCCGAACAAACAGACAGACAGATAGACAGACAAAAAATATAAAGTGATTTTAGGCATATGTATAGTGCAAATAACTGTGCGAGCATGAAAAAGGCCTATTATTTTGACATTACAAACAGACACCCCTATTATTTTATTTATTGGTATAGATATAGATAAAAAGGTATGCTTTTAAGCCCGAAGTGGTAAAATATCACACGTTCATTATTGACCGTATTATTTTTATAGATTGTATAGTGTTTGTACTTGATATTTACCTCCCCAACGTATCGAACACTCTTCAGCGTTCATGATCACAGAAAGGCTATAGTGTTTCAAGTACAACAAGATAATCGTTGTTACAGAGGATTTTATCTACTCGCTACAATATTAGTTTTTAATTTATGACCCTCAGCTTGGAAGCTAAGCTTAAAACAACGTTTAAACTTTCTTTAATTGAAATATGTTATCGGTGAAAAAAGTTACTTAAAGTTATTGAAAGATATTATTAAACAGGAATGTGCATTATTGAAACTGCATTTCAGGCGGTGAAACCCGTTACTGAATGCGCTGGCCTGGTTACAAATAAATTAGGAGATAGCCCTCAGAACAATTTTTATGGTCTGATAATGTTAAGCAACTATTGGTATGACCACTTTAGTTCATAATCGCTTTAATAAGTGTTTGCATTAATGCAATTATAAAATAAAATCAGAGATTTCTCCACATTTTAAACAATTGACTGCACAGATGGCGTAGTGGTTAAGGTTCGGTACCTTACAGTGCCAGTGTCGCGGGTTCGAATCCCGCGCAGGATAACACTTTGTGCGATCCACAAGTTGTTGTTCTGAGTCTGGATGTGATTTGTGTCCGTTAATTATATGTTTGTAAAGTCCCCCGCAATACAAGGATTAATTTCCTTAGTGCAGGGTGTTCTCTTTTTTATGAAATAAAAAAGTTATCACAAAAATATATTTTGAATAATGACAAGGAAAAACCTATTTAATATTTCAAACGAGCTGTGTTAAGAATAAACAAATAGGACACGCATTTTAATCTAATATTACATTTATTTAAGGTTTAAGTCTCATTGGAGTGTATAGAAGCTTAGCGTAGTTTCACAATGGCCGCACTTCGTCTGAATTTCTAATGAGCATCCTCCGTTCATATTTCGCAGTAGACCAAAACGAGTTCCACCCAAATAGTGTCTGAGAATCCGCATAAAATACATAAGCTTGTTCAAAATACATGAGCGGAGCTTGCGTTTAACTTTAATAATGAATCGCATGTTGTTTCCCCTAAACCTTCATGTTATTAGGACTAAAGTTTAGTAATAGTTTTTATTTATTTCTTTATTATGAAACTCTATAAAGAAAGAGTGGTAGTGACTACAAAAACTACCAACTTATATATTCTTTTAGAGTGTCGTGACCTGGGCCAACTCTATCTGATGCTATCTGGTCAATCACTTTCTCGAGGAGGGTTGACGTCATGCAGACGGCCGTCATAAAATTATTGCCGATACTTTTGCAATATGTTCGAGTAAAAAAGTGTACATATTTCATACACAACGAGTAGACCGCAAATGAACTATAACTTAGCTGACATAATATGTTTCGACATGTAAATGTAAAGATAAGTAGTTCTAGGAATAAATTTATATCTTCTTAGAGACAGTCCCTGAAAACAAACATTAGCTGATATAGGTAACGCTCAAACTCGCAACAATAAGTGTGGATCAAAGAATTGTTCTTTGTGAACATCTAACTCTTGACACTCGGCATTTATAGATATATATTTGGAAGTATTTTGTTAACGCTTATTCAGTACACTCGCGAAGACTACAGTTATTTTTGACTGGACTTATACAAAAAATTCCATTCTGAAATTAAAAACTTTACATTAAATTTTAGGATATTTGATGGAAAAATATCAAACTAAACTTTAATACTAGCGATCTGAGATACACAAATCAAAAAGATTCATATGTTTATCAAATATGCTTGGTTACCGAAATATCTCGTTTGGTAAGACTAGATAAATGTTCCTCCTATTTATTGAAATTTTTTTACCACTAAGCTGGGGTTTTCTTAGCCACTTTTCAAAGGAAATTATTAAAACCTAACACAATGCTCTAACGTTAGCATATACTAGTTGAAGTATATAAACAAGTTGCTATAACTAAAATACATTTTCCGTGATGTTTATTTCAATGAAATATCATCTTACAAGGAATCCTCTACATAACTCCAAGCGTCGAGCAATCAAGATTATCTAAGATCTCATATTACTTAGATATGTTATGTTTACATACCATTTAGAGCTAGACTATGAATGTAATATTAGTAGAAATGGAATAATATAAACTATGGAGTAAGATAACGATATTAATTTAATCAAGATATAATTTTATTTTCTAATTGGTTGTGATTTCTGATGTTTACGCGAATATTACACATTATAAGTAAAACCATTGTTACGGATAAAACCATTATTACGTTTTGTGAAACTTTACAGCGTTCATGGTCACGGGCGGACTAAACACACTCCCAAAAAGTCATCGTTATTACAGAAATTTATATTTACCTGCTACCGAATTATTTATTAAATTATAACCGATATTTTGATACTAATTTATTACCAATCCAAAATTAAAATGATTCTGTATGAAAAAATATTGTCAGTTTTATCATATTTTTGTATTCTTATAAATAATTAGCATTAATTTATTTTTTGTTTAAATACGCTCCAATATTTAGTAAGACACTAATTCACAATAAACAAAATGGATGAAATAATGTAAAAAATAATAATAATAAGACAAAATTGGGTTGAATTATGTTTTCCAGGTTCTCTTAGCTGATTTTAACAGAGTCCATAAATCAATACCACACTCGCAACAAAATGATAATAAACGCAACTCCTATTACGCAAGACTTGACAAAGTTAGGGTAACCTAGCTGTATTATGCGACCTATTCATTTAAAAATAGAAGGGTGAACGTTTAGATGAGATTAAAACATTCCAAACATACATTTTTCTTTACTCAGAATATTGGCGTATAAAATTAGACTTAATTAAGATACTACAAATATATTGGGTACATGAATATGCGACTAAGTGACCGGAATGACCTTTACTTGGCACTGAGGTTATTGCCATTCCACGTGAAAACGTTGCCAGCATTTTTGGCACGTTGACCACTGACAGTGGATTAACGAAACAAATAAGTGAAAGCTCAAATACAACAGTGGTTTTACCACTAGAATTATTTAATCAATTACTCAAGAAATTTCATACACACTTAGAATTCACAATCTTAAATAGCTTTGTATTTCGGTTGATTAAAATTTAAATTTTGCTGACAAATATGGCATTGACAAATATGACTTTGTAACATTTATCAGTTTCTATGATGCCTTTGTGGGGTAAATATAACAAGTTATTTATTTGACAGTTTAACTGATATAATAGGTTTCTAAGAAAGAAGAAGACAATGTTTAATTATATAATCTCGTGTCAGCGCATACACGTCCCACTACTGGGCTCAAGCGTCCTCCACAATAGAAAGGAAATTGACCTAATACACAATGCTCGTTAGACAAGCTGGTATAGGGTTTTATTTTGAGTTTTCCTTCTCTTGCACAGATATTATATGCATATTATATCCCTTAGTCGTATTTTACGACATCCACGGGTAAGACGGACATCACGGGTAAGTGGTGAATTGTATTCTTACTCAGCACGCGAAATTAAAAATTATTAAATAAAAAAATTAAAAAGCCCCTTACACAAAAAATACTAAGAGACAAAAAGACAACAAAAGATAAACATGACTGCACAGATGGCGTAGTGGTTAAGATACCGATCTAACGTGCCAGGGTCGCGTATTCGAATCCTACACAGGACAACACTTTGGGTGATTCATAAATTGTTGATCACCGTAGTACAAGGATTATTTCTTCGGGGGCAGGGTATTTGTCTTTCAAAAAAAAGATAGATATTTGGAAAAATTATCAGCAAAACAACACAAATTCTTTGTATTGTAGAATCTAATTTTTGAAGAATATTCCCAAGAACTATGCTATCTATTATTATAAATAATCAGAAGAACTTTGATGAGACTTTTGTCCTCGAAATATAGTTTAGTTATACATTAGTTAATTATTATACTTCTAATAATTAATAGGTGTACAGCGCAGACCCATCTCTAGTTCGTTCTTAATTGACGTTCGCACAAAAACTCTATTGTCTGAACGTCAAAACAGCAGTCAAACTTTGGCGATCGAGTCTCGAAAAAATAACCTGCTCTAATAAACGACGTATAGTGATGGACCCAATCTCAATTGGGTTACTTTTTAAGTAATATCGATTTATATAATTTAGTCGATTAATTAATTTCTTATTTACCTCCCTTTTCAACCTATAAATGAAACTATGTGTAGTTCTATGTGTAGCTCCTCCACAAAAGGAGAGAAATTAACTTGTTTTATAGCTCTGGTCTTGATGTCTTGGCATAATTAGGTATAGGTTTTAGTTAATATTTTTCCTGTGTATTGTTATTAAGAAAGAAAGATAAGAAAAGAAAGGAATAGTGAATTTTATTCGTACTCCGTCACCATACTGAAATTAGTACTACGTAATTAGAGCATGAGTAATTAATTTTTATAAAAATATGTTTTTTAGGGATCCAACTTATATTAAACGTATTAATATTAATTAGCAAACTTATTTTTAAAACGCTGTAAAGGTATATCCGATTCCGCATGCTTTCTAAACTACTTACTCGATCCTACGAAAAAGAAACAGAGTCAAATCAGCATAAGTAAGAAAATAAATATTTATTCAATGAATCAATTGAATAAATATTATTTAAGATAACAAATACAATCGAAATTTTATATTTTATAATTTGAATATTCATTAAAATGGTTTGTAACATGCCAACTTAACAATAGTTGTAAACAGAAAATGGATAGAATTTTGATGGAGGTATCGTCTCAAAGTTTCTAATGACAGTTTGACAGCATTTGATAAAATGGAAGATATTGTTATATACTGATATTTTTTAGAAGTCTTATGGATATTTAAAAACTACCATTCAGACAGCCATAATAATTAAACCATCAATACAGCATACAAGTCTGAAATTTTAATTATGATTATAATTTATTGATACACATGATTAATTAATTCAATCGAGCAGGAATCGAATTAAATTAACGTGATAAATAAATAGTAAAAACCGTTACATCCTTCTAAGCACCATTTCTTCTTAAACATCAAAATATTGTTAAGTTATAAAAAATATAATATTTTAACCACATGACATTAACATAGCAATCAAATTTAATTAAACCGTATTCAAAAGTCTACTATTTATAAATTTATTTTCACTTACAAATACTAAAAATGAACTAAATGTTTTACATATTTTAAGTCATTGAAAGTGGTTAATTATTATGACTAAGTAAACTTGGTATCAAGCAATTTATTTGAATATTAACTTATAATACCGTCTGGCTTTTGGCATTATACAAGGCAGATCCATGTTAATGACCCTTAAGCTTACCTTCTAGTATTTTAACGGTTACATCGAATTTAAGTCTCGACGTCTGATCAAAAGTTAGACTTACTTGATTAATTATGTATTCGACTAAACGACGCCAATATTTTATGGTAATGCCACATCACTATTGCACCAAAAAGAACACGATTTTTTTCGTGATAGAAACGTTGGATTATTTCAAGTTGGTCTATAGCCTGATTGATGAAGGCTCTGATGAAGTAAATTAGTAGAATCTGCAACTTATTTATGCTCTATGTAACCCGTATACAGTGTAAGTGTAGCACTAGATTTATTTTAGGAAGCGGCAATTAAGCGCTTAATTTATTTCGCTGCACCGTTTAACTGGTACTTAATGTTTTTTTTTTTGTATTCGATAGCAATAGTAGAGAAACATATGTGATGCTTTATTTATATCAAAGGTAGTTTTAAAGAACTATTTATTATAAATAAAACTACTTTACGAATTTTATCGTTTGTATTTGATATTTGATTGCCTGACGTTTCTAACACTTTACAGCGTTCATGCTCACGAGCAGTCCACCCGTGAGCATGAATATAGTTTTATATACAATGTGTATAATATATAATAACAATGTGGTAAAATATGGAAATGTAGATTGCATTTATGGTGTAGCAGTCTCAATATCAACTTCCCAAACTCTACTGATGTAGAGGATCCTGGGCAGGATATTAATTTATGGTGATCCACAAACTAATGGTTTAGGTATAATTTACATCCGTTAAGTAATATAAGCTTTGATTCCTTAAAACGTTCAGTTGCTTAGAAAAGGAAATAAAAAACCAAGTGATCACTGATTCAAAAGAAAGATTCGTACAAAGCCATATATTATATCTAAGAGAGAAACAAACATTTTTTATTTTCTTAACATTTTCACGGATGACCAAGTTTGTACTTAAAGAGGATGTGTACAAGCTACCTCGAGATAAGCCGGTAGGGTATTATTGTATAAATGGGACCCCATGACGGTCTAAAAGGATAAAGCTTTGATGTGTCGGTATCTTAGAATCATAAGATGGTATGGCCGAATAATTGCAAATTAAGGTAGATAGAAATCTGAGAGCGATATTTTTGTGGAGTTTTGGCGGGTATGTGAAAATGTCATGTAGAGCTCTTAAATTTACTCAATGTTTTAATGTTTCATTATGTTATATTAATAATTTTGCTGCCGTTTTACATTTGTAGAGAAAATGCTAAAGTGTATTAAATATGATGAAGGTTTACGTTTATATTCCATATTCTGCCGAAATTCCGAGAGGAATTATTGATTTGGTTGTCAGTACCCAATCAATGGTAACAACTTGACGTACTGACAGATTGTTATTATGAATTAGTTAATAGGAAGAAATGGAATATAATGCTTACAAGTTATGAAGAAAATTGTCAAGACTTGGTTATATTCAGGTTGTTAAACATTCAATGCATTCTTGCAGACTGAAGAACTTCGTATCATGAATAACTATTATTAAGAAAAAAATGTTTGTAAGAAATTCTCTACTTTGTCATTACTATTTTGTAAATATTTACATGGTGGCACAGTAATTATATTACTTATTATCAATTATTACCATTATTGTATGGTCATTGTGACAAGCGTTCGACTTCCAAGAGTGTGGTTTCGGGTGTTTAAAGTTCTTGGGCAGTACAAAGTGCCTAGGGCAATAAAACCGTCCTTCATCTAACGCCGTTAAAAGATCTATTCTTGTACATTTCTATATAATAATATCATCATCATTTCAGACTATTGCCGTCCACTGCTGGACGTAGGCCTCCCTCATGTTGCGCCACAATGTGCGGTCCTGTGCCGCCTGCATCCAACGACGCCCAACAACTTTCACTAGGTCGTCGGTCCACCTAGTGGGAAGCGTCCTACAGGGCGTCGTCCGATAGGTGGTCGCCACTCGAGAACCTTTCTTCCCCAGCGGTTGTCGGTTCGTCGAGCGATGTGGCCTGCGCATTGTCACTTCAGCGTGCTAATTCTTTGTGCTATGTCGGTTACACCCGTTATTCTGCGGATTTCCATATTCAGGATTTAACTCGCAGAGAAATCCCGAGCATAGCCCGCTCCATAGCACGCTGAGCGACTAATAATAATAATATACATGACACAAATGCCAATGATGTTTATGAAATTTAGTATATTGGAGGCTTCGGGGATTTTATTTATAGAAAACGTCTTAAGTGTTTTCAGGCAATTCACTACCCTTTTTCTTGTCCATGAGTATTGTAAAAGACGACTAAGGGATTAATTATAATATGCGGATAACATCTTTGCAAGAGAACGAAACTTCGAAACAAAATTCTATATCAACTCGTCTAACCAGCTTGGATAAGTAATACAATTTCCCTCCCATTGTCAAGGAGGCTCGAGCTCAGGAGTGAGACGTACATGAGCTGAGATGATGATAATAATGACGATGATACATATTATATGAGGAGCATATCTTGACAGAAAACCTTACTAACACCCCAACTAGGGATTAAATTCAGGATCGATTCCAAGATCTGACTGACAGCAATGTATGCTATGCTTATACCACAGAACAGTTGAAATTCATTCGAAATATAATGTAATAAAATCCTCTAAGCACTTCTGTCAAATTAGCATGAGCCAACAAAAACAAGACTATGTTATCACCTTCGCGTCCTAAATCAACAATCACTTGCATACCATTAATTATTCATCCCGGAACTCGTGGCTCGTAAACATTTAACCCTGGAAACGCGGCGTGAGGTCTATAAAACCTATAAAATTCGTACACGTTAGGGTTGACAGATTTGAATATATATTTATTACTTATTATTGAAATTTTATTTTTTATTTAGTTAAAATTAGGAGAATTTTTTTTTTCATCATCGGCATTATCTCCTCCACGAGCCTCCTCCATAATAGGAAGGAAATTGACCAATTACACTACGATGGTCAAACATGGTATTATGTACTTCGAATTTTCCTTCTCTTGCATATATTATTATTACATTATCGCTTAGTCGTCGTTTACGAGAACCATGCGTAAGAAATAAACTGTATTCTTACTTCGTCACCACACGGACTTTAAATATTTTTTGCTTTATTCATTTTCGCCTTATTTATTTTACACTTACTGCACTGTAAAGAAAAGTATTAAGTTAATGCCCGTAAACCGATTATTTCATAAATGAAAATTCAGAACAATAGTACGCGACAGTATACAGTTTTTGTGCAGTTTGGTTAAACGACATAAAACTGTAAGAATTTTTACATTAATTATTATTTCAATGAGATACCATTATAGATCAAGGCACTAGATGAAAAAGTTTTTTTACCACAAAAAAAATGATTTGGCAACCCTAGTGAGAACCGAAGACATGCGACCCAAAGGTACAATTCTTACTGAGGCTTGATAATTAATGTATTTGTAACATGAATAGTATTAGGCCAAAATGTTTTACTGTTTAAAAAATAAATAGTTTCAGTGAAAGGGTAATGTAGGGTATAAAAATATGTATTATAGAATTCCATCGCGTGGAACACAGATTAAGAGCCATTTCCTAGGAACGAATAAATGCAAGGATAAAATTATGTACTACAGGCAAACATCCTGTAGTGACGGGTTAAAAGTACACTGTGTCAGCAACCCTTTGTATGTGGCGCTCGAAAAAACCCGCCGAAGTTTCAATGATGCATAAGCAGCACTCTCTTGGGGAATTTAAAATACTAACTCCTCAACCACTTGACCATCATGACATCGTAGCGATCATGAACACCCACATTAGGAAGGTCTATGTTTAACAATAGACGTTAATACGGTGATGGGTAGATGAAAAAATATTTATGTGTTCAGGGTTTAAAGCGTTAATTTCGTGTGATGATTAAGATAACGCCATCCTCTATCTCGTCCGTGGGTATCGTAAAAGACGACTAAGGGATATGATATAGCCACAACCCAAGCCCAACAGCAGTACTGAGATGAAAACATTTTTCGTTGAGACGTTACAGAGTGAAAAAAAGTAACAGTTATAAATTAATCGTAAATCTCAGCAATTATAATTGTCGTCTCCTTTAGCTTCAGACAATACAGGTCTTAATGATGTCGGCCATGATGATGTTCAATATATCCAGATAGGTTGTAACAGTACTAATATCCAGATAGGTTGATGGTATGGAGATGACAAGGTCATGTTTTGAGTCCTTATTCTGATTCAGTGAATTGTCTACCTACGCCTACAAAACTAAAATCTAAATTTACGGTGCTAATATAATTTTAACCTCGAAAGAAAGCGCTCCACGAACATTTTAACAACATAATATGTACTGTAGGTACTTTAACATAAAAACGAGAAATACAATAAACAAATTTATTACGTTCGTAAGGAAGAATAAAACTACGTAAAACCTCAGGTACAGTACAACATACTATTCAGAAGTGGGAGGTTCACATGCGACTGACACCGGAACCAAGCTTTTTTCTCAACGATCCTTTGTTGGACTTCCTTTGCCTAGAGGGGGTCATCTAAGGGGAGGAGGGAGTTCTATTGTACCACCTCAATCTGAATATTTAAGTATGGAACACGGTATAAATGCCGATGGTTGGCATGTGGGTGATTTTTTTTTTCTCTGTTGGGACGTCCGTCGCGTCGTAGGCAATTAGCTTTTAAAACGACTTTGTTATTTTAGACGGCCATATCGGCAGGGTGAATGTTTTGTTAACTTTTATTTTTATATCCTTAAAGCCGCATATTTTTAAAGGTTTTTATATAGGTATAATAAAAATGTAAATGTTCGCTCGTTCGAAGTCATTTTGTAATTTGACACAACATTGCATTTGAGTACGGTCATGTTTAATATTACATCCTTGTTATCTAGTATGAGTACAGGATTTCGGTACCAAAAAGCCGGAATCATAATTTATTTTTAAAGTATATCAATCTGATTGAGATTTTGAACACTATATCAAAATTTTCCTTACGTTACCTTATTAACTCTTAATGCTTATGGCTGACGTAAAAGAAGACTAAGAGGTCCACACCCACCTGAGTCAACTCCATCCGAATCCAACAATTACATGCCCAAGGAAGTTTGATGTCAGACAGGCAGCTGGTTATAAAACTATTGCCGAATATTTTGCAATACGCACTACTCAATATGTACTCACATATTGAGTCAACTCCCAATAATAGGGAAAAGAGCAACATGATGATGATGAAAGTATACATTAGTCATAATTTTCAAAACTGGCGATTGCACATATGGCATAGCAATTAAGATACCGAACTAACATGCCAATGTGGTGGGTTCAAATCCCACGCCGGATAACATCCCATGCCGGATCTAGATATAATTTGTGTCCGTTAATATATGTATTTGTAAAGTCCACTGCAATGCAACGATTTTTTCCTTAGTACAATGTTGTAATTAAAAAACAATCTACGTAATACAATCAAAATCAAAAATTACATTGTAAATAAAACTGCTTTAAGGAATTTTATCGCGTTTGTCACGGGCGGAGATGGTTCATGGCCATGAACGCTATAAAGTGTTCCAAAGGCCGGGCGATCTAAAATCAAATACAAGCGCGATAAAATCCGTAGTTTTATTTACAATGTGTAATACTCGCGAGTATAAACATCAGAAATCATTATCAAAAATTATGAGGTACATATTTTTCTTTAATTAAATGTTCTTTTAATATTTTTTTTATGTATATATTCGTTTTAAATCACATTTTTTATAATTTATTTATTAATGATGACATTATTTTCTAATATAAAAGTGTCACGATAGTTTAGGATTACCCTTAATGTCTATAGATCAAGTTAATTAAGAACAAAAGCCAAGGCAAAAGCAATTGTACTTATCGCATTTTCAACGTAGTCTGTAGTAGACCGCACTTTATGGCGATATATGAGTTAGGCCTACGTCCAGCCGCGGACGGCGATAAGCTGGATGATGAAATAACTATTTAAAGGTACAGACAGATTACAACTATTTAAAGGTACATTAAATTAAAAATATGTTTTTATCTTCTTCACAGTTCACATACATATTGGCGACATATGTGGGCGTAACGTTCAAAATATTAATAGGTGTAAATCCTCACAAGATAATATGTTGTCACAAACAATTTTCATTAAACTAGAATACAATGTTAACGAAGAGAAAAGAAAATTTTTAAAGGGATCAGAATAATTAAAACAATTCCGTTAAATACGACTGTATTAATCAGACTAAAACTTAATTAAAATTCGAATTAACGTAGGTTTGAGAATGCGTTTATTTATTTAAGGCAAATTCACATTACACTGTGCCGGAACCGATTTGTGTAAGAGATGAGGCACAATCCAACATATTTTTGTATAAATTAATTATTGGTTCAAAGTCAAATCTATTCCACATGTTGTCGAAATAGTTTACAAGGTAGGAGTGAGTATGATGACAGGCGAAGATAAAGTATAAAGATAGTGTCATTTTGCCACCGATGTCGTATAATTTGAGGCATCTCTTTTAATAATAAATAATTATAAATATAATCTAGACATGCGGCAGCGTGTCAATCCAAGTTCATGCAAAGAGCGCTCCGGTGTATATTTTCCGAACCATTTCGAGTGACTTTTAACCCTTTTATAACTCAAAAACTATTCAACATAAACGCGACGTTTTTGCAATATATATTGAGACTCACTAGATAGGCTAGTATTCTAAATTTTAGAGGCACAGCTTAAACAGTTGTTCAGATATTAATGTCCAAAAATCGTAATTTTTATAATTGACACAGAACAAAATCCTAACCCCCTAGTTGGATGACCTAGAATGTTCAAATCTGGCATCCAACAAGTTAGTTGTATGTATGCTAAATTCAAAACCAGGTAATTTATAAAAATTGAAAATAAATCCATGTTATCGATTTTATAAGGTATAAAGCCGCTTGCATAATTATAACAGCAAACAATTTTCTTTTTCACAGGTAAATAAGTTTCATCATGAAACGTTAGTTTTAACGTTTTTATAGGTACTTTTAGTTTATCTTATAAACTCATTTGCAAAAAAAACGGGCGGTTTTGATTTTCATTCATATTTAAAAAGATACAATACCAAAAAGGTTTCAATCGTTTGTACACGTTACTGGCCGGTTTTAAAAATGCTGTGGTATTTAAAAAAGTACGTTCTAAATTCAATTTTTCATTTGATGTTCATTTTCACAGAAAACCCCTTTTTATCCTACATTTTTGGCGCGAAGTTCCAGAAGTTAACATCGACTTTCATAACTTTTATTCAATTTTTATCGATTAATTTCATATCCTTGACTGTCAAAGCTTTATTTAATGCTGTTTGGCTGTATCAAAAATGGTAGATAAAGTGGTAAAAGCTACCAAAATTATCGCGCTGCTTGAAGAGGGTTGCAGCCAATGTTTCGTAGCTAGGAGGCTAAATGTTAGTCGCTCGACAGTCCAAAGGACCTGGCAGCGATATCAGGAGACTGGTTCCGTCGAGAGAAGGCCTGGTTCTGGAAGAAAACCATGTACCCAACCACGGGATGATCGTTTTCTTGTGAGTCGCGCATTGAGAAATCGCAAATCTTCGTATGTGGATCTTAAGAACAACCTCCAAGAAGTAAGAAATGTGCATATTAGTCTATGGACGGTCAGGAGGAGGCTTCTCGCTGCCAATATACGCAGTCACCGCCCGGCCCGCGGCCCCAAATTACTCCGTGAGCACAGAGTTAAGCCTGTGGCTTAGATTCGCTAGAAATTGTGAATCATGGACTCAAGACGATTGGAATAGGGTTTTGTTCTCTGATGAAGCCAGGATATCTCTGTTCGGTGAAGATCGACGTCGGCGAGTGCTAAGAAGACAAGGAGAACGCTTTGCAGAGGCATGTTTCGAAGAAATCACACCTTATGGTGGGGGCTCTGTTATGTTTTGGGCAGGAATAAATTCAATGGATCGTACAGAGTTAGTCTTCATTGAAAACGGCTCACTGACTGGGCATCGATACATAACGGAAGTTCTAATTTCTCATGCACAACCCGCATTGGCCGCTCTAGGTGAAGACTCGATTTTTATGGACGACAATGCTCGCGCCCACCGATCCCGCGATGTTAATGCGTATGTGCAAGAGGTCGGCATTCGTCGTTTGGATTGGCCAGCTCGAAGTCCCGACCTCAATCCCATAGAGCATGTCTGGGACGTTCCGAAACGGCGTGTGAGATCAGTACACCCAGCTCCGCAGACCATCAGAGAGCTGAAGAATGTGATTACTGCGGAGTGGGAACGTATTCCGCAAGCAAGTATCCGGGATATACTCGCTAGCATGCCCAGACGAATTCAAGCTGTGATTTTAGCTAGAGGGGGTCACACTCGATACTAAACATTTATCTGCTTTTACTTTATTAAAGAAAAACAAACAAAAAAACTTTTTTATTTTTACTTCATGAGCATATGCACTACTAGCGAATATACATTACTAGCGAGGTTTAGCATTATTTCCCATAAATTGTATCTAAATTTTATGAAATACTGATGAAAACGATTATTTTCTTATTAATTTAGCAAATTGTGTGGATAAAACTACCTATAATTATCAAACAAAGAAATATTAACATTTGAAATGGTTCATTGCTTAGGTGCCCGTTTTTTTTGCAAATGAGTGTATATAAATTTCTAGCGTACGTGTGTATGTCACTGAACTCCTCCTAAACGGCTGGACCGATGTAGACGAAATTTTTTGTTTAAGGGGATTCGAGGATGGTTTAGATTCACAATTGGACCCGGTAGGTGGCGTTGTTCGGGCAGTACAATAACATAACTTGAGAACGACTTTACCGATTTCGGCCATCTTTTTTTTAGTTTTCTAATATTTTAAAAAAGGGCTTTACGAAAACAAAAATAAGAAATTTGCACAGTAAAGTGGGGAATTTAAGAAAATTTAACGTTTATATATACTTTTCTAATGTAACCTTTTTTTCGACTATATAAACTTTTCTATCTTTATGTACATATATAAATCTTCTGTTCGTGTGTTTATAATTGAACTCCTAAACGGCTGGACCAATTTTGATGACTTTTTTGTGGTCATTCCAATGGATATGTATTCTCATATGCATCGGAATACCCATTCGGAACATCCAAACCATTCTGTTTAGATTGATAATTGGAACCGGTAGGTAGCGCTGCGATCATTTTAAGTAGAATTCAATTTTCTATTTTTATCAGATTTGAACAGAACAACGTCTGGTGGGTCAGCTAGTTATAAAACTTAATTCTACGTATTTGAAAAGTATAACTTTAACATTTTAACGTTTAATTTTTTCTAAATATTTAATTACCGGGTAAAAACTAGCTTAAGGTTCAATATATCATAAGTTATTGCCTTTGTGTAAATAATTTAAAAGTTATAATATAAAAAGTGATATTTATAAATAGCAAGCACTTTTGTATTAGGAGAAAAACAAGAAATAGTGTTATTTTTTCCCAAGATAGTCTTCAGAACTTGGCATCTCAAGTCTTTTATGGTTGAAGTCGAGGACCAGCCTATCATTATCATAATAATGAACTGGACTGAGGGATTTATGTTTTTACAGGGATATTTAATTATAAAATCAATTTTTCTATAATGGTAAAAATCAAAACGCAATTAACAATGATATGGTTGAAATATTAAGTCAGATTTGTGGCTTAAGATCAAATATTCTCCGTTTATTTTGTTAGTTCTAAACTCTAGTTACAAACGCTCCTTCAGTTTCGTGATTGTATTCTCCTGAAAAAAAAAATAGTATCGCAATTAACTTTTAAAAACAAAAGCTGTAGATATCCGTGATAAAATCAAATACAAAAGTTTGTCAGATAGGATCCTTTTAGATCTCTAGAGAAATCTTAGTACGAACTAAATGATATTAGACTTGTAACTTATCCAATGCCCTATTACGCTCTACTAGCTAAGGACTTAATATAGTTGGCAGAAAGTATGTACACTTCTATCTAAACTTACGGACAAATCCAATAATGTACGTATGTTACATAAAGTTCATATACGTACGTACTCGTGTACGACACCTCCTCAACATGAATTGATGTACTGTTGATTATTCTTACAGAGGTCACCTTACTAGCGACTATCAGGTATCTTGTCAGATATATAGTGGATTCCTTCAAAGTTATTATGACCGTAATTGAAATCTCCGTGTGATGACGGGATAATAATACCATCGTCTCCACCACTTGCTTTCCCGTGGGAGTAAGAATCGGCTAAGGTTCACCAGGAAAGTGGAAAGCTCTCTCTTGGGAAATGTATATTACCGCGATCGCCAAACCGCCTGCCAAGCGTAGCGATTACGGCATTAATACCTCATATTACGGACGGACTGCACTTTGTGGCGAAACATGAGGTAGGCGAAGGCCAGGACGTAGGTTCAGCAGTGGACTGCGATAAGCTGAATCAAGATAATGATGAATTGAAATCATTTCGTATGAACATAAGATAAGTGGCTTTAATTTTAATAAATTAATTTTAATTTGTATGAACAAATTGATTTCTATTCAAATTACAACTAAGCTAATTTAAGAAGTAACTTTTAGAACTGAAAGAAACTATTCTTACTCCAGTTATTAGATTTAAATAATTATTCGACTGGATTAACAAATAAAAGAATTAAACTATTTAAATTATTCAACATAAATTACAATCGATTGGAATTTATTCACATCATCATCATCATCTCAGCCCACATAAGTCCCACTGTAGGGCGCGGGCCTCCTCCACAATGGCAGAGAAATTGACCTACCATTCCACGCTAGACAAACGTGTTGCTATAGGGTTTTATGTTGAATTTTCCTTCTCTTACATAGATATTAACTGTATATTATATCCCTTAGTCCTCCTCACACGGTGACGGAGTAAGTATACAATTCACTGCCCTCTTTATTCACATAGCTGTAATTAATTTTAAATTGTATGTAATGATTACATTCGCTAAATAATATACAATTTAAAAAATAATGTTTTTATGAGTAGATCATATTTTTAAAGTAAATTTACTTCCATTATTACTTCCATCAGCACAGACCTATATTGGATTAAGGTCTTTCCAGAACAAACACGCTTGGCAGGTTGGTGCTCGATTTCTATTTGTGTATTTTCAGTTCCCAGGACAATACTATTACCCATTCTTCTTGTCCCTTCCTCACAGCTCATTTATGTCCGACTTTTGTGCTCAAGTTTTCTTTATAATAAGAGGGAAATTGGCTTTACTATGCTGGTCAGACGTGTTAGTATAGAATTTTATCAAATTTACCTTCTCTTGCATATATATTATCTGCATATTCCCTTAGTCGTCTTTTAAGATACGGCAAGAGAGAAGATAGTGAATTGTATTCTTACTCCGTCACCGCACGGAACAATGTCATCCCTTAACTGTATTTAATAACTACCCCATGAGACTGTTACAGGTGGTGACATATTGTATTATTAACCCCAAAAGGGTAATAGTCCCATTAAATAATATTTGCATACATATTTATTAAGTATAATAAGTAGCGTGTTTCGTAGTCATTTCGTTATATTGCCGCGGCGTTAAATTTTACAACATTTTAACAATCGGTTGAAGGCTCTAATATCAGTTATTATGACTTATTTGTATTTATGATAAAATACTCTAATGATCACTACGGTAGTTTTTAATAGATTTTAGTACGAGACATATTAACAAGGCGGTTATAGATAGCAATCATAGCGTATGAAGATTTTAAAAAGTTAGTGAATAACAAATTTTGAGCAAATCGAAGAGTATTATACCTACATGTGTGATGACTAAAGTCTGCTTTGATTCGGACTGAAACCATCCTGGGCGGTAGAAAAGAAGGCGTACAACCCCATAACCTACTGTAAACGTACCTCTCAATCGCTATTTGGGCGGGGGACGCTTATTAAGTCCTTGTCTTCGATGGCAAAATCATACCTACCTATATCTCTCTCTTCTTTGCTATAATATACATGACATTAACAGGAAATAAAACTACTTTACGGATTTCATCGCGTTTGTATTTGATATTTGATTGTCCGACCTTTCGAACACTACGTCACTGGCGGACTAAGATGTCTCACGTCCAACAAGTCATCATTTTATATCTACTCGCTGCAGACATTAGTTATTAAATTTGGACCCACATTTTGGTACAAATTTATTGCCAGTACAAGAAGAAAATAATTCGATGTGAAAATATTATATTGTTTATATTTAGTAATTATTAAACATTAAAGTAGTAATTATTATGACAATTTATTAATATAAACGTAACGAATCTAATATACTACCACTGGATCAGAGCGCGGCCACACTGAAGATCCGGCAAGAAAACTTAGAGGGAATAATGCTAGCTAAAATGTGTAATACTCGCGTAAACATCAGAATTCATTATATCAAGAGGAAATCGAAATACCGATTGATATAATATTATCTACTATACACCTCATAATTACTGCACACATCACGTAGAAATTACATACAAAAAGCAATATCTAGACGTCGTTTCCCACGACCGTCACGCTTGGGCAACTCCCTACGCAAGGGTCGTGAACTACGAACGTCCCACAGAAAGTTGGTTAATTATTTCTCACTTTAGTTTCATATTTTAGACAAATCCAACCACGTTTCGCTTAAAGGGTTAAGTATATTTTGTTAAGTATATTTAGTTTTGTGTTTTTTTTATGTTGAAATGTAATAGACAAATGTAAAACTTCTATATTAATGATTCAAGAACAAAATGTCGTTAAGTTAATAATTGTTCTATAAAGTTTTTTGGAGGCGATAGTGTAAATTATAAAATAAATGCATTTCCAATTTCCATATACAATAATACTTGTTTTTTTTAAAGACTCACCCTTCACAAAGGCAATCTTTGTATTGCGGGGATATTACAAATATATAATTTAACAGACACAAATTTCATCTAGACTCAGAACAACAATTTGTGAATCGCAAAAAGTATTGTCCTACGTGAGATTTTAACCTGCGACACTCGTCTGGTAGGTCGGTATCGTAACCAATACGCGATCCGTTTATTCGTTATATACATGAACAATTGTATATAGGAACAATTGTATACGTGAACAATTGTATATAGGAACAATTGTATATATGAACAATTGTATACAGGAACAATTGTATACATGAACAATTGTATAGGAGCGCATCCTGAATAATTGATTACCTTAAATAATAAAGGTCTAAAAAATCCGTTTAGTACTAGTTCCGTTTATTTACTAGGAAATATTTCCCCTACTAAAACTATATGAACCATCAAAACTAACCCATCAAAATTAACATTTTAACATAAAATTTATAGTCACGGAATTTATTCAACAGAATATCAATTTACATAAGTAGACTAAGTTCATCCTTCTTAATGTAAGTTCTTACATTAAGAAGGATGAAAATAAAGATAAATATTCTTTCATTATACTTAAAATCTCACGTCATATTTATGTACGAGTAGTTATAAAAATAATTTTAGAAAAATAATCGACTTCAAAACGTAATGCAGAGTAAACGAAAAGATCGTTAATGTAGACAAAGTAGATAAATTTTTAGATTTCTGTCCTATTTCGATAAAATCTTCATGGGACTATTTGGGAAGTATACCCTTTCCAACAAAAAAAAAATTCAAATCGGTTGGCAAGCGACGGATTTATGCGCGAAGAAACATAAAAAAAATACAAGCATCCGAATTGAGAATCTCCTCCTTTTTTAGAAGTAGGTTAAACAGTTAAAAAGAACAGTTTTCATCAAGAATAATAAAATATTATTTCTTTTAACGTAAATAAACAACTGTACCAAAAACAATTAGTAAAGAACAATTAAACAACGATAAAATATACGTCTTAACGTTTAAAAGCTTAACTAATAAAGGGTTGTGTACTGCAGGCACTAATGACCAGATAACTGATTGCCTTTCAACGAGTATAAAATGTTGTCGTAAATTACTTCGACGTGATTTGACAGAGATTGTTCCGCTTTTTAGTCTTAAGTGGAGAGTAAAAAAACATAATGTTACAAGTTATGGATTTATTCTTTATTTTTCGTAATCATAATAATGTTTACATTTAAAATTTTAAAAACTTCTCAGCCTGTAGGGCTTCCTAATCATAAACAGGGCTTTCTAGTCTAAGCACGTTACACCGAGTATCATTTTTGTACTGAGTCTGCTAATTTCGTGAGTATCATAAAAGACAACTAAGGGAAATAATATTCAACACCGAAGCAGGGAACGCAAACTCCAAGTGAAACCCTATGCCAACATGTCTGACCAGCGTTGCATACATTCCCTGTATTGCAGATAACATTTATGCCAAAAAACTCGAAATAATACATTTTAGCAACGCGTCAGACCAGCGTGGTATAGTCGTCAATTCCCCTCTCATTGTGTATCACGTCCAGCAGTGAGACGTATACGAGCTGTGATGATGTGGTGGTATTTTAACCCTAAATATCAGTGTCTAACCCTGCTTTTTAAAAGCTTTCATTTAACTTGCCCTTTTAAGGTTCATTTCCACACATCCGTAACTGCACAGTACCCGTACCTTAGAATAATAACATATAGAAGGTAAGTCCACGCCCAAAAAGTGAGGCATTTCAATTGGAGCCTAATAGAGCCTACGTCGGAACAGTCCCGTAATGTACATGTCATTGCACTGCACGAACGTACGCAACTCTTAAAAAATAAATAGGTAATTATGACGGCTTGTGCATTGAAATGGTGCCACAAAACATTTGAAAAACATAAAAAGGTTTTTAACATTACTTTTAAAAGTATTTCGACGATTTATGTTAATAAAAACAAAATTTGATTTCATAATTTGTATAGTGGTTTCCGTGTGTACGTGTGTAATCGTCTGCCCGCCATTAGTATTTTTAGATTCAAATTTTTAAAGTTCGAAGTACTGACACTATCCTTCTATACGTTATTATTCTAAGACCCGAACTGTATTGTCAGTGTCAGTAAATTCACAGTGCTGTCTCTTCACACATCTCCGTAATAACTTTAGTACGGTGCCAGCGAATGATACGATGGCTTGTCTTTCAAATACACGTTTGGCTGTGATAGCTTTACTTTTAGATGAAGAAGAACTGCACCTTAGAAAAAGGAGGCGCGTCTAGGTACACGAGGCCTGGAAAACGCGCGACAAAGAAGTAGAATTCGCTACACTGTATCCTCATTTGATTGAAGATTAAAAAAAATATTACGAATCATTTCGAATGTATGATAATTCATTTAACGTGACGTGGATAGTCTAGGTGTGACTGCAGAGATGACGTCTGATAGGACCGTATGGAAGAAGGTGACATATTGCGTCGACCCCAAGTAATTGGCATATGCAAGATGATGATGATGATACTTTTTATAGCTCAGATCGTACAATTACTTTATAAAGCCACCCCACTCTATGGAAAAAACCTGAGAATCAATGAAGAGTTCAAAAGCATACAATTAATGGACACAAAATTTTTACTCTCACAATCACTATGTACGTTAAATCGATATATGGGCCACACCGCCAACAATCTTTACTAATGGAATCGATTCCATTCCATTAGCAAAGATAGTGGACGGGGAAACAATTGTTTCCAAATTCTATTCTGCTTTTACAACATCCACGAAGTCAAAGAAGGAGTAATAGAATTGAAAAGAAAAATCAAATTATGTTGACCCTGAGATATTTGATAAGAGCAATTAATCATAAAGAAAACATAAATAATATGTGCAAACAATAAGTTCTTGGATTCTTGGTATAGAATAAATATACCTAACATGTACATTTAGAACGCAGCCAAGTAAAATTGGTCTCAATAAACATTGCCTAGATGGTTACAAGCAATTATTATCCACTAAACGTAAATCGACATCATTATTTGCATTAAAATATTGAACATAAAGAATTTATAAATACTTATAATTTAGTGAACAAGCTAATTGGATTTTATTCGGGTATAAATGTTCATAGACGCAGTTTTAGAAACAATTAGCGTATAAAAACATGTTTTTTTTTTTTGTGGGTGGGCTGCGGTCGGCGCGCCTCCCCACCACTCCGTCCGGGGCGACAGAGGAGCTTAAGCACGCAACTCCCGCAACCCACCCGAAAACCACGTCGCCTTCGTCGTTGGGCCGACCACCGGAGCAGGGTTACTTGACATCTGTGGTCGGCCCGACGGAATACCCCCTATTGGGGTACCCTCCCATCGACCGACGTCCCCCCCGCGAGGAGGACGTCGGTCTTTCCTCACGCGGTCGGCCTCTCGGCGGGTGACGGACTAATCCCCGGTCACGTCACCCGCGTATAAAAACATGTTCCCAGTAGTTTTTATCACGTGATAACTTGTTGCATGTTACCTTAATTTCGGCAATTAATGATTATTCTATGTAGTGATGGACCAATAATACATTTTTCTCACCTCGACTTGCAATCCTCTAGTTTTTACAACAAAGGTCTAAAAGACGTACATTGATCGTATTACAAAAACTTGAAACAAAATCCTATGGCTTACGAAGTCTAGTCGCATAATTAAATCGAAGTCCCTTGTCTAGCTATAGACGTAACAAACCAAAAATAATTTGCATCAATAAAATACACTGGAACAAGCTATGCACGTTTCTTTACTCGAAAATTGGCGATGTAACGAAGATTAATAGCTCTCCAGTTAATGATAATGGAAACAAAGCAGGAACGAAGCCCCAAACAAGGGAATTTCAATTCGCACAGTTTTAATTAAATGCCCCCACTTTGTACACTGTTGGCCCAAGATATTAACACAAAGTTGAGAAGATTAAACTTGGATGCATTCAGTGACGAGTAAGCAATCAGGTATTAGACACAATTTGCATTTAAATAAGGGTCATGATAATAGTATTTGAATATGCGTATTTGTTGTATATAAGTTTGTAGTAGAAGAACGCAAGATTTAGTACATACATACATATAATCACGCCTCTTTCCCATAGGGGTAGGCAGAGACCACTTCCTTCCACTTGCTACGATCTTGACATACCACTTTCGCCTCTTCCACATTCATTAGTTTAGTACAGTGGTGGGCAAACTTTTTTAATGGCGGGCCACAAATTTAAGAAATTCTAGAGGAGGGCCAGAATTATAGACAAATGTATTTTGTATTAAGGCTTTTTAATGAACAAAATACCTTTTACTTGTACGCCTTGTTAGGCGTGTGAGACATATGGAATTATTTTCCATATTTTCGATAGTGAAAGCTTTTCAATTATAAACGTCAGATTTTATTTTTCGCGCCAAAATGCTGACTAGAATATTTAGGTTGGATGGACTCTTGGCGAGCCGGATTAAATACTTTCACGGGCCGGAGTTGGCCCGCGGGCCGTACTTTGCCCATCACTGGTTTAGTACATCATCTATACCAATAAATTTAGCACATCATCTATACCAATAAATAAAATTGGAGTGTCTGTTTGTAATGTCAAAATACTAGGCTTTTTTCATGCTCACACGGTTATTTGCACTATACATATGCCTAAAATACACTTTATATTTTTTTATCTGTATGCCTGTTTGTTCCGGGTAATCTTCAAAGCGGCTGGACCGATTTCAAAAATTCTTTCGCCAATGGAAAGCTATCTGGGAGTAACATAGGCTATATTTTATCCCGGTATTCCCGCGGGAACAGCAACTACGCAGGCAAGACGACTGAAACCGAAGCAAAGCGAGGGCGGGTTGCTAGTATAAAATAAAATGTTTAATATTAGGTCCTTACATATGAAATTGGCGTTTTGTAAGGGAGGAATATAATGTAAATTTTTTTTAGTAACATATATTTAATTAATCGAAGTATGCACCGTTGTTATCTATGTACTTTTGCCATCTAATATGTAGTTCATTGATCCCTTTACTAAAAAAACCATGGGGGGCGAGAATCAATAAACTCTTTGAAGGCGGTTTGGACATCCGTATCGGAGATACATTTTTTTTACTTGTAAGAAGTGGTCCAAATTCCAGAAAAAAAATGGTAATTTGTTGGAGCAAGTTCCGGGGAGTACGGTGGATGTCGCAGATATTCTAATTGTAGCTCATCTAACTTAGTGGTTGTTTGTTGTGTAGTGTAGCTTCACAACAACCCAAGACCACAACAGTCTTGGGTTGTTGTGAAGCAGCAGTGGCCTAGAGAGATTGACCAATCTCCGTTGTTTAGCAGCTAGTTCTTCCTTCATGGTTTGCACTTGCTGACAATAGATACCTGCGTAATCGTTTGGCCAGATTTTAGAAAGGTGTAGTGAACGACACCAGCGCTAGTCCACCAAACACTCACCAGTAACTTTTTCTGAGTCAATTTTCGTTTAGGGCAGATTTGGCTGGGTCTCCAGGGTTCAGCCATTGCGACGAGCGCTTCCGATTATCGTACAGTGTCTACTTTTAATCACAAGTAATGATTCGATTTAAAATCCCTTCATTATTGTGTGTCGGTTGAGCAAAGTAACACAGCAGTCGACGCGTGTTTGCAAGTTCGATTCACTCAATTCATGAGGTACCCATAGTTCAAGTTTTTTACTTGCACGATTTGCTTCAAATGGATTAATATAGTTTTGTCACTTACCCCGAAGCGAATCCTGCAGCTATCTCTGAAATGTTTTGTGATGGATCCGCTTCGTCTTTAATTCTTTATTTTCCACTTTGGTCTCCGGCCGTCCACCGGATTGGTTCTGAAGGTCGAAATTTCCAGAACGAAAACGTTGAAACCAAAAACGTACCGTGCTTTCTTTTGCGACACCAGCGCCGCACAGATAATTAATCTTTCGAGCCGTTTTTGCAGTACAGTAGAACTCGTACTCGTAAATATACCGATATTTCACGTTTTCCATTATACGGTAATAAGCGACGCCATAGATAAAATAATGATGTGAAAAAACAAATTATTAACTGTTTTCAAAACTCAAATGTACCAGCTAAATGAATTTATAAATTTGAATTTGGAATTCTCAACCAAAGAGATATTTTAAATCAAAGTGGTCAGTACGACAAAACGCTAATTTCATATGTAAGGACCTAATACTATTAATAAAATATTTAATATACTCAATACTTATCTGTGTGGTGACGGAGTTAAAATACAATTCTCTACACTCTCTCTTGCTCGTGGGTGTCTTTGAAGACCAGGGAATTAAATATGCATATATATATAACTATCCAAGAGAAGAAAAACTCGAAATGAAACCCTATGCCGATACGTCTGACCAGCGTGGAATAGTAGGTCAAATTCTCTCCCATAATAGAGAAGGCCCGAGCCCAACAGTGGGACATGAATGGGCTAAGATGATGATGATGATATTTTTAAATTTATGTACTATCAGATATAACAGAATAAACTTTAAAAAACTGTATATTGAATTGTATATAACATTCATAAAATAATATGTACCCGAAAGAAAACTACATAAAAACTATGTACATGGCAGTTTTAGAGATTAATTTATAGAAAGGTCGCATATTTACAATCTCATTTCTATCACAACTGTACATTTTAATAACAGTAGAATATGTTTTTAATATAAAAATACAGAGGTTTCCTAGCCAATATAATCTTGAAGGGTTGGTGAAATCATTGATTACTGTTCAAATTCTGAAACCAGCAAGTTATAACAATGGTACTCCATCGAGCCTTTACCAACGATCCTTTAGCTAATCTCACCCTGTTAATGGATTCCTCCAAAGCCTATTAAACCTTCACAGACCCTTGTACCTATAAACATATACCGACAAATAATCCTTTATTCCTGACAAGAAGCTATCAACAGTTTATTCGGACATTGTGTCCTAAATAATTGAAATGTTTCTATAATCTTATACTGAACTTTAATTTTTAATGAAAATTCAAATAATAGTTTTAAGAATAAATTCAAAATGTTCTGAAAATGTTGTATGTAGATGGCACGCAAAATTAGCTTGGCCTATAAATACGCCACGTAAAAATGATTAAGAATTAACTTAAATCTACTCAATTATTTTACGGTTAGGCGGGAACCACTTCCTTAACGAGAGGAAATGCTAATTGCCTTCCCATACCCCGCCCAATGAGATGGCTAGGGTTTTCTTTAGACTTTTCTTATTCTATTAGAATTATCGGCTTAATTTCCTTATTCGTCTTTTACAATACCCTCGGTAAAGGAAGGTATGGCAGCAAAAATGGATTTTCGTTATTCCATCACTGGATAATATTAAAAATACTACAGCCATCAACCACTATAGTGGTTTGCTATAGCAATCAAATCAACTATACCATCGCCATTTCAAGGGTAGCGTAACGAAATTATAAGAGAGAGAAAACATTCGCGTTGCCGAATTAAAATGAAAACTATAAATATTTTCTCTGATATTTACGACAAGAGTTACTCAAACCTCACTAACTTAATAGTTAACTCACCCAATGTTTTACTTTAACCTAACAAAATAAACACATACAATAAATAATACGAATGCCTAGAAACATTTACACTAACTTTTGCCGCGTATAGAATATTCGAGTTTTGTTTGCACAAGAGTAGCCCTCTGCGAGTTAATTTGATTCCGATTCCACCAATGGAGTTTACCTTTTAAGCTTTTATCTAGTTAGAAGTAGAAATTTAATTATTTGCTTAACAACTATATCGTTTTGATTCCTGAAACGTAACTGTTTGAGGATTTGTTATTTTTAACCGGCTTCAAAAAAAGGAAGAAGTTCTCAATTCGTCTGTGTTTCTTTTATGTTTGTTACCTCAGAACTTTCGACTGAGTGAACTGAATTTGATGATTATTTTTTTATTTGATAATTATTTTGGTGCTTCCTGCGTATTTCAAATCGGTCCAGTTAAAGTCGGTTTTTTTTTTGTTAAAATTATATAAAATTATTAAAACTCGAATGATTCATCCTATATGTTCGTATTAGTTACATAATAAATTTTTACATAATGTCTTAAATTTATTTCAGGTATATTACGAATAAAAAAAACGCGGTCTCTACGAAGGTGATTCTGAAAACTCAGAAAATTTATCTATCGCTTCTTAAATTTTCCATTTTATTAAATAGCTTTCTATGTAAAATTGTATGCATAATGATTTGATAATTTTAAATTAGAAGAATAATAACAAGTTCTAGTAGGATAATGTTCAGCCAAGATATAATTTTGTTAATAAAATGCAAATAATTAGCAGGCATTTTTTTTTGTGGGTGAGTTACGGTCGGCGCACTCTTCGAACCCCTCCGTCCGGGGCGACAGAGGGGCGTAAGCACGCAAACCGTAACCCACCCGTGACACGTCGTCTTCGTCGTTGAGCCGACCACCGGGGCAGGGTGACTTGACATCACTGGTCGGCCCGACGGAATACACCGAGGGAGTACCTTCTCCCTTCGCTCTCCCTCGCCGTGGCTAACCTCTGCGCGGGTGCCCGGACTAAATCCCCGGTCCGGTCACCCGCAGCCTCTGCTAGGGCGGCATCAGGCGCAGCGGCAACTGGCTTGACCATACGCGATGAGCGACGCAACGTTTAGACTACAACATCAAGTGTTGAAACCCCATAATTAAGAACTTAATTATAACCCTCTATAATGCTCAAAACTTATAAGTTTTATACCTTATAAGTTTTATGCGTGGTATACCACGCAATACGTATTTGCAGATACAATTTAAGAAATCTTTATAACTTCACATGATGTACTCGTATTTGTGCCATTAACAACAAAAACTTCGAGAAACAGGACCTAAATCAGGAATTCACAAGTGTCATTCATCTGGTTAAGCCAGTAGACTATCATATAACCAAGAGAATCATGTTTAGGAGAAATAAAACAAAGTTACACACACATATTACACGTTATTCATTCATATACTTCTGCGGAATGCAAGAATACGACGAAACCCGCCATTTTACTAAGTTTTATTGCGGGAATTCGTTTATAGTGACTCCTGTGTATGTTTTGTTTACTTTTTATACGAGTGTCTTTATATAAAGTGAATACTCTAACAAGAGTTGATATAAAATTTATCTTAGTTTTAAATATAAAAATCTTGCATGTTCAAATCTTAGTAAAATAAAAGTACGCATTCATTTGAAGATATCCTATTACTAATATACCTACTGAAACACATGAACATTTGAGCTCCTATTCGTCTCACTGCTGGGCTCGAGCCTTTCCAAAATAGGTGAAAAATTGACCTTCTATGCCACGCTAGTCAGACGTGTTGGTATAAGGTTTTATTTATAGTTTTCCATCTCTTGCATAGATGTTTTATCCATATCATATCCCGTAGTCGCCTTTTACGCACCTATGGACAAGATAAAGTGGTGAATTTTATTCTTACTCCGTCACCACGTGGAAGCACATTATAAAAAAGAAAAAATATGCCTAAATAAAGACACTGACAACATAATTCTAGTAGCAATAGATGATAAAATAAATAGCAGCAAAATCGAAAGAAAACAAGGAAGAAAGAAAATTCTGCAAGGAGAATTTACATTACTTTGTTAAGAAAAGAAAAACATGAAACAGACTAGTTCATCACAAAAGGCTTTGAATTAAATATATTGCAGGTTCACAACAAGCTTTGATCTGGCGTGTAGCCCCTTTGATGTCATCTCGGATCTTTAATAAAATTCGACTCAATTCCTTAGATTTTTTTAACACATCAATCCATTTACTTACGGATAGAATTAATGATAATAGTTTTAATTAAGTAGATTTACACAAATAACAATAATTCTCTGTGTGGTAACGGCGTAATAATACAATTCACCTTCTTGCCCGTGAGTGTCGTAAAAGACGATTAAGGAATATAAATATCTTTTTTCGTAAATTGTATTTTTACAAACTTATTTAAATATATATTACTTAATAAAAAATAAAAATGTTAATTGAAAAAAAGAATATCAAAAATTACAAAAACAATGATAATAACACCGAGTTTCGATCTCACGCTGTTTAAATACGACTGGACAACTTCTCAACTGAGCTAATGTCACTCTTGACGACGACGGCTAAATTTAAATACCTATTCTATTGACATTTTATGTTGTATATATTAATTTTTTGGCCACTAAACCTCTAGTATGCTAAATTTCATTAAATCGTTGGAGCCGTTTCCGAGATTCTGAAAATATTATACAAGAATTGCTCGCTTAAAGGTACAAGATAGGCATATAACATAACGAGAGAAGAAAAATTCGAAATAAAACCCAGTGCTTACACTTCTGACAGCGTGGTAGTAGGTCAACTTCGTTTCCATTGTGGTGGAGGTTCAAGCCCAACAGTGGGACGTTTATGAGCTAGATAATTATGAATCCAAATAAAATTGTGTAATGTAAATAACAGTGTGAGCATTACGACAAAAATAATGAGAAATGAACACAGGCCATGCGTTCAAATATAAACACGTCGCCTTCGTCAGATTGTACTCTTACACATCAAAGCCATATGGAAAATCGTGACAGCATCTGTAAAAATTTTTCATTGTTCACACTTTGTATTTTACTCTATAGGTTATATTCAGTACGTGCACGCCAAAGCAGTATTATGAATCTTTCAAGTTGTGTAGAGCCTTGTTTTTATGTAAGGGTATAAAATTGGACGTAAAATTCTAGTCACGTTTCTGTCTCCCCGTACTGAGTCAATCATTGTTTTATTAGACACGCGTATCTGCAACACAACGGCTGGAAAACAATCTATGTGCGCCAACTTTTTGTGAGTCTTAACGATATAGCCCTGTTTATAGACTGTGTTTAATCATTGCATAAAATAAAACATTTTTTTTAACCCCCGACGTAAAAAGAGCGGTGTTATAAGTTAGATGTCGATGTTTGTATGTATGTGTCTGTCTGTCTGTGGCATCGTAGCTCTCAAATGAATGGGCCGATTTCAATGTGGTTTTTTCATTTGAAAGCCAGTTTCTTTGCGGTAGTTCTTGGTTATATTTGGCTAATATTGGTGCAGCAGTGTAAGAGTATCAGCTCTTTTTGAAAATGATTTCTACAATGATTTTTAAATAAAACTACTTTACGGATTTTATCGCGTTTGTATTTGATTTTTGATTGCTCGACGCGCTACGTTTCGAACACTTTGCAGCGTTCATGGTCACGGTCGGACTAAGATGTCTCACGTCCAACAAGTCATCGTTATTGCAGAATATTTATAATTATCTATCCGATACAGATTTTTTTTGTATCGGGTAGATAATTGTAAATTATGTCAGTCATCGTTATTGCAAAGTGTTCCAAACGTCTGGCAATCGAAAATCAAAAACAAACGCGATAAAATCCGTAAAGTAGTTTTATTTAAAATGTATAATACTCGCGTAAACATCAGAAATCATTTCTAAAATAATTACTCGATTCAGTGCTTCATGCGTGCCACATATCCACATATAATCCTGAAATGGCAATTAATTGATAATTCCTATTGAAGAGTGCGTAATCCTTTGTTTTAATTATTTTAGTTAGGGTCGGGAATAAACAAAATTTTCAATATTATTTATTAAAAGTTTGTTTCATACATCAATTTCAGTTCATATATCCCACTGCTGGGTTCGAGCCTAGTCTACAATATAAGGGTAATTGACCTACTACATTACGCTGGTCAGACGATTTATTACGAGTTTACATTCTCACGCATAGATGTTATATGCACATTGTATCCCTTAATCATTTTTATGAAACCCATGGGCAAGATAGAGGGTGGTAGAATTATATTCTTACTCTGTCACCACCCCGAAAATTTTATAACTTTAGTAGAATGTAAAACATTAATATAAAACCAAATTTAAACCCTTAGTCGTTTTTTACAATACCCACGGGCAGGAGAGGGGATGGCGAATTATACTCTTTCACCATACGGCAAAGTTTAGTTTCGGATATTTTGTAATATCCGGAATTTTAAGATAATAAGATTAAGAGCATAAAATAATGTTATACATATGCAATGGTTTTTTGTTTAATTATTATCATTTTCTTAGCAGTACACATATATCTATATCCCACGGAAGAACACGAAAATCTTATACAATAAGAAAAAAAATTGCCCTCTTACCCGGGCGATTTAAACGGTTTGCCGTTGAGTTTTATTTTGAGTTTTCCTTCTCTTGCAAAGTTATTATCTGAATGTCAAAACGCTTTATCGTGTTTTACGACGCCCACGTCTAAAATAGGTGATGATGAGCTGTATTCTTACTCCGTCATCACACGTAAGATTAGTTTCGGATATTTTCTAATACCCGAAATTTCAAGATAATAAAACTAAATGAAATGCAATAAAAGCCATAACATTTAATTTTATTTTACATGTATAATACCAGCGTAAACATCAGGAAGTATTACGTTTTAAGTCTGCCAAGTTGCTTTTGCAATGTAAATATGGACATCTCTGCCAAGTAAACTGACATAATTCTTGAGGAAACCTTTTGTAGAAAAGGGCATTCGTTTCAATTCTGGACTCGTGCCAGTATGCTTTTCAATTATTAGTTTCATTGTTCCTCTCATTTACTTTAGTTTTGCCTGAACAGTGCTTTTGAATTTCAGTTGATTTAAATAAAATCTATGGTATCATTAATTTATGAATAGTTATTCATTACTGAATTAAAACATCTGGTTATCTTTCGGTAATTTTAACGAAATTATTTTCCGAAAAATATTTTTAAACCAAAATATGTCTTTAGTTTACCGCAAGTATTGATATGTGAATTAGAATTAGTATTTATAAGGATTTGATATACATATAATAAAAGTATCTCGACGTAAATAATTCAAATGAAATACTCTTCTCCCAATTACTTTGGGTTGACTCAATATGTACTTTTTTCCATAGTATATATTGCAAAGTTATTGGCAATAGTTTTGTAACCAGGCGGCGCCAGATATCAATCTTCCATTAAAGTAAATTATTCACTAAACGGCATTAGATGGAGTAGGCTCAGGTTTATCTAAAGCTCTTAGTCGTCGTTTACGACACCCACGCGTAATCGAAAGATTATTAGTATTTGTAGCCGCTACCATATAGCATATGTCTATAACCAACACTGCGGCAAAAATAGGTTAACTAGAATCCCAAAAGATTAATTTCAGTTCATATGTATTTATTTTCAAGAGAAGGAAAGCTCGAAATAAAACCCTATACCAACCCACCTGACCAGCGTGTCGTAAGCGTAAGTCAATTTCCCTCCCAATATGGAGGAGGTTCGAGCCCAGTAGTGGGACGTGAGACGTGATGATGTATTTTTTTATCTTAAATGTTATGTTAGTAATGATTAAATCATAAAAGCGATTTGGTTATATATTTTTTCGTTTATCTAAACCGTAAAGGCAGTCTCCATAAAAAAGCAATTTACAAAAACAACATGTCTAGAACAGGTGAGAGTTATGCGACCATAAATAAAATCACAAAATAATATTGGAGGAGAGACCATATGTTCATGTCAGAAGTGCACCGAGGTGGGTAGGTGCCATCTGGCGTCGTCTTAAGATAACTCAATGTTTGAATATAGCCATAGACTTATTAATTTGACTATGGACAGAAACTACATATAATTAATGTAATTTTTACCCCTTCTTTGACGAGGGTCTACGTCCCACAGTGAATATAGATATTGGATGTGAAATCCATCCACTTTCAGTGGGAAAGAATTTCTTTACCACGAACTTGACGGGCACACAAGAAAAATGTCCAACTCACACTTCACTTACTTATACATTACAGGATTACAACAATGCATATAGCGCATTTATTTAAAAATACTAGCAACCCGCCTTCGCTTCGCTTCGGTGTTAGTCGTTTTACCCGCGTAGTACCCGTTCCCGTGGGCATACCAGGATAAAATATAGCCTAGTTCACGCGCTGATATTATAGCTTTCCATTGGTGAAAGAATTTTTGAAATCGGTCCAGCCGTTTTGAAGATTACCCGGAACAAACAGACAGACAGACAAAAAAATATAAAATGATTTTTAGGCATGTGTATAGTGCAAATAACCGTGTGAGCATGAAAAAAGCCTATTATTTTGACATTACAAACAGACACTTCAATTTTATTTATTGGTATAAATTTCTTATCTTTAATGACACAGGCGGCCCGCCCAGTGGATCGCGCTTTACCCTATACTGAGATCAACACCATGGCCTGTTCTAATATCGATATTATTGTCTTTAAATCTGCTTCCTATTTTGGTGTGTAAAAACTATCATTTCAGCAATTTCTGCAATTGACCTTTGTTATCACCCATCGAAAGGTATTGTATTATCGAACTTGTACTTTGGATGCACTTGGTACATTTGAGTGGTTTGTTAGCGAAAAACGGCTATACGGCTAGACAGCGAACTCATAAGTGTAGACGACATTTGATTGTCATCAATAATAAAGTTTGTAGTGTTTAATATATTAGACACTACATATTTTACTATTGCCAAGACACATGTGACACATTTATGATATAGCATTGTCTTGATGGAACATTGATATATTCTCTGTCATGGGACCAATTGCTCTCTATTTCTTTGCTCAATTAATCCAATAACGCTTTATAGTATTCAGAATTGATCCTCTTTTATTTTTTCAAGATAACCGATTAACAAAATACCATGCGCATCCCAGAAAATAAAAAATAGGTGGCTATGAATCGTGTTAAATCGTGCAGCTTGTCTTCGTACATTCGATTGTTCGGCTTACCGATTATCCGAATGTCTAACGAAAATAATTAGTCTGTATAAACGAGTTTCCACTATATCTCTTTACCTCAGTTAGAGGCCTTATACAATACTCGAGACAAGGCGATGAAGAAATATTATGTATTCTTGATCTGTTATTACACTGTCATAATATATGAGTTTTCATATAATAAATGCCTACTCTCTCACATCATAAGTCTACGTAATGTGACCACCTGTTTCCGTGTCAGTCGGCTCGCTCAGAATCTCGCCAATTTTTATTTTGCAGATACTGCTTCATTATGGAAGGCTATTTCTGGGTATGTAAGATTATTTTAATTATTATTATGGTTATTAAAAAATACGACAATGCGGAATGATTATCAAAATTAATTAAAATTTTAAGATACAACGTATCTCTATAACTCTAAGTTTTTAAATTAAATTCAATGGATTTTATAAATGTATGATGTATGAATACGTCGACTTTTGGACAGAGGACTACCATTGCCTAATGGTAGTCCTTTGTCCGATAATGATGTAATCTTTACGCTTGGCAAACAGTTTTATTGGTAAATAGCAACCCACCCTCGCTTCGCTTCGGTTTTAGTCGTTTTACCCGCGTAGTTCCCGTTCCCGTGGGAATACCGTAATAAAATATAGCCTAGTTTACGCCCTGATATTATAGCTTTCCATTGGTAAAAGAATTTTTGAAATCGGTCCAGCTGTTTTGAAGATTACCCGGAACAAACAGACAGACAGACAAAAATTTTTTAATTGCTATTTTAGGCATAGGTGTCGTGCAAATAACTGTGTGAGCATGAAAAAAGCCTATTATTTTAACATTACAAACAGACACTCCAATTTTATTTATTGGTATAGATATGGATTGCCCATGAGAGTGATATTACCGATTCTTCTCCTGGTGATCCTTCAGTCCGTTTTTACGACATTCTATGGGAATGCAATGTATCGACTTCAAAAGCTTATTAAAAAAAAAGAGATATATTAAAGAAATAAATTGAATTTATAAGTTTAAGGTTTAAGGGTTTTATTTCGAGCTATGTTATTTTCATATCACATTCGTTAGTCCTATTTTACGACACCCACGAGCACGAGAGGGGTGGTGAATTGTATTCTTACTCCATCACCACACAGAAAACGAACGAAAATAAATCATCATAAAATCAGAAATACATTTTAATTTTACATGTGCTCCCAAAAAAATCAGAAACCAAACATTTATCTCGTAAGCAAACCAAGCAGGATTACAATCACATTTAAGCTTTATTACGAAAATTAAAATGATCTAGATAAAACGTTGAAGTCAAAAGATTAACTGAGCTCTGTAAATAAAAACCCTCGTCAAGTGGCCGTAATTATCTTTCACTATAATATGTTACAAGAATAGCTTGTGGATGTCATAGAAGGACTTCAGCTTGGTGTTGACATCGTTTTTTTTTTGTTAGTTATACTCAGATGGCTATGACAACTTTACCCGGACTGTTGGGTGAGCGCTGAGGGCTCTCAACCCGATTAAATTTAAGTGATGTTGACATAGAACATTATTGTTAAATCAGTAAATCATTATCGCAGCCCACATACGTCCCACTGTTGCGTTCGGGCCTCCTCCACAATGGGAGGGAATTTGACCCACTCCATTTTGAGTTTTCCTCATCTTGCATAGATATTATGTACATATTATATCCCTAAGTCGTCTTCTACGACATGCACGGGCAAGATAGAGAGGTGGTGAATTATTGGTAGTGAACTCAGTCACCACACGGAAAAATACAAAAATAAAATTTATCAGTAAATAATCATAATATATTTAGTCAAATGATTTTTATAAACTCAAGCGCCCATAAACAAATGGAGAAGCAAAGATATCCCAGCTTATATATGCCTAACCGCCGGCTTCCTCCAGAATAGGAGGAAAATTGTTCTAGAATGCCACGGTGGTCAGCTGCTCTGGTGGCTTAGTTTCGTGTTTTCTTTCCTTTGCATAAATGTAATCTGCACAACATATTTTTACTCACATTTTACACCGAACACGAGAATATAACTCACACAGATTTCACTATTTGTTTTTGGGACTGACTGAGACGCACAAAGGGGTGGTTTGAACGTCGTGCAGCCCCATAACCTGCCATATACAACTTATCTATCGCTATGTGGGCGGGACACCTGGGCTTAACATTCTGGTAACGGACTTAGAATACAATGCACATTCATTAACCTTTCCCGCCGAGTATGCAAAAGATGACAGCGGCCTAAGCTGATAACGCCAAGTTAAAAAGAAGAAAATCTCGAAATAATATCCTAAACCAAATTGTTTGATTAGCGTCATGTACTATATTTTAATAATGATTTGTGATGGTTACGCAAGTATCACACATCTATACCAATAAATAAAATTGGAGTGTCTGTTTGTAATGTCAAAATAATAGGCTTTTTTCATGCTCACACGGTTATTTGCACGACACCTATGCCTAAAATAGCAATTAAAAAATTTTTGTCTGTCTGTCTGTTTGTTCCGGGTAATCTTCAAAACGGCTGGACCGATTTCAAAAATTCTTTCACCAATGGGAAGCTATAATATCAGGGCGTAAACTAGGCTATATTTTATCGCGGTATTCCCACGGGAACGGGAACTACGCGGGGAAAACGACTATAACCTATAACCGAAGCGAAGCGAGGGCGGGTTGCTAGTCTATACCAATAAATAAAATTGGAGTGTCTGTTTGTAATGTCAAAATAATAGACTTTTTTCATGCTCACACGGTTATTTGCACGACACCTATGCCTAAAATAGCAATTAAAAAATTGTTGTCTGTCTGTCTGTTTGTTCCGGGTAATCTTCAAAACGGCTGGACCGATTTCAAAAATTCTTTCACCAATGGAAAGCTATAATATCAGGGCGTAAACTAGGCTATATTTTATCGCGGTATTCCCACGGGAACGGGAACTACGCGGGTAAAACGACTATAACCTATAACCGAAGCGAAGCGAGGGCGGATTGCTAGTTGTAAATAAAACTATTACACGGATTTAATCGCGTTTCTATTTGATTTTGGACTGGATCAAAAATCATACACAAACGCAATGAAATCCGTACAATAGTTGTATTCCAATAGGAATATTATCACATTGCGACCACAAATATTCTTTATAAAACTACTATAAATTATATAGGTAAAGGTTGTTTCATTGTTGAAGAAATAACTAGTTTTTTTAATACGTTACTTTTTATTAGAGCAAACTGTAATATATAAATTATGTAGGACTGTGGTTCACCTACCCTTAACATTGATATATGTGCTCACGTAACTGCCTATTGTTATACTACATAATGTAAAAGATACGGGCATATGACGACGCTCGTATAATCGTATAACTACGAGATACGTATTACATTCAATTAGATCTCTTTGTGATGATTACGTTCTTAGTACGGCAACATAAGGGCTCAGTGTCTACTGTGGTAAGAGTTAAGGTAATACCATACTGATGAATCGTGTGCTCCTAAGGATTCTATCCTTTACAATTTTATTATATTCCCAAGTACCACTACCTCGCGTGGTTTTCTGTATTTTGTCTATTTGATTGAATGCAAAACTCAGCGTCAGTGAGAACCAAGCAATACGGGTCTAACTTGATACATAATGTTTACTACAATGTCTTTCCTATGTCATGCTTTCTTCATACTTGAATAACTTGAAATATGTCACTACGACTTTAAAATACAGTCATATATTTATACTGACTATCGAATGTTAATAACTAAGAGCGCTACTAAATTATTTTCTCAACTTTAATGCAAGCTTTCAACCACGATAACTAAATTCTAAGTAACACCTAACGCAATATAAATACTAGATAGAATTGATGTTAAACAAAATTTTGGATGTTAATTAATCTTAAATGAAATAAAAAACTTATATAACACTTAAGGCAATAGAAATGATGCATAACAGTGACTTAATTGGTACCTAAAATTTAGGTGCCTTTGATGTAAATTATAAATTTCATATAATAGTGAGAGACGCCATCTATCGAATGAAACCAAATATTATGGCTCTACCGAGAATTTTCTCTCGTTAATATATCTCGTTTTCTGTGTGGTGACGGAGTAAGAATACAATTCACCACTCCCTATCTTGCCCGTGGATGTCGTATAAGACGACTATGGGATATAACGTGCACATAACATCTGTGCAAAAGAAGGAAAACTCGAAATGAAACCCTATACCAACATGTCTGACCAGCATGGTATAGTAGGTCAAATTCCCTCCCATTGTGGAGGAGACCCGAGCCCAACAGTGGGACGTATGTGGGCTGCGATGATGATGATGATGAATATATCTCGTTATAATGCATTTCACCGGAACCCAACCGGGTTGAGAGCCCTCAGCGCTCATCTATAGCCCGGGCAAAGCTGTGAAGCCATCTGCGGCTAACAAATATAGTCATTTATTTTTCTTGTGGGTGGGCTGCGGGTCGGCGCGCCTCCGCACCACTCCGTCCGGGACGACAGAAGGGCTTAAGCACGCAACTACCGCAACCCACCCGAAAACCACGTCGCCTTCGTCGTTGGGCCGACCACCGGAGCAGGGTTACTTAACATCAGTGGTCGGCCCGACGGATAACCCCCTATTGGGGTACCCTCCCATCGACCCCCGATTACGTCGATCTTTCCTCACGCGGTCGCCCTCTCGGCGGGTGACGGACTAATCCCCGGTCACGTCACCCGCGGCCTCGGCTAGGGCGGGATGAGGCGCAGGTAGTTGCGCCAACGCCGCCCCAGTCGCCGGCGGCGGATCTCCTCATCGAGGCTGCGCAAATATACAGTCATAGATGAATATGCCAATAAAAGCGTTTGCTGTAGACAAAAAACTTCCACATAGAAATTTAACGTAACCATTTTCGAGTTTAATAGTTGTAGATATCTAAGATTCAAAGACATGAAAACTACTCTATAATTGCTTACATATACGTACCACACTTTAATACTTGTTTCTAAACCACATTATCTTGCAAACTTCACCGAAGAGACCTCTGAAACTCGTAGTTTTAGGAACAAAGCGTGGATTAAACGTTCTCCTTACAATATAACCTACAACTAGATACGCTTTAGAGTTACAATGTGTTCCTTACAAGGCGTCTCGTCGATTGTTCCAACTGTTCATGCCCCAAGCAGATTAGGCATTGATAGACCACGGATAGAACAATGGCTATGCAGAATACTTGAAAGGTGTGTCTAAACTACCTAGCGCTATTTATATGATATTGAGGGACTTGTATAAGCACCACTGACGCACATGCTTGACGGATTTGGTGAATATTGTTTTTGGTTATATACATATATGTAATATCTGGATGAATTAATTATTTATTTCAACACTCCTCGCACTAAGTGACTAATCCTTCAATCGGTTCATATACGTCCTACTGCTGTGTTCGAACCTCGTTTTGGATAAGAGAAAAATTGACCTACTATACCACGCTGGTTAGTAGTTTTGGTGGCACGGGTTGGTAGTTTTATTTCAAGTTTTCTTCTCGTGTTATATCCTTTAGTCGTCTTTTACGACACCCACTAGAAGAATATGGTAGTGAATAGTATTCTTACTGCGCCACCACACGGAAACTGAAAATGTAAAAACACGGGAAGGACTTTACGAACATGCAGTAATCATTTGTGGAAAGTAAACACTTGTAGCGCAGAAAGATCTGTTTCGCAGTGCTACTTTCTGCTTACACTCCTCAGTTATCTGTTCCTCATCGGAATGTCAACGAAAAAAGAAGGGGATTGTGATCTGTTATATCCTTAGTACGTCATTACACGAGGTCCTGTGTATATACGCTATAGTGCCCATAATGAAGTTATTTATTTTAGAGTGATGTAAGCCTTCGCAAATAAAGATTTAACAGAACACCAATAATGACTTGATCTTATTATAGAACGAGATATTTTTACTATACAATGGACATTCTATTTATTTATATACCGTAGTCTAAAAGCTTTTGCTGTGTGGTAGCGGCTTCGAATACTACCAACCCTTGCTTTGCTCGTGAGTGTCGTAAAAGACGACTAAGAGCCCTAGATTGTCCCGGACCAACTCCATCTGGTACCATTTGGGTCAACGATTTCATTCCCAAGGAGGGTTGACGTCAGGCAGGCGGCCGGTCATAAAAGTCATTGCCGAAACTTTTTGCAATATGTCAAAACAGATGACATATTGCGTCGACCCCAAGTAATTGGGATAAGAGCAAGATGATGATGATGAGTCTAAAAGCTTTTGTATACTTTATTATCATTTCAATTTATACATGTTTTACCATTGGACACCAGCCTGATTCAGATGACGGAATTTATTGCTTTATTATACCATGTTTTTTCTGAGTGAACTATGGTTAGCACACATGCCGTTCGGTCCGTCCGGGATACGGAAAGACGACACGGGGCTCCACAACCCACCGTATTCCTTCACCTTCGTCATTGGGCCGGCGAATGGCACTGAATCCTCAACTTCGTGGCCACCCCGGACCCTATTATACTATTCTGAGTAGATACGAACTGGCAAGAATTTTATTCCAAATTTTCCTTCTCTTGCCATGAAGTCATATGTTCTCCTCCATTAAACGATACGTACAATAACCATGGCAGAGAAAGGATAGATTGTATTCTCAGTAATTAATTTGATACATTAAAGTTCTACCTAAAATGCAATTAAATTATTATATGAAAATGTAAAGACAACAGTTGTTAAGCAATAGCACTCGTGGGAACACAGTAATAATATAATTTCATAGCTGAAATAGTCTAATTTTGACGATTTATACGTCTGTACTCGTAGGTAATAAATGAAGTGTTGCTATGAAGTAAGACATCATTTATTTACTAATATCTAAAGGATAAACGTACGCTTCTTATAATCCTTCATGATATCGTATAGAATCGATATACGAGAAAAGATTAATTGTATATTTATATTAATCCTCAATTATTTAGAGGATTATGAACATCTGTTACCTAAGCTATTTTCTTAATGGTATTAATTAATGTACGTAGACATAGATGTTGTTCTTACTAATAAGAATATCTGGTTGACCGAGCTTCGCTCGGAATATTTTTGTTGTATTTTTGTCGAATTTATTTAGATATATATTAATAAAAAATAAAAATAAAATAATGAAAAATATAAAAAAATACAAAAAGAGAATAACAATAACACCGAGATTCGATCCGACGCCGTTTGAATGCCAAAACTAAAAAAAACTGGACAACTTCCCAACTGAGCTATCGTGACTCATGACATTGACGCCGTAATTTGAATTCATATTCTTTTAAAATTTAATGTCATTGTATTGTTTTGCTAAAAACACCAACAAAACAACATTTTCTATAAATAAAACCTAGCTAGATCGATTTTTTGGCCTAGAAACCTCTAGGATACCAAGTATCAATTCCAATATGAGATACGAGCCTCCTTCGCAATGAGAAGGACATTGACTTACTATACCTACATGGGTTAATTTAAAGTTTTATTTCAAATTACCTTACTTCAAAGATGGTCACTATCAATATTATATTTTTATTGCCGAACAGGTGGTAAACTAGCAAGCAGCACACCTGATGGTAAGTGACACTACTGCAAATGGTCCTTTGCAAGACCAGGGGCACAGCCAGGCCGTTGCCTACCATGAAGAAAATGCTTGTCTTAAACCTCGTTTAAAGAAGGACATGTGATAGCCCTCGGGAAACATAGTTGCAAGTAGTTTTATCCAGAGCCTGCACGTACGTGAGCGTAATGATCGCTGGAAACGTACAGTTGAAGACCATAACGTTTTCAGGTGTAATGGATGACCCTGCTAAGGTGTCGAGTGGTTACATTGGTAATACGGTGATGATGATATCAATTCAAACAATTCCTAGATATTGTGTTCATATTCTACAACACACTTCTACAAATCTCATAGAATATAATGTATTATTTGAATAATAATAGGAATCTTAAGGTTAATACAATTACATATGTTGAAAATCTTTGTTACAAGTAAATATACAAACAAAAATTAATAAGAGCGTGAAAATAAATACAAAAAATTTGTAAAATATATCTTATAATATTGATTCCGTCCGTTTTCTTTATCCTCGTAAAAAATGATATCATGCTATTTGCCCGCCCACACCGAAAATCCGCAAAATGGAAATTTTAAATTAGATATTCCGTCAATTTATCGAATCTTATTCAATTATTATGAGGCTATTCAATTCTATACAAAATCATTTCTATTGTAACGATATTCGTTTAGTTACTGAAAGAAAAGCTCTTATTTCGATAAGTTAATCGAAGTTGTTTTAAAGATTCTTATTATAGTTGAAATTACTTTTAGCCGCGATTGAATTTTGCTAAACTCGTTTGACGTGAAAGAGTTATTATTTACAGAACAAATCGTGGATTTTTTTCTTTTTTTTTTTCTATTAGCACAAACACAATATGATCGTTAACATTGATATGGTTATCACCACATAAAAATGGTTTTCAGCAAACTCTTCATCTATTCACATTCCTCGTTTGGTAACTTACATCATCTTAAGTCTTAAATGAAATTGTAATTTTATTCAAAATCAAATAAAAAATTATTAATCAACAAAAATATTGTCACTCATTCCGTGTGGTGACGGAGTTAGAACACAATTCACCACTCCCTATCATGGTCGTGAATCTCGTAAAGGGCGACTAAGGGATATAATACGCCTATAACATCTATGTAAAAGAAGGCAAACTCGAAATAAAACCCTATAGCAACCTGACTGGGAGGCATAGTTTAGTAAGGCCAATTGTCCTTCTACTCTGGAGGATGCACGTGGTCTGCACTGGGAGATGATGATGATAATGTCTTAGGTGTCATCGAAAATTTTGGAGTCATTGGGGTAAATGGGCATAGAAATACAATGTACCACCAAACATTCCTTTCACACGGCAAATGTAAGAAACAATCAAAGAGTATTTACTACATAACCATAGAATCTCGTCTTAGAACATAGGTTCTATGACGAGATTAGGGATAAGCCTACGGGGGTAAAGACTAAAATTGAGACTGCAGAAAAAGAAAAATGAAATGCCTATAATCCATTAAGGCTGGACTAACAGTACCTACTCCGTTTGGTGACGGAGTACGAGTACAATTCACCACTCCCTGTCTTGCCCGTGAATATCGTAAAAGACGACTAAGGGATATAATATGCATATAACATCTGTGCAAGAGAAGGAAAACTCGACGTGAAACCCTATACCAACATATCTGACCAGCATGGTATAGTAGGTCCAATTCCCTCCAATTGTGAACGAGCCCAACAGTGGGACGTTGATGATGAACGGTACTAGGGTTATTATGGAGCTTCGAAACGATAGGATCGGCGTCTGTATGATACATGACAGGTTTTCTATCAACCAGCCGAACTAACAACGAATTAATTTGCGTTTCTATATATTGCCAAAAAAACGCCGCCATACCAGGATTTATTACTTTGTGTATTTAAAAACTAGCAAATTTCCATAGTTTCACCCGTGTAGTTCCCGTGGGATTACTGAGATAAATATATTACTCCTTATACCAACAGCTACCTGGTAGTAAAATATTACCCAAATCGGTCCAGCGGTTTTGAAGATTACCCGTAACAAACAGGAAAATAGAAAAAAAATACTTAAACTGATTTTAGGCATAGGTATCGTGTAAATAATCGTGTGAGCATAAAAAAAAATTATTTGGACATTACAAACACTTCAATTTTATTTATAGACAAAATAAAACCATCAGCATACATTTTTATAATGTAAGCCTTATTTGCGTGCGTTTAAACAAAGTCATGGCAGCCGTCGGTAATAAAGTAACCGTTGTCCTTCAACTTCATTTATATTTACAAACACTGTTACTACTCAAGGACGAACAAAACCAACGACCCGCTTTAATTAAAGCCTACCGAGGTCGTTATATACTCTTTACTAAATTAATTTTTCAAATAAGAACGCCAGAGAATATACAAACTTTTATCCCATAGATATAAAACATATCCAAAATTTTTGAAAACCATAAACGGTGGCGCGTGGTCATCATCATCGTCCCGCTCTTATTTCAATTACTTACGGTCTACCATCCGGGTTGAGAGCCCTCAGCGCTCACCCATAGTCTGGTTAAGCTGTCAAAGCCATCTGAGGCTAACAGCTATAGTCACACAAAAAAAAAACTAAGTAAACTTACGGTCTACGTATGTACACCATCATCATCTCATCATCATCTCAGCCCATATACGTCCCACTGTTGGGCTCGGGCCTCCTCCATAATGGAAGGGTAATTGACCTACTATACCAAGCTGGTCAGACGTGTTGGTATAGGGTTTTATTTCGAGTTTTCTTTCTCTCGCATGGATGTTATATGCGTTTTATATCCCTTAGTCGTCTCGTACGATCACCCACGGGTAAGATAGGGGGTGGTGAATTGTATTCTTACTCCGTCACCACACGTACACCATACGTATTGTATAAGTTATTGGCAATTGTTTTATGATCGGCCGCCTGCCTAACGTCAACCCTCCTTGAGATACATTCCTATTATAATAATGAAGACATGGAGTTGGCTCAGGTCGATGTAAAGCTGTTAGTCGTCTTTTACGACACCCACGAACAATGTAAGGTTCGTAAAAGCCACCACAAGGTACCTTGAGTACGTACTCACGCTATCATAGAGCGCTTACGCTACCATACAGCACAAAATTGCTGCCGCGCAGTGAACTATGAAAATACAAAGTGTCACCACCGTTTTCTTTTCCCTGGCTGATCGAATACAACAAAAGTATACAAGCATATATTTACATCACTGGAAAATTCAATATAAAATTCTGTACCAACTAGTTTCTCTCTAATATAGGAGGATATTTGAGTCTAGCAGTTTTCATTAGCATACCGATATGCACTGTTGGTTATAGGCTTCTCCAGGGAGAATAATATCAAAATCGCCACGCTTTATTTGGGGTGGGCTACGGTCAGCGTACCCGCCAGAGACAGAGGGGCGGCGTGCGGCCCCGTAATCCACCCGTGGCATGGCGCCTTCGCCGTTGGGCCCACCACCGGTGCAGAATGACTTGTCTTCCGTGGTCGGCCCGACAGAATACCCCTGCAGAGTATCCTCTCCTCTCGACATCCCCCCTCGGGCACGTCAGTCGCCGTCGCGCGGTCGGCCTCTCGGCGGATAATCGTCACGCTTGGCAAGTAGTTTCGCAACTACAGTTAGTGTTATAAGTTTTCTAAGGCAATTGCTGCCTCATATTTTCCTGGTGATCCTTCAATCGATTTCTACCTCTCTCTCACATAGATTACCGGGTGATGACATATTGTGTTCCAAACACGTTATCTCGTGGCGATTGCTAATCCATTACAATTATATTAACGAGATGGACTACTTAAAATGCTGTTATAAAAATGGTTGTCACAAAAAATATGATTTTGATTTTTCGCACCTAAAGGGATTAACGGAGATGTAATATTATCACAAGTAGTTATTTAGTATTTGTACAAACCCACACATAGATATTTAAATTGCCTTCGATAGCCCATGACCTCATCGAGAATTCCCATATATCTAATAATCTATAAAGTTTTACAGTTTTATACAGTCGTTAGCGGTGATCTGGTCCATTAAGCGGCGTGTAGCTGCATTCCTTGGAGATGCATCATCGTTGACTGACGCATACATACCTGCAACAACGGACACGTTTATTAGAGATGATAAAACCGACCTCGAGATTCCAATGGTCAAGACAAATATACCTGAGCCTGGTCCTATGACCTGTATCGAATATAACCACGCAGTAAACAATGAAATATTTTAAAATGTGTTTAGGTTTAGGTTCTTGTTTAACAATTTTAAAAATCCTATTCATAAATTTCATCATTTCAGGTCACATACGTCCCACTGTTGGGCTGGAGCCTCCTCCACAATAATTGTAACAGGAATTTAATTTTTAAATGAAACGAAATTAATCTACGATTAACAATCCTGGCCAAAACATTCGTGGTTCTTTGTTCTAAAAAAATTACAATAAATTGTTTTAAGAAAAAACATACCAAGAAATTGTACCCTTTGTCCAAACCCCTTGAGGAAATTATTCTAACCAAATTATTTACCCATTGATCAACGTTGATGATTGAAAAGTCAGGAACTCAAAAACAAAAATGAAGGCATAAAACCGTCTATGCAATTTAAAGACAATTATGGTAATGTCATCAACAAAACTGGTCCTAATAACTGGTTTGCATAATTCCAATTAATAACAGCGATTTTGACAAAGAAATTTAGAAGTGTTTTATGTATTTCTATAATCAATATTGTTTGCATAAACCTGTCATCGTCTTTGACAAAGATGTAAACTCATTTCAAATTATTAAAATTTTCTTGTAAATTGAAATCCTTTGTGAGTGCATGTTGATGTGAATTTTAGAATATGTTATGGAACGTAAATAGATAAATGTTTCAATGAAACCAATATTGCAATATGAAACACAATTTATTTACCTTAGCGACTGCAAAGTTATCTACGTTAGTAACTTTCTGACAGAAATTGTCATTATCATCATCTCAGCTCATATAAGTCCCACTGATAAAATGGAACCCCTTCACAATTGGAATTACATTAACATACTATAAACACCAGTAAGACAGATATTTTTTTTTGGGTGGGCTGCGGTCGGCGCGCTCCTCGCACCACTCTGTCCGAGGCGACAGAGGGGCGTAAGCACGCAACACCCGCAACCCACCCGAACACCACGTCGCCTTCGTCGTTGGACCGACCACCGGAGCAGGATTACTTGTCATCAGTGGTCGGGTCGGTCGTCCCCCCCTCGGGGAGGACGTCGGTTTTTCCTCACGCGGTCGGCCTCTCGGCGGGTGACGGACTAATCCCCGGTCACGTCACCCGCGGCCTCGGCTAGGGCGGCATGGCACGCAGGTAGTCGCGCCTGCGCCGCCCCAGCCGCTGGCGGTGGGTCGCTTCGTCGAGGTTGTGCTCCTCGCGCGCGCGACGCGCCGCCTCCTTCTGCGAGATCACTGCCTCGCAGAAGGCTGCGACCGCGTCCCACTATCGATGGTCGGCAGCGTCAGGTCGGCACCGATGATTGCGGCGAGCTCACGACGCGGCTCTGCCCAAGCGGCAACCAATAAGACAGATTGGTATAATATTTCATTTCACTTTTTACTCCTGCACATCTGTTATATGCATATTTTATCCGTAAATTATCCATTAATCCTTAAGATGTCTATTCTAGGGAACGTCACATAGAGTGCACTTGTGCTGCAATCGGACGTAAACAGAGTTACGCACTCATTTAGGTCTTTGAATGAAAATAATAGAGCAGTTACATAATGTTCTAAGCTGGATATCAAATAGAAAAAAGTCCAGGTAAGCTTTTAAACTTAAATCTCGGAGAAACCAAACCAGTTTGGAAGCAAATGTCGATGAAAAAAAAGGATGAGCCAGGTGGTTCGGTTATTGTTAAAACCTGACTCACATCGACAGGTGTTCAAATCAATACACACACCAATAGGTTTCGAGGCTTATCGGGCAGATGGTCAAACAATTTTTTTGGTGTTGTACATTTTTGTGATTATATTAAAATGCATTTGGGGTGTATCTATTATTTTTAGCATTCATAATTATATGCAATATTTTTTGTATGATGACGGAGTAAGAACATAATTCACCACGTCCACTCACAATTTCCCAGCCGCTATCTTGTCCATGGATATCGTAAAAGACGACTAAGGTATGGAATATTCATATAACATCTATTCAAGAAAATGGAAACTCGAAGGCCTTTAGTGGCATGTTAAATACACGCCAGCTGTAATGAAGATGATCTACAAGATATTCGACCTACATGTGGTTAATAATTTAATTTTGGGTGTAATTAATGTTTATTTCATTTTACATCATTAATATGTATTTTCTGTGTGGTGACGGAGTAAGAATACACTTTACCATCCCCTCTCTAGCTCTCGGATGTATTAAAAGACGACTAGAGGATATAACATATATACGAGAGAAGAGAGACTCGAACAAAACTATACCAAAACCAGCGTGAAAATCCTTCTTAGTATGGAGGAGGCTTGGGTCCAACGGTGATACGGACTGATTTATCGCAGACAACGCTATACCACTGTGTTCGTAATGAAATAATCTTTATTTTCATTTAATTTTAATTCATTAAACAAACCGGTGTAAGTTAGTACCGATTTACCTGTTTGTACCTGCCTACCCAACAGTTGTAACGTGAATAAAATAGTCAACCTAACGCTTGAATATTCTATGGGCTTCATACTCTCGATTGGTATGTAATTTATCTATTAACCAAACCAGTGAAATGCAAAAAAAAAATATTTTAATTGATAATTAATCATATTCTGGACTGAATTTTTTTGTTACAACTTGCGATGTATTTCTTGACATATTAAATTGAAATATCTGGTTGACCGAGCTTCGCTCGGAATATTTTTGTTGTATTTTTGTCGAATTTATTTAGATATATATTAATAAAAAATAAAAATAAAATAATGAAAAAATATAAAAAATTACAAAAAGAGAATAACAATAACACCGAGATTCCATCCGACGCCGTTTGAATGCCAAAACAATACTAAAAGCAAACTGCACTACTTCCCAACTGAGCTATCGTAACTCATGACGTTGACGGCAAAATTTGAATTCATATTCTTTTAAAATTTAATGTCATTATATTGTTTTGCTAAAAACACTGACAAAACAACATTTTCTATAAATAAAACCTAGCTAGATCGATTTTTTGGCCTCGAAACCTCTAGTATGCCAAGTTTCATCAAAATCGTTGGTGCCGTTTGCGAGATCCTGAAAAAATATATATATATATATATATAAAAATATATATATATAAGAATTGCTCGTTTAAAGATATTTAAATTGAATATAAAATATTTTTATCTATTAACCAGCTCGACGAAGGTTATTTAATAGATTATATTATATAAACCATTTAGATACGAAAGTACCCAAACTTACTATCTCCCTAATAAAACCGATCCATATGACTCATCAGACCATTTTATTGAAATTCAAATTGAACATTTTGAACTACGGATTGCAGCTTCAAGCATATCCTCACGTATTATCTTCGGTTTTATTCTCATGGCATTTATGTAGACAGTATAAAGTTGACTTTGTTGAAGCGTTTGAAGGAGATGAATCAGCATTATAAACATCTGACCTTCTTTTTACTTTTTTTACGGTTGTGCATCAGGATTAAATGATAAAATAGGTCACACTTTCGTAACATTTGACCGTGACTTAAACGATCATGAATTTTTAAAACCACTTCTATTATATAGATACCACTATTTTTTCTTTTAATACTACCGAAGCAATAGTCAATGGCGGTTATATTAGATGTACATACAAACATCGCCAGAAGTATAATATACCTACATGCATATATTTCGCCAAGTAAGTTTTTGTAGTTGCACATAACAGAGAGCAAGCTGTTTGAGTTTTACTGGGAGTATCATCATCACAGCTCATCCGCGTCCCACTACTGGGCTTCAGTCTCCTCCATATTGGGAGAAAAATAACCTACTATACCACGCTGGTCACGCGGCTTGGTATAGCATTTTACTTCGAGTTTTCCTTCTCTTTCATAGTTGTCATATGCACAGGATATACCTTAGTCGTCTTTTACGGCACACCCACGGGCAAGAGAGGGGTGTTGAATTGTATACTTACTCCGACACCACACGAAAGTATATTAGCCTTATATTCCTTTTAGGTTTATTTGTTCGAGCGATTTGAGACTTCTTAACGACTGTTCTATGACCATTGTATTTTTAATCCGTCACCACATAGTAACAGTACCTAAGTAGAATACAATATGTATATATCAACACTAACACACATATGTACTCATATAATATTTAGTGACGTCACACCTAACCTACTTTAATGCAAACACAAGTATTTACACACTTCGTATTTAATTGATGTTCTTATCATTGTATGTATACGACAGTGAGTCATACTTATTCGTTATAATGTTAAAGAGAGAACACAAATATGACATACTTTTAATTTTTTATTTTAATGATTAAGGTGGCAAACTTATATTCTTTTCTGGATTCGAGGAACTTTAAGCTTGCCAGTAGGTCATAGACCCACGATTTTATTCCATCCATCCATCCATCAGCCTACAGACGTCCACTGCTGGACATAGGCCTCCCCACGAGAATGCCACTCGGAACGGTCCTGCGCCACTTGCATCCAACGGTTCCCTGCGACTTTGAGAATGTCGTCAGTCCACCTGGTGGGGGGTCGTCCTACGCTGCGCCGTCCGATTCGTGGTCGCCACTCAAGAACCTTTCTTCCCCAACGGTTGTCGGATCGACGAGCGATGTGGCCTGCCCATTGCCATTTCAACGTGCTAATTCTGCGGGCTATGTCGGTTACACCCGTTCTTCTGCGGATTGCCGTGTTCCGGATTTTATCACGTAGAGAAATCCCGGCATAGCCCTCTCCATAGCACGCTGAGCGACTTTGAGCTTTTTTATGAGGCCGACATTTAGAGACCACGTTTCATCGCCATAAGTCATCGCTGGTAAGACACACTGGTTATAAATCTTTGGTTTCAGACACTGCGGAATATTGGACGAGAAGATCCTCTTAAGTTTCTGGAACGCTGCCCAGCCGAGTTGGATTCGTCGGCTGACCTCTTTCTCGAAATTGGATCTACCTAACTGGATTGCTTGTCCTAGGTAAACATAATGATCCACAACTTCGAGAATCGCATTCCCAACTAGCACCGGTACAGGAATGACATGGGCATTAGACATGACTTTCGTCTTGTCCATGTTCATTTGTAGACCCACTAGTTGGGATACCCTGCTGAGGTCATTGAGCATAGTGCCAAGGTCCTCCATGGATTCTGCCATGACTACGATATCGTCAGCAAATCGAAGGTGAGTGATGTATTCGCCGTTGATGTTGATGCCGAGTCCGATCCAGTCTAAGAGCTTGAAGACATCGAGACAGACGATTTTATTGCTTCCCTCAAAATTGGAGTGTGTATCACATGGCGTACCATGGGCATAGGTATAGCGTACCAACAAAAAAATATTACCCTTACTGCATGGACCGTGGACCTCACATAAATAAAATTATTCAAACATTTGTATTTTATGTAAAATGTCACTACTTAGGTATGTCATCTTTGCAGTCGATCATCATTATCGTCATCACAGCTCCTATATGTTCCTCTGTTGGGCTCGAGCCTCCACAATGGAATTAACTTCCTATACCACACTGGTCATGTGTTGATATAGGGTTTTATTTCGAGTTTGCCTTCCTTATATTATATGCTTATTGTATCCCTTAGTTGTCTTTTACGGCACCCATGGGCAAGAAAGGGGGGTGGTGAATTGTATTCTTACTCCGTCACCACACGGAAGGTTTATACATTCTATATCGAAATCTATATAACATGATATTACTAATAACAATAATCACACATACGGGTTGAGAGCCCTCAGCGCTCACCCACCAGGCCGGGTAAAGTTGTCACAGCCATCTGAAGCTAACAACTAAGTCACACACAAAAAAAAAAAAATAATAATCTCATGAATCCACAACATAAATACTGAGAGTTACCCACAATAGTAGGACCTCGAGGTCGGGTTAATATCACGATCTTGGAAAGTCCACTTCAGATCTATTGTCTGGGCGGAATAATAGCGTGCATGGCTAACCCAACAAATATTAGAACGACCCAAAGGTGAATTCGCCATTAAAGGTCAGTGAACTGGTATTTGTCTATTGAATAGCGTTAGACTGATTATGGCCTGGCTATTGTAGTTACGACCGTTTATTTCTGTAAGAAATGAGAAATTTTGGAATCTGTTGAAGCTTTGGAAAAGATAGATTAAACTCTTGGAAATCTACGTGGTACAATTCGAAAGGCGCACAAATATTGTAAGAATTTTATTCTCAAGTACTGCTTACCTATTATAGATAAATCCCATCTCTAAAAATCAAGAAAATTTGGAATTCATCTTTTTCACAAGATACATTCCAGAAATGGGCACAATGGTACCTGTTTTAATTATTGAATTTAACTACAGTATGGTTAACCAAATTTCCTTTCCCAGAAGATTGCTTCTTTTCAGTTTTTATACGTATAATTTAATGTCAGAAATAAGTTTTATCACTATAATTACGAGGGAAGTTGTCTTACTATCCATGTTTGATAGCCGAGCGTAATGGTTTTTGTTAATTGTAAATAAAACTATGGATTGTATAGCTTTATAGTACTTTAAAGTGGTCGAAACTTCGGACAATCAAAACTCAAATACAAACGTGATAAAATCCGTAAAGTTTTATTTATAATGTGTAATACTCGCGTAAACAACAGAAATCATTAGGTTTTGTTAAGTTTTCTTTTCCTTGCAGTTACGCCATCTGCTTACTTCACTTAGCTTTTTCAATAAATGAGGAAAAGAAAAGAGTGGTGACATTCTATAGGTCTATCAGTCACCATACAATATTTATGTGATGACGAATTTTAAATTACAAGAAAGCGACTACGATTTTTAATATGATGATTCATCATAGAAATAGATAAAGTAGGTGTAACCGTCACTCGTCGTTGAAGTGGGTTAAGTTTTATTTGACATTGTGACAGACGATGATTAAGTTTAAAATTATTCTGTCAATAGCAACCCGCCCTCGCTTCGCTTCAGTTTTAGTCGTTTTACCCGCGTAGCTCCTGTGCCCGTGCGAATACCGCGATAAAATATAGCCTAAGTTACTCCCCGATATTATAGCTTTCCATTGGTGAAAGAATTTTTGAAATCGGTCCAGCCGTTTTGAAGATTACCCGGAACAAACAGACAGACAGACAAAAAAATATAAAGTGGTTTTTAGGCATGTGTATAGTGCAAATAAACGTGTGAGCATGAAATAAGCCTATTATTTTGACATTACAAACAGACACTCAATTTTATTTATTGGTATAGATTATGATTTCTGATGTTTACGCAAGAATTACACATAGAAATAAAACTATTTTATATTTTTACGAGATTTATAGCGTTAGTATTTGATTTTTAATTTCTCGACGTTTCGAATAATTTAAAATGAATATACTTTTTTATAAAGATTCTTTTGCTTTTATACTAGCAATAAGTTTTTTATCAAAATGTGGGTTAAAGTTTAATAACTAATGCTGTAACGGGTGGATATTTCTCTAGTGCAGGGATTCCCAAAGTGTGTGCCGCGGCACCCAGAGGTTCCGTAGGATAGTAATCAGGGTTCCACCAAAATTAAATAGGTTTCATATTTTTGTAAATTGGCTGTGAAATAATACTACAGTTACAAATATTAACTTAAAGTAGCGCAAAATTATTGGTGAGAAGAATTCATTGCTATTATGTAAGTAGATAGCAAGAATTAGACCTGAACTACTAGTACTAGCACAGAACCGTTCATTACTTGATAGCATTTGATATGAGGTTTCATAAAATAAAAGGTATTCGGCTGGGGTTCCGTTATCTTTAAAGTTTAAGAACCCCTGCTCTAGTAGATACTCTCTCTCTCTCTTTAATGACGATAACTAGTTGGCCGTGAGAAACTGACTGCTGTAAATGTGCGATACTTCAGTTAATTAAAAACAAACAAACGCGATAAAAACCGTAAAAACGGTTTTATTTCGAAAACTCTCTCAGTCATAAACTTAAATACATATATGGTTATCTCACTGATTCTCGCTAAGTTCTCTAAATATCTTTCGTCCCTCCTGTTATAACACTTTTTGCCATGAAATTTGGTTCTATCAACTAAGAACTTGCATACCCATTTTATATATTTTTTATTTCAAAATCGTATAAATAAATAAGCAAGGACTTATTCAGTAAAAGTTAGTTGGAATTAAGGGAGATGTTAGCTGTGAATTAGTTCAAACCAAGTGGTAAGTTTAGTTCGATGAGAAGTTTAATCCAAAAGCAAAGTTTATTAGCTTGTAAAGGTTGAATAGAATGGTGGTTAATGAACTGAAACGATAATTAGTACAATTGTTTAGTTAATTTCAACTAATTCTACGGAATGAGCATGCTACATTTTAGTAACTAAGTCGTGTAGTACTTTGTGTGCTTTGAGTGTAATTATATTTATAATTAAATTTGAAAGCACTAGTGTTTAATCCGTCTATTCACCCGCAGACGTCCATTGTTGAATAAGTCCATTGTTGGCTTAAGTAGGCGTATAGGATGCGTATTGGCAATCGCAATTGCTGTTAGGATATTTTCGAGACAGCGTTTCAGTTGATTCCCCTGGTGCTATTTTACCAGGTTTTACAACAATCACAGAATAATAAAGTATGGGGACGCACAATATGTTTTTTTTAAATGGATCAGTGGAGATATTTTCCGTGTGGTGACAGATTAAGAATACAATTCACCAGTCCCGATCTTGCCTGTGGATGTCGTAAAAGACTACTAAAGGATATAATATGCACATAAGATCTGTGCAAGAGAAAGAAAACTCGAAATAAAATCCTATGCCAACATGTCTTACCAGCACGGTATATGTAATAGGTTACATTCCCTCCCATTGTGGAGGAGGCCCGAGCCCAACAGTGGGACGTATGTGGGCTGCGATGAACTGGATATTATCGATCTAATATAGTTACTAAACAAAATATCTTTTTTGTTTACCGCATCGGCACAATAGTTAGGATTAACAAGATGCCTTACTAGGTGATACCTAATCTCATGCCGATGTCTTAATTAATTTATACAACACACGCATAAAACAAATAATTTTATTATACTTGTATTCGCAGTTCGTCAAAGACATGAAAAATAAATTCTGGGAATACTGCTTGTAAATGATTAATGCAGTGAATATTTACATAATTAGGCAAAATCATCATCACAGCTCATTTATATCCCACTGTTGGGCTCGAACCTCCTCTACTATGGGAAGACGTGTTGGGTTTTATTTCAAGTTTTCCTTCTTTTGGATAGATGTTACCTTCTTAATGTAATTCCTTAGCCGTCTTTTAAAGGGGGTGATGAATAGTATTCCTATTCCGTCACCACACGGAAAGTCAAATTGGAATAGGTATAATGTAAAAATAAAGGCTTGTTTTTGTCTGATCTTAGGCTCTACCACTGGTATTACCGAAATCCATGATCGATAGTTACCATTTCTATTTAGGAGGTCTACCGGTGTCTGCCATCATTAGTAATAAAAAATAAAATTTTCTTTTCATTACTCGAGTGAACGATTGTAATATAATGTCCAAGCAGGCCTTTTAATTAGCTCTCCGATGTTAATTAATGAATAAGTTGATAAAATAATCTGTTAGCTTTGAATTAAATAACATAAATAGAGATTAATTTAATTTCAAAGGAAGCATAACAAACGTTTTCAAATTCATTTAAGAGGCAAGGAAGAAGAGAAATATTATTTGTGTTAATCAAAGAATGTAAATGCAATTTCCGGTAGCAAGCATATTTTCTCGCTACAAAAACGGTAAATTAACACTGTAAAAAATACTGAGTATTTTGTTGATAAATAGCACGTATTTTACAATTCCGACTATTTGTTTATTTTTCCGAGTGCTGATGGGTTAAAATTGCAATATGTCATCACAATTAATATCTTTTGAGACAAGTAAAAACCGAATAATCACCAGAAGAATGGCCAGAACTGATTCGGGCAACCTTATAACACCAATGGCTATCTCGTCTATTAAGTGTGGTGATTTTAATATTATCCCCTTGGAAGACCTATTTCTAAAAAGTATATATACCTACGGTTCGATTATACTTTTTTATGAAGTAATACTACTGTGTTTTTTTACGAATAGTCCCATATACTCATATATATCCCTTCAATGGGATTTTACCTGCTCCATTATTAGTGGGAAATCGGTCTACTGTTATACTGTCATACCATACTGGTGGCACGAGTTGGTATAGGATTTGGTACTTCTGTCATCTATATACAAAATCCCGCTAGAATGGCCACAGAGTACGTGTAGGGCAGGCTATAGGGTTGCACGCCGTCCTTTACAAAACGATAAGAGGTTTGAGTGGGGCACCAAACCTAACCTGTCTCCAAAAAAAAATGTTTATACGCTGATTTTTTATGCAATAATTTCTTAATATCTGGATTATCGAGCTTAGCAAATTAAAGACGGGAAATAAATGAAAAAGGGGAAGCCAAAATTCGAACTGAGTCTCTCTGGATTAAGGGATTGCTCCATTTTCCTTCTCAGCTATTTTAAATCTTAATGACAGTGGCTAAATTTAGCTTCATATGATTTTTTTAGACCCTGAAATTACAGAATAACCGAGTTAGATCGATTTATCGTATCCGAAGCCATCTGCATATTAAATATCATGAAAATTGTTGGAGCCGTTGCCCAGATTTTGAATATCCATAAATAACAATTGTTCGTTCACAAATGAGATAGCTAGACATCGAAAACTCTTTTAGTAACACATTCCAACATTCTTAATGTAAATAAGAAATTACTTAACAGTCAAGTGTTTGAACAAGTTATGTTATCTGAGTGCACCCTAGGAAACAGGGGTCAGGGAACTGTGATAAGGATTCAATAACCTTTCACTATCGGTTATGCAAATATGAGGACGATCGGAACCATTTCACCTACTATGCATATTTATCAATGATAATACAATCCGTTTAGTATGTTCCTGTTTGTTTATATGTAATAACTATGATAAGAATCTCATATAGTCCTGTTCTTTTCAATCCGTACACGCTGCACTTATCGGCAGGGGAGATCTCGATAATTAGCTGGAAATGTAAAAATGTATTGCACATATAGCGTAAGATATCGACTTAACCTTCCTAATGCTACGGGTTCGAGTCCCAGGCAAGACAACACTTTCAAGCAAATTTAAAAAAAAAAGTGTGCTGGGGTTGGGTTTTCGCGCTGTACTTGGTTTACAGTTATATTTCATTTAGTCTCTAATGGTTTCTTATGAATAGCAGGAATAGAAGTGTTTTAATCATTTTAGTTTTCTTCCGTCACCACACAGAGAGCACATTTGTTTTCTTAAACAAAATAAAACTGCGAGTTAATTTATAAACTCCACGAAACGAAATACTTCAGTTTTCGTCACTCATTCATTATTTAGTTGCTTTATTGTAAATTCTATTATTTATTAAGCATTTTATATAGATAAAATATATATTTATCATTATTCGAAATGTATTTCTCATTCCCACCCACGAAATAAACAGATATAATCCAATCAATACATTAAAGCAATGAGAGAACTAGTTCAAGATTTACGTTACAAAGGATGCTGTATTCCCAATCGTACACACAACATCGTTAAGATTAATTAGAAGCAGATCACGTAGTACAAGATTCTCGTTATGGTGATAAGCCACGTATATGTAGAGAAGTTATGTTTTATTATTTATTGTAGGTTTCTGTTCGTTATATAATATTAATAATACTACTACGTAATGTAACAATGTGTCAGTTGCTGTGTTAATATTTCATTGACGTATTTAGAAATTATTATACTAAAAAAAATATATTCATAAATAGTCGATGCGCGTTTTGCGTGTACTTCTTGAAAATAGGATTTTAAATGACTTATGGGAAAAACGTCTGTGTAGAGAATAACATAGAATACAATTCACCACTCCCTATCTTGCCCGTGGATGTAAAAGATGACTAAGGGATGTAATACGCATATAACATCTATGCAAGATTGTGTATTGTTTATTGTATTGTATTCTTACTCCGTTACCACACAGAAAAAAAAAACAATATTTATATAATACTATTGATGATTCAAATTTCAAATCACATTTCTTTATCACTATGCGTTTTTCGATTAAATTAACCAAACAAGAAACAGTAGCGTATCACTCGATATTCTGCATATAGGAATCATAAAAAAAAACGATAAATGCGAGTTAAAATATTCACATAAAATTACTCCCATGGAAACTCGAACATGAGTTGCAAGCCATTGAATCGCATCCAAGGTTTTTATAATATTTGTATTTACATAAGCCTCTCTGTAAATATTTACAGAAGATCCGCCCTCGTGTGGTCGGGGTATGTAACCACAATTTTATTGTCTCACCGGGACCCGTGGGTCGAGAGCGTCCGAACTTTACTAATTTTGAAATCAAAACATTTAAACGGCACATTAAACTGCTCGACAGTGTACATTAATTCCCAATTTGGAGATATTAAAACGGATGATCAAACTTAAGTACACTTAGTGCCAAGTTGTTGAACTATCAAACGAAGTAATAAAATTAAGTCGCTCTCTAAATGTAACTTTCACAAATATATTGTTCTGTAAATAAACGGAGTGCAATTTTTTTTGGATACCGACTTTTATTAGTGCAATTAATTGAAGCCAATGATATGTTTCTTTTTATTTGATGTGGTGCATAAACCTAATTGCATTTACCCTTTTTCATCTCGGCTTATATATGGCCTACTGCTGGGCTTGAGACTTTGCCGTAACAGAAAGCAAATTAACCTACTACACCACATATTACTAATATAGATACTCAAAAGAGATCACGATGTTTGAAAGGGTACATGGTTTACGGCTATACGCTCGTCACCTTCTACTGAGGCAGAAAACTATAACGCAAAATATTGGCGTGTTACACTTATGTAGACCCCTTAGGAGTATAAAGCATGAATCTACAGCTACTATATCTATAGATCTTCATTAATCTTTAATATCACGACCGTCAAAACTCAACTTTAACAAAATCCGAAACATTTCAAATGGAATATACTTTCCGTCCGCCGAGTTAAGGTAATGGATTCTCGCATTTAAAATTTTATAAATCAGCGGCATATTTCTAATATTTGCTACGCTTCGAAGACTAAAGTCTAAAATTATTTTCTTCTTCGAAGGTAAAATTGCGTAGTAAGAATTTATCGGATAAGATTTTTATTAGTAAAAGTAAATCTGGAATGTCACATAATCTTATCTGAAATTGACTGAGATTTAGTTCTGATGTGAGACATATATAAGCGAGGGTAAACCTGATCGTAGACGTGGAGTAAGCAGGGCGCGGCGACGCAACGCCACGCTATGTGACGGAATATATGTACTATACGTAGTAGTATAGCATATTACTACAGAAATCACTAAAAGAAGTGAGTTGTCACAATTTGAAATATTTTTGAATTCTTGTATTTATTGAATTACACGTATATGTCTCATTGATGCCCAAAAACCCCACAAGGTAAGCAACTGATTATAACACTGGCCAAATATAACCCATATTATTGGTTTTAATCCAAGATTCTTTATTGTCATCCGAGGTAAGGCAGTTATTAAATTTGGAAGCATAAATGAACATATACATCATGATTCACCATCATCATTTCAGCCCACATACGTCCCACTGCTAGGCTAGAGCCTTCTCTACAATAGACGGGTATATACCTACTATACTACGCTGGTCAGACGTGTTAATATAGGGTTTATTTCGAGTTTTCTTTTTCTAGCATAAATGTTTTATGCTTATTTAATCACTACTTATATGATACCCACGGGAAGAAGGGCTAGAAAGAAGGTGGTGAATTGTATTCTTAATTCGTCACCACACGGAATTACTAGGCAGGCACAGAATGGAAACATTACCTATGAAACAAAAATAAAAAGAAGCAATAGATTAATAATAGTTATACATCTACGTCTATCGCTTCTTAAATCTAAATTATAAAGTGATGTGTCATTATAAATTTAATTCGCGGAAAGCAAAGAGCATAAATCTACTGAATCAACCGTAAATCAAAGTTTTTGACAAATCTATTCATTTGCAGCAACACTTTTAAGATTACCGTGTCTATTCTACTATCGAAATGACTTGTAAAAAATTTAAGGAGACTCGTTTTACCATCTTACAGATTTAATATCACTAATATTAAATATCATATAATAATTAATGATCTATTCCTACGTTCTGTTTCATTAAGTGTCTTATACCAATTTTCAGTAACGATCCTTAAGTGACACCTAAGACAAAGTAATTCACGAATAACTTTGATGTTAATACCTCTTTGATAATAACTAACGTTAAATTCAGTTTTATACCACATAAAGCGATAATTTTGACATAACACATTGACTTTATGTGTCATTAATATCCAAAAGAATGCAATGGACTAACTACTGGAAAAGACGGCTGAGGAATATAAGCACACAGGGATATTGTGAGCGAGATGGGGAAAACTCTGCATAAAACCCTATACAAAACCGCGTGAATACCACGGCATAGTAAATCAATTTCCCTGCAAAATTGGATCGTGCGTGATCAACATTGGGCAGTAAATGAGCTAAAGAAGAACCTAAAATATTTTTTTTTATTTTACATTACCTCAGAAACTATATCCTATACATATACGTTGTTCCTACGAGAAAGGAGAGACTGCGGAATCACGACCAAAAGTTAGTGTAAAGTCTTACAAATTGTGAATTATTTCTTGATCTACACAATCCATCTTTTAAAACTTTGAAGATTAACAGTATCTTTTGTATTGTTAAATAACTGAGGTTACTTTACAAAGTAGTCTTAACCCGTCTCGAAACAATTTGCGAAACTTTATAATATTTTTTAATAATATTTTTGATACAGATCTTCCTTCAGCCTTCGTTTATTTTAAAAGCTTTATATCAGACGCAAGTTAATCTTTTAATACCGTTATTATTTGATTGACTTGATGAAATTTCGAGGAAATCTAAACAAAAAATAAATGGTTCAATCTGTTTTGTGATTTATTATGAGAGATTTATGCAAAATACTAAATGAGCGTAAGATTATTTCTATCGCCAATGATATTAAAATTTTAGGTAACAACAACTTTGAATGTTTACGCTAGTATTACAATTTTGAAATAACACTATTTTTACAAATTTTACCGAATTTGTATTTGATTTTCAACTCCCAAAGATTCAAACATTTTCCAGCGAACATTTGAAGCAATATTGTTAAATGACACCGAACATGATCACGTTGGGTGTTACCTAAAATGTAGGTGTTATTTGTGAAAACGGACTTAGTGCTAGATAAAATTTAATCCAGCAGTAAATGCACTTGTCGCGTTCTGAAATAACAATTTAAAAATATAGAATAACGTACTTAGGTCTCGTTTTTTTTTTATCTTGTTATTCTTAAACTAATTTCAAATATACATATATTCTTTTAACTTATACATAAATAGAAGCATCTGTAACCATTTTGAAAGTAACAAGGGAATAAATATCTATTTCTATAATACAAATATTGTAGCTTACTTTACACCAGTTCGCTGTTAAACCAAGTGACATTGTGACACTTGACTCGAAGAAATACACCATAACTCCCAATAGGGAATATTAAGGGGTTTCGTTTCACATTTTCTATATGGAACACGAAAAACCCGGATGAAATTCCACAAGATTGAATGATTTATTCCTGACGTTGCTTTATATATGGAACGTATATTTTATTTGTCGTAAAGGAATTTATGTGAGAGCCGCGATTCTAGGCCTTACCGTATATGCCTGCCCATCGTGGACTCACTCTTGATACTCAATAAACCCAATCTTTATATTGTGAAAATGTTATTTTAGCACTGACGATGTTTTCAATTTTGTCGTGAAAAGTGGAAACCGTATGGCTGAGAATATCATGAAGTGATGGGTGTTGTAAGGCGTGGAAATTTAAAATTGAGATCCACTTTCAAGTTACCGCTTTTAAACGGTACTATTACTACTTAACTACAGAACAGCAAAAATGAAAAGCTATGTTATGTTTTAAGTTTTTTATATAATCACATGTTTTTGTTAGATATTTTAGTGATCTATGTATACAAATATATATCGGAGTTTTATCATGATGTCTAAAGAGTTCTCTGAATAAGATGAATGAGATATTCGATTTGTTGTTTGGTCCACGCAATGCAAAAACGGAGTTTTGCATTTCTTATATGCAATCCTCTCAAGCATAATGACAGATGAAAAAAAAATTAAATAAATCAATCGACATCAAAAATTTTGCGCCGGGGTTTATGAATTATTAGACAAATTTTTGTTCAGTCTGATACAGAATGTACCTACCATTTTTTTATTCGCGGGTCTTTGTATTTGTAATCCATCCGAAAAAAACTGCAATAATAAATACATAAATGTGAAGTTTCAGATAAGGATATCACTGCCGAGTCCTTTAACGAGCACATTAAAGGAAAAACTCTAAAAGAATAAATATAAAATAGTTCAAATAAACTAAAAAAATACGCTTAAATCGCTAATCCTGATTATCCTAGTAAGTATAACGGATCAAACTGTTTAAAATATTGAATTGTCATCGGTCCTTAATAAGTATGCCAAATTTCGAGTTAATCAGATGTTTTGAAGGGGGTCAAAATCATGTTCAAAGATTCCGTTACATACCAACATACTAACATAGATACGCCTGCAGCTAATAAAAGCATATTAAAAATAGAAAAAGCCCTTGCGACAATCTCTTTTAATAGAGGTTTTCTGGAATGATTTGGTACGACCCGGGTGTTGGTGCTTAAAAAGTTACTTCATACATAGTGGTGGCAATAGTTTTTTCAAGAGGGAGAGAAAGAGAGAAAAGGGACATATGATCCGTTCTGCAATCCTGCTGTCATGCTGCGCGGATAAGACCGGATGTGATCAGACAAGAGAGTACCAAAAATAAAGCCACTAGACTTGGCTATGAGCGGGCTACTGGAAGTCATTCCTTCACTGTGGTATACCTCCTGACAGATGACCTTTTTAATAATTCCCTTCGTCGTCTCGGCTATAAAGTGCTGGGAAAGCTTACCACCATCTACGTATAGCGCATTAAACATTGTATAGATATATATTATACCACCAAAAATAAATTCAAACGAAACGATTTTACATATCCAAACTTCGAAAGCATTTTGTCCGCAAATTATTTCAGAACAGGCAGGTACTTAACTTCCTCAGATATTTAGGTTTAACAATTTTTTTCTCCTTTATTACGAGACTTTTTCACGGAAACATTAATAATTCCATCACATACTTTAGGTAACTTATTAAAAATTTTATACATGCCAAATCAAATCTTCTTTCGAATTAAGATACATTTTCATAGTAAAATGTTGTTAATAAATTTACATTGGGTAGGTACCGAAGTTTTTTGCGAATGAAAGCGTAATTAGAATTTATGTTTAATATTAAGTGTGAACTAGAAGATCGGCGAGAAGATTATGTAACATTAATGGAGGATAAATTACACCCAATTAGATGTAACCTCGCAACAGTATTTTTATACATTGATAAACACAATACATTCTTAAATTTCCACACGCAAAAGAACCAATCGCCGTCACACGGCAAGTTCATAAATTCATCAAAGGAATACAGCTTAAATCTTACAGTTCAGATTTAAGCTGTATTCATTTGATGAAAACTTTACTTTTGTTCTACTTCAATATACTTTTTTATTTAGTAATTTTGTTAGTGACACCTAAAGGTAAAAATTATCTTAAAAATTGTCGTGTTTTACATTAATATTGATTCAAATAATGAGATATTTACTGTACTTAATTATTACTACGAAAAACGCCTTTGAGAATAATATAATATGAGTTTTCCGTGTGTAGTTCGTACGGTGATAAGTTGAGAATATAATGCAACACCGCCCTTAAGTCGTTCACGGACTAGTAAGAGAGATGTCACTAGTAAGACAAGTAAGAAAAATAGGGTTATCATTTAGAATGAAGTTTACGACCAAGCGTGTATACGGTTTGAAAAAGGAGAAGTTGCACACATTCGGCTCAAGTAAGGCGAAATTGATAATTTTACTATAGAGTACGGCGATCGCGAATTAAGTCAAGACATATTCTGCGCATATTAATAATATATTTTGTAAACTCAGTCCGTAACATTATCATCATAATTTCAGCTCATACACCTCCTACAGTTGAGCTTGAGCCTCCTCCACAATAGGAGGGTATATGACCTTTTGTTTTTGGGACTAATCCCACCACACATTCACACCATTGTAACTCCTGTATATGCATGCATCTTTAATCCCATAGTTATCGTTTACGACACCCACGGGTAAGAGAGGGGGAATGAGGTGAGGTAAGTAAAAGTGGGTTTGGTGTCTGTAACAAGATAGACTTTAATAAAAAGGAATAAAATATTAATTACAACCGAAATATTGTTTTAATTTATCGTTCTAACCGCGCAGAACACCATCCTAATTGCAGTGCAAGCGACTAAGTCGAGTGCAAACGAAAAGAAAAAATAACCATTAAACGTAGACCTCCAATAGTCCCTTAATTGGCAGTCGGATGTTCCACCTTTCTTAGAAGACGATTCCTATAACGTTGACAATAAAAAATGGATGTCTAACAGCGGTTTCTTATATCAGTCCAATACACTCAGTACTAGTGTAACAGTACTAACGAGAAATGGAACCCGTGGGAGTCATTCACCACAAGAACTTATTCGAATATAATTTCAAGAGCAATATACATCGTTGTTGATATTTATATAAGAAAGATATAATGCAGTGTAAAGCAAGCAGTGGATGGCGGTTTGTTTTATTAGTAATAGTAAATATGGTTTCTAGTGGGAGGGTGTGTATTACGATCTTCTAAGAAGTGACAATAATACGAGTTAATCTTGTATCGTTACTGTATGATGTACAATCACGACAAAAGTGGATAAGGAAAACATGTTAAGTCGTAAAAGATATGGCGTTGTTATATAAATGGAATATTATTTTTTCTTAATTTATTCTCCTATTATCGTTACTTATGTTGTTAGTATTACTAAGGAAAATAGAAAATATTATTATTAGTAAGTTATCTGATTTTTATAGTACAAACGTTAGACTACATTTAGAGATTTTATTATATTTTATAGTAGTGATGTAACGAATGTCGTATTTTGGACATTCGCGAATGCGAATATCTGCTGCCAACATTCGCGAATGCGAATGCGAATATTCAGTATAAACGTGTGGCAAATGACGTTGACCCTTTAACTTGGTGGAAAGTGAACAAAGAAAGATCGTTCTTCTGCTTCCTGTAGTTCGGCATTATTTTCGACGATCGCGGCTCTGTTGCGCCTGAGGGCCGTGGCGACTGAGGCCGTCACCGGCGGGAGAGTGCTGCTGGCGGTATCCCTGGACATCGCCAACGCATTCAATAGTCTGCTATTTAGCTGCATCAGGGAGGCGCTCCGGTATCACGGGGTGCCATCTTACCTGAGGCGGCTAGTGGCAGACTATTTGGAGCGGCGCAGCGTCCTCTGCACCAACCGAACATGGGACGTTGTGCGAACGCCTATGTCGTGCAGTGTCCCACAGGGGTCGGTTCTCGCACCCACCCTGTGGAACATCGGCTACGACTGAGCGTTGCGGGGGAGCCTCCCGCCCGGGCTGGGCGTGATTTGTTACGCCGACGACACGCTCGTCACAGCCCGCGGTGGGACGCTAGAAGAGGCGGCAAGCCTGGCGACTCTAGGCACCGAAGAGATCGTCAGGCGGATCGAGGCGCTGGGGTTGAGGGTCGCCCTGGACAAGACGGAGGCCCTCTTGTTCCATGGGTGCCGTATGAGTCCTCCCATCGGCGCCTCGATCACCGTCCATTCGGTTGACATCAGCATCCGAGCCCATATGAGGTGCTTGGGACTAGTGCTCGACGGGCAATGGTGGTTTTGGGAGCATTTCCGCAGGCTCGCCCCACGGCTCGTCGGCACGGCGTCCGCCCTGTCGTGGCTTATGCCGAACGTGGGCGAACCGAGCGCTACGTGTCGACGGCTGTACGCGGGGGTCATCCGGTCGATGGCCCTGTACGGCGCACCGGTGTGGATGGGGTTCCTGACCGTCCGACTAAGGGCTCTTCTGTGGCGACCACAGAGCGCCATGGCGGTCAGGGCCATACGCGGATACCGCACGGTGGCGACGAAAGCAGCGTGCCTATTGGCCGGGACTCCTCCGTGGGACCTGGAGGTGGAGATGCTCGCCGGATTGTATCGGCGGGTGACGGGGGTGCGAGCGGAGGGTGGTGTGGTCTCACTAAGGGAGCTCACCGCCTGGCGCGTCGACGCCCGCCGGGACGTCATTGCCCGTTGGGCAGTCCGGCTGGAGAGGCCTCGGTTCGGGGTGCGAACCCTGGAGGCCTTCCGGCCGGTGCTGATGCAGTGGTTGGAAAGGCGGGTCGGGGTGCTCTCCTTCCGACTAGTGTAGGTATTGACGGGGCACGAGTGCTTCGCCAAGTACCCAAGCACAAGGTCGTTAGGAGGGAGAGTACACCGTCCTGCCACCACTGCGATTGCGACGAGGACACGGCGCGGCATACGCTCGAGGCCTGCGCCGCTTGGGCAAAGCAGCGCCGTGAAGTCGTCGCAATCATCGGTGCCGACCTGACGCTGCCGACTATCGCCAGGGCGATGGTTGGCAGCGTCAGGAATTGGGACGCGGTCGCAGCCTTTTGCGAGACAGTGATCTCGCAGAAGGAGGTGGCGGATCGCCTGCGCGAGGAGCGCAGCCTCGATGAGGCGATCCGCCGCCGGCGACTGGGGCGGCGTAGGCGCGAGTATTTGCGCCTCATGCCTCCCTAGCCGAGGCCGCGGGTGACGTGACCAGGGATTAGTCCATCACCTGCCGAGAGGCCGACCGCGTGACGTCGGTCGATGGGAGGGTACCCCAAGTAAGGGGTATTCCGTCGGGCCAGCCACTGATGACAAGTAACCCTGCTCCGGTGGTCGACCTAACGATGAAGGCGACGTGCATCGTGGGCGGGTTGTGGATGTGCGTGCTTACGCCTCTCTTTCGCCCCGGATGGAGTGGTGCGAGGAGCGCGCCGACCGCAGCCCACCCCTTAAATAAGAAAAAGTTCGGCATTATTTAGTTACACGAGTGTCCCCAGCGAGCGCATATTTAGTGGTGCTGGACTTATTTACACGCCACATCGAAACAGACTTGAAGCAGACAAGGCATCAAAACTACTATTTTTAAAGTTTAATATTCCCCTACTGAAGTTCAATTATAAATATGAAAAATATATATAATTAACTGTTATTTTTTTACGGGAGAGAACTATTTTTGTTTGAGAATCTATTTTTTTGTTTGTTTAGAGTTAGACTATTTAATGGTCTATTGTAGAAGAATATAATTTTTGTTTGATAATTTAAATATTAAAAATATATCTAAAGCCCGAGAAAAGTTTAATAGAAGAATTTAATTTTATTAGTTTCAATTGCATAAAAATTTTGTGTCACAAGTTCTAATAACAATTAAATTTTTTAGCTTTATTAAAGTAAAAGACTTAATTTTATTCTTGTTTGCTTAAAGTGTTAACTGTTAACTCTCATGTAAAATGATTATACTTATACTATAAATTATATAATATAGATATTTTTTTTTTGACGTGACAACGTCTTATAAATTGGTTTGCCGGGTGACACTTCAAGAAACTGCGTTACGCTCCGCTCACGTTATGCGCTCACAATGAGAGCGAGTGAGAGGCACGCGTCCCTTCCACTCGGGCATGGTTAGCCCGCCTAAGAGCGAGAGAGACAGACATAAAAATTGTATATTTGTATATAAATACGTATGTATGTGTAAAGGTAAAAATAAAATTTTGTTAATATGAAATTCAGTGCGAGATTCTTTGTATAAATTAATGTTTTAAATATAATTCTTTGTATAAATAAATGTTTTAAATTGTTACTATTATTTCATCCTTCTTCCTACTATACGAATGAATATTCACATTAAAATTATTTTACCACTCAAAGTCGTTGTCACGTAAAACTTTCGCCCGTATACCGACTTTACAGGCAACCAATTTTATCCACAAAAAATATAGTAAACATCAGAAATATACTCTTATTTGTGGGTGGGCCGCGGTCGGCGCGCCTCCGCACCACTTCGTCAGGGGCGACAGAGGGGCTTAAGCACGCAACTCCCGCGACCCACCCGAAAACCACGTCGCCTTCGTCGTTGGGCCGACCACTGGAGCAGCGTTAACTTGTCGTCAGTGGTCGGCCCGACGGAATACCCCCTGTTGGGGTACCCTCCCATCGACCGACGTCCCCCCCTCGGGGAGGACGTCGGTCTTTCCTCACGCGGTCGGCCTCTCAATATAATATAGATATACTATAAACACTTTGTGATTATGATGACAGCAACTCATATTAAGCTTTTATTTGATTTTAATTATAGTAAAAAATCATAGATTATTTTGTTAACATTGCATTTAGGCCATTTACTATATAGTTTTGTTTATTAAATTCTTATGACAATTTGATTGTTAGGCTTCATTGCCCAAAGTTAAATAAATATTAATTGTAGAAGTATTTGTAGATTATTATTTTTAGTTTTGTTCAAGAAGATAATTATAACATTAAACTTTGGTAAAAATTCATAGAAGATTATTTTTATTTGATTACATTGCATAATGATATCTGATGTTTACGCGAGCACTACACATTGTAAATAAAACTACTTTTACGGATTATATCGCGTTTGTATTTGATTTATGATTGCCCGACGTTTCGAACACTTTGCAGCATTCATGGTCACGGGCGGACTAAGGTGTCTCACGTCCAACAAGTAATCGTTATTACAGACATTTACAATTATCTACCCGATACAGAAAATAGTTATAAATTTATTAAATTGTTACCCACATTTTAGTATAAATTTATTGCCAGTGTAAGAAGAAAATGAATCTATATGAAAAAATTATATTGTTTATGGTTAGTAATTATTAATTATTAAATTTGTAGCAATTATTATTACAATTTGTTGATTTAAAACTAACAAAACTAATATACTACCACCGGATCGGAACGCGGCCACACTGAGAAAGATCCGGCAAGAAAACTCAGGGGACATGATGCTAAATTAATATTGATTTTTAATTTTAGATGCGGCTTACTAAAAGATTTTTGATTTATAAAATTATCTTTAACTATTATTATTGTGGGTCAAATCTATACAATAAGTGCTCACAGTATCATGCAGTCTTGTGGTGGTCTCTTTGGATTTATTTTTAATTATGTTTATAACAGGATCCCAGCTTGATGGTAATACCCAGCCATCCTCTCTATTGAAATTTTTGTGTTTTTTGATTTCAATAGCCTCGCGTACCATTCTAGGCAGGTATCGGTGTTTCTTTGCGAGGACTTGAGGTTTATCAAACCTAATGTTATGGCGGGAGCGGTCCTGACTATGTTCACAGACTGCAGACTTAGTGTGACGGCGGTGCTTCACATCAGCTATGTGTTCTTTGACCCGAGTTCTTATGGATCTCTTTGTTTGCCCAATATAAGAGAGACCACAGTCACAGTCAAGTTTATAAACTCCTGCATCTTGTAGAGGGATCTGGCACTTGACAGGTGGTAAGAACTGACTTATCCTTTTGAGTGGCTTAAAATAAGTTTTTATGGAAGCCCGTTTCAGGATATAGCCAATCTGGTCAGTGACTCCTTTCACATAAGGTAGTACTGCAGGGAGGCGCTCAACTGTGGGTGGTTTCACACGGTCTCTGCGACGGGGGCGTGGAACTTGCAGCTTGTTTGCACGTAGAACCTGCTTGACATGCTGCAGCTCCCCAGCCAGGTGCTCCTCGTCACAGATTCCTCGTGATCTCTGCAACAAAGATTTAGACACGGTAGCTAACTGTGAAGGGGGATGATGAGAATCTCTACCGTGTCTACTTATTTTAAGCCACTCAAAAGGATAAGTCAGTTCTTACCACCTGTCAAGTGCCAGATCCCTCTACAAGATGCAGGAGTTTATAAACTTGACTGTGACTGTGGTCTCTCTTATATTGGGCAAACAAAGAGATCCATAAGAACTCGGGTCAAAGAACACATAGCTGATGTGAAGCACCGCCGTCACACTAAGTCTGCAGTCTGTGAACATAGTCAGGACCGCTCCCGCCATAACATTAGGTTTGATAAACCTCAAGTCCTCGCAAAGGAACACCGATACCTGCCTAGAATGGTACGCGAGGCTATTGAAATCAAAAAACACAAAAATTTCAATAGAGAGGATGGCTGGGTATTACCATCAAGCTGGGATCCTGTTATAAACATAATTAAAAATAAATCCAAAGAGACCACCACAAGACTGCATGATACTGTGAGCACTTATTGTATAGATTTGACCCACAATAATAATAGTTAAAGATAATTTTATAAATCAAAAATCTTTTAGTAAGCCGCATCTAAAATTAAAAATCAATATTAATTTAGCATCATGTCCCCTGAGTTTTCTTGCCGGATCTTTCTCAGTGTGGCCGCGTTCCGATCCGGTGGTAGTATATTAGTTTTGTTAGTTTTAAATCAACAAATTGTAATAGTAATTGCTACAAATTTAATAATTGATAATTACTAACCATAAACAATATAATTTTTTCATATAGATTCATTTTCTTCTTACACTGGCAATAAATTTATACTAAAATGTGGGTAACAATTTAATAAATTTATAACTATTTTCTGTATCGGGTAGATAATTGTAAATGTCTGTAATAACGATTACTTGTTGGACGTGAGACACCTTAGTCCGCCCGTGACCATGAATGCTGCAAAGTGTTCGAAACGTCGGGCAATCATAAATCAAATACAAACGCGATATAATCCGTAAAAGTAGTTTTATTTACAATGATTACATTGCATTTAGGCCATTAGTATATAGTTTTGTTTTTTAAATTGTTATAAGTTTGGTTGTTATGTTTCATTGCCTAAAGTTAAATAAATAAATGATACCAATTGATAAAGTGAAGACCGATAATGTGATTACGAGGTTAAGTTATTTTTATTGCATTAAAATCATAAGAAATTAATGGAATTGGATTTTCTTATATTAACCAACTATTATTACCTACTTAAAAAAATTATACACGCAAAAATATTCGCATAAACATTCGCAATAATTACGCGAATGCGAATATGCAAAAAACATGCGAATATATGCGAATATTCGCGAATGCGAATCATCATTATTTTATAGGTATAACCAAAATTTTTAGGGGTTTTATTTTAGTAAGCCATGGTCCGGATATACGCTGTCCGCTTCGTCCGGGACGAGGAGAAGTCGGCGTGCGACCCATAACCCACAGTATTCCCTCCTCATCGTCTTCAGGCCGAACACAGACACCGATTTCTTGACTACGGTGGCCAGCCTAGTGGGTTACTCTTTCGTATAATATCTCCATCGATACACCGACGACAGTGTTGCCGGAGCATGGATGGAGTCGCCCTCACGCAGTTGACCTCTTTGCAGGTGGCGGACTAATCCCCGATCCAACCACCCCTTAACCTACCTAACACAATCATTGTTACCGCGGTGTCGATACGGATGAATATGTACATGCCTAGTACTTGATTTTTCTATGGTACCTATATTGACGTGGCTATAATAAATGCGTTAAAAAAATCAAATGAACTTTGATTTTTATAATAATAACGTATGATTTATGCATATCTTATTCCTGATATTTACACAGTAATAAGGAGAAGCTATTTGTAAGTCTGTTATCTAGAATTCTTTACATTTAGGTCATTTGAGATTAACCTGACCTTTATAACTAATAAACAATTATGAGGACTCAATGATAACCTACCCAACAAACCTAATATTTAACTTAATAAATTAAACTATAGCTAGTTTAATTTATTAAGTTAAATATTAGGTTAACCGTGATTTCGTTGACGTTACTTAAATTGTTAAATCAATATTTCGATCCACCGGAAAAAAGAACAGTTCTTCTTGCTTGTATAAAAAAATCCCCTTTTTCTTGACAGGCTCCTGATCTCACCAGTGTGATAGGAGGAGTAGTGTGGGAGGACAGCATGCAGTCCCATAACCCACTGAGTTGGCTGACTACCGTTATCGACTCTTTGACATCCATGGAATAAAAATCATCCCCAGATACTTTCTACACTCCTGGCATATTGTATAGGAAATTACTAGACAATCAGCTGAGCAGTTTAGCAAAGTGTAGCTTGAAAACTCACAATGACATGTATACTAGACCATAACTAGTTGTTACGGGACTCAATTCCAGTAAATACAAGTATATATGAGGCCATGAGAACCATAGTGGCCTAATTCAATGAACAAGCCTTTTGAATACCATAGAAAATAAAGACAGTTTAGTAAAAATCATAACAATGATTATGCTGCCTCTAGTGAATATTCCTTGCATCACTTTTAGGCTACCTTGGTTCTATCAAAATGTTCAATTATATCTGTAAAAAATCATAAATTGTAAAAAAATTAAGTTAGGCCCCTATGGTTCTCATGGCCTCATATAGTATTTGAATATACCATTTACCATAACCTGAATACACCGCCAATTTTTTCAAATTACTTTAAAGCTTTTTTGTTGAGCATTACACAATTGTCAAAAGAAGATTAGAACTTAATATCCTTTTAAAGACGATTTTGAATATTCATCATCTACTCGGCTCATATACGTCCCATTGCTGGGCTCGAGCCTCCTCCGTAATATGAGGGATATTGCCCTACTATACCACGTTGGTCAGACGGATTCGTATAGGATTTTATTTCGAGTTTTCCTGCTCTTGCGTAGACGGTAGATGCATATTATATGCCTTAGTCACCTTTTACGACATCCACGGATGAGAACGGGAGTGGTGAATTGTATTCTTCGTCTGTCACCACACGGCAACCGTTATCACACGGAAATTTTTTTAGTTTTATTCGTTTGTATTTATGACGTTTTTAGTCCATTTCAAATATGAATACGCACTACCTACTACAAATTCAACAATACATCACATAGCGACTTAAACGCCATGACACATAGAACATTAGCCAGCCTTATAATTATCGATTTTGGTTCTATTTTATCATTAAATGATAGAAGACAGCCGTAAGACATATTGTTATAACAAATATAGGCCAATGTCCGTGTGTTGACACGGCAAGAATACAATTCATCACCCCATATGTCGACCGTGGGTGTTGTAAAAGACAACTAAGGGATATAACTAATACACATGTAACATCTATGCCAGAGATAAAAAACTTGAAACCCTATACCAAGACGTCTTACGCCTAATGCCGCCCTAGCCGAGGCCGCGGGTGATCGGACCGGGGAATTGTCCGTCACCCGCAGGGAGGCTAACCACGCGACGGCGACCGACGTCCCAGGACGTCGAGAGATGAGGTTACCCGAAAGGGTATTCCGTCAGGCCGACCACTGACGACAAGTCACATCTGCTCCGGTGGTCGGCCCAACAACGTGGTGACGTGAAAAAAAAAAAGACGTGTTGGTATTTTTTTTTTATGGGTGGGCTATGGTAAGCGCACGTGCGGTCCATCCGTCCGGGGCGACGAAAGGACGGCGCGCGGGCCCATAACCCACCCGTACCCAATTCGCCTCGTTAGTAAAAAAAAAAATACCAATACGTCTGACCAGCGTCTTACAGTAGGTTAATTTCACTCCTATTGTGAAGTACCTAGGCTCGAGCCCAGCAGTGGAACATAAATGAGTTGTGATGATGATGGAGCCAATTTATTTCATATATTAATATATCATCATCTTGCTTTTATCCCATTTAGTTGGGATTGAAGCTATATTATGTACTTTCATAGTACTTATTGCTAAAGTTTCGGCAATAGTTTTATGACCGGCCTGCGTGACGAATACTCTCCTTGGGGATGAACAATAACCATTAGGCATCAAATGGTGTTGGCTCGGTCTAAGCTAAGCTCTTGGTCATCTTTACCACAACCACGATTAATGTAAAGATAGATAATGATTTTAAAACCAGTTTTACCTACACATTCGAAATAAAACTATTTTTATTCATGGTCACGAGAGGTAAGTCTTGCCAAGACCATGGACGCTGTAGTGTTCAAAACGTTGGCAAAGTAAAAATCCAATATAAACCTGGTAATTTTTTTTAAATAATTTATTTCATTAATTTACTTACAAGAAATAACATGCCTATATTAGAATTAGTTCTAAATCTAATTTCAGTACTTCTACAATCACATTTTGAGTGAAACTCAATAACATATTTTTCTGAATAATAAGGGCTCTGCTTTTGCTTACTAAAGAAATTTTATAATTAATTCAGTAGTTCTAAGGATGGTTAGAATTATCCTTAACATTCAAAATTGCAAAATATGACTATTTGTAATATTAGTATCATCATCATTTCAGCTCATAGAGGTCCCACTGAGGGGCCCGTCCACAATGGGAGGGAAGTTGAACAACTGTATAGGGTTGTATTTCGGGCTTTCCTTCTCTTATATAGATGCTTAGAATAATACCTCGTAGAAGGTAACTCCGCGCACAAAAAATGAAGCATTTAAATTCGAGCCAGATAGCTCCCTAGGCTGGACTGTTCCGTAGTATATAAGGTCACTGCGTACATCAGGCAACCCTATTGTATAATGGTGTGCGTGTGTAATAGCTTGCATTCATGTAGAATTTTTAGCTTCACGTTTTTGATCACTCCAGTACTGACACTATCCTTCTACACGTTATTATTTTAAGTATAGATGAGCATATTTAATCCCTCAGTCGTCTCTTACGATACTCACGGGCAAGAGGAGTAGTGAGTTGTATTCTTACTCCGTCACCACACGGAATATCAATATAATATAGATATTATATTTAGATGTACAATGTATAATAATCATTGGTCTTAATGCCATCTGTGTACTGAAACGTATTTGTCACAGAGTAGGTATCAATTCCCCTTCAAGTTATCATCAATCAACGCCATGTATTTTAAAGGCAAGCAAATCTGTCAACACCATCAAAACATGTCAAGCTCCCATAGAGAACAAAATGCCAACCAGCACTTTAGTAGATACTGATAGATAACTTTGCACGAAAACACTTTTACGGAATGATTGATGAGTTGTACCTGTAAAAAGCAAACATTTGAACGACTGGCCCTTGTAGGCACATCGACTGTGAGGTATCGAATTCCAAGTCGTACATATGACTGTTTTAAAAAAGCTGCAAATTGATTTTTTAAACAGTATTCTAGACCTCTCCGACAGCGAAAGCTACCGTAGCATTTATTCCACAAGGTCCCCAAAAGGGTAATACGCTTGGAAAGGCCACCGAAGACAAGGACCGAGTACTGATTGCCCGCCCATATGACGCCGAAGAGGTACGTGCATAGCAGATCATGGGGTCTCCTGCCGTACCTTCCATCGCCCCGGGGGGATCGGGCGGGGTGTTACTGCACTATAGCCTGTCCCAAAAAAGGGGAGTCTAGACCTGTATAGTAATAACTGGTTATTAATCAAGTGCTGAAAACTTTCTTTTTTGAAGTTATACTTCTTTAGGCGCGTTATGAAAAAATGATGAGAGTGAAATTTTAATTATGTGACACAAAATTAACAGTATGAAGTTGTTTGCTTAACCGCTCATTAAGTCTCGAAAAAAAAGCTACCAACAAAATAGAAATTGAACCTCGATATTAGTCGCGCATGTTGGTACGCTCGTCACCCCTGATCACTGTTTTTTTTTTCTTTTTTTTTTTTAGTATTTTTTTTTATATATTTTTTTATTTTTTTCTTTTTTGTTATTTTTTTTTTTCTTTTTTATATTTTTTAATTTTTTTTTATTAATTTTTTTTTATTTTTTTTTCTATTTTTTTATATATTTTTTTTTCTTTTTTTTATTATTTTTTTTTTTTATTTAGCTTATTCTCTAAATTTGGTTTTTAATAATTATATATAAACTCATTTGCAAAAAAAACGGGCACCTAAGCAATGAACCATTTCAAATGTTAATATTTCTTTGTTTGATAATTATAGGTAGTTTTATCCACACAATTTGCTAAATTAATAAGAAAATAATCGTTTTCATCAGTATTTCATAAAATTTAGATACAATTTATGGGAAATAATGCTAAACCTCGCTAGTAGTGTATATTCGCTAGTAGTGCATATGCTCATGAAGTAAAAATAAAAAAGTTTTTTTGTTTGTTTTTCTTTAATAAAGTAAAAGCAGATAAATGTTTAGTATCGAGTGTGACCCCCTCTAGCTAAAATCACAGCTTGAATTCGTCTGGGCATGCTAGCGAGTATATCCCGGATACTTGCTTGCGGAATACGTTCCCACTCCGCAGTAATCACATTCTTCAGCTCTCTGATGGTCTGCGGAGCCGGGTGTACTGATCTCACACGCCGTTTCAGAACGTCCCAGACATGCTCTATGGGATTGAGGTCGGGACTTCGAGCTGGCCAATCCAAACGACGAATGCCGACCTCTTGCACATACGCATTAACATCGCGGGATCGGTGGGCGCGAGCATTGTCGTCCATAAAAATCGAGTCTTCACCTAGAGCGACCAATGCGGGTTGTGCATGAGAAATTAGAACTTCCGTTATGTATCGATGCCCAGTCAGTGAGCCGTTTTCAATGAAGACTAACTCTGTACGATCCATTGAATTTATTCCTGCCCAAAACATAACAGAGCCCCCACCATAAGGTGTGATTTCTTCGAAACATGCCTCTGCAAAGCGTTCTCCTTGTCTTCTTAGCACTCGCCGACGTCGATCTTCACCGAACAGAGATATCCTGGCTTCATCAGAGAACAAAACCCTATTCCAATCGTCTTGAGTCCATGATTCACAATTTCTAGCGAACCTAAGCCTGTGAACTCTGTGCTCACGGAGTAATTTGGGGCCGCGGGCCGGGCGGCGACTGCGTATATTGGCAGCGAGAAGCCTCCTCCTGACCGTCCATAGACTAATATGCACATTTCTTACTTCTTGGAGGTTGTTCTTAAGATCCACATACGAAGATTTGCGATTTCTCAATGCGCGACTCACAAGAAAACGATCATCCCGTGGTTGGGTACATGGTTTTCTTCCAGAACCAGGCCTTCTCTCGACGGAACCAGTCTCCTGATATCGCTGCCAGGTCCTTTGGACTGTCGAGCGACTAACATTTAGCCTCCTAGCCACGAAACATTGGCTGCAACCCTCTTCAAGCAGCGCGATAATTTTGGTAGCTTTTACCACTTTATCTACCATTTTTGATACAGCCAAACAGCATTAAATAAAGCTTTGACAGTCAAGGATATGAAATTAATCGATAAAAATTGAATAAAAGTTATGAAAGTCGATGTTAACTTCTGGAACTTCGCGCCAAAAATGTAGGATAAAAAGGGGTTTTCTGTAAAAATGGACATCAAATGAAAAATTGAATTTAGAACGTACTTTTTTAAATACCACAGCATTTTTAAAACCGGCCAGTAACGTGTACAAACGATTGAAACCTTTTTGGTATTGTATCTTTTTAAATATGAATGAAAATCAAAACCGCCCGTTTTTTTTGCAAATGAGTTTATATATATATATATATTTTAATGATGCCAAAGAAGTATAACTTCTCACGCGCGTACATAAGTACACGCACCCATTTTTGTTTTTTATTTTTTTTTCTTTTTTTTATTTTTTTTTTTATTTTATTTTTTTATTTAGATTATTCTCTAAATTTGGTTTTTAATAATTATATATATATATATATATTAATGATGCCAAAGAAGTATAACTTCTCACGCGCGTACATAAGTACACGCACCCATATTTTTTTTTTTTGTGTGTGACTTAGTTGTTAGCCTCAGATGGCTGTGACAACTTTACCCGGACTGGTGGGTGAGCGCTGAAGGCTCTCAACCCGTGCTGAAGACTTGAAAATAAAAATTATTAAATCTAGTACACGCAACACCATTGAAGTGTCGAGTAAACGATGCACTCAGCAAAATTGCTACTCAAATTTGTTGTTTTACTTTCGCGATAATTGATTTTACAGACAAATGAATTGGTTCGTTAACACTAAAAAGGTATTGTCTGTACATACTTATAGCGCAATGTATGAGTCTTAATGGATATGGTCGTTTTTTTTTTCAACTACTCCATATAATGTGTTTTATGAGCGTAGAGAATTTATGTTTGTATTTAATCGTGTTTTATTCCGAGTTTTGTGTGTTATAAAAGCTAAAAATATACTTATTGTACGTACAGTTTTTTATTAACCCTATACGTAATGATATTTACGATGACTTTTATTTATGTTTTGAAATTATAGTACTATTCCGTGTCATACAGCCGCCTACTCATTCTATTAATATTACTCACATAATATTTATTACTTAACAACAGTTTACTAAGTAGAATCAAAATAATGATTTCCGATGTTTACGCAAGTATTATAAAAATCAAATACAAACGCGATAAAATCCGTAAAAGTAGTTTTATTTATAAGAATCAAAACATAACTATATTTATAACTAATTAATCAGACTAATTGAACAGATAAACAGTTTTTAATTTTGTTACAAACAAGCTGTTCTCCTTCCTTTGTTGGATTACTTACGTATTTTTATGTTATATATAATGTAATCTATTATATACTACTTTATTATAATAAACTAGCCAACTACTGCGGTTTTCATCGCCTAGTTACCGTTCACATAGGAACACGGGGTAAAATATAACTTATGTTACTCAATTCTAATATGGATCCCCACTGGTGAAAGAATTTTTTAAATCGGTTGAGTGGTTTAAGCGTGAGAGCGTAACAAAAAAAAACTAACTTTCGCATTTATAATTATCAGTTAGGCTACTGGTAGGACATGCAGCTGATCCGGTATATTACTACACACGCAAAATTCTATGTCTCAGTAATACTTATAAGTTAAATATTTTATTTATTATTAATATTTAAATCTAACCTTTGCTGCGCTAGTAAAGACTAACCATATAAAGTTTTATTCAATATCTATAATATACAGATATCGGCTAGTAGACATTATTATACCTGCCCCTGATGCCAGCCTAGCCGAGGCCGAGGGTGACTGGACCGGGGATTAGTCCGTCACCCGCAGAGAACCCTGAACGCGCGAGGGCGACCGACGTCCTGGACGTCGAGAGGAGAAGGTACCCCGCGAGGATATTCCGTCGGGCCGATTACTGATGACAAGGCTCGCACCGATGGTCCGCCATATGGCGAATGTGGTGGTAACGATGGTGGGTTATGGGCCCGCGTGCCGTCCTTTCATCGTCCCGGACGGAATGGACGGCGTGTGCGCTTAACCAACAAAGAAAAAAAGTAGACATTATAAGAATTGAAAATGACAGAACGACAGAGAAACAGAAGCTGTCAATCAACTCATTACAATTATACTATAAATGAATTATATTCTTAATTAATCGAAAAATAATAATTTATTATTCATAAACGTACGTATTGGAAAACCAATTTCGGAGCACGACATCATAAAACCAAATTGCTTTTCCTTCAAAATAGTGTCATAATTAATATTACCGAAGACAATGCCATCATTGAAAACCAGAATATTAATTAATTAAACATAGTACGGGTAAGCCGATTGGACCGCCCCCAGTCATATAAATTAATGAATCATGATCAATGTAATTTATTAATGTAGGTACTTTAATACATAAAATCACTATGCAAGCGATGAATATTTAAAGCTGTATGGCTTCATAATGAGTAACTATATATTTTTATTCGGTCGCATAAAGTTGTTAATGAGAATGCACAGATGGCGTAGTGATTAAGATACCGAGCTAAGGGGCCAATGTCGTGGGTTCGAATGCCATACAGGACAACACTTTGTGCGATCCACAAATTGTTGTTTTGGGTCTGAATGTAATTTGAGTTAATTATTATATTTGTTTTCCGTGTGGTGACGGATTAAGAATATAATTCATCACTCCCTATCTGGCCCGTGGATGTCGTAAAAGACGACTAATGGATATAATATGCACATAAGCAACAGAAGAAAAACTGGAAATGAATCCCTGTACCAACATGTCTGACCAGCGCGGTATAGTAAATCGAATTCCCTCCCATGGTGGAAGAGGCCCGAGCCCAACAGTGGGACGTATGTGGGCTGCGATGATGATGATGATGAATGAATTAGACACAAAATTTTCAATTTTGTCATCAATTTATTAACAAAACGATATTTTTGTATCAAATTTTTTTCATGGGTTCCTACTACCATTGCCTAACTCCTATTTGACAGTTGCCCCATAAACTGATATACCCTGTATTGCCTAAATTTCCATAGTGCATAAAAATCACCTTAACATTCATTGTTAATATAATAAATGGGTTAAAGCTCTTCAATTTGTTATATAACTGAAGTGTTATGTTAATTTATAACACGAAACGTGACATGGCACGACACCCTTTCGGTATTGTAATTACAATTACACTTCGTGTGTTTAAGTACTGCGACTTGTTTTACAATAAAACGCAATGTAAAGCGTTGTGAATGTTAAACATATAATGTCATAATGAAACTGTAGGTAGTTGTAGAAATATTTTGTAACAAAGTTTGCTAATTGTTGCATTAATTTGCTTAGAATATACGTATCAACAAATACGTTTAAACTTTCATTACTTTGTATATTTACCTATTATCATAAATATGGTACGGGTAATAATAATTTCTGATGTTTACGCGAATAAATATTATAAATAAAATTATTTTAACGGATTTTCAATTCTTATGGATTTTGTAGAGTTTGTATTCGATGTTTGATAGCCCGACGTTTTGAACACTTTTCAGCGTTGTAATTTTTATGTGGGTGCGAGTGTCCTAAATAGTGTTGTAAGTTGAGAAATTGGAATTTTAAAGGAAAATTTTATTTCAGGTAATAAGATTTACATAAAATCATCAGTCGCGGTTGTCATAAGCATATATAGTTAATTTAATGTCATACAATTAAGAAAAAAATTGAATTATTCCTGAATCGTCTAATAATCAGTTTACGATACGAACGTTCAATACGGAAACGCTCTTTTAAATTTATATTCAGTTAACTGAAACTATCATTGGATTAATGTAACCCATAACTGAAATTAAATATCGATTGCTATCCAGCTGAAAATAAAACTTTTTTACAATAACGTTTATCTGTGTGGTGACGAATTATGAATACAATTCACCACCCCCTATCTTACCCGTGGGTGTCGTAAAAGAAGATTAAGGTAATATGCATATAATGTCTATGAAAGAATAGGGCAACTAGAAATGAAACCCTTTAGTGTGTTACAGTGGGTCAATTTCCCTCATATTTTGAAGGAAGCTCGAGCAGCAGTGGACCGCATATGAGCTGAAATGATGAAAATGAATAAGAACGTTTTAAAAAATGGCGGTCACTCAAGACAAGTAAAGGAGCTTTATTAATGCCCTAAGATATTTTTCAACAAAATATTTCAAGTATGTGTACTATAAATCACAAATAAAAAAGAAAACTATTTTAATTGACATTCCAATAGTAATAAATAAATACACACAATACAATAAACTAAATGAAATCAATTAGAAACGACAATTAGGATTTTGGCACAAAATAGCACTCTCCTCCTTCCCTATAAATTTAAGTGCTCTGCGTAGCATATCTGAGCTGTGACTGTGTCTCTATATAATGTCTAGCCTCTTTAATAATGCTATTTCTTTTCAGACACAAAATAATAAAACATCCAGCCAATTCAGCCGTGTAGTTCCTGTTCTCGTGGGGATATCGGTATAAAATAGGTTACTCCTTATGCAGATAGCTACTTGGTAGAAAAATTTTGTTACAATCGGTCCAGCTGTTTTGAATATTAACCGGAACAAACAGACAGACGAAAAAAATTTTAATTTGGCTTTAGACATAGGTATCGTGTGAAAATGAAAACCTGTTATTTAATTGTATAGAGTGTAAAACATAAAGTAACGTAAAATAACACTGCCAGCATTTGCTTCAATCTCGAATAAATAGAATAAACAAAAATCTACTCCCAAAAACATGGCACAATCACAAATTTTACTTTTCATAAAATTTAAGTAGACGCATCGAAAGTTATAGAGAAGTTTAAAAGCGCTCTCTACTAGGATAAACGACTAATCCCAGTCCGAACACGGATTAAACAGTATTTCACCATTAAAATAAAACCTTTATAACTATTTTTACTTAAAGGCAAACGTAGAAAACCCCCATGGCATACGTCCATTTAAATGGTTGCGAATAAACTTATAAAGGTTTAAGAAACACGATATTTATTAATCAATCATACTGGACAATAATACGTTTGACACACCATCCCTGTTAATAGCAAATATTTTAAGGTATACCTACCGCCTTCACTGTCAAGAAAATAATATAATTATGAAAAATGAAGTGTGGGAGGGGAGTACTTATGTACGCACGTAAGAAGGTTTACTTCTTTGGTGGTAACAAGATAAAAAGCTTTCTAAAAATTTTATTGTTCGCGTTATCCTACGTTTGTAGAAAACTACACTAATAATAGAAATAAAGGTATTTATTAATACATTGAAAGTTTTATTGTAATGTATTATCAAGTTAACATTTGTGAGCGTATCGTAAAAAATTTTGGCTAGCTAACTTCAGGGTGTCAGTTTTACGTGACGGTAAGCGTATAATCGTAAAAATTTACTCACATCATTTTTGATGTCAAAGATCTATAAGCGAGGGTAAACCTGATCGTTGGCGTGGCGTAAACAGACCGCGGCGACGCAACGCCACGCTATATGACGGAATATGCCAGAGTAAACCTGATAGTTGGCGTGGCGTTAACAGGCCGGCGACGTAACGCCACCCTTTATGATGGAATATACATGTACTGTACGTAGTAGTGTGTGAGTGATACGGAACGATGCGATGTCATGCGTAAGCGACTGTCGTAATCTGTTCTTTTATGCATACACACTTGTACAAAATAATTTCGTAGTTTCACATCTGCCAGGCGTCCTGAGCTACGGCTTCCTTTTCCCTAACACACCAAAAGAGTTATCTATACCAATAAATAAAATTGGAGTGTCTGTTTGTAATGTCAAAATAATAGGCTTTTTTCATGCTCACACGGTTATTTGCACGACACCTATGCCTAAAATAGCAATTAAAAATTTTAGTCTGTCTGTCTGTCTGTTTGTTCCGGGTAATCTTCAAAACAGCTGAACCTATTTCAAAAATTCTTTCACCAATGGAAAGCTATAATATAAGGGCGTAAACTAGGCTATATTTTATCCCGGTATTCCCACGGGAACGGGAACTACACGGGTAAAACGACTATAACCTATAACCGAAGCGAAGCGAGGGCGGGTTGCTCTTGCTAGTCTATACCAATAAATAAAATTGGAGTGTCTGTTTGTAATGTCAAAATAATAGGCTTTTTTCATGCTCACACGGTTATTTGCACGACACCTATGCCTAAAATAGCAATTAAAAAATTTTTGTCTGTCTGTCTGTTTGTTCCGGGTAATCTTCAAAACGGCTGAACCGATTTCAAAAATTCTTTCACCAATGGAAAGCTATAATATCAGGGCGTAAACTAGGCTATATTTTATCCCGGTATTCCCACGGGAACGGGAACTACGCGGGTAAAACGACTATAACCTATAACCGAAGCGAAGCGAGGGCGGGTTGCTAGTAACTTCAATAAGTATAAAATTTCGTACGTAATATAAAAGCACTAAATATATAAATATGAGTTGAACACAGCAAAAGGTATGTATACTTTTGTGTAATGTATTTTGCATGACACAAGTTTGCCATTAGTCTTAAACGAATTTGTCAGAGTAATGTATTTTTGTCAACAGTATTATATGTACGCATGTGGCAAGAACCACTTACTTCTGATCCATATATCCTATTCCTCTTTTTAAATTAAATGAAATGCGTAAATTATTACAGCATTACTTAGAATTTTTAAAGATCAGTGATTAAAAATATCATAATGAAGGATGTATTTACCCTAGGGCTTCCATAGCGGAAGCCCTGCCCGGCGGCGGCAAACTGAAAGCCAGCCCAAGCCTCCCTTCGAGGTTTGCTCTGAGTGCTTTTTATCTATACCAATAAATAAAATTGGAGTGTCTGTTTGTAATGTCAAAATAATAGGTTTTTTTCATGCTCACACGGTTATTTGCACTATACATATACCTAAAATACACTTTATTTTTTTTGTCTGTCTGTCTGTTTGTTCCGGGTAATCTTCAAAACGGCTGGACCGATTTCAAAAATTCTTTCACCAATGGAAAGCTATAATATCAGGGAGTAAACTAGGCTATATTTTATCCCGGTATTCCCACGGGAACGGAAACAACGGCGATAAGGCGACAGAAACCGAAGCGAAGCGAGGGCGGGTTGCTAGTCTTAATATAAAATATTTGTTTATCTACTAAATTACGAGACGAAAATTTTAAGGCAACTTTATAAATACATTGGTTGAAATACATATAATAATAAAATATGACAGTATATATTCATATTTAAAGATACTATTTAATACTTTTGTATTTATAGTCTTACACCTACATCCCTAAAGACCCAAGCAGAGTTGCGAACACGCTTATTTCAACAGTCGCTAACTTGATTCTCTAAATTAGAGTCAGTATGCAGAGTAACCAATAACATATTACTTTTGCCTAATTGAAGGCCGTACCATTGCGATAGCATATTTATACTCCGGGTGGCAACGGAGTAAGAATACAATTTACCACCCCCTATATTGCCCGTGTCTGTCGTATAACACGGCTAAGGCATTAAATATGCAAATACCATTATAAATATGTACACAACATGCTAGAGAAGGAAAACTCGAAATAAAACCATATACCAACCTCTTTGACTAGAGTGGTATAGCAGATCAATTTCACTCTTGCTATGGAAGAGGCTCGAGTCTAGATTCTAGCTCGTTTACAAGCTGAAATGATGATGAATGACGATTTATACTACTGGCCCACCAGACAGTCATATTAATAAAAAAATGAACCTGAGACTCCATACTCCGCGGTCACATAGTCAATAAACTAATAAGCCAGCTCTACCAATAAAAATATATATTCAGACGGTTCATTTTAGGGCCATTTTAGTTTCATAATACTTAAGAAAGTAAAAGAGGGTAAGCTGTATAGGCCATCAGGTGAACCCATTACCGACGTTAAAGTAGCCGACAATAGCCTCTATATGGATCGCCAAAGCCTTTCACATTTACCATATCATTTGATAATACGAGCTAAAAGCTTGCTACTATATAACATTATGTCGATATTTTATGCCATATCCGAGATGGTAGTAATGACGGTTAATCTTTTCCTTAACGTATAACTTCCCATAGAAAAATGATAAAAACAGGTTTCAAGTGAGACTTGTTTCTGCCATGATGCAATATCCGAATTCTTCGCCTAAATCATAAGCCCGGGTTCATATAGATTAAACAAAATGTAATAAACGACTTTATTAGGGTATAAGGTTTAACTTTTTGCTAACGATGTCATAAATTATAATATATTAAACAGATTATGACAACAAATTCTAGCACCCAAATCTGAGGGATCTCTATCATTGAATTTATCAAAGCCCTTATTACAAATGAGATTTGGGACCGGTTCCAACATAATCCACATTCTATCCTCAGCCCTTTTAGCGTAAGGGAAAGTAAAATTAAAGCCACGAAGGGGTACATAAAGTGACCATTTTTAATCCTTCAACTTGGTTACAAATTATACTTTGTTGATTGGAGGAAATTGTATGGGTACAGTAATCAATGATAGTACATAATATGTTGAAGTACTTCTTTTTAAATGTATTTATGCAGTTGATCAATTTCGATCAACTAATCCTCTCTAGGTAATAATTCCCAGCACGCAAGGAATCAGACTTTAAGAACCTATACTTAATGCACATTCACATCATGACACTGCGCCTGAATTCTCGGCAAGATATCGAAAGCGTTTCCCTCATTACATTAAACTATTGATATTTTGAATAAACCCTAACACGAATTATAAAAAAGCATTATGTTTGTTTCAACAGGAATTATCGAATAGTCATTTAACGATTATACTGGCACACGTGAAACACTTAATCGAGTAATCATACGCCATTACATAATTTTAGAATAGAGCCTATACTCCTACACTGCTTTTTTTTTGGGGTGGGTCGCGGTCGGCCCGACGGAATACCCCCTAGTGGGGTACCCTCCCATCAACCAACGTCCCCCCCTCGGGGAGGACGTCGGTCTTTCCTCACGCGGTCGGCTTCTCGGCGGGTGAAGGACTAATTCCCCGGTTACGTCGCCCGCGGCCTCGGCTAGGGCGGCATAAGGCGCAGGTAGACGCGCCTACGCCGCCCCAGTCGCCGGCGGCGGGTCGCTTCGTTGAAGCTGCGTTCCTCGAGCGCGAGAGCTGCGATGCCACTGACAGACAGACATCGATTTCAAACTTATGACACCCCACTTTTTATGTCAGGGGCATTTTTAAATGCCTGACGATTAGGTGTGTAATTTTCTATTTTCGGATTCAATAGTTACAACTATAAAATACACTAGTTTTCCTTTAAATAGATATTTCTATCACAAATAACGTAGCAACCACTCCTCGCAAAAATATCTAAGTTTCAACGTGAAAAAGCGTATATTTTTATGTAACCGGAGAAAACATAAAACAGCAGTCATAGTAAATTTTTATTGCAATATTTACTATACTTTAAAAGAAACATATAACGACTTCCTGGCTCTCGTTGTTTGGAAATAAAAACGTATTTAAGCAAATAGTACAGATATACGGAACATCAAGCTGTAAATCTTTCTTTATCGTTTAAGTATCTTCGTAGCGGCTTAGAGATCCTTATAAGTTTTATAAAATACTTTTATGAAAACAATAATTTATGATAAAAGTGTTATCATCTTTTAAATCGTTATGTGTCATCTTTGTTTTTCTTTGCGATAGGACTGTATACCTTAACTATTTTATTTAGTTATTATTTTTGTTGACGAGCTATGCTCTAACTTCATGTACTTGGGAATGAGGTGATTTCACATCACCTTTTGAGCAGACTATTAGTACCATGGGCATTGAATTTAGTAGCCCGTATACCGCGTGATGCTTTCAGGTTCCGCCCGCGTGGTTCGGTTGATTCATAGATAAATCTCGACATTTTTAACGTCAGTAATGACAGCTTTTCACGCAAAATTAATTCTAATTAAGTACTAAAAATATCTTGTAGGTACGTGCAATATATTTACGCGAAGATGTCTTTCTTAAAATTATCCATAGGGTCAACTCATCGACTTGAGATTGTAACAATAAGGTAGTAATCGATGACAAACGGGTACCGGTGGTCCGCTCACGTGGCGTAACAGAAGTACATCTCTTTTTTATGGTCTACTCATGATATCGTAGTTGTGGAACTATTATTATTGTACTAGTTGTAGAACTACTATTAGACTGCACAGATGGCGTAGTGGTTAAGATAGCGACCTACAGCGCCAGTGTCGGGGGTTCGAATCCCACGCGCGACAACACTGTGCGATCCACAAATTGTTGTTCTGAGTCTGGATGTAATTTGTGTCTGTTAATTATATGTTTGTAAAGTCCCCCGCAATACAAGGATTATTTCCTTAGTGCAGGGTGTTGTCTTAAATAAATAAATACGTAATATCAATTATTAATAAATTATAGGAGTATCTACACACACAACGCTCAGTATAAATTATTCTTCCACTCTCTCTCTCTGCTCAAATTCAATATTTAGTTAATCCGTGTTAAAAAAAAATATTTGAAGGAAGAATTAAGACAATATTGTTTCTTCAAGGCAGCTGTTAACATCATCACATACATCCCATTGCTGGGTTCGAGCGACTTCCACAATGGAAGAGACTTAGACCTTACTGTACTGGTCAGGCAGTTTGGTACAGGATTTTGTTTCGAGTTTTCCTTCTCATGATATTACATGCATATTATACTGCTAACATGAATAACGCAAAAATATTTTTATCACTCCACTTCCTTAAAGTCTACAAGTTAAGGGTGAGAAAAACACACACATTCAAAGGGTTACCTTACGCATTTTTTGTGTCAAGTGTTAAAATATTACGTCAAATTATTTTTTCTTTCAAGGAAAGTGGGGCCTTAAGCATCGCTTTATATAACGATGTCAAACAATATAAACTCGTAAAGTGACTCGTGACAATTTTAAAGGAATACCGAATTATGACAAATGTCTCGAGTATTGTGTAAATTTTAGTGACGAGATATAAGAAATGAAAAGAAAATATATTTAGTAGACATTTTGACAGTTTTTTTTTACCATAGCACATCATCTCTCCCAAGTATCCTCGATCCGATTCGTAGCGAGAGATCTTTTCCAATTTAGTAACTGCTGTCTGGAGATAAAGTATATTTTTTATATTTTAACTAGCAACCCGGCCTCGCTTCGGTTTCAGTCGCCTTACCCGCGTAGTTCCCGTGGGAATACCCGGATAATATATAGCCTATTCCCTTACTTTGTAGCTTCCCATCGGTGAACGAATTTTTGAAATCGGTTCAGTGGTTTAAGCGTGAAAGCGTAACAAACAAAACTTACTTTCGCACTTATATTAGTAAGGATTATATTAAATGTTTGAAAGGAGATACAGGGCATTCCTTATTTTTTAAAATATAAAATAAGAATGTCACATAGTAAAGATTAGCAAGAAAAAAGCTGTCTACTCTTGCCTTGTAGCCTCACCTCTATTGCAACTTTTTACCCTCAATTGCTGGGTACATAAAATATGAAACAATAATTGCAGAAAATTTTATTAAGAATTTTCCGAGGCCAAAACGACAAAGAGTTCGTAGCCGAGAATTTACGGTTGTTAATCGCAGGCTTATGCCACTCCACCAAATCTTGCATAAATGTATACAAAAACTTTAAACAACAGTTTTATAAGGAACCCAAAAGCATGTAAAGAGATGCTTATATAAAATTTGACCCGTTTTATTCGAGTGTCGTATAAAAAGTAGTTAATCTGCATAACGGTTTCTGTAATACCGTGGCTGTTACCTCGGGAGGCGAGCGATCGGTATAACAAATATGCTAACACACCCTGACATTATGGGATTTTGAAATAGGGCTAATAGCCTTGTTACGCTGTAGCGATATGGGGTAAAAAAATTCATAACATACCCGCGATAAATATGTTGTTTAACGAACTGGAGTAATAGTTTCAAGGTTTATTGGCAATATTGGGAATACAAATAGACTCTTCTAATGGTGTTCAAGGTGACCATATGGATTTACATCCAAATGCCAATCGTCAGACACCTTTTCTTTGAGAAGCTATAGTCTGGACAAACTCCAATCGAACCGTCCAAGGCGACAGATAGGCACCTTGCGGTCCCATAACCTTATCACCATATCGTCTTCCCTTATCACCTATACAGGTTTCTTGACAAAAAGGCCCGTTCGGTCCAATGACATCTGACGCTGTTAGAAAGAAGACCCCACAATGGGAACAATGCCATAATCCACTCAATAGCAGATGGATTGGTAATTGCAATTGAAGTTATAGTTTTCCAGCAGACCTTTACTCCTGACCATGTTTTAGCGATTTCGCAGTCAGTATTCACGACTCACTGGAGAGAGTTGGGGCGGTGATACATTGTCTTCTTAACCATTAATCTACAGGGCGAGACCCACAAGGTATTTAAATATCAAATTGAAACACTGTCTCTCTTTCTGTTTAACTCTTTTTTCTCAGCTTAAATCTTAACTTTTTGAACACTGAAGTCGTGATATTAAATAAATAAATTATAAGTCACATGGTCGCATACAATCATTCAATTTGAAAATGAAAACATAACGTTTTACTTAAAAAAAAACTAAAACGATTTTGAAAGTCATTGAGAGGGAAATTATGAGAGGTTTGAGTATACTCATGAAAAGATTCGGTGTCATAAAGTGTTCTATACCATTTATGCTCTATTGCATATTCAAGGTTAATAACTAACGTGACCATACGAGCTTTTTCGAACGGGACAATACCGTTTTAAGCTTGTATGTCCCGTTGTCCCGTGCCGTACAAAAGCGTCTCGTTTTTGTAAATAGAGTAAAAATGATCATTTTTATACTGATAGTGTTCTTGTTTTTTTTAGGTTTTCAATCCATAGTTTTCCTTGCAAGACTTCGTGTCATTTTTTTTAGCTCTTATTTACAACTATTTCTTTAAGTGTTCCGTTCTAACACAAAAAAATTAAACAGTTACACAAGTGTCCCGCTTTGACGTAAAAAAATATGGTCACATTATTAATAACCAAATAGGTGTACAAATTTGTTACAGTAAATTTACCAAACATCACTTTTGTAGCAGGGTTAACACGTTTAAAAATAATTTACATTCAAGTCCTGTCAAGTGAAAATTAGTTTAAAACTAAAATATATAGATTCAGTAATAAAGGACCGAACAAGCTTTTATGAAGCGTGGTGATTTACCGCCTAATTCTACATAACCACTTAAAGTGAAATGGAATGTATTAGTTTTTTGTACAAACATTAGTTTTTTGTATAGATAAAAAATACTTAACCACACCGTCTAAACAACTTCGATACTTAAAACCGCTCCTATCTTCACTGCAGTCGAATATTTTGAAAATGTATTAAATATCAAGTACATTCGTCAATGACTTCATTACCTTCATCATCATCGTGCTCTTATTACAATTATTTGTGGTCAATAAAATATGTTCTCTTCTTCCATACAATCCTGTCAGATCTTTCGGATCATTATCTGTCATGCTTCACGCAGTTCATCCATCTTTTCTTTAGTCTTCCTTTACTCTTTGGCCTTAAACGTTCATACTTAAAACGAAAGAAGTGTTTATGATCAATGATCAAAGTTTAAATTGATCATTATTCTTTACAAAGCAAAAATAATAATCTAATATTTTATTTTATTGTAATGCAATTGCGACCTTTACCCGTTGTCTATACTTCAAATACTTATAGTCGGATATGTATCAGATCATTGCATTAAAAATAGTGAATTGTTTCTCTGATAATTAAGTATCCTCACAACCTCAGTAAATGACTTGTGGACCTAAATAACATAATATTGTAACAGACAAATCTAAGAGGCTTAGAAACAGCAATTTTTTTTTCCATAGAATATCATACCGACCTTCAGAGTATAAAACCCTACGTGAACCAACTATCACCTTTTAAGCGAATCACGTGTGTCATTCGTCAGAGAAGTAAAAAAAGGATGACACCTACACAAAGTAATATACTTAGTTAAACCTACTACGGGATGTTAAGCCGTGTTATGAAGGCCACCAAAAGCTCTCACAAAGATATTTCATCTACATCAGGAAAACATGTGTGAAACCTTTGCTAATTGCGGCCAACACGGATATTAATACACGAACAATAACGGACCCCGTTTAAACATAATCCCCAAAATGTTATTCAATGAACTCTTAATAAAGCCGGAACAGCAATCGACACTTAATAAACGCGATCAAACCAAATTTCCTATAAAATAATAACTGAAATGGAACGGAACAATTATTTGATCGTGCATTAGTCGTGGCGTAAATGGCCCGTGTGTCATTAGGACCCAGTGGCCCACTGTTGCCCCAGGCTATTAATATAAGTAGCGAGATGTTTTAGCAAGCACTTAACGCTGAAATACTCGCTTTCGATTGATTGCTTAGTGTTACATACAGTTAATAAGAATAGTCAACTAACAGGACTATGAAATTGGACGACCGGCGATTCCAGCAATAAATACAGTAACTGACTTTCTTGCGTTATTTATCACTATACTTGTTCCATAGTTACTCTTTGACTTAATATACCACGCTGATGAGACGTATTGGTATAGACTTTTATTTTGAATTTGCTTTCTTTTGTATAGATGTAATATGCATATTATATCCCTTAGTCGTCTTTTACAACAACGATACGATAAGGGGGTGGTAAATTGATTTTCTTACTCTGTCACCACACAGAACTTACTATAGTATTAGTTAATAACTTTGACACTTCATTTAGTTTCCCTTATCTGCATACGCACATTCTCACAAATAGAAGAAAGTCACAATGGCCAAAATATTACATTCCTATTTTGTTATGTGGTGACGACTAGGAATATTAGCAATCTTTGCATTGCTCGTGGGTGTTCGCTAAACCCGACAAAGGGCTTTAAATCAACCTGGGCAAACTCTATCTGCTGCCTTCTGGTCAACAGTTACAATCCCAAAGAGGGTTGACGCCGTTTTGTGGCTAGTCATAACGCAATCGCCAAAACTTTAGCAATATTTACCAAAAAATAAGGGTACATTATTTGATGATAATTACTTCTTTATTACATTAAAGTGATCCTAAGTGCCACGCTTTTCCCAACAGTATATCACACAATTTATTTTATTTATTGTATTTATATACACAAAGAAAGAGCAATACCATGTTAAAACGATATGTGCCAACGCTTGATGCATTAACCATTACCCCGATCAGGAAATAAGTGCAGTATGACGGATTACGTTAACAATGACGTATATCAGCTGTTCTCTGTACTATTGTTCCCATGATATAAACCTTTTTCAAAGAATCATTTCATGATCACTTATCCTTAATATGCCTAATAGGCTAACATAAATCAAAATAAATTATTTTGCCTAAACTAAGTCCCGTTGGTTGCAGAAATCGATGGTAGGGTACTCCTCAGGGGGTATTCCGTCGGGCCGACCACTGACGACAAGTAACCCTGCTCCGGTGGTCGGTTCAACGACGAAGGCGACGTGGTGTTCGGGTGTGTTGCGGGTGTGCGTGCTTACGCCCCTCTGACGCCCCGGACGGAGTGGTGCGTGGAGTGCGTTAACCACAACCCACCCACAAAATGGGTTGCAGAATCATAAAGAATTAGAAGCTTTATTTATTACTGATATGCAGATGTCAAAATAATGAATACGTGTAAAATAGCACTAATTGACATCATCCATATATCTCTTTCCATCCATTAGCGTTTTTTTTTTATTGTAAACGGTGGCAAACGAGCAAACAGTACACCTGATGGTAAGTGTTGCTGCCGCTCATGGACCTTTGCAAGGCCGTTGCCTACCGCGAAGAAAGCGAAGGGAGTGTGAATGCGTGCATTGAGGCTCGGTGATACCAAGGGCACCACCAAAACCCTCCACACGCAATCACCCTCAGAAAGTTGGGCTTCCGGCTCTCTCGCTCACCGAACAAAGCGCAGTAACAAATTGCTACTACTCAGACGTCGATTTTCTGCGAGAGTACTGCCCCGGATGGACCGGCCCGCGGCTGTAGACAGATAACTGTCGACAGTATAGTCCTACCACTCCTATGTACACACGTCTACTGTTGAACATAGGCATCTCCAAGATAGGGCATAATGTTATTATTGCCACGTTTGACAGACGTGTAGAAGATCGTATTTGGAGTTATTAGTTCTCAGAAGAATCCTGCTGTCTATTGCTAGGAGGCTCCTTTAGGTCGCGGGTGAATGGATCAAGGATTAGTCTGCTACCTGCAGAGAGGTACCCTCACGTGATTGTTACCGGGGCGACGATTAAGATGGTACCCAAAATGGATGCGCGCCGGATAGGTCAAACATGTCATTTTTTGACTCCTAAGAGCAAATAGGGGGTGGCGACACATGTATTTTACATATTTCTTAACCATACGACTAACATCAGCAATCATCACCATATTTCCCCTGAACATACTAAAGTAATCACGCTTAAGAAATATCCGTTATACATCAACAGCTTTACGGAAAGAACTTCAGCGTACACGGCGTTTTATGCTCAAGGGCTGTTCGTTTTACGATAGAAAGCGCTTGACAGTTAGAGAAAGGGTATAGCCCAATTTATTTTTATAGGTTAGGGCGTATCGGTTATAAGAACGCGAAGCGGTGAATGTGTTTAAAACGAGATCTTTGTTGTATTCAAAGTTTTGTGGGCCATTTTCCATCACACGAAGAAAAATTGCTTCCATGTGTAAATATTATATCGTCCATATATTTAGTATTGCATCATCTTTGATAATATGGAATGGAATAAATTGCCACCTCAATGCGCCAGATTAAATTGGTATTTTTAGTATCAGTTGTAAAAATGGTAATAGGTGGCACAAAGAAGTCTTCATTATCATTATCTTTAGAATCGTCATCATCTCAGCCTACATACATTCCACTGTTAAGCTCGAGTTTCCTGCCCTATGGGAGAGAAATGAATTGACCTGTTATACTAAGCTGTTCAGACGTTTTAATATAGAGTTTTGATATAGGGTTTTGTTAGGAGTTTAAGGGATAAAATATGCATATAACATCTAAGAGCAAGCAGGAGAAGAGAAGTAAGCAAGAAAAGAAAAATTGGCAATAATAGCAACCCCTTTGACCAGAGTACAGTAGGTCAATGCCTCTCCTATTATGGAGGCTTTAGCCCAAAAGTAGGATGCATATGAGCTAAAATGAATGTATAGAATTAATAAAGATACGTAACTTATTGTTGCATTGATTCAGTTTGCCCAGTTGAATATCATCTGCCGGTCATACATTTGATGCTTGTGATTAAATAAATTAAGAGTCACTTGAAATCGGTAATTACATATTCATGCCGAGGAACAAAAAAAATATATTTAATTTTTTAAAGGAAAACAGAGATTTTTTAAAGACTAAGAAATAAGTCTTTGTATCATAAACAAATAATTTACAACCAAATCTACATATATTAGAATCGAACCCCTGACTCGCAGCAAAACTTAAACCATTTATATGCTATAACTGTTCAATAGGAGTTTCTGTGTTCAAATTACATTCTTTTACATGTAAACAAATTAATTCGTAAAAAAATACTCCACTCAAAAAGGGATCCCGGTCAAGCAAAAACCGAATGGCCGGTCACTAACTGACTGAAACATAAACTCTAACGAATTACCCTAACAAAACTGAACAAAGTAAATTATTCATGATGGGCAAAAACACTTTTGCCTTAATCTCCACTCATACGCACAGGCCGCGATAGTAAATTAGAGATCTCTTTAATTGATATATTATCTGGAAACCCCCGATTGGGCCAAACCCTTTATAATAGAGACGGAACGAGGAAGAAGGTTAATTGACATGACATATACAGTTATTCCAGTCGACCAACAAAGGAATATGAAATGCGAATATTATTATCAAATCAAACAAATTAAATGTATTAAATTAGCCGTGTGAAGAAGGTCCTGTGTATATTGTAAGAACGACTGTAGTTTAGTTGATTTTTACAAAATGCTTATAACTTACAAGTTCCGTGTAATGACGTATTAAGAATACAATTCACCAACCCCAAACTTGTCTGTGGATATCGTAAAAGGGGTGTCGTAAAAAAAGAAAAGGTGAATTCGACATAAAACCCTATGCAACACGTATGACGAGCGTGGTATAGTAGGTCGATTTCCCTCTCATTACGGATAAGTAAGCTCAACAGTGGGACATATGCGGGCTGAAATCTACAATATTTTTGACAGCAATAGTTAAAGGCAAACCACCTTCAAAGGTTCCTCGTTTAAGGTGAAAAACATGTGTCGAATCAATTCGAAATTCTGCTAAAAATGAGAGTTAAAATTTTGGATCCTGGTCATCAAACAGAAATAAAAACTTACCATACAGCATTTTCTACTTTAATTATATTCCGTATTATTTTCCATTTTTGAGGCATCCGGCATATGTATGTGTGTAGGGGTGGGTTTATTATTATTATTTATTACTATCTTAATGAGATGACATGATACCGAAGTTTGACCCACAACCCTCAGAATGTCTCGAAAAACGCGTTTAGTGGCATAGTTTGATTTGATTTTTGATTGCCCGACGTTTCGAAAACTTTACAGCGTTCATGGTCACGGGCGGACTAAGATTACTCACGTACACCAAGTCATCGTTATTACAGAGATTTACCCGCTACAGAAATTAGTTATTATTTTATTTTTAATTATTTTTTTTTTAATTCAAATACAAACGTACAATAAAATCCGTAAATTTTGACCCACATTTTGGTACAAATTTATTGCTAGTACAAGAATTCTATATGAAAAAATCATAAAATAGTACTTGATTGATTTCGTCAAATAGTTCTGTGTATATTAGTACCAAACATACCTGTAAATATTGAGGGACACGCCATTTCTGAACTATTCCATTTTCACTGCGCTGGTAGAATGCGAATATTTAACCCTCCAATCCTATTAATCCCATACGAGTGCTGTTTTTGCTGCGATCCAGTGATGGTCAGATAAGCCCACATTACACCTATTAGGAACCGTCACGTTTCGCTAGAATTTTGATGTGATAACCCGTTTTGTTAATGAGGATACCATTCTAAAGGATCATTCAAGTTGATATTAATTTTGATGTAACGTAATAACGATTACTATTGGTTCTTCAAAGACACATTCAGTAATTTAATTAAACTAGTTGATGGCTATACATATAAATAAAATTGAAGTGTCTGTTTGCTTTAATATTACAAAATATCAGGCTATTTTCATGCTCACACGGTTATTTGCACGATACCTATGCTTAAAAACCAATTTATTTTTTGTCTGTCTGTTTGTTACCAAAACGGCTGGAACGATTTTAATTATATTTTAATACACCTAGTGTTGTATATATAGGGAATAAGTTATGGATGTGGTGACGGAGTAAGAATACAAATCACTACTCCCTGTTTTTGGCTGGATTGATTTTAAATAAAAAATTGATTCGCTTACCAATTCATTAATAAATAAATACGTTTCAGTGTTAAATTTACTTGTATGTCTATGGAAAGGGCCAAGCACGAGAACAAGCACAAGAATTAACATTATGTATCTACTTTTTAAACATTTTTGTATAAAAAAATGACAAAAAAAAGCTTCTTCTGTAACTCTTTGATTATTCATCGATCTCGAGTCAATAAAAATACACACTGGAAATTCCGACAATATTGCAGTACATTCCGCTCACATACGGAAGGATGCACAAACAAGAGGCTTTGTAAATTTCTTTTCCATTGCCATTCTGTTTACCAATCCCTAAAAATTAAAAAAAAAATCATAACAGCCAAGTGCACATATATAGTCTTCATAAAAGTAAAAATATGTATTAGGTATTGAATCATGAACATACGATTTTACGTTTCAAATTCTAATAAAAGAATATATTACTTTAACACTGCTAAAATTTACAATCGCAATATTTTTGCGCCACTTTCTCACCCTATTTCTATATAATATTTATATTACCTCTATCCTATATTTCATACCGCCCTTACTTTTATTAACTATTCAATACTGGGTACATTTGCAAAGATATTTCAATGAGAATTGAACTGTGTTTATTTTATAGGATAGATATTCAAAGGGCATGCCCGCGCGGGAATCGATCAAGATGATATTGTATATTTTGGGGTCCCTGAAATATAACAAAATATTTATATTAAATTAGGGTCTTTTGTTGAAATAGGTATGTACTACTTGTATCAATAAGATAACCAAAGTTAATATGTTCTAATTTTCGAAGATAAATATTGTTACAAATGATTTTATTTTAGTAATAGGAAACTGTGTACTTTATAAAAAAAACAAGTGTTCTTATTTTGAAATATATACCGGACAGTATATATTTCAAAATTAAAACACTTTTTTGTTTAATAGAGAGGTGGATAGAATGAAAATAATTACTTAGCTCCCATTCGTTCCCAACTATGTACTTTATAAAAAAACAAGTGTTCTTATTTTGAAATATATAGTGGGCAGTATATATTTCAAAATTAGAATACTTTATATTCAATAGAGAGGTAGATAAAACGAAAATTATTATGTAACTCCCAATTGTTCATTATACATATAACGAATATTTTTCCTCTTTACCTACATCATGCTATTTAGAACACGGAAGCGAGATCGCCACAACTACCGCATGGCGTAATGAGACGCGTCCGGTCAAACTGGAAACCAATCCCGAGATATTTAGGTGTACGCTAGGTTTAATATACAAAATGTTGCTTTGTTTACAATACCCTCTTTATCACGGTCAATATTCATAACCAACATTAAGAAATATATTTCATAATTATTAAAATTACAAATCATCATTATCCTGCTATTATTCCAATTACTTGGGGTCCATTCAATAATGTAATTTTCTTTCATAGTACATATTCCAAAAAGTTATTGGCAAAGGCAATAGTTTTATGATTTGCCGCCTGTTTGACGTCAATACTCTTTGGGATGTAATTGTTGACCAGACAGCATAAGATGAAGTTGGCCCAGGGCTATGTAAAGTTATTAGTTGTCTTTTACGACACCCACGAGAAATGATAATTTTGGTACTATTTGTGGCCTACACAGTAAATTATTAAAATTTGCAGATATATATAGAAATAATTAAATTTCTCAATTTGAAATCTGTACAGGTAAAATAAGTAATAAAAAATAATTTTACCACATGGCCACGTCAGTAGCAGTAATCAATCAATCTATGCCTCCACTTACTGCTAATTAAATACACGAATACACAACCTTTACTAAAATTTCTATGACGTAACAAGATGGCGGTAAATAACACACCGTTGTTTTGAACCGTTGACACTTGCGATTTAAAATGTCGGATATATACGACAGTTTAATGAGCATTTTAATTATGTCCCAATCTTGTTTCAAGCTATTTTTTACCGTAACTTGTGGGCATAGTGACTAATATTACCCGAGTGAGTAATATTTTAAACATTGAGACCTAAACATTAAAATGTATATTTAAATTTTTAGATAAGTTGTAGTTGCGTACGTATAATATTTTTAATACTATATACAAACAGTAAAATTTTAAAACAAAGGTTCTATAAAATAGTTGGTTATTAACTATTAAATAGGTAATTAGATATGATGTTTTAAAGAACTATAGAAACCTATACTTAGGTTAAGTATAATGATGAATAGACGTGAGCGTTATTTCACGTTATTAGTTACAATAACTAATTATGCGACATGTAACTGAATCACTAGTTACGAGTCGACAAGAATAGAGGTGATTTTTGTAACTGCGTTATACTTAACACGACTCACAGATATGAGATAACATTATATTCGAGCGAGCGAGAAAGAGCCGACCGCACCACGATGACTACGCTAAGTACATTTTTTTCGCATCGCGGCCGAGCGAGCGAGCGAGATGGCTAATCGAATGACACGAAATTATTCCAAGTAATCCGACCAAATACCGAACACTCACGAGCCGTGGTATGCAACAAAGACAAAACAGCGTCACAATACATTTTGTACGTTTAATTTTCATACGTAAAATTGCATTTATAGATAATAAAATAGAGTGATTTTTGTTTATAAGTAATTTCAACGGCTTGCAATTGCAGGAAACGAAGCGAGTGTTATTTTGAAAATTAAATTTAAAGTAAAGAATTTAATTTATTTATTGTTTTAGTTTGTTGTTTTACTAATAAAATCACCATACATTATACAGTGCATATAACAATGAAAAAAACTGTAAATATATCAAAAGTGTAAAAAAACTGTAAATATAATAATTGAATATACATTCAATTTACTTTTAAATACGTCTGCATTAATATAAATTTAATTAAAATAATGGTTACATAATAACTACTAATCAATCGTAAATACATATAATGCAGTCAGTCCTCAATCTGAAAAAGTATAAAGGAAGTTAATTTATTGATTTAACTGTATAGCCACAAATTTATTTTCGTTTCGCGTGTAACTGTATATACCTACTTAGTGGAGCTATTTATACAATATGCAAACAATCACAGTAGCTGTATAATTTGGGTTGAGAGCCCTCAGCGCTCACCACTAGTCCGCGTAAGGGTGTGACAGCCATCTGAGGCTAACACTCCTTGTCAGAAAAAAAAAAAAGTGGCTGTATACAAATATGTCGTTACAAAAATCACTAGTTTTGAAACTCGTGACGTCGACGAAGAATCGTACAATATGCAAACAATCACAGTGGCTGTATACAAATAACTAGTTACAAAAATCGCTAGTTTTGAAACAAGTGACGTCGACCAAGAAACTAGTTTCGTTACCTTTCTTAAAAATAACGTAACGACCCACGTCTAATGATGAATGGAATGGCATATCTATGAACACAGCTATCAAATTTAAATACGTAGGTATATACATAATGTTTCCTACTCTTTATTATAGTTGTAGGTACTATAGTTGTGTATTTTTAAACCATAGATTATAACTAACGTGATCATAATAAAACGGAACGTCAAAACGGAACGCTGGCATTACTTAATCAGTATTTTTTTTTTGTGTCAGAATGAGACACTTGCAGAATTAGATAAAAATGTGAATTTAAAAGCTTAAAATAAATAGAGACACATGAAAATGCCTGCAGAAATAGGTAAACCTAAAGAAACAACAAAACGTATAAACAAACGATCATTAGTAGTCTGCAAAAACGGGATATTTTGATTACGACTCTGTAGACAACGGGACAGCCAGCCTGAAAACCGGCCTATCCCATTGAGAACGGGACGCATGGTCATGTTAATCGTAACATCGAAGTATAAGCTTTCACTTTTAAACATATTCTCATCATCACCACGCCTGAAAGTAGCCACCAAATAATTGTAAATTGTATTTACGAGAATAATAGAGTCCGCTTTACAGACTATAAAGTCAGTAGGATGACTTCATGTCATTATCATCATCGCAGCCCACATACGTTCCACTGTTGGACTCTAGCCTCCTCCACAATGGCAGAGAATTTGACATACTATACCAGCATGGTATGGTCAAACATGTTGGCATAGGGTTTTCATTTCGAGTTTTCATCCTCTTGCATAAATGCTATTTGCATATTATATCGCTTAGTCGTCTTTTACGACATCCACGGGCAAGACAAAGAGTGGTCAATTGTATTCTTACTCCGTCATAACGCGGCAAACTTCATGTGTGAACTTACATTTTAGTAAAACATAGATATTATGTAGGTATATCTACTAAGTTGGTATGTAATACGAAGCTAAATATCATATTAGTTTAGGCAAAAGCGTAAGGTATATTACTAAAACACCTAATCCGACATGAAGATAGATAGGCATGTGTGTGCGTAAGTATATGTAATAGCACGTTATACGTCACAACCGTGCGTGGGTCAGGCGCCTAGCTATCAGGGGACTGATTAATGACGTCACGAATAAAAACCACCAACCCCCGGAATGGCACTCTTATATTCATTACTTACAGTGTATTTTTTATTTATGCTATTTACCTATTTAATTTTTGCCATTTTCTAAGTCTGAAATTATTAGTCGTTTTTACGATCAGCTAAAATGTTTTGACCTTGACACTAAGACAGCATAACAAAATATGAAGTATATTTTGATTGTGAGAGATGCAACTGCATAGGTAAAACACCTAATAAATTTGTAATAATACTATTTTCTTTAAAGTTAGTGTCAGTCTTAAGTAGAATAAGTAAAATGATTTTTAGAACTATTCGTAAAGATCCCTTTCTTGCCTGTGGATATAGTAAGAGATGGCTAAGGAAATATAATATGCAGATAAGGTCTATGCAAGACAAGGAAAATTCAAATAAGACCCATCTGACCGGTATAGAAGGTAGATTTCTCTCCCGTTGTAGAGGAGGCTCGAACCCAGCAGTGGAACGTTTATGGGCTATGATGATGATTTTAAAATCGTACTGGTGCAGAATACAGTTATCGAGCACATTATATAGAATGTTATCAAAATAATTAACAGGTTAAAACACTAAGATATTCAATATAAAACATATTTAATTTATGCCCGCCAAAAAATGCCAACTACAGTCCTTTAAATTTTAAAGGCGTTCTCTTTTTAATTTTCTTTTCAGCCTATAGTGAATTGCAATAGTAACACAATTTCGAATTCGAATTTTAAAACGTTATCGATGAGCAATCTCGGACGTTTCTAGTTCGCAAAACGTTATATGTGAACGTGTCCGCCATACTGTATAAGATTAGTAAAACTTTTATGGGAAAATTGATTCGTAGTATACACGGTTATTGCATTAAATATAATGTGTGGTGCGAATGTTATGTATTACAATTTACGGAGTATATTGAATGTGAACGCGGTTTTTAAATATATTGTAAAGTGTTCTAAATTTACTGTTATAGGTACTGTGGCGATATAAATTTTGCCGGCTTCATTAAAATTTTGATATACTATTTTATATTTTACTCCTACAAGTCAAAGCGTTGTTTTTGACGTAATGATTTTATAAAGCAAGAACGTTGATTAAAATAGGAAGAACGTTCCGGTAACAGCGCGTTATAAAAAAGTATCAATATTGTCTCATCATCGTCTCAGCTCACATACGTCCACCTGCTGGGCTAAAGCCTCCCCCAAGAAGAAAATTTTACCTACTATAGCACGCTGGTCAGACGTGTTGGTATAGAGTTTTACTTCCAGTTTTCCATGCGTAGATGTTATTTGCCCATATCTCTTAGTCGAATTTTACGACACTCACGGGCAAGATAGAGGGTGGTAAATTGTATTCTCATTCCGTCACCAGATCGATGAATATGTCTAGTATTTTATTATAATTATTGTTTTGATAAAAGCTAGATATTTTTCGTTGGTGGGTAATTTTTATTTATACTTATTCAACCATACGTTCCACTTTAAGAGAGTTTTATTTTAACTATTCGTATTTTCTCGGTTATATTTGTCGCTAGCATCCCTAAGTCTTACGATACTGACTGTAAGTGAAAAATTATAGCATCATATTCAAACTTTAATCCTATAAGGATTGTACTGTTTAAAAATATGTAAGCATATATACTATTTAAAAATATGTAGGTACAAAGAATATTATATAAAAATATATAAGCAAACTGCATCGACCCGGAACTCTTAATTTTCTCCACCCAAACAAACCTCCCGAAAAATCTTATAAAATTCTTATTAGCCTTCCACAATCGGGGCGTGTTGACGTAGGGTGAAAAGCCCCTTCACCGTCCCTCCGTTTTTACATAAATAACTACAAGATGGCAACTATTTGATTAGGATGGGGAAACAGCCCCCTATTTTTGGATTAAATGCATTTCCTAAATGTAATTTATTTTTCGTTACATTTTATAGACAAGAATTTCATTACGTCATATTGCATTAGTTTAAAAGCTTATTTAATTTATGATAATAGTTCATTCAGAAATATTTGTCGTATGTATTTATTACATTTTTTGAAATATGTTTGTGGTTTATTAAATACATAAATGAAAAGGAAGTACTTGAATAAATTCTGGTTACGTTTTTGTTAGAAGCAAATTATTCAAACGTGTTTTGTGGAATGAGATGCAGTATCAATTAGCGTCTGTATTTACACCGTACCTTGTAACTAATGTAGTAATTAATCAATCTAGTTGACACAAATCGCAGCATGCTTCCATACATCGCAAAAACGATTGTTGTGCAGGTGAAGGGAACTTATGGGACTCGGCAGAGGAGGTCGGCACTTAAAACCATTTCATCTCTGACTAATCTGACTAACGCAATATTAGCGCAAACAATGATTTCGATTTGCGCAAAATAATTGCAAATCTGTCAATCAGCTGACTTGTAGGATAGGGTTCTAACCGTGTAGTGGGGTACTGGCTACCCAGCCAGTAAGGTCTACTTATCAGTACCTTACTACCCAGTAAGGTACTAATAAGTAGAAGCCGGTACTTCACGACGACCAAGCGAGGACAACCGCTGCATCCCCGCCGTTAATATAATCGAATGACTCAACAGTTCTCTCTCTCTTAGTCTCAAATAGTTTTTTATTTGTTTTTGTTTTATAATCCATTTAAATAAGCCTCGGTTCAATATGACAACAATTATTTAACCCCAAAACTCACAGAATAATTAGTGTAATTTTTACCATATGCCCAAGCATTAACTTTTTAAAGTTCACTATCTTTAATCAATCGTAATTTTGCCAGTGATTGTTTCCAGCGAACATTTTTCCCACGCACGTGTAGGATCTGGAATGAGATGACCTCCTGTTATGTTTCCCGAGCGCTATGACGTGTCCTTCTTTTTAATCGGGTTTAAGAAAAGAAATTTCTTCACGGTAGGCAGTCAGCAGGTCCCTGGTATTTGCAAAGGTTCATGTGTGACAGTATCATTTACCATTAGGTGTGTTGCTTGCTCGTTGGTACCATCGGTCATCGGTCTAGAAATCCAGTCTAGTCTTTTGATTTAAATGTTATTTTTGGATGGAGACTGAGACCAATGGCAGCCAAATAGATCGTATGACCTAGACCAGGCAGATATTTGATTTTATATAGAAAAAACTTTTTAATGGTATACTCAAAATCGCGGTCCATAATTTAAAGCTATCTATATATACATCATTACCGCCTTATCTTTACGGGTAGCAGTAAGAATCAATGAAACAGGCGCTTAACGCTCATAGGCGATTGACTTAACGATAATGTAATCTTAAGGGACGCTGAACTCCATTACCTGCTAAGAAACACGTATAGAAGAATTATTGCTCATAATATTGTCAAGGAAAACGTTAGGATTAGGACTTTGCGTCCAGTGGGAAATTCTATCTGACGTTTTCTGTAGTCTTTATATTAATTTTGATTACAAATAGGATGAATGTAAATTGAGACATACGATCACAAGACTGTAGATTCTGGGATTCGATTTCTGGTTCAGGCGTTGTTGGGATTATTGTGTGCAAGGTCGTATTCGCTATATTAATCGGCTAAGGACCTCACCAGGAAAGTCAGCAATATTTCTTTCCTGGGAACTGGATGACACGTCACTGAAATCACCGAACCCTCTGCCAAACGCAGCGATTACGATACTATTCCTTCATTTCTGGTGGCGGCCTAGGTTCAACAGTAGAAGGCGAAAGGCTGAATGATGATGTCCCTTTTGATGGTTGATGTTATAGTAAGTAAGAGATGTATTTAGCAATTGAAAAGAAGAAAGAAAGGAATTATTGGCAATGCCCACGATTCCCTTTCAATAACGAAAATATTGTTGTATTCGACCGATGCCAGACGGTGTGAAGTATACCTATTTGCGTATGTATTTCAAAAGGTTTCACCAATTACATTTAAGGCATTAACAATATATCACAATTAATCTACTTCATCAATACAACATCCACAATAAACGTTGCATCCCAAAAGCCTCGTACCCCTAACTCAGAGTTCGGACACTCGACAATTAATAGGAGCGTTTACCCTACCAATGTATCATGGTTTGTAACATGGCGGATCACGCATGACGTCATTACACAACATATGGGAAGGGTAAGATACAATTCAGTGAAAAAAAAAACATTAGGGATGAAATATTGGTGTTAATGTAGAAAATATAATAATATTCATGGAGAACTTTATATGAAGTCTGAATAAATTACAGTTGGCTAATCTGTTGGCTGGTTTATTAGTATAATAACTATTTAATTGTAATTGTTGAGGTTCCAGATGCAGATCATAAGTTTACTAAAATGTTATTAAAGTTACTGTAGTTCGGCCGACCACTGAGGACAACACTGGTGGTCGGCCCAACGACGAAGGCGACGTGGGTACGCGTGGATTATGGGCCTGAGCGCCGTCCTATCGTCGCCCCGGACGAAATGGACGGCGTGTGCCGTTACTGTAGTAAAGTTACTGTAGTGAAATTTATTAGTTCAATTAAGAAATAATTTTACAATTATTCTACTCTTTCTAGGAACAAACGTCTAAAGATAACGAGCACTTACTAATTTCAAGTTTTCCTTTTTTGTAGTTATCTGCAAAATCCCTACCATCCCTTTTAAATTAACTTGGAGAAAGGGGTGTGATGTGTTTTATTCCTTAGGTCGTCATCTCATAAACACAAGTTATTTTTAACTTTAAGTCCTACTTATTTTACATCTTAGTGACTAATAATATAAATTTCTTATAGTTTGAACTAGTATGTCCATTTAAGTTATATACTTTTATAATCTAAGGGTGTTGCCAGTAATAACTTCAATAGTGTAAATAAGTTCCCTTCTGTTTAACCCCAGAACAATTGAAATAGAAAAACAATGAGTGCCGTTTACCCTCAACCTCCACTTATAGCGTGCGAAATAATCATCTAACATATGTTGGCGTCCCAGGATAAGCAATATGGAAGCTTGAAAAACTGTAATATCGTATTTCATAAGGAGCTTTTGGGTATTGGCCAATAGGATAACACATGTCATTGTTATATGAACATGTACGGAAATATGAAATTATATTTTTAGCAGAATATGAATATCCAAAGAAGAATGGGTGTAACCGATGTAGCTCCGAAGGATTTGGACGCTGAAGTGATAATGGGCACGCCACAGCGCTCCTCGAACCGATAACCCTTGGGGAAGAGATATTCTCAACTTGCGACTACAAATCGGACAACGCAGCATGGGGTAACCTCAACTAGTTGGACTAAGGATATTGTAATAATCACAGGAAGCTGTTGGATGCAGGTAGCACAGAACTGTTCTGAATAGCATTCTTTTGGGAAGGCCTTTGTCCAACAGCCTACGTCTAGAGACCGATGGATGGATTTTCAACAGAACATATTGACAAATCGTCAACGTTCTCTCGTTTCCCGCAGGCACAATTAAATCATGTATCTAAGCAGATGACATCACTGCAAGAAATACTTAACTTGATGTAAAATCGTACGTCAATCTGATCTCAAAACATTACATCGTGACATATACGCTAATTCGTCATTTGTAAAAATTCTGTGCAGAAAAGTAGGACGTATTTGGGCTGGAAAGAACCTTTTAGAACAAAATACTTATACAAAATCTGTATTCATTTAAATACTATTCATTTAGTAATTATTTAAATACGCTTCCGCTATGATGATTTATTAAAAAATAATTATTATAATTTGCAAATGTAAATTACTTCATTCCCGTATTTCAAATGTAAATTTTACGAAACGAAGAGACATCTATTACATTCTAAATTATGCCAAAGTCTTTAATCATTCAAAATAGTCCTGCAAGATATTGACAGCTTATAATGGACCCTTCTACGGTAGCGATGCAATGCATATAACAAGTTATTGTGCGAGATTTAAAGGGTAAATATAACGAGGGGAGTTTAAAATTGGCAATATTCATGGTTATTGCGAGTTCAATAGGGATTTAAAAATATAAGCTATACATTTACCCTTTTATATAAAATAACAATCTAATTATTTTCATTTGAGAATGCCATTTACCTCGTTTCTTTATTTGTAGTATAATAAAATTAATTAAATTTATATATTTTAATAAATAACTATGGGTCAGCAAGTTGCTGAGCTTTTGTACTCATTTCATTAATTTCATCTCATCATCTCAGCCCATATACTTCCCACTATCGTTGTCCAACCTCCTGGGCTACAGAAGGGCAATTGACATTGATAGGTTTATGTCGAATTTTCCTTCTCTTTCATACATGCAAGGAATTTATATCTTTTTTTACTTCACGATAATATGTTTCTTTATGATTATATAACAATCCATACTAATATTATAAATGCGAAAGTAAGGATGTTTGTTTCTAACGCTTAAACCACCGAACCGATTTCAAAAATTCTTTCACCAATGGAAAGCTATAATATCAGGGAGTAACATAGGCTATATTTTATCCCGGTATTCCCACAGGAACTGGAACTACGCCGCGGGTAAAGCGACTGAAACCGAAGCGAAGCGAGGGAGGGTTGCTAGTAAATTATAATTGCATCTATAATTTCTATAATCAAGAAAATGTAATCAAAATTATAAGAACGTAAGTAAGCAACATACATAGGTAGTTGTTTCATAAATCCTAAAATATTCAAGTAAAACATGCCAAATTTAGGACAAAAATATACCCGAGGGAGTCACACAATAAGCCAATATCAAATTGGCAACATTCATACGTAATTGTATTTCATTACGAATATCGCGTCCCGGGGCATTGTTGTGCGGGGCTTGCAGACCTTATATAACATTTTAGTTTTTCGAGGGAGAGAAAACAACGGAACGAATTTTGAAATTATGGGTTGTCAAATATTGAGCATATGTGTTCGTGCTGAGCCCATTCAGATGTATTGGCTATTTATTTGTTAAGAGCTATTAAGAGTGAATTTTGCAAGCTGTAATCTTATTAAGAGAGGGTTCCAAAATTACTTTTTGCTTTTGTATGGCCAATTACGATTGCCAATTTTTATTTCTGAGCTAAAATATTAAGGATTTTTATCTTTAACTTTTCGTTTGTTTACTAAATAGGCATTTATTGTTACGGCAATTGTACGTTGCAAGTTTTTAGACATCCAAGAAAATATATTTATCTCCATATTTTTATTAATTTATATCAAGATGTATAAACAACATGTTCGTATTTCTATCCATAAAAATACTATCGTTTTTTATTAAATAATTATTTGAGGTTGTACGTATTAATTCTGTGCAGTGACGGAATAAGAATACAATTCATGACCGCCTATCTTGCCCATGTGTGCCATAAAAGACGACTAAGGGATATACTTTTTTTGCAGTTCTCTTGCAAAAAAAAAAACTCGAAATAAAATCTTATTCCATCCTGTCTGGTCAGCGTGGTTTGGAGGAGGATCGAGCCCAGCAGTGGGACGTATAAGCGGGTATTATACGTATTATTTTATATCCATTTAAGTATTGTTAATGTTAAAATTGCTTACATTTTACAAGCTTCCAAATATCGTGGCTACAAGAATCCAAATATGGTACCACTTCACAGTATACTGTGCGATATCAGAAATTCTTATGACTGCAATTCAGATAGGGCGACTTAGAGTAAGTAGGTACCTACCAGTGTAAAGCTCATTGCCAACTGCTATCAAGATTAAGAACACCATACACCAACATACCTGAAACAAAGGTAATTATTCTGAATATTACTGTATTTAAACAAGTGGGTAATAATTTACATATCCGGCCCTACAATGTTCTACAATAACCTACAAGGTCAATGAACGAGTTAACTAAATACATATATGTACATAGATACGTTGATATATAACCAACTGTAATATAACCAACTGTACTGATCAATGTCAATAGGCTATGAATTTATATATACATTGAGCACGGCTTCAGAAAATTGGAAGCGTTTATCAAGTTCCGCGCGGTGACGGAGTAAGAATACTGTATACGTACCCGCGGGTATCGTAAAAGACAACTAAGGGATGTAATATGCCGATAACATCAAGGTAGGAGAAAAAAAACTTGAAATAAAGATACGTTTGACCATCGTGGTATTGTAGGTTAAATTGCCTCTTATAAAGGTCCTCCTTTGAGGTCCAACATTGAGATATATATATATATAAGCTGAGATGATGATAATGATTATCAAGTTTCGTACCCAAATGATGCTAAGCGAATACTATTACTAAACCTCCGTTCTCTGTGGCATTGTCTGTAAATCACCAGATGTAATAATTAAATACTTGATGATATCTGATGTTTACGCGAGCACTACACATTGTAAATAAAACTACTTTTACGGATTATATCGCGTTTGTATTTGATTTATGATTGCCTGACGTTTCGAACACTTTGCAGCATTCATGGTCACGGGCAGACCAAGGTGTCTCACGTCCAACAAGTAATCGTTATTACAGACATTTACAATTATCTACCCGATACAGAAAATAGTTATAAATTTATTAAATTGTTACCCACATTTTAGTACAAATTTATTGCCAGTGTAAGAAGAAAATGAATCTATATGAACACACTATAAACAATATAATTTTTTCATATAGATTCATTTTCTTCTTACACTGGCAATAAATTTGTACTAAAATGTGGGTAACAATTTAATAAATTTATAACTATTTTCTGTATCGGGTAGATAATTGTAAATGTCTGTAATAACGATTACTTGTTGGACGTGGGATACCTTGGTCCGCCCGTGACCATGAATGCTGCAAAGTGTTCGAAACGTCGGGCAATCATAAATCAAATACAAACGCGATATAATCCGTAAAAGTAGTTTTATTTACAATAAATACTTGATCCTATTTTTCTTATTTTTGGAAGTTGAGCCAGCGGATTCAAGTATCCTATTTTCAATTAATTCCATTCGAGACTATCACTCTAGATGGTAGTACATTAAGGTATTTTTTGGCGAGCTAAATATGTTGATGATGCTTCTTCTTAAGTAGATGGAAAATTAACCTACTATACCAATTTGGTCAAGCAAGTTGGTTTAGGGTTTATTTCCAGTTTTACTTCTTTTGCTTTGATGTTATTTGTATAGTCCCTATATTCGACCATAATACCGCATAGTCGTCTTTTATGACACCCCGGGTAAGAAAGTGGGGTGGTAAATTGCATTTTTACTCTGTCACCACACGGAAAAAGCACCATATTTCATCAGAAGAATATAGAAGCGTGCAAAATAGCAGGAATAAGTTAGTACGTACAGAATAAATAAGGTGAATATATCACTTAGGAGGTATAATTCTGTTAATATTTTCTTAAATATGAAGTAAGATATCAGTAATTCAGATAGAAATAATATTTTTTGGGTAAATATGTACGTATATTTATTTGCGTAAATAATATGTAAACGTAGTTATGAATCGGCAGTTATTCTATCTCCAAAAACATTCCAATCTTTTTTACAAGTAAATTGGTTCGCCCGAATTGACATCGTTCTTTCATACTGCCAATTTGATACTTTTCAATATGGCAACTCCGATGTCATTATAAATAGAAAGGTAATAGAAAACTGTGATTTTATATATTGTAAAAATATTTTGTTCATTTTTTGTTTTAAATAGACAATACCATGCACTAAGATAATCCTTGTGCTGCGGGGGACTTTACAAACATAATTAACGGATATAAATTACATCCAGATTTGGAACAACAATTTGTGGAACGCACAAGGTGTTGTGGGATTCGAACCCACGACACTGGCACAGTAGGTCGGTGTCTTAACCACTACACCCCCTGTGCAGTGTGCCATCTGTGAGTATCAAATGTTTTAATTATTTACATATCTAATTACGCAATCCTCCCCGGGCATTGGCTGTACTTCGGTGGTCTCCGAATGGATTGGATCCGGATTGTCACACTTTCAGGATAACTCCTAATCTACCAAAGGCTATATTATTGGTAATACATATATCTTTTGAAATAGAATAGTAGATTCACCATTTTGTCAATGTTCGACCTCAAACTCCGATTTTGAACAAACAGCTCATCACATCCTTTGGGAGTGCATTCTCTGGCGCAACGAGCGGGACCTCATGTTAGACAATATGCATGTTACGTCTGGGGTAATATACTATTCGGATCTTGTAGCAACTCGAGAAAATTTCCGTGCGTTTAGGCGCTTTTGCCATACCTACTATTGTAACCAAACCTAAAACTCACAAATAGGTCCATTAAGCTCTGTCCAATCCGTGGTGCTGTACCACTGCGTTTCACGTAGTTGTACAAATTCTTATTTACTGGCTTATTAGCCAACTTTGCTTCATGTCTCCTGCTTTGCACAGAAGGGAAGTGGAATCTTTCCAACTCCTCCTGTTTTTCTTTTTTAATTAAATTTGTTGCGGGTCCCAAGACAATTAAAAGCGATTCCCGGGACTTCCTGAGGATCAAACCTCAGTGTCTTATACGGAGACCATTGTGGATCCTGGTTTACAGGAGTTACAGTGGTGGGAATGTGTGGTGGGATTAGTCCCAAAATATCTTTTGAAATATTTATAAATGTATTATAAGGACAAAATCGATACTATATTACTAAATATTCTTATGCCATTGTCATGTGACAATGGCATAAGAATATTAATACATATGTATGTACTTGTAAGAAAAAGAAAGAATAAACAGCAGCCACGTTGAAAATATCTCTTAGTTTTTTATTTATACATGTATGAATATTTGTGTGTTTGTTCTAGGGGTGGATGGGAAACAGATTCTAATGAAACGAAGATGAAAATAGAAGTCCGCTCCAGTTTAGTTACGTAGTGATTTCTAATATTTACACAAGCAATATACATATAAAAAAAAACGATTTGTTACGCAAATTAAAATGTAATTTAAACGCATTAATATTAATGCGTTTCTCATCTTGATGTTTGCGTTAATTCAGCTTTATTTGATCATTTCACATGATCGTTCTCAGTGTAGTCGCGTTGCGATCCAGTGGTAAATTTCGATCCAGAGTACATCAGAATTAATTGTTTTCCTATTAAAGATATTGTAATTCAAAGTCACTAAAACATTAAATTACAAACTTTTTCTGATGATGAATGAATATGGCATTAAATTTGGTTCTATAATTAATACAATAAAAAAATTAAAAGAATAGTTAAAACATCTATAAAAACGATGCATGTTTCAGACGTTAAATAACTTAGTCCACTCGTGACCATAGTTACAGTAAAATATCGGAAACGTCGAAATAAAAAACCAATTAAATTCTTAAAAAACTATTTGAAATAAAACTATTATTACAGATTTTAAACACGAGTTTATATTTAATTTTTAATTTCTTGATGATTCAGAAGGACTCAGGACTATTTTCATATTGTTTGGAAAAGTTAATTATGAAACATATATTCCATAAAACCATTTTCAGATCCCATTTGTTGTAGGTACATACGATCGAATCCAAGACAATTAAGACAAAACTTTATCGAAAATACCACGACCTTTGTACAATTAATTACTTAATATCCACTCTAAGCTGATACGAATAGCGAGTAGGTGTAACAGAAAATCATAAACAAGCTTACAGGTTCACAAACGGAATATTATATCAATAATAAGTACAAACTCCTACGCTCGGCAGTATTACGTATGGCTAATCAACTTACAATATTCTAACATAACACACACATATATAGTCTGCAACTAGTTGGCAATCAGTTTTAGATGCTTTAGTTTATTGAATAAGTAAGTTGGTTATGAATTGTTAATGAACTATAATGTGACAAGCGTGTTCAATGCCTGAAGCGTCTTTTGTTAAGTTAGAGACAACGTACATGGAATTAACATTAATGTAAATTTCTATGTAATACATAGTCCCTTTCTATCTGTGGTGACGAATTAGGAATACAGTTTGTCACCTTACTGTGTGAGACGATAAAGTTGATCGAGATTTCATTAGGAGAATAGTCAGCAGCAGTCTTTTAGGAAAGTTATAAGATCAAGTGTAACAGACAACTCGATAGGCAAGGTCACTATTATGGAATAAACCTCCCTTATCAAGGCATGCTAGAAATCGTGAGGACGTTAGCAGATAACATCACAGCAGGAGAAGTAAGGCTCAAGTCCTCTAGTAATCAATATGGTCAGCGTAATATAGTAGATTATTTACTTGTCTATTGTGGAGAAAGCTCAAGTCCAGTAGGACTTATATGAGCTGATCAATGAATAACATTCTACTGTTTTACTGCTTAACGTGGGCCTTCATTAGAAAAAAGAGAAAAGTACCATAATCGCCATGTTTTGTAGGCTGATTGGCGATGGAAATGAGCACGTTTTCTAGAAGAGATGATGATGATCGTAGCCGCTACTCCATAGTATAGCAACTATATAAGCACAAGAGTTTCAGTCTCAACTGTGCGTCGGGTTATAGCATCAAACTTATATGTATGCGAAATTTACATTGCATTGTATGCAAAGTCGTATAATATTATTATGTATTTCAATATGATATATAATAATATATATACTTTTTGTGTATAAAAGGAACTAAAATACCGACGCGTCCATTCACACCAACATTACATAAAAGGTTTATATTCAAATAGTCTGCGTAGGAAACGAAACAGTAATATATTTTTATGTTATTTTTACATTACATTTGTTATCTTGGACCGCGAGCATAAATTTCACATAAAATAGAATAATATAAAGCTGTAAATACAAATATAGTAGGGTTAAAAAAACTTTTACATAATCACTGGTTGAAGAAAATCATTGAAATTGTCACACGTATGGTGTTCTTAGATTACTGTAGGCAGTCATCCTTTCTTTTCCCGCTGGAGTCAAAAAAAGAATCTTCTCATAAGAAGGAAAGTTTGTTTTTCAGGACATTTCAATTTTATGATAAGAAGGAAAGCTCGTTTTAAGACATTTCAATGTTATGTGGTAGGACTACACTGACGACAGTAGTCTTTCTACAGCCGTGGGCCGGTCCGTCCAGAATAGTACGGCACTCTCGCAGAAAACCTCATCGCACACATTTACATTAGCTTCACATTCTTCATGATATGCAACGGTTCATGTGCAGCAGCATCACTTGCCTTCAGGTCTACTGTTTATTTGTTTGTCATCAACAGCAATAAAAAAATGGCAAGCATGTTAATGTGTTATAGCGAAATAATATGCCTTTCTTCAATGATAGGACATTGAAACGCTATGTACGTGAGAGGCTTCCTGGTATGTAAATTGAGAAGATAGAGGTGATGATTTAAGTGGAAACAAAACTAAGTTAGGCGGACTAGTACTTATTTTATTAACTTATTAAAATTTTAGGGAAACATTATGGCATAGGTCATTTAAATATGCCCGGATGATGCTTAAAATTCATGGGCCATGGCCAAAGACCATCTCATGTAAAATCCCAATATGCCAAAGATTCTATTAAAAGACAAAAACAGATCGTATGGCGGGTTCTGTGTCGACTTACTATCCACCCGCACGGCTGAAAACTCAAAGAATTTAATAACCAGCTAGCGACATCTAAGAAAATCATGTTCTCAATAACAAGAAGATGAATATATTTACTCAACAAAGATTGTTGGCATACTTATAAAAGAAGAAAGAAGTGTCAAAAAAATCAGACTAAATTCACAAAATTTATAGCTTTACTTACATAACCAACACAAAAGTGTTAACACATTAAGTAAAAAGACAAAAAAATTTAAAGTGCTTGGAATAGAGCCAGTTCAGGGCATAATATGGGCTCACAAGGCCGTGACTGTTCTAGCAAAAAAGCAATGCCCAAACTCAATATATGTTACTGCTTCGCTTTGCGGTTTAGTGATAAAAAAATAGTATTTTAATATAGGTTACAAGCAAAATCATTTCTAAAGTTTAGTGAAATTCGTTAATCCGTTACAGGTTGAAAGGGGAGACATGTACAACTTTTGTATTTTTCGTGAAAATTTAATAAACATATTGTGTATATGTTACACAATATGTTTATTAAACATTAAACACACTACACAACCTTTGCACCTTTAGGTGAAAATGTAACAAATATATAGTAGACAGACACAAAACCTTTTCATTTTTAAGGGAAAACGTAAAAAATATATTTAATACATTTTTACACACACATACACCCACATACACACATTTTACACTTTTAATGTATATAGTAAGTTTTACAATAGAACATATTACAAAGTTATAGAAGCCTTATAGGCCTCTCATACATTTACGGTTGACTTAAGTATTTCAATGAGAAAGTTTTAAAATTACTTTTATATCAAAGGGCAACGTAAATATTTTCTTCCTCGTTAGTCTTTTTACTATTTAAACTACCGTAAACACGCACAGGCGTCACTTTTAAATTTATTTTTTAAACACAGGCATTAAATAATCACGAAATATTAATATTTTTGTTGCCCAATACTTGTTGCCCGGCCGCCGATTACATATTTAAAAATTACAAACAACGTGATCTGTTATACCACAAAAATCTATAATACCACAGCTTAATATTATGTTTCAGAAATAAAAATCGGTCAGTTCCAGTAACGGTACCAATTAGTGAGTTATGTTCTCAAACTCGTTTACAAAACAATTTAGCTCTCCGCACGTGATGGCGAATGTAAAAGCGTATTGGATGCGCCGAAAACACGCGAACACATTCACATGTGTTCATTGAAAACGTGTGTATTTTTACTATAAAGCATTAGTTTAAATGAGGTCATACACAGATTGTGAAATAATACTCGGTTAAATTGGAGAGAGCATATGTCTTCATAAATATTTTAATCATCATCTTTCAGCCTATCGCAGTTCACTGCTGGACGTAGACCTCTCTCAGTTTTCGCCATAAAGTGCGGTCCTGAGCCGCCTGCATTCAACAACCCCCAGCTACTTTCACGAGATACGTCGTCTGATACGTGGTGGCTACTCCAGAACTTTTCTTTCCCAGTATTTTAATAATATTAGGTATTAATCTGGAAGAATAATTTGTAAGAAACTTCTCTCTCTTGATTATCTTAACATCTCACTGTCAGGTACGAAGCTTCTCCTTCATAGAGAAATGAGTATATTATATCAGGCTGGATATAGGAGTTGGCTTATGGTAGCAGTAAAATATTAATAATTTGTAATATCGATACGGTAACTACGTCCAACTACGATCAAGTATCGGGCACAAATCCAACCTTTGACAAAGATTTTCTAACTGACAATGCAAAAACTTTTATAGCATAGGAATTGAACACTATTCTTATGAAATTTGAGCAACGAGTCATGTTTATGGGTGCATGTAGCGTCAGAAAATTGGAATCTTCGAACTCCTTTATTCATTGTAACTCCTATATAAATAAATAAATAATTATGATTATTAAACTAATATTAACAATTTTATGTTGCTACTATTAATAACTACTTATATTGTAATAACAATAATGTATAGTTATTTCAAAAGCCTTTTGATAATTGACTTTTAATCCGATATGCGTTTACGGCTGTGCTCAATATTTTTTGTAGTGCTATTCAACTATTAACATTACATTTTCACTTGTTCAAATTAATTTAAGTTAAGCATTTTATTTGTCGTCATCATATCCATACATGTTCCACTACTGGGCTTCAGCAGCCAGAATAATAACAAATTAAATGACCTACTATATATACCACGCTAATTAGTAGACGTGTTGGTATAGGGTTTTATTTTGAGTTTTTCTTCTTTTCGATAAATGTTATCAGCATATTATTATGCCTCGGTTGTCTTTTAAGCCACCAACGGGCAAGAAAAAAGGCGGTGAATTGTATTCTCACTCCGTCACCACATGGAAAACATTAATGATTGAATTAATAAAACTGTAGTCCTTTCTGAATGAAAAAACCGTGATCAAAGAAGAGTGATTATAAAAATAATGCAATTTAAGCGAAACTCAAAAATATAATAACCTAATAGCACAATTATTATTTTTTCCGAGTGGTAAATTCACCACCTCCTTGCTTACCCGTGGGTGTTGTACAAGACGACTAAGGGATTGTAATACGTAGATAACCTCTATGCAAGAGATCGCTAGGGAGATCCTCGGCAGCATCAGGAATTGGGACGCGGTCGCAGCCTTCTGCGAGGCAGTTATCTCGCAGAAGGAGGCGGCGGGTCGCGAGCGCGAGGAGCACAGCCTCGATGATGCGACCCGCCGTCGACGACTGGGGTGGCGCAGGCGGGAGTACCTGCGTGCAATGGCGCCCTAGCCGAGGTCGCGGGTGACGTGACCGGGGATTAGTCCGTCACCCGCCGAGAGGCCGACCGCGTGAGGAAAAACCGACGTCCTCCCCGAGGAGGGGACGTCGGTCGATGGGAGGGTACCCCAAGTAGGGGATATTTCGTCGGGCCGACCACTGATGACAAGTAACCCTGCTCCAGTGGTCGGCCCAACGACGAAGGCGACGTGGTGTTCGGGTGGGTTGCGGGAGTTGCGTGCTTAAGCCCCTCTGTCGCCCCGGACGGAGTGGTGCGGAGGCGCGCCGACCACAGCCCACCCCAAAAAAAAAAAAAAAAGATGGCAAACTAGAAATAAAATCCTATGCCGACACGTCTGACTAGCGTGATAGGTCAATATCCCTCCCATCGTGGAGGAGGCTCGAGCCCAGCAGTGGGAAGTATATGAGCTGTGACGATGACAACAATATTTTGTGTTACTTCCTTAATTTTCCGCACATTTCAGCGATATACCAGCCAATTGATTCCAATATCAATACAAAGTCTAGAATTATTTCGATACAGGAGTTCATTAACACAACCAAAGATAAGAATCCGATCGCGCAGAACTCTGAAATTGAAAAAACGCTGCAAACGGAATTACATTTTCGATAGGGTTATCAAAGTTGTATCCTGGCATTATAATATTTAAACCGAACTCACTGATCTATCATCGGCCGCGAGAATAAGCAACCCTGACACGGTTAATGACAGTTAAATAACCGTTTCATAGTATTGGATTTTAAATTGGGTTTCGACTTCCTTGTAATCTCTGGTGGACACGATTAACAGCCATTACAAAACGAGAATGACATATGCAAGTGAAATAATAATGACTAAATTTCGAATTTCTGTACTCAGCTTTGCACGCACTTTTTTCTGTATACGCTGAGGGTGTTCGACTTTTGTACAGGAGAAAAACTTGTGCTATCCAAAAATAATGAGTATAAATCCGAGAGTAAATTTTCTATATTAAACAGACTATCAGGATACAAGAAAATATTCTATACGACAGTATATAAATTTATACTACGATACGGCGTGGTAAAATACACAATATTCAAAAACAATTTGAGTAATAATTACACGAAATAAATATGTCATCCAATAAATTACTGCCACTAGAGAGGCAACAAGATCATCTAGCTCGACTGTAGTCACACGAGTGAGCTCCGTTTTTTCTTTTCTCGTCTTTTTAGCTATTAGCCTATACTATTCCACATTGGTCAGACGTGTTGGATTAGGGTTTTATATCGAGTTTTCCTTCTTTTGCATGTTGCCTGCATATTTCTCTTAGTCGTCTTTACGACATCCACAGGCAAGTGAGGGGGTGGTTAATTGTATCCTTACTCCATAACACGGATGTTGCATAATGCTATATCCTAATTCAAAAAAATATTTCAAAACGTTAGCAACCCTAAGTTCAAAAGTCGATGTTCCGAACAATTTGTAGGTTTTGTTTTTGTTCTGCACTGATTAGCGAGTATCCGTTGTTTAACGGTAACACTGAGACAATAAAACGGCTCCTGTAACGCAACTTAACACCGTTCAAAGGGTTTTGTGCTATAAAATCGTGTTGGCTATGAAATATTATGCGAGATACCGCAGTTGCCCGTTTAACTTTAAAGTTGTGTTTGTCTATAGGAGCATTTGCATCTTTCATTTTTCCTTTATTTTATTACTTACTCTTAAGCTTTCTTTTCTATGAATTTGCCCACCATCCCTTCATTAGTCTATCGACGATCAATGTAGGATATGATTCTCTTCAAGGGCATCTATAATCATGAGGTTTGGCAGGTGGATTGGCTAGCACAGTCGTTGTTCTGAATTGCCCAGGTGAGTGCTGCGGCCCATTAACTAAGTCGTCCCTCAAACAATTTTTCGACTTCCCAGAAAAGTAAAGAATGATGACACCTTATATTACCTGGTTAACATGTGGATAAAACAAAAAAAAATACATAATTAATATTAGGTGCTCCGTTATAGCGATAGAATAAGATTGCAACCATAAATATCGGCCGAGGGATCATCAGGAGAGTGGGCAGTAGTTTTCAAAGCGACAGACCCTCCTGCCAAGCATGGCGATTATGGTACTATTTTCTTGTTTATAGGGTAGGCCTACGTCCAGTGGAAGAAGGCGAGAGATGATGATGAACATTAGAGACGCTTTCCTACGATAAAATATAGAAATATAAAAACGAAACATGATATTTAGTTCAATAAATGTACGTCATTAAACGACCTTTACTATAACGACATTGACCTTTTTAAAAGTTCAAGTTTATGACGAGAACTTCACATATGTGACATATGGTAGTAACATGAAAGTTGAACCGTAAATATCACACACGTGCTAAAGAACTTACGTTTTATTTTTATAATCAGTTGATAGTATAGTAGAGGGAATAAATGAAATAGGACAATTCAAAAAGTTGATAAGTTTCCGTCACGTCTATTCCTAGCTTTAATGTTGTTTTTACAGCAACATACTTTTACTATCGAATGTTCTTTATAGTTGGTGGGCAATAATCACTTAGACGTATAGATATGGAATATAGTTGGAGTTTTTCCTTTTCTCCACTTCCAAGAAAATGTTTTAACAATAATCTGCTAGTTATTTTACAGAAAACCTGCAAGAAGAGTTGGTGATATTTTGTATTTCCAGTTTACCATATAGATTAGTACTTTATGCTTCTAATCATATCATTTTCTTCTCAGCTCTTATATAGTCCGCTGTTGGACTAGGTATTCTGCACAATACTTGGGTAATTAAGAGACATTGGTCACACGGGTTACTATAAGGGGTTTTACATATTCCCTCGTTTGCGTCGATGTTATCTACGTATCACATTGCTTAATCGTCTTTTACGACACCTACGCGTGAAAAAAAAAAAAACGTGGTGAATTTTATTATTCTGCCATCACACCGAAAAATATGTTATTCTATTGTTTTTATTATATTATTTGTTTAACTAGTGACTATTTGTTTATACAATTAATCACAGAAAAATAGGTCACAAACCATTTTTTTACATTAATTAAAACGATAAGTATTTATTTTATTTAAAACAAACCAATTTATAAATATATCTACTATTTAACTAACCTAAATACTGCCCCCACCGGCAAGACCCGTCGAAGAGATAAAGCCGATTCAGAATTCATTGAAAACGTAAAAACTACCTGACCGAACCTTTTTAAAAAAATATAGAGATTCGCACCGTCTAGTTTCCTCAAAAGACAAGATGCCCAACCTTTATTGCGTTGCAATTTTGAAAATGGAACTGCGAGGTTTCCCCGGGGAATGCCCGAGGTCTACTCGTCCACTCCCTACTGATTGTTAGCACAAGGTTATGACACTGTTAACCCGATTTGTGAAGGTTAGTTTGTACAATATCCTTAGGAGATAACAGCCTTAGACTGTCTTGGAAACATTTTAATAATGGTTGTGTTACATATGTTCGCCGAGTTTTTATACTGCAATAGAAGATAATTTAAAATAATTATGTACGATATAATTGTTTTTTCTTTACATAAATCTGACTTAGTTTAAATAGACATAGTTTAGTAAAATAAATCTCTTTCATACGTCTAAATTAATACATTTTATTATTTAATAATAGAACTATAACAGTTTCCGAGTCCGCATTCATAATAGTCCTAAATTCATACATATTTCATTAGTGGGCGTGAACCATTTAAAATTTCCTCTATTTTTAGTCTAATCTAGAGATACAAAATAGGGTCTTTGACGGGTTATAGAAAAATATTTCAAATTATATATTATTACAGCATTAGCACATAACACATAGAATTATTCAATTTCCATCGAATCGTCATCAAATGATACTGGATGAATAAAAAGCCGCCGAAACGCTAAAATATTACACACGACTTCAACCAGTAAGCAAACTTTTAGCTCATTGTATACTTGTAATGACATTTAAATATAACTAAAAAAAGCAGTTAACGCCACTCCAGATGCAGCCAATTTAATGCGTATTCAATATTTTTTTTATACTTTTTTAAAATAATCATACGTATATTTAAGCAATGCGTTGCCTTCATTGCTTTTAAAAATTCTTCTACTATGCAAACAAGAGTTTGATCTATATATATTTTATTGAAGTCCTTAACAATAGCAGATAGTCGAGAAATTTATAATTCCACATTATTATCTCCGAAGATGTAACCAGAGTTGATACTCCTTGTAATTTTTAACACCATATAATAGGACAAAGAACAGAAGGATAATCAAAAATAACTGATCAAACTACGAAAAATAAAACAGTACATGCGACAACTTCTTTTTCGTTAATCTAAAGTTCGAACCCAGGATTTTCGGCAATGACATATTTATACAATGGTACTAATAAGAGAGTCTGAAAATAATAATAAAATTTTGGGAAATTGCTACTTAAACCAAATAACATACTAAGCGTAGAATGAGGTCACGGTAGCCATGTCACGCCATACCAATAAATATAGCGGTATCGGTTTCCCATCAAGTCGGAGAATCTCATCAGATGGGAAAGTTTAAAATGTAAGTTACACTTTAACTTCTAACAAAGTTGAATTTGATTTAAGTCTTTAATCTGAAGTGAAACTCTCGAGGAAATTTCTATGAATATCTTAAAAGGAGTAACAAGAATCGTGAATTTCTTTATAATTCGAAAGGGTTACTCGAGCGCTTAACACTCGCAAAGCGAGCCACTGATTTTAACATAAGCATACATGGTTTTGTGATACATTCAAAAGATTGAGAGCGATCGCACAGAGCGAGTGGAGGTTGTGGGGTCTCGTTCCGGTGTAATTAGAGCTCTTCAACAAAACTAGGAGTATACTAATCACACACAGATTTGGATCGACATATTTTAAGGATCCGCCTCGCATAAATTCTTTACCCGTCACTACACAGGATTGGCACACTTATCTTACATAAATGCCCTCTTCTACACTATTAGTCAATTTAGTCTTTCAGCTCTCGAATTCCGTAAGTTAAACCATTTTCCAACCATTTATTTCTAATCTAATTTATTGCAAATTCCATGTAAAAAGATTATCCAAACCTTTCTTGATATTCCATCGGTGTTATCCGTGGAAACTATTATTGATTCTGGCTTCTAGGACTAAGAATGGTGCGAATTTGGAATAGATTAATAGTAGAAAATATTAATCTTATTATAAAGTTATTCAATGAATGTTAACACTCTAACGTGTTCGTTCGGTTTCTTTATCACAAAACATTTTAGTTATCAGTACTAAGACTATTAAATTTGACGTTTTATTAGCTTTATTTATATGAATGACTGAAATAATGAAAGCACATAACGAGACTGTTATAGTATTATAAAAATGTAGTAAAATACGGTGGGATTATAGAAACAGTTTTAATGAGCGACATTTCTTTTCCATAAGGTTGAAGACAGACGTGAATTAAAATTAACGACAATTTTCCCTTTATATTTTATTATACTTTTCACTTGCGATAAACAATATATTTTTAAAATAGTTTGCTTCGGAAATTTTTGCCTGAAGTGCTTCGTGTCGATGTCCAGTGAGATAGTATTTTATTTAAAGCTTCACTTACATCTGAATCGTAAACCTAGGTAGTAAAATTGTATACTTTGTGTTGGTATTATTTGGTTGATGGATGCTCGGCAGGTTGTGGTCATAACTTGCCACAATAGAAACTAGATTTTATAGATCAATGGACTATTTTAAGTACCGTGTGGTAAATCAAATGTAACTGTCACCACTCCTGTCATTGCCCGTAGATGTTGTGTAAGGTGATTCTAGACGACTTGTTGCAGTTCACGGCTATTTTGAAAAGAACAGCAGTTTTAGCAAACCCAAACGTAATAAAACGTATACCATGATAAGAACCGTGTCGGTACTCTCCAATTTCCATTCCACCTGACGCTGCCGACTATCGCCAGGGCGATTGTCGGCAGCATCAGGAACTGGGACGCGGTCGCAGCCTTCTGCGAGGCAGTAGTCTCGCGGAAGGAGGCGGCGGATCACCTGCGCGAGGAGCGCAGCCTCGATGAGGCGATCCGCCGCCGGCGACTGGGGCGGCGTATGCGCAAATACTGCGCCTCATGCCGCCTTAGCCGAGGCCGCGGGTAACGTGATCGGGGAATCAGTCCGTCACCCGCCGAGAGGCCGACCGCATGAGGAAAGACCGACGTCCTCGCCGAGGGGTGGACGTCGGTCGATGAGAGGGTACCCCACATAGGGGGTATTCCGTCGGGCCGACCACTGATGACAAGTAACCCTGCTCCGCTGGTCGGCCCAACGACGAAGGCGACGTGCATCGTGGGTGGGTGTGTGGGTGTGCGTGCTTACGCCCCTCTGTCACCCCGGACGGAGTGGTGCGAGGAGCGCGGCGATCGCAACCCACCCCCCAAAAAAAAAGAAACTCTCCAATTTCCATTGATTGACATCAAAATTATGATGTTGCGTAATCTTGAAAATTATACTTAATTTTTTTTATTTATTTTAAATTGCTCGGCTTCGTTGGATGCAGGCTGCACAGACCGCACTTTGTGACGAAATATGAGAAAAGCCTAATCTAATCTAGCAGTGGACGGCGATAGGCTGAATGATGATGGTAATGATGAAATTATTCAATATGTCGTGCCCACTTTAGGGAACAAATGAAATCTGTGTTGAGGAGCACTAAACGGTACTCTTGATTTTAAATGCAAGCATAATTATCAGGGATTCGAAACGTCAAAATTACGATCCAATTACGATCGATTGGAATTAGAGGTTAGGCGTCTAGCTTTTGAAAGGGTAATAAGCGAGAGAACAACGATCTAGAAGCATAAGTATACATGTCAGCCGATGTAACATTATCAGGTGAGATTTCTAGTTGAATTAGAATACTATGTTACCTGGATTAGAATACTATGCTACTATATTAACAGGTTTTTATCAAGTAAATGTAATATATGATGCCATGATCTCAGCCCATACACGTCCCATCATTGGGATCGAGCCTCTTGCACTATGGGAGGGAAAATTGACCTACTATACCACGCGAGTACAACGTGTTGGTATACGAAAATTTAAAAAATATATATATAAAATTTAGCCTTTTAATATTGAAATTTATCAGCATAAATTTAATAAAAATCTAGAATAGGGAAAAGGGGGATGATCATATGATCATGACCATTGACATCACTTTTAACTTTTGTTGTTCCAAACAATTTAACCTCCTTAGAAACTCGTCACACCTGCAAAGATTTTATTTTCTTAAATAAAATTATTAAACTAATGCTGATTCTTCGTACGTGTTAAATAAAAAGGGATTATAATATAAAAGGCATCGCCATACTTTTTTTTACATTCCTTATTCAATAATTTCATATGGATCAAATTGATTTATAAGACGACCTTGTACTATTAGATAATCAAAAACATCAAAATTAATATTTTTAATGAAATTTTAGGTACTTTTAGATCTCAAGTTGCCAAATTGTAGCATAACTTGTTCTTTTTTTATTTACTATATAGATCTTTTTCATCTCAAAAAAAAAATTGTTATTGGTATTTATTAAAAACTTTATTGGTGACGTTGATAATACTATTTTTATTGTAAGTTTGATCATAATACTACATATTTCTTTGAACACAATAAATAAAAGAACGTAATATCAGTTGGTATGTAAGAATGCTCAATCTTGCTTCACTGCGTAGGTGCGCTGTCCATATTACCTTTGACCCTTTACGACTGTCATCCTCGTGTTCCTCCTCAAAGTAAATCGAATACCTACTATGTGCATATAACATGAAACCTTTGATTTCCTTTTATATGTATATAACTACTAGATATATCATATCCTACCTTTGTATATAATATACTGAAATTTTATTTATTCATGTGCATTTATGTAATGGCATTATCGAATAGGTTTTATGCTGGATATTTTCATGTCTATGTTTTTACGTGCTGGTGAAAAGTCAGGCTAATAGTATCTTCAATTAATGAGCGAAAGGTACATAAATATTTAGAGTAGAAATTTGTGGCGTTTAAATATCGTTTTCTTGAGCAATTGTTGTGAAAATTAATAAGGATAAGGATCTCAAGAATATAACATTATATATACATAATTCTACTGAACGTGTGTATGTGACTGATCTCTTTCCAAACGGCTGGACCAATTTCAATGAAATGTTTTATATGTGTTTTATATAGGTGGATTCAAGAGTGGTTTTAATTAACAATTGGACCGGAGTTGGCACTGCGATCGGTATGTCTCCCAATTTGATTTGCTGTACAATTGACAACAATTTTAAGCGGTATTTGTATTGCATAGTTAGAAATAATAGAAAATCATATTTTTTTGCATTTTTATTCTCCCTGGAATAAGCAAAGAAAAATTATGACTCACCCGTACATACGTTCTAATCGCCAAATTCATCACCATCATCTCTGCTCATAAACATCCCAATGCTGGGCTCGAGACTTCTCCATAACAGGAGGGACCCACCATACATAACCTTATGCTGGTTTAACAAGTTGGTATTAGGTTTTATTTTGATTTTGCCACATCTTGCATATAGATGTTTATCTATAGTCTATAAAATTATTTTCAATTTTGACTTGTAGTCAAACCATTCCAAATTACGCCTAGTTTTGTTAACAAGAAAGTAATAAGTCTACATTTAGATCCACTCCGTCTATCATCTTATGTTTGAATGATGGAGATGGATCATACACACATCTATTATTCGGTCCACTTATAGATATTGTAAGCGATAGATCAATTTAACTAGTAAAGGTAAATTCTATTTACAATAGTGATACTATTTATGAATAATATTTTGAGACATGTGATGAGGAGGGATGAAAGACATGTGACGAGGAGGGTTGTCAATATGTTTGTGGATGGAGATAAGAAGCGTGGAAGACCCAAAGAGAGATGGATGGACTGTGTGAATGAAGATATGCGAATGAAAGTAGTGAGTGCAGATATGACGGATGACAGGTGCCTATGGAAGGTAAAATCATGTTGTGTCGACCCCACTTAGCGTGGGATGAGGGCAAGCAAATGATCATTTTGCTTGAAAACTCCACACCCACAGTCGGGCTTACATATTCTTCGATAACATTTGCATGATATCTTTAAGGATAGAGTTAAAACGACAATCGCTCTGTAGAAAAAAAATGTTTTTTAATCTGGCCAGATTAAACCAACAAATAAAAACAGTGCATTTAAATGTGTTTAGAAAACTGTCACAAGATTTCTTTATCACAATGAATACTCCTTGTTTGTCTATCAATGAGTCGTTAGGAATGATTGTATTTAGAGAATTTTGACGCGAATGTCAAATTGTAAGGTAGCGCTTTTAAATTTCATTCATTATTTTAGTATTTTACAGATATATTGAATAATTTTGCTGATATTTTATGTGATATAATGTAAATAAAATACTGAAATGTATAGTCCATAAAATATAGCTTGATCTCTGTGACAGATGTCAACGAAACCAACGAAGTAAGTTTGAACGAGCGACATATTTACAATTTCATTTTGTATCAAATATATTTAAATTATTTTCGTGCCAGTTTTATTACAACTGGATTGCAATATATTATAAATATAAAAATATTAATATCCATGCCTAAAATGTACCTTGTAAGTACTGAAATATCTAGTAACATATTACACATAAATGACGCTTACGTACGTATAAGGTCATACTGGACTGAAAATAAAAAAGAGATGGGACAGTCGATATACGTAAATCGATAACTGATCTTTATTAAGTTATTTATAAATGAAATAAACCCAATACATTACCTATATAAAACTTTCAGCATATTTTTTACAATTAAAACAAACAGTTACATTATAAAATACATAAATTGAATGAATTAAACATTAAAAAACTATTTTTTGTCTCAGAGTAAATGTTGTCATTTGCGTATGCGTACATAATATTGTATTATGTACGCATTATTGTCAATAAACTAAACATATTTATTTATAAAACAGTCGTAATTGATCGATTGATCTAACGACTGTCCCTATTTTGGCAAAAAATGATAAATGTTCTAGCAGGAACGCTCCAGTGATGACGATAATAGTAACCTAGACCTTGATTGTCTTGACCTTTTGAATAATTAAAACAGTCAAAAACAGTTTTGTTTGAAAGTTCAAAAAGATTTTCATTGATTGTATTTTAATTGTAATAAAAAATCACAATTATAAAAACAAAGAGTTTTATCGATAAAAAACTACGGACTTTATCGTAAGCGTGACAGCACTAGGGACAACTGTCACAGAGATCATCCTATATTTTATGGACTATAGTGAATATAATAAAATCGTGAATGCGTGCATTTTCATATTCTACCAAAATTCTCCGAGGAACCATGATTTGGTCGTCAGCACTTAATCTATGGTAACGTCTAGGACTAAAATACGGAGACTGAAAACGTGAAGAATAAATATTATAACTCGACACTGGCACCAATAGGTCATAATTTTAATTTATTGCCATTACATAAGAAGAAGAAGAATGATTGTATTTGTCAGAACGTTGGCACCAGGAGGCATCCAAAAGTGTAAACCGAATATTTTTACGGAATGTCAAAATGTCATGCAGCGCTTTTAAATTTTATTTATTACTTTGGTGTTTTACAGTGTTATATTGAATAATTTTGCTGGTATTTTATGTATTATAAGGCAGAGAAAATTTCTGAAGCGTAGTGAATATGATCTAATTGTGAATTACGTGCATTTTCATGTTCTGCAAAATTTCCAATTCTGCAAAATTGCAGATTTGGCTATCAGCTCCAGATCAATGGCAACGACTATTGTAATTTATTGCCAATAAAAAAGAAGAAGAAGTGTAAATTGCCAACTGAATAGGGATTTCGGTGGATCGCTTAATACACGGCAAGAGTACGCAGTGACTATGAGGCCTTTCTATCGCGTTATATGACTTGGCCGGTTAAAATAGCAGTATGGTCTGCAAGGTGTTAAAGTGATCTTGTAACATAAATCTTTTAACACGCATTTAAAACGTATTCATAAAGTTTATGAACGTTAGGAATAATGTTAAAACTCCTTCGTGTGAACAAAATCTCTACTTGTATATAACAAATTGAAGATTAATCCATGAAACACACGTGGGAACCACAAAAAGATTGTACAGTATAATTATACGACGCCAGGTTGAAGAACTAATGACTGTTGATGACAGATAGATCATTTTGAAATAGATTCTTCACAAAATGAGAATTTAATAACATAGTTTGTATTATTACATATCCCACTTTTTACGACATAAATATAGCAAGTAAGAAACTAGTCGCTCAGTTCGTGTCTATCTTTGAACATACCTAATAGCGGTTTGTTTTTCTTTTATATATCTTAAAACGTTTTTATTCATTCATCAATTTCAGCTGACAAACGTCCCGCTGTTGGAATCGAACCTCCTCAACAATGGCATGCAAATAAACCTACTATACCACATTGGTCAGACGGATTGGTATAGGACTTTTCCATCATTTTTATAGATTGTACCTGCTTGTTGTATGCTGTAGTAGGGATGTGACTTGGAGGGAAAATAATCGATTTCTGTTATTTAAAATAAATCGATTATTAAATAAATAATCGATTATAAAATAATCTATTTTTCTCCCAACAGGATTCTGATGACCTTTTTTTTTAGGAAATGTGAGCTTTATTTTCTAATATAGTATGAAACGATCGTGATGACCTTTTTTTTAGGAAATCTGGCAGTGAATAATCGATTAATTTCGATCGAATTTCGAACAATAAAAACTCGATTGTTATTATTTTGATAATCGATTGTAAAAATTGATTATTAATCGATTATTATAAAATCGATTATTTTTTCACATCCCTATGCTGTAGTCGTCTACTAGGACATCCACGAGCAAGAAAAGGTGTGGTGAATTATATATTCTTAATTTATTATAATGCGGACAAAATAGGTAGGTATATAGAATAAACTAAAGCGTTTTATAAGTGAAAAATTTCTATTCCTCACAGCTCATACATGTTCCATTGTTGGCTCGAGCCTACTCCCCAATAGCAAGGAAATTGACCTACTATATCATGCTTGTCAAGTATGTTGGTATAGGGTTTAATTTCGAGTTTTCCTTCTCTTGCACAGATCTTATATACATATTATATCCCGGAATCATCTTTTACGACGTCCACGGGCGAGATAGGGAGTGGCGAATTGTATTCTTACTCTCTTATCACACGGAAAAGGAAAAAATTGATGAATAAAAATAATAAACTAATTTTTTGGAGATATGTCCGCAAAGTTTCAATGTACCCACACGAAACTGAAAGTATGTATTAGTGTTTTTTTCTATGGAGCCATGGCAACTCACTTGAACCGCACTAAAGGGTCGAGGGTAGTCATTACCAAGACCTTCGTGTAAAATCTCTACACAACGAGTTTTTCTCAACAATTTATCCACTGTCCTGTTACAAGGACACCCAAATCCTTTTTAGAACCTTACAAATCCACGCTTCCGTACGGCTTTGTTAAAACACGAAAGCTTTGCCGAAACAAATGAGATCAATGTAGTTTTGCTATGTAAATAGAAGACATATTAAAACATTATATATTTTACTAGCACTTTATGACCTATACATATTTGAAAAACGTAAAAATATGAACATAGAAATCTAATTCGAAAATTATATTCCGCAGAGCTGCATAAAAGTTTACGCACGCACTTACAATTAACCTACCAACCTTTAGCGGAGAGGAGGCATTGAAAGGAAAAATTCGCCTTCAATACTAATGAAAAATCATTTGCTGTTTATTGATTTTATTAATTCACTGGCTTTGAATGATGTAATTAAAGACATTTTGCTTGACCTATGAATCGAAAAACGTTCTCTTTTGGTCAACAATTTGCAATTACATGTCAAATTATGGTTTATGCTACAAAACACGAGCAAGCCAACGTATTATAAGTAAATGAAAAGAACATTTTATTTATTTTCCTGAACGCAAACCTAGTTTTTTTGTGATGAATAGATGTGGTTACATAAAAGCCTCATCAATAATGATAGCGGTGATCAAGTAAATGTATTGTATAGAACGGTGGCGTTACTTAAGAAATTAATATTTGTGTCAGGACACAGGCGTACAAGAACGGCCGTCAATTCTCGTGACAGCTTAGATGGCTACTTTTTTAAATGGTTTTATTTTGCTTTTGATATATCTACTTATATAATAGTTTCTGTTGATTGTGTACAATAGAAGTTTCGAAAATGGTTATGATTATTTATTTACATTGAAGCACCGATGAAATGTTACTGTCTTCGCCGTTTTAATTTTAATATATTATATTAAAGAACACTATAAAGTTTATAACTGTTGCTTTTATTTCATTGAATAGCTGGCGTATTAAACGCCATAATTATATCAACTTTCAACACGATTTAAGAGGACTCTTAAAATTAAGTGACCTCCTTTTGTCTGGGCAACCATATGATGGCCCAGACAAAAGGAGGTCACTTAATGTAATCAGATGATTACATACATTTGGAATATATCATTCGATTACTTGATTATGTAATTCTTTTTTAACATGCAGTATCTACATCTCATTCATCATTATTTCAGCTCATATACGTCCCACTGTTGGGCTCGTGCTTCCTTCACAATAGGAGAGAAATTGTCCTTACTATATATGCGTATTATAACCCTTAGTCGTCTTTTATGACTTCCACGGGTAAGATAGGGAGTGGTAATTTGTATTCTTACGTTATCACCACACGAAAAGCATACAGTATCAATCTATATCTATACCAATAAATAAAATTGGAGTGTCACTCACACGGTTATTTGCACGACACCTATGACTAAAATAGCAATTAAAAAATTTTTGTCTGTCTGTCTGTTCGTTCTGGGTAATCTTCAAAACGGCTGGACCGATTTCAAAAATTCTTTCATCAATGGAAAGCTATAATATCAGGGCGTAAACTAGGCTATATTTTATCCCGGTATTCCCACGGGAACGGGAACTACGCGGGTAAAACGACTATAACCTATAACCGAAGCGAAGCGAGGGCGGATTGCTAGTTAATAAATATATTGACAGTTAAAATACTATAAGAGAATTTAAGAAAAAGTTTAATTATTTAGAGCCTAGGTGTAGGTTTAAGTTTTTAGGGTTAGGTTTTCCGTGTGGCGATGGAGCAAGGATACATTTCACCACCCCTCTTGCATAGATATTATATACATATTATATTCCTTAGTCGTCTTTTACGACACCCACGGTAAAGAGAAGGGGTGGTGAAATGAGTTCTTCTTCCATCACCATACGGACATACTATTAATTTCTTATAATAAAGATTAAGGAAGCAAACTTATATTCTTGTCTAAATTCGAGGATCTTCTACATTATGTATAAGTTAAGTAGTTGTTACGATTGAACTTATAATTATTGTCTCTACATGATTTTTAATACATACTTTTTGAATTATAAAAAAAAATGAAGTAGGGATATATAATATCAAATTAGGTTATCAGACAGAATAGAACCAATATTCAACAATGCTAAAATATTTTCTTTGTTGATGTAAATATGAATAAATAAAGTGTTTAACAATTACAAGAGTAATTTCTTTGAACATTCTACAAGTCTGTTATTAGGTCGACGGCGTACATTTCATTTGAATATTCTCGCTATATTTATGTAAATGTTTGCATATTTCTGTTAAAGTGGAAAAACATTTGAATTGTAAGGTATTTGTTGGAAGTACGAGCTACATGAAAATAACAATACCTCACTGATGATTTATGATATAAAGGTAAAATTGATTGGCAAATTTGACTTCGCAGAAATGAATATCGGATATATTCCCAATTTGTATTTGTCCTGATTAATTTCTTTGCATAACAAATGTTTTCATATATTTTATTTCAACGATAATTTAATTATTTTGTACGGCAAAAGTACCAGCTATATAAAGATACTTGCAAACTTTTATGTGTCTATTTTCGTTATCTTCAAGACGAGTTTAATAAGTATTATTTAATGAAAGCAAGACATATACATACTTAAAATTAACCATGATATAAGCATAATATTAATCCAGTGAAATACTTATCTTTTATATATTTCTTGTGTACGTGTGTATGTCACTGAAGTCCTTCTAAACGGCTGGATAGATGTTGACGAAATGTTTTGTATGTGTTCAAGGGGATTCGAGGAAAGACCGGGGGGACGTCGGTCGATGAGAGGGTACCCCAAATAGAGGGTATTTCGTCGGGCCGACCACTGACCTCTGTCGCCCAGGACGGAGTGGTGCGAGGAACGCGCCGACCGCAGCCCACCCCAAAAAAAAAAGGGGATTCGAGGATGGTTTAGATTCACAATTGGACCCGGTTGGTGGCGCTACTTTCATTCTATTTGAACAGAATAAACATTTGTTGGGTCAGCTAGTATGTTATAATTCGTTACACATAAATCTCCACAATTACATCTTCATAAATACATACTTAGTAACACAACCTTATTATGCACTTACAATATCCAACAATTTTTTTTTAACGACTACACGGCAATTACGGACAAATCCTTGTATTGCGAGAGACTTTACAATCATAAAATTAACGGACACAAATTACCTACAGACACAGAACATCAATTTGTGCGCACAAAGTGTTGTCCTGCGTGGGATTGAAACCCACGATACTGGCACAGTAGGTCGGTATCTTAACCATTACGCCATCTGTGCAGTCAAGCTATTACACTACTTTTTTGCCTTTGCTTAATTACGACCTATCTACGAGTATGATCACTGAATGTTCTCTACTCATTATATTTATTATACCCATTATAACCATTTTTCGCTATTAAATATAAACTCAAGCGTGGCGATCCGCGTCTACGAAGGTTGCCAGAGCACACTGAGTTGTCTCCTTTCTATAGGCAATAATAATCATACCAATAATATATACCAATACCATCGGTAGACGTCCCACTCCATTTTTAGATTAAATTTCTCCAAAGGCGGGTTGGATCCATATCCCCATGTAAGCCTTTCCAAGGACCGGGTATCTTCCCTAGAAAGATCCTATGAAAACGGAGATACAAATAAAATAATAATAAAAAAACGTACAGAAAAGATAACTTTTATTTGCTCAAACCAGAATTAATTCTCGCGAAACTGATTAAAACACAAGCTTTTATAATAAAATTGTGTATAAATATTAAGGAAACTTATAGAGAATTCTTCGTATACCGTTACAGTGTATTAGACCCCAAAATTACGACCGTATATCCTTCTCTTCGGTACAAAGTGACGGCTAAGATGATTTATATGGGAGAACGAAAATTGATTGGGCTCGTTGTTAGCCGAAACGTTGAGACAAAGGAGCGTTCCACAAGACAGTAGAATTTATTCATTATTTGAATTGTTTATCGATAACCTATATTCTTGAATTATGTTTCTTGTAGACAATTAGGCGCGTGTTATCATTATGGACTTGTGAACTATGCCAAGGAATGTATTGTACCTTTTGTTCCATATTATGTATTAATATAACAATTAATATAATTAAAAAAATGTTTGACATTCATTATATTATACATATATAAGTGTGCATTTGACAGAAAGACGGCCATCAACCCCATCAAGTGGAAATATTTCTATAAAATTACCTTGTTTCAGTTTACCGTAATTTAATGGTGCCGTTCCATAGCGGAATTACCACATATCTGCACGATGATGATTCGTGCCTTCACACACCTACCAGATACTTGATCTTTAAAGACTGTAAAGGATTTCTGGCAAGATTGTTAGGTAGTATGTTTCAAATAGATAAATTATGATATCTGATGTTTACGCGAGCACTACACATTGTAAATAAAACTACTTTTACGGATTATATCGCGTTTGTATTTGATTTATGATTGCCCGACGTTTCGAACACTTTGCAGCATCCATGGTCACGGGGGGACTAAGGTGTCTCACGTCCAACAAGTAATCGTTATTACAGTGATTTATAATTATCTACCCGATACAGAAATTAGTTATAATTTTATTAAATGGTTACCCACATTTTAGTACAAATTTATTGCCAGTGTAAGAAGAAAATGATAGAATCATTTTCTTCTTCTTATGAAAAAATTATATTGTTTATGGTTAGTAATTATTAATTATTAAATTTGTAGCAATGATTGTTACAATTTGTTGATTTAAAACTAACAAAACTAATGTACTACCACCGGATCGGAACGCGGCCACACTGAGAAAGATCCGGCAAGAAAACTCAGGGGACATGATGCTAAATTAATATTGATTTTAAAAATCAATTGATTTTTAATTAATAATTACTAACCATAAACAATATAATTTTTCATATAGAATCATTTTCTTCTTACACTGGCAATGAATTTGTACTAAATTGTGGGTAACAATTTAATAAATTTATAACTAATTTCTGTATCGGGTAGATAATTATAAATGTCTGTAATAACGATTACTTGTTGGACGTGAGACACCTTAGTCCCCGCGTGACCATGAATGCTGCAAAGTGTTCGAAACGTCGGGCAATCATAAATCAAATACAAACGCGATATAATCCGTAAAAGTAGTTTTATTTACAATAGATAAATTATAATATAAAATGTAAGATTTTGATACTATAGAACTAAATATTACTGCAAAAAGCTACGCTAATATAGGTAAAAGACCTTTAATAGATAATGATGTAACAAATTTTATATCTAAAATTAATCAATTTAACTCTCGTAATTTCTCTGGGCTCGAGCTTCCTCCACAATGGAAGGGAACTATAGCATACTGGTCAGACTTGTTATAACGAACCGAAGACAATTTTCCCGTGTGGTGACGGAGTAATAATACAATTCACTATTCCCTATCTTGTCCGTGAGTATCGAAAAAGACGTCCAAGGGATTAAATGTGCATATAACTTCTTTGCAAGAGAAGGAAAACTCGAAGCAAACCTCTATACCAATACATCTGTCCAGTGTGGTGTAGTAGGTAAATTTCCTCCCAGAGTAGAGGAGACTCGAGCCTAATACTAGGACGCATATGCAGTGAAATGATGATGATGATCACAATGCAATAATTTAAATAGTTCGTCCCCTTAGAATAATAACATATAGAAGGTAAGTTCACGCACAAAAAGTGAGGCATTTCAATTGGAGCCTAATGGAGCTTAGGCCGGAACTGTTCCGTAATGTACAAGTCCTTGTACTGTACGTACGTACACAACTCTTAAAAAATAAATTGATAATTATGACGGTTTGTGCATTCAAATGGTGTCACAACACATTTGAAAAACTTAAAAAGGTTTTTAACATTACTTTTAAAAGTATTTCGACGATTTATGTTAATAAAAACAAAATTTGATTTCATAAAGTGTATAGTGGTGTGCGTGTGTACGTGTGTAATCGTCTGCCCGCCATTAATATTTTTAGATTCAAATTTTGAAAGTTCGAAGTATTGACACTATCCTTCTATACGTTATTATTCTAAGGTTCGTCCCATTATCTACAGGTTAGCGTTTTTTTATAACCGTGACAAAATTCTTGTGACTAAATGTCTCTATTTTTTGCATCGCACCTTAGAATTATAACTCATAGAAGGTAACTCCGCGCAGAAAAAATGCAGCATTTAAATTGGAGCCTATTGGAGCCCTACACCGGACCGTTCCGTAGTGTGGAAAGTCACGGCATACGTAAGGCAACTCTATTGTATAGAAGTGTGCGTGTGTACGTGTCTTTTTGACTTCACGTTTTTGATCGTTTAAGTACCGACAGTCCTTCTATACCTTATTATTCTAAGCATCGCACCATTATTTTTTTGAAGTTATACTTCTTTAGGCGCGTTATGAAAAAATGATGAGAGTGAAATTTTAATTATGTGACACAAAATTAACAGTATGAAGTTGTGTGCTTAACCGCTCATTAAGTCTCGAAAAAAAAGCTACCAACAAAATAGAAATTGAACCTCGATATTAGTCGCGCATGTTGGTACGCTCGTCACCTCTGATCACTGTTTTTTTTTTTCTTTTGTTTTATTTTTTTTTTTATTTCTTTCTTTTTTTTATTTTTTATTATTATTTTTCTTTTTTTTATTTTTTTTATATATTTTTTTTTCTTTTTTTTATTTTTTTCTTTTTTTATTTTTTTTTCTTTTTTTTATTTTGTTTTTCTTTTTTTTTTTCTTTTTTCTTTTTTTTTTTTTTTAATTTTTTTTTCTTTTTTTTGTTTTAATTTTTTTTAATTTTTTTTTTGTTTTTAATTTATTTTTATTTTTATTTTTTTTTTTTTAGGTTATTCTCTAAATTTGGTTTTTAATAATTATATATATATATGTTTTAATGATGCCAAAGAAGTATAACTTCTCACCCGCGTACATAAGTACACGCACCCATTTCTTTTTATTTCGGTTATATACAAGAACGTGTCTATTTGCTTATTTTTTTAAACTTCATTTTTAAATTTCATTGCAATTATGTCCTTTGTAGAAAATTGTTCCATTATTACTACAATGAAATACTTTTACTCACACTATATGATACATAAAAACGGTTCGTTTATTTATCTCAATGCGGTGACAATAAGTTATACATCCGAATGAGAAATCTATTACAGTAATATTCACAAAACCCTATACTCGGTAAAGTAATTTATATCAGCTAGCCACATCTACGGCAGAACGGCCATGATATATGGATGTGACAGCTATAATTGATCGACGATATGCGCTTGCGATCATCTACCTAGATATTAAGGTCGATGACCCTCGCGATTTATATTAGGCAATAAAATTGTATTTGTATGGTTGGTTTATTAGAATGACCTGGTGCTGTCTTCAAAAACTACGAATACAGTCCGTACAAATGTGACGTCATTAGTGCGTATTCAAAATAGAAATTGATTATTTTTAATTTGTAACGACTCTCGACTTAGATGTCACATAGGGTCTCAGTTATTTACAACGCACTCCGTGTGCAATTCAACAATGCGTTCAGGGTGCTGGTGGGGTTGCCCCGCTTCTGTAGCGCATCAGGAATGTTCGCCGACGCACACGTAGATTGCTTCTACGCTACAATGCGAAAGAGATGCGGTTCTCTGGTGCGCAGGGTGCGGGCCAGCTCCAACAGTATCCTGAACATGATTGCGAGCAGGCTTGATTGCATTTATTTAAGTCGCTGTAGTGCCGTCTCCCATGGGATGTCGCAGCGGTGACAAATGTAAAATGTAGTGTGTGTACTTACTATTTATTTAGTTTCTGTACGTGTATTATTTTTATGTGTTTGAATGTTTTTGTATCTTTACTAACCTAGTTGTAAGTCGTACTAACACATAATGAGTCATTGTTACTCGATCCAATAAATATTTATTATATTTATTTCAAGTTTGTTTTGTCATACTTTTACCAACAAAGTACCAACATGACTTTCAAGTGACTGCCCTGCGGTTGAAGGAATAATGTTGTTTAATTTGCCGTAGATGTGTTGCGGACTATGTAAAAAGTCAAGAAAAACACACTTTATAATTAACATCAATCGGTCTGGATGGCACGTTGTAGATAGAATATACGATATAGAAGTAAATACTCTACAAAGCGATGTAGATATAGAGCTACCTATATGAACAACCTATATGAATAATTTACCTAAATAATAATCTAACCTAGGTTTGATGCTAAATGTACCGAGTCTCTATCGTACATATTGCGAAAGTAATTAGCAGTAGTTTTATGATCGGCCATCTGTCTAACGTCAACCCGCCTGGGGGATGCAATTGTCAACCAAACAGCATCAAATGTAATTGGTACAGGGTTTTATTTCAAGTTTTTCTACTCTTACATAAATGTTATCTGCACTAAAGGATATAATATCCTTTAGTCGTAGTTGTCGACAGCCACATGTAAGAAAGGTAATGAGTATTCTCCCTGAGCACACACAGCGGTTCCGTATGGTGACGGAGTAAGAATACAATTCACCACTCCGTATCTTGCCCGTGAATATCATAAAAGACGACTATGAGATATAATATGCACATAACATTTGTGCAAGAGAGGAAAATCTCAAAATGAAACCCTATGCCAACATGTCTGATCAGCATGGTATGGCAGATTAAATTCCCTCCCATTGTGCAGGAGGATTTGATTGTAAATGCTAAATTCGTATAATGGCCATAACTTTTGATTGTGATAAATATAGAAAAATGTAGGACTCTGTTCGAATAAATTACCAGAAACATATGTAAGAAGCAAAATCTAAATATTTTCAAAGTTAATAAATAAAAAGTGAGTTACAAGAAAATAAATAGTTATCAACTTATTTAGTTTTTTCCTTCAGTTTTCAAACAATTCAGTTAAAATTACGGTGTGAAATAAAACTTGATAAATTCTCTTTTTTTACAAAAACAATGCTGTAGAGTTCGATTTAAAGCATTTTCTTTTTTCTTCGGTTCGTTAAGATGCTCTAAAACTTAGGAACATTGCTGCAACAAAAAAGGGTTTATGTTTTTTAGTCTATGCCGCTCTAGTTTATGATAGGGTTGCCGTGGTAGTTTATGATCTTAGAATTGATTTCCATTTCTCAAGAAAATGAAATACACTTCAAAAATTTTGAAGAATTAGAAATCTTTTAACTATAAAACCAAAAATATTTATTTAGACAATAATTTAAAATTATATGAAAAAAGTTATTTGATGATTTTTCCTTACATTGCGTATTTCTCTCGTGTCTACAGTATTCGGACACAGTTACAAATTATGCGCTATTGAAAACAATTTCAATAAAAAATAATGCCCGACCCAGGATTCAAATATAAGAACACATATCTAATGAAATACATGACTACTACACTAACGAGGCATTCAAAAATAGTCTGAAATGTCTCTCTTGTATGAAAAAATTAAAACATATATACATTTATATATTATCGCCAACCCTGATTATTTTAACGAACAAAACTCGTTTAAACCATCTGCATCATCTTAATTTAAACTTTAACTCTTTATCACAGAGTACATAATATAATGTCTACTTAGTGCAATCTAGTATTTTATTTTATCCACTTTAATAACTGTTTAAGAGTGGAATGACAATTTTAATCTTGTCTCATCTAACGTTTTGCCTGAGGTTATGCAATTTGATGTCGCTACAATACTCCGATTTTATCTAAAAAAACTTTAATCAAAGAACACAGTCTCGTATTTTTTATCGTATAAACTTGGTATATATAAAAGTAGACTTCAGTCAACAGTTGACTTAAAAATGCAACTGCTATTTAATAAATCCTAGATTCAAATCCTGAGTTTAGCTTTTAATTAACTCAGAATATTATAGAGTGTTATCCTTTTTATGATCTAGATTTCCTAAAATCTACGATTTTAAACTACCCGATTGTCAATAATAAAAGCGTATTCCGCCAATCCTTATTACTTCCGACTGCCGCGCTGGAGCCTTCTTCCAAATTGGAGGAAATTTAACCTACCTACCTAACCACTGGTCAGATGGCTTGCTATAGAATTTTATTTGGAGTTTTTTTTTTTCTCTTTCATAAATGTTATACGCGTGTATTTTTAGCCGTCTTTTACGACACCCGCGGGCAAGAAGACCACGAGGTGTGAATTGTCTACTCCGTCATCACAGAATCGTATTTTAATACCATTATTGATATAAAAGCGTTCAACAATCACTATACAGCCTACTAACTTACAAGTTAATTTTCCCCGGAGAGTTATTAAATTGCATTACTTTCAACTAACTTTAGCGCCGAGTATTAAACTTGGCCCACTTGAAATATACACCTATACAAGATATTATTAAAACCACGAGTAATTATATAGTTTGAAATAATTTTCCGACTTGCACTTCCAGTCTTCGCACTAGTGCTTGATGATTAAACTTTCTCAGTTACTATTTTTAATACCAAATATACGAATATCAAGTCTACGAATACTACCAACCTTTACACTGCTCGTGGGTGTCGTAAAAGACTCCTTTTAAAATTCCTAAATATATATATAGGAATTTTAAAAGTAGTCTTTGTATATATATATATATATATATATAATATGTACTAGCTGGCCCAACAAACGCTGTTACGTTCAAATAAAAACTAATTCTCTTTGAAATCGATCGCAGCCTACCGGGCCACCTACCGGGTCCAAATATTACTCAAAACCATTCTCGAATCCCTTTGAAATCACACAAAAATCAACATCGGTCCAGCCGTTTAAGAGTTCAGTGACATACACAAGAGATATATCCATACTAATATTATAAATGCGAAAGTAAGGATGTTTGTTTGTTTGTTTGTAACGCTTTCACGCTTAAACCACAAAACCGATTTCAAAAATTCTTTCACCAATTTAAAGCTATAATATCAGGGAGTAACATAGGCTATATTTTATCCCGGTATTCCCACAGGAACGGGAACTACGCCGCGGGTAAAGCGACTGAAACCGAAGCGTAGCGAGGGCGGGTTGCTAGTATTATATAAAGATATAATTATTATATTCTTAAAATTACGCTGTTCCTTTGAGTGATGCCAGTGGTTTCATGCAAAATTATGTAATATGCAATTTAGTTAAACTAGAAACCCAACCCTAATTTGTTTGGGAAATAGTAATTCTAGGAAGATGATAGTGGCAAATTATTTATGAAATGTTATTTTGATATTTGGTAATGCGTCTGAGTGTTCAAGCGTAAGAAATTGTTCCCCTTGGATGTTGATTTAGGATTCCACTTTGAATTAGGCAAGGTAATTTTGCAGGGTACAAGTTTTGCTATTGCGAATTTTGGGTAGGTAATTGAAATTAATTATTATGGTAGAAACCATGCATACTTCCTGGTGTTCTAAGGAGTTTGATTTTCTGGGTTATAAAATATTAAGTTTCATACCGATAATATTAAGAACTACGTTCCCTGCGGTCCGGGTTGAGAGCCATCAGCGCCCTCCCATAGTCCGGGCTAAGCTGTGAAAGCCATCTGCGGCTAACAGCTATACACACACAAAAAAAATAATAAGCTGACTACCATGAGATTCACGAGATCGGCTTTGTGCAATGCGTTATTGGTATTTTTTCCTAAGAAGACAATAGTATGTACCAAATCTAGCACTTCTTGCATTTTTTTTAGCTCAAATAGGTTTCTTTTTAGGCTCAAAGTGTGCCGGCCTGCCCCGCAGTGGGCCGGGATTCGACTTACTTACCACGCTGGTCAATCGGATTGATATAGCTTTATGTCGAATTTGCCCTCTTTTGCACAGATGGTATATAAATACCATAGCACTTAATCGTTTTAACGACAACCAGTTGCGTCTGCCCCATAGCGCACCCATGCGTGTCGTAAAATACGACTAAGGGATATAGCTCGCATATAATATCTATGCAGGTGAAGGAAAATTCGAAATAAAATCATATACCAAGCCATCTGACCAACGCGATATACTAGGTCAATATCACTCCTATCCAGAAGGCTCGAGCCCAGCAGTGGAAATATATATGAGCTAAAATTAAATGTAGTACTTGGCTGCCAAAATGTCGGTATATTACCTTATATATATTTATATATGCTTACACATTTAATAATACAGACCTAAGTAATGACTTTTATCTACATATAAATAACAGTTAAATAACAATATTAATAAATTTTATTTCTTTAATTAATTTAACAAATTGGAATTTTAAAATCTTAGAAGACAAAGTCCTAACGTATGCAAACTCACAATGATTCTCGTAAAATTCAAAAATCCACATGCGTGTTTGGTTAAACATTTTGAAGCATTAAACTCTGTTATCTATAAAACTCTCAATATTCTATTAGTAGCATCCGAAATATAAATTGGGTTGATAAAAATCAAATAAGAGCATCGGTCGTACGATAAACAAATTGATGTCCATATTAATTTTATTCAATTTATGATATGGGACGCCATGTCAGTATGAGTTGGTATAAGTGATATACTGGCATCTCTGCTTTACTTTTCTATATGTCCAATGACATTTTCTGTTCCTTATACAGGCTAAATATTTAAATAAGATGAAGCAGGATAGATAGAGAGCGTCTGAAGTAAGATGATAAGGGACAGCGGCTGTAGGTAACGTTGAATGACCTCGTTCCCCCGCTCGGGTTTCTTCGGTCGTGTTCCGAGCGACTCGGATATGTAAGCCGCTTATCTTAGGATCTTGGAACGCGCAGGCGCAACCCCTGCTTTTCTTTTTTTAATTCCTTATAAGGTTAGCAAAGGAATGCAGTTTATTGAATGTGCAGATAGAAAAAGTAATTTCAGTGCTCTTATGCCATCTTTGGTACGAAACGAAAGTTCGTATAACAAACACATTGAAATTATGCCCTAATAAGAACGTGGACTACTAAATCATAGATAATTCAAACGCCAAGCGTACGTTCTATCAATATTCAATCTATCTTGATTTTTTTACAAATAGTAAACATAATCTGTTTATTCGTGTATAAAAAAAGGAATATAATAAAGTCATTTATTCTGTAGGTACTAGCAACCCGCCCTCGCTTCGCTTTCAGTCGCTTAAACCCGCGTAGTTCCCGTTCCTGTGGGAATACCGGGATAAAATATAGCCTATGTTACCCCCTGATATTATAACTTTCCATTAGTGAAAGAATTTTTGATATCGGTTGGGTAGTTTAAGCGTGAAAGCGTTACAAACAAACAAACAAACATCCTTACTTTCGCATTTATAATATTAGTATGGATAAGCTCCCTAAGAGCATTTACATATAGTCAAATTTACATATCGTTTAAAATTAATCTAGTAATCTACCACCGGATCGGAACGTAGCCACAAGTTGAGAAGATGCGGCAAGAAACTCGGCGAGGTTTGTAATTTTTTAAATTACTACTTTAAAATAAAATTACATGTTTATTTATAACAAATATATTAGCTCCAAAAAATAAATTAATAGCTGAACCAGATCCCAGAAACCGTTACTTCAACGCGATCACAAGTTTACTACTACAGAATCTACCAAATACCCAGACTGTAGATCGCGAAAATTTAACATAAGAAGAATCCGGCCACAATTAGTAATTTACAAGTGTAAATACAATCCGTTATAAAAACAATCGCATGCTCAATTTACTCCAAACTTGTAACGTGATGTTATCTGCACATACTAACAGCTACGAATGACTTCGTCCTAATTCTGTTAAGTGGAAACACACTTAGTGCACCGTTGACTATCTACAAACCACAGACGTTTAAATATGATTTAGCGACAAATGAGGAGCAATAACCTAGCGTGGACTCCAATAGATTACACACAGAAGTCTTGGGTTCGAGGGCGTGTGTATTTAATTTCTTTTATTCGCCCACAACTGGCACTTTAAATAGATATTATATACGAAATATATTTTTATTCTGATTCGTGAGATATTAGCGAAACACTTTTACTTAAATCAATCCAACTATAGATAAGAAATAAATTACGTCAGGACACATTTCTAGATATAAATTCACGATCATCTTTCAGCCTATCGCCGTCTCCTACGTTTCACTACAAAGTGCGATACTATGCCGCCCGCATCCAATGTCGTCCAGCAACTTTTATCAAGTCGAACTACACTGTGTCGTCCGTTTCGAGAACCTTTCTTCTTGGCCTGCCCATTGCCACTTCAGCGTGCTAATTCTTGGTACTAGATCAGTAACATTTTAAATATTGCCTCTTAATTCACAAATTACAAGTTGGTATTACTGTATTGCAATGCATTGATATGGATGAGATAATAATGTATATTAATTTATTATTACACATTATGGTTCGCCTAAGAAAAAAAGATCTTAACAATACAATCTTACAAATCTCATAACCAAGTATCATTTACGAGTATGTGCTTTTATTGTTTGAATAATTAGATTAGTTTATACCTGTTGCTCGTTTTCGTTACTCAAATAATTCAAATTATTTTATAAGGATAAGATTCTCGTATAATTAACTAAACAAACACTAACTTATCAGTTAATTGAATATTTCAACCCTTGTCAAGCCATCGATCATACCCTCCCTCTCACCTGAACATAATTTAGGAGCTCTTGTATTCTAAATTAACCCGGCCGTCACTCAACAGGATTTACTAATTAAAAAAAATGAGTCTCTCAAATGAACAAAGTAATGTCACAGTGTAACGAGGCTTACATAGGGTTGTCAAATTTAACGAATTTATAATGAAGATAGAGAGATTATATATGAGTCAGGTTTGTTGTAGTGAAAATGGTTCCTATTTAGTTTGAAGACTTATTTATGGTCTTCTCCGCAATTGAAGGAATAATGGGCTACAATATCTTATTAGCCAGAGAAGTTAGTATAAGATTGTCTCAGGATTATCTCCCATCCGTCCCAAAGAGAGGACGCGGTAGCAGCCTTCTGCGAGGCAGTAGTCTCGCGGAAGGAGGCGGCGGAGCGCGTGGAGCGTCTCCTCGACGATGCGAATCGCCGCCGGCGACTGGGGCGGCGCAGGCGCGATTACCTGCCCCTGATGCCGCCCTAGCCGAGACCGCGGGTGACTGGACCGGAGAGTTAGACCATCACCTGCCGAGAGGCCGACCGCGCGACCAAGACCGACGTCTTCCCCGAGGGAGGGACGTCGGTTGAGGAGAGGATACCCCTCAAGGGGAATTCTGCCAGGCCGACCACTGACGACAAGTCACCCTGCACCGGTGATCGGCCCAACACGAAGGCGACGTGCCACGGGTGGGTTACGGAGCCGCGCGCCGCCCCTCTGTCGCCCCGGACCGAGCCGGGTGGCGGGTACGCTGACCATAGCCCACCCAAAAAAAAGGATTAACTTCTGTTGAAGGCATGTTGGTTGCCAAGTTCTTATCTTGGTATTGAAAATAACCAATACCCCATAACCCATAATTATTCTGATCTCGAAATATTTGTACGATATACAAAATGTATGTATGTATATAGCTTGAAGGATTTATATCTTTTATCCACCTATAGACCACTGCAATGTGTTAATATTGTAGTGGTCTACTGCCTTGTAACATTGATCTAATCATTAGATATTTTGAGCAGAAACTTATTAGATATATCAGTGTGCTTTAAAATATCTATTCTTTGACAGTTTACTTGCTGTACTTTCAAAAGGCTTTGACATCCGTTGCAGTGTACCCATCCAGGAAGTCGTCTTGAATAGTTTTAGACGGTTTCAGTCTGTGGAGAGTTACGACACGGTGTAAAACTTTGAACTGTAATACTAGATGAGGAAATTCTTCACAGGGAAGGATAGGTGTCATACTAGGAGTCGGCAAGTAAAAAAAACAACGTACAAACACGATAACGTTGTATTTCAGGTAATTAAAATAAGTGATTAACATTCTTGGAGCATTTTTCTTTCATGTATAAAAACTGTCTCAGAACTCTTTGTTCTCCAAAATGAAGTACAATTTGATTGAGTTTTAACCTGTATTACGTTTTTGTTTTCTACCCTCACTTACGTGGAAACCATAGTCCTTTTTGATAATTGTATAAAATTGTGCTAAGTAGACGTAAGAAGCGTGGAAGACCCAAAAAAAGATATATTGGTTGTGTGAATGAGGGTATGAAAGCAGTGAGTGCAGATATGACGGCTGATAGGAGGTTATGGAAGGTAAGAATATGTTGTGCCAACACCACTTAGCGTGAGATGAGGGTATGCGCGAATGATGAACGGTGCTAAGCAAGAATTTCACGGAACATTCATACTAGGAACACCCAACGAGTTGTCGCACCTAAGAAACGAATCCACTATATTTAGTACGAAATCACTCATCAGCCATAACCATTGAAATTAAAAAAAAGAACCATTCCTTAATTAAGATATTAGTTTGGTCACACTTGTACAGCCATCAAATTAGAAGATAAACATAACAATGAGAACAATAAAGTAAGTGGCAAATTACTTTATATGTAATTGTAAGAGTGTTCGTGAAAACAATATTTATTAGTGTTCTATAATACATTTATTTATTTTAGCGAGAATGAAGATAAAAAAACACACTTTTAGAGATAGCAACCCTAGATAAATGTCAATGTCCTCATTACTGACGCATGATGAATGCAGGGCCATTAAAAGAGCTGGCCATTAACACGGCGAGTAACGCTGTTAAACGAATCGTCTATAGATAAGACGCTTAATGTGCATATTGGTGGATTTTAATGGATAGGTGGACAGGTTAAGAGGATAACGGAGTAAGGTGGAATTGTTGATGGGTTTATCTGAATTATCATCATTTAACAGTAGCAGTAATGATCATTTCAAGATATCTATTGAGTCAGCAGTCCAGACTAGCTTCACAATCTGGCTGAGAATAAGAAAGACAGAAAACGGCGTTATAAACAAATTTGTCTGCTTAGGGATCAGTTGCAAGGTCCAATATTAATTTACTAATCAAGCTGGATTCAACCATACATTTATAACATTTAACATTAACTATTAGGAGGTTTCAGAAATCAGCGCGAACAAACTAGGAAAGAATATTTTTACGGAAATCAAAAATACAAACCTGCCGTTTCCTGACGTTTTGAATACTTTTTAGCGTTGATGATCACGGCAGGACAGAGTGACAGTTGGGTAACGGAGTAAGAAAACAATTCACCCCCATCACATACCCGTGGGTATCATAAAAGATGTCGAATGGATATGATATGCAGATTAAATTGATGCAAGAAAAGGAAAACTCGACATTAAACCCTATGCCAAAAGGTCTGATCAGCATCCTTTTTAGTATATTAATTTCCCTCAAATCGTAGGGTAGAGCCCAAAATATATATATGGGCTAAAAAGAAAGATAATAGTGTTATACATTATTTTACATAATACGGTTATATCTAAGCGTACAAAAAATGCCCGTTTTATCGAAAAGCGTCGTTTCTTTACAGTAAATTGCTCGGATAGGTATTTCAAGATATTTCAATTCGATACAACTGACTTCACAATTTTTACCGTAACCATTAAGTTTCATTTATGAGAATAAATTTTGACATATAAACAACTTGCGCAACAGCCCTTAAAAGAAAGTTTTCATCTTGAGGAAACCCTCCACTGCTTTTTATTACGAACTCCCACTGGGTCACTTTGTTTCAAAAGTGTTTACGTCACGTCCGTTCGTCTGTGACAAACAACCAACATTACTTATTTTTATTTTACTCTTTTTCCTTTTATAAACAAGTATTGAATTAAATATTTTGTGGCCTTAAATTTAGATAACAGCCTCACTCTTTTGATAGAAATTAAAATAAATTTGATTTAAGGAAATATCTTAAAGAAAAACCAGTAGTTGTATCGAACTCCCAATCTGATGTCTATTTAAAAATGGAATGTGTCACCCCGTGGGTGTGATAAAAACCGGCTAAAGGTGATCTTGTCCTGTTCATAAGAATGGACAGAAGCACTTTCCAAGGAATCTTATAATAATTATACCAACTACGATATGCCAATCGTGAGGAATAGAGCATTATGCCTCTTCGGGAGGCTTGTGTACAACAATCGACGTGGATATACTGATAGAGGTTATGCTAGCAATTGCATGTAAATTGTAATCACTGGTTCTAAATTTACCATCGCTCTAAAAAAATTATGGAATATCTAAAATTAACTTAAACTTGAAAGAAACACATAAAATTACTCACTAATCACTGTACGCATTTATTACGCTATTAACAGCTGCAGCTACAATTCGTCGATTTATGGCATCGATAAAGATCAATGAGGACTTTTCATTTCCGTAAACCGATTTTAAATAATTTATGGATACTAATTCGAAAGTAATCAAAGTGAGAATATTCGAATTAGTTGGGATTATATGAGGGGGTTTTAATGTACGTAATCAATTTTGATAACTCATTGGTGAAACCGAGCACTACCAATGAGGTAATTTTAATCATTGGATACGTGTGAGGTCTCCAGTTCGCACCGAAAATACTAAAAACGTATTCATCATCATCATCTTGCTCTTATCCCAATTACTTGGGGTCGACGCAATATGTCATCTGTTTTGACATATTGCAAAAAGTTTCGGCAATGACTTTTATGACCGGCCGCCTGCCTGACGTCAACCCTCCTTGGGAATGTAATCGTTGACCCAAATGGTACCAGATGGAGTTGGTCCGGGTCAATCTAGGGCTCTTAGTCGTCTTTTACGACACCCACGAGCAAAGCAAGGATTGGTAGTATTCGAAGCCGCTACCACACAGCAGTAAAAAAGTATTATACATTTTAAATAAAACTACTTTACGGATTTTATCGCGTTTGTATTTGATTTTTGATTACCCGACGTTTCGAACACTTTACAGCGTTCATGGTCACGGGTGGACTAAGATGTCTCACGTCCAACAAGTCGTCGTTACTGCAGAAAATTTATAATTATCTACCCGATACAGAAATTAGTTATTAAACATTGACCCACATTTTGATTCAAAATTTATTGCCAGTGTAAGAAGAAAATGATTATATATGAAAAAATTATATTGTTTATAGTTAGTAATAATTAAACATTAAAATTAATAGTAATTATATTTAAAAAACTAACTAATAATCTAGTATACTCAAATACAAACGCGATAAAATCCGTAAAGTAATTTTATTTAAAACACTAAAAAAGGTTTATTTTAAAATATCATGCGATCATCATCATCTCAGCACATACAAGTCTCATTATTGGACTCGTGCTCCTCCACAATGGAAGGAAACTTGACTTACTATACCATCCTCGTCAGACGAATTAGCATAGGAAATGAACTTTTCTACAATGGGGTCGATAATGACCTAACATACTGCGCTGGGCAGATTCAGATTACCTTTCTTTTTTATTTTTTTTCGTTACCTACCAGTTGTACCGTACCTGCTGGTAAGTAGCAACTCATCATCATCATCGCAGCCCATTTACGTTCCACTGTTGGGCTCGAGTCTCCTCCACAATAGGAGTGAATTTGACCTACTATACCATGATGGTCAGACATATTGTTATAAGGTTTCATTTCGAGTTTTCCTTCTCTTGTACAGACGTTATGCATATTATATCCCATATTCGTCTTTTACGACATCCACGGGCATAATAGGGAGTGGTGATTTTTTTTTTTTACTCCGTCACCACACGCAAAAGTAGCAACTACCGCTCATTAATTTCGGTATTACCCAGAATTCTTTCTTAAAGCTTGTTTAAAGGTGGACATGTGATAGCGCTTGCATAAACCCAAACAGGTAGTTCTTTCAATGAATTCAATTTATGAAATGAACGCTGATAAGGTAGTCATGAACGATATCGTTTCCAGGTAATATGTGAACTCTGCTACGGTTTGGTAGTACGAATTAAGTGACACGATCGTAGATATGAGAAATTGTTACCAAGTCAAATAGCTTCCTAGAGCACTAGTCATTAAACAGTCGATTTCCTTAGCTTGTAACTAAGTCTTATATCACACGTGCAAGAAAATAATTGACGGTGAAAATTTTCTTTGTTACCCCGGAGAAGATATACGATTCCAAATACGATAAAATACATTTTAATCATCATTAACATCATCATCTCAGCCCAAAGAAGTCCCACTGGTGGGCTCAGGCCTTCTCCACAATAGGAGGGATATTGACCTATTATACGGCGCTGGTCAGACGTGTTTGTAAAGAGTTTTATGTCAAACTTTCCTTCGCTTGCATAGATATTATGTGCATATTATACCACTTAGTGGTCTTTTACGACACTCACGACCAAGAATGTATTCCTACGGTGGTGAAATGTATTCCTAATCCGTCACCATACCACAAGACATTTCAATACAAAGCACAAAACCCATCCAGACAAATTTATTGCGTGAACTCGTCAAACGTCAATATATTTCGTTTTATTTCGCAACTAGCAACCCGCCCTCGCTTCGCTTCGGTTTTTGTCGCCTTATCCCCGTAGTTCCCGTTCCCGTGAGAATACCGGGATAAAATATAGCCTAGTTTACGCCCTGATATTATAGCTTTCCATTGGTAATAATATTATAGACAAAAATTTTTTAATCTGTATTTTGCAAATAACCGTGTGAGCATGAAAAAAGCCTATTATTTTGACATTACAAACAGACACTCCAATTTTATTTATTGGTATAAATTTCGGTTCGAGTTTTCCTTACACGAACAAGACAGATGTTATCTGCGTATTATAATGGTGGAGGTGGTGAATTGTATTCTTCCTCTCTCACCAGACAGGTTTAGTGACAAGCACACTATGAATAAAGATGGAGTCGGATTAGGTAGTAGTTTTCGTTGGGTAAATAAGTATTACCAATCGTGAAACTAAAGTTTCTAGACAGTAATAGGATTTAAGCGGAATGCCTCTATAACATGGTATTTGGCGATGTTTTACCAACCTATCAGTCCATCGACATGTATCTCCTTCATCATCGCAGCCACATACGCCCCACTGTTGGGCTTGAGCCTCCTTCACAATGGAAGGGAATTTAACCTACTACACCATGCTGGTCAGACATGTTGGTATAGGACTTTCCTTCTTTTGCACAGATATTATGTGCATATTAAATCCCAGTCGTCTTTTACAACATCCACGGGCAAGATAGGGAGTGGTAAATTGTATTCTTACTCCATCACCACACCTATCCTTAGGAGGAGATAATGCTTTTATTGCAACATTTGGTAGGCTGTAACATATACATTCTCCATGGCAGATAAAGGTTTGGTGGGCTATAAAAAGGATTGCTTCAATTTATATAAAAAATGTTCATGGCACACATAACCAGCAGTCACGAACTAACCACAGCGGGCGTTAGTGACACGATGTTGTCCTCGCACGAATACAATAAATCACTATTATCTCAGCTCCATCTCTTAGTGAATGCCTACTTAAATTCGCGCGATTTTAATAAAATATTACACCGTCTCTATTTCACTGGAGTGTAACCAGATTAACGAGTTCCAAGCTTTTACAAATGTAATTACTTTCGGTACATTTTTTAGGTGTGAATTACGCATAGGTACCTGTTTTGTGTTTTTTTAGACACGAGAAATAATGTCTTGCATCGTGATTTTACAAACAAGCAATTAAAATCAATACTCCGTGTAGTGACGTAGTAAGAATACAATTCACCACTCCCTATCTTACCCGTGGATGTCGTAAAATACCACTAAGGGATATAATGTGCACATAAGATTTGTGCAAGAGAAGGAAAACTCGAAATGAAACTTTATACCAACACGTCTGACCAGCGTGGTATAATAGTAGGTCAATTTCCAATTCAAATCCTTATAATGATGAATGTCGACTTACTTTTACGCATTATTTTCCAATCATCATCATCCTGCTGTTTGTCCTATCGTCTCATCGACCCTGGATCTAATCCGCCGTACGCTCTAAAGACAGAGTCGCACGTGGAGACCCCTTCATGCCGAAATCTCTGCCGTTCACTGGGCATTGCCTAGGGCGGATCATAAATTATTTTGGCGTCGCACTCCTATTATCATCCCTTGCATGCATTAATTAAAATAAGATTTCAATTACTTGGACTCAATGTTTTCCTTCTTGGGTGGGCTTTGGTGGGGATGGTAAGCGCACACGCCGTCCATTCCCTCCGGGGCATCGTGGGACGGTGCGCGTGCTCATAACCCACCCGTACCCACGACGCCTTCGTCGTTGAGCCGACCACCATTGCAGAGTTCCTTTCCTCAGTGGTCGGCCCGACAGAATACCCTTTCGGGTACCCTCACCTCTCGATGTCCCTGTACCGGGACGTCGGGCGCCGTTGCGCGGTCAGCCTCTCTGCAGGTGCCGGACTAAAGTCCCCGGTCCGGTCACCTGCGGCCTCGGATAGGGCGGCATCAGGCGCCGGTTGGACTCAATATGTACCTACTCTTCTTTCATAGTTAATATTTCAAAAGTTTTGACAATAGTTTTAAGACCGGCCGCCTGTCTAATATCAGTTGGGAATGTAATTGTTGCCTGACTACATCAGATAGTTTTTCAAGGATAATGAAAGTCTTAGTTGTCTCTTATTAAACTGACGAGCAATGTTAGAGTTAGTAGTATTCGTAGCCGCTACCACACAGCAATCGCACTATTATCAATATCAGATAAAATTTTCTTATGTACATATATCAATGAATCTACAATAATAAATATTAGTAAGACATTATCTATGACCCGCTTACATAAAACTACACAAATCCCTTATCTTGCAAACCTTGAATCGAACTAAACCTTCACGCTCAAATATATCGCTGTTACCAATCTCTAAAGTTATCTAAGAGAAAAGTTGGCAACCCTGATAGTCATCTCTAACTAATATTTACCTTTTAAACCACGGTTAAAGACGCAAAATTAGTTTGCAAAGACTATGTTACTAAAACTTTGACTGCATAGATAGCGTAGTAGTTAAAACACCGATCCATCGTGTTAAATATCGCGGTCTTGTTTCCCACTCATAAAGAGCATAGTCATATCTGTCTTAAAAAAATACCAGAATTGACATACACTTATGATTGCCTAGCTCTTCTGCAACACGATATTTCTATGTAAAGTTAACAATCATAACAAGTTGCTGTGCAAGATGCACAGGAAACAAGGACATTTTGCGTGGGTATTCAAAAGCATACAATTTACGGATAGAAATTAGACAGAGGTCGAGCAGAAATAACTGTCTTACGTGAGAATCAAACCCTACTTGGCATAGTAGGACGGTATATTAACCTCTCCGACATCTGTGCAATCCAATTACTTTATTGTCATTCAATTCAATGCCAATTTGGGCTTCACGTTCTATATCCACTTCTTGCCATTTTTATAGCACATAAAACGATATGACGGCCTGTTAAGAAGAGGATTTCTCTTTTTAGCATTTTAAATATATGTAAAAATAAAGATTTATTTGTGTACACTATTATTTTCGCGCGAACAAGTCTGTCATGATAGTCGTATCTTCCCTAAATCCAACAATCCGTACACTCTATCTTTCAAGATTACGCCGTAAAAACGAATTCGCCACACCCTTAAAACATTCTTGAGACCTACAAAAGTACCTTTGTAACACAAATCAGTGATCCGTAAAATAATATAACTGACAAGCGTATCCGTCATAAGGATATGCGCACAATAGAATCGTTCTTGCGTTACAGATGAGACAGTAGCCTTGTACAGCTTAATTTTAGGCTAGCTTAAGCAATATAGTTCAAGTAGAAGTCATTTTCAAACATGTCTAACAAATATGTAGTATAATTTCAGCTCAGTTAAATACTCCAAATCCTCTTTTCCGTATGGTGACGGAGTAAGAATACAATTCACCATCCCTATCTTAATCTTGAATGTCGTAAAAGACGATTAAGGCATATAATATGCATAAAACATCTACGCAAGAGAAGGGAAACTTGAAATAAAGCCCGATACCAACCAGCGTGGTATTGAACCCAAGAGCTCGATGTTTATGAGTCGAGAGGAAAAGAGACAAAGAGATTAAAGCCCTCTTTCTCTGCTAGAAAAAAGGAAATACATTGTTTGCGCTATGCCTTATTCAGCGTAAGGCAACTGAAGTAGTATTATACAAAATACTATAGAAATCCGATCTGCATTTGGTACAAGGATATATAATATCAATTAACTGAACTAATAGTTGAAGTGGGTTTTAATTTTATTATGATAATATATTTTAAAGAAAATAGTTTAAAGCAAAAGTAATGGACGATTTGCTGGCTACCTTGTATATATGTAGGTCACCATCAGTTTAAATAAAATAAATAATTCTACCTGTTTTACGTATATTAAGCACATGCTTTAAGAAATACGTTGCCAACCTTATCTATACCAATAAATAAAATTGGAGTGTCTGTTTGTAATGTCAAAAAAATAGACTTTTTTCATGCTCACACGGTTATTTGCACGACACCTATGCCTAAAATAGCGATTAAAAAATTTTTGTCTGTCTGTTTGTGCCGGGTAATCTTCAAAACGGCTGAACCGATTTCAAAAATTCTTTCACCAATGGAAAGCTATAATATCAGGGCGTAAACTAGGCTATATTTATCCCGGTATTCCCACGGGAACGGGAATTACGCGGGTAAAACGATTATAACCGAAGCGATGCGAGGGCGGGTTGCTAGTTTAAAGTAAAACACTAAAATATAAGTTCATATAATTTCACGTTACCACTAAAACTTTCCAGCATAATCCTTTATGTAGATACTAAGAGCCGTAGTGACCTATCAGAACAAAACGCGTAGACAAAAGATCTAATATTTCAGCTAAAATATTTCTACAAGAGACATAAAACAAGAAGGAGTGTGATCCCTATGGAAGAGTTCAGTCTTAAAAACCCGTTCGCACGTGTTAACTTGGGATGTATAAGTTGGACTTCATCAACTCAGTTTAAAACTATCTCTGCGAAAAATTCGTCTCTAGCTTCAGCGAGTGGAATACTTAAGGTTTATATATGTAAATGTATATAACAAAATATTTTCATAGAACTGTAGTGGCAGCTGTTAAAAATTGTTAATTGATTGATATAATGATTGGTATTATAGTACTTGGCCTCGCGCAGAGTTCACTTCCCATACTACTTTAATAGTTGCTGGCGCTTTGTAGCTAATATATGTAACTGTAGAATAACCACAGTAGCCCCTTTCAGACTTTTAGGAGGTGCCGAAGATATCGTCTGATGACATTCAATCTCTGACACTCCAACGAATGAGCGACTGGCCTCGTCCTGTCGTCATTTAATGCGATGAGAGGACTACAGATATTGGCACCTCCTCCCCCCTGGTTGCTGCTGGCGGAGCGGATCAGTAGACGTAAACACTTCGCGTGCCCGCTCCTCGACCTCCTAACGTGTCATGACGGCTTCACAAAATGAGGCCATCGGCGACCAGCATCTGTCGCTGACGATGATCTTGGAGATAAGCAGTTAGCAAAATGTTCCAATAATAAAGGTTGAGATAAAAACCCCAATTTATCCTTTTATTATCTTCTGTGTATAATAACGGAGTAAAATAAACACAATTTCCGTCGTATTATTCTAGTATTTCAAAATAAATAAGCAATATATTTTCTAAATCAGTGTGCAACAAACAAAAGCAAATTAAACCAACACAAACAGACAGTCGCAACTTGTATACAAATTATTCACAATAATAAATATCGTCTCGCAAAGGGACCTAGTAAAGCTTTGTGCACACGTGACAAAACAGCCAATGAATACGTGTGATTAATATACGTCCTAATATTATAAATGTAAAAGTAGGTTTGTTTGGTATACTTTCACGTCTAAACCACTAAACCGACTTTAAATATTCTTTCATCTATAGAAAGCTCAACGAGCTCATTATCAACGAGTAATACAGCCTACATTAAATGACGCTATTCCAGTTGGAATAGGCACTAGGCCAGTAAAACTGGGAATTTTGACCGATTTTAAAAACTCACTAATGGAAAGCTACGTTATCAGCGATGTTATCCCCGTATTCCAAGGGGCACATCATTTCAGCTCATATACGTCCCACTGTTGGGCTCGAGCCGCCTCCACATTGAGAGGGAAATTGACCTACAACACCATGCTGCTCAGACGTTTTGGTATAGGGTATAATTTCAAGTTTTCCTTCTCTTGCAAAGATGTTATATGCATTTAATCCTTTAGTAGTCTTTTACGACACCCAAGGGCAAAAAGAGCGGTGAACTGTATATTCTTATTCCGTCACCATAGAGACGAAATTGAATGATGATTCCAACGGGAACAGGAACTGCGCAGGTGTGGAACCACGAGAATCAGCTCTATTCATAATAGAACATACAGAGATCCGAAGTTTCACCGCCGTTCACGGATATTTATTAAATATGAGGTCTTTTTTTTCCATTGTAAGCGCACTCGCCGCCGCCGCTCGGCTTCATTCGCGGCGACAGAGGAGTGACGCGCGGACTCATGGCCCATCCGTAGCACGTCGCCGTCGATGGGCCGACCACCGGTGCAGAGTACCTTGTCGTCAGTGGTCGACCCGACGGAAAATATTGAAGTCTGAGGTGATGATAGTAACAAGTGAAATGACTTCTCAATGTTTTTCATGGCTGCGCGTCATGCCGCCCTAGCCGAGGCCGCGGGTGACGTGATCGGGGAGTTAGTCCGTCAGCCGCCGACAGGCCGACCGCATGAGGAAAGACCGACGTCCTCACCGAGGGGGGGGACGTTGGTCGATGAGAGGGTACCCCAAGTAGGGGGTATTCCGTCGGGCCGACCACTGATGACAAGTAACCCTGCTCCGGTGGTCGGCCCAACGACGAAGGCGACGTGGAGTTCGGGTGGGTTGCGTGCTTACGCCCCTCTGTCGCCCCGGACGAAGTGGTGCGAGGAGCGCGCCGACCGCAGCCCACCCCAAAAAAAAAAGCGTTTTTCATGGCAGAATAGACCAAGATCCGAAGTTTCTCCGCCGTTCCAACGAATCCAACGGCTACTTATTAAATATTGAGGTCTAATATAGCGTGATAAATAATTTATGCAAATGCTTACACATGTAAACATCTCCTAAAGAGATGTAGTATGGGTCTATGGAACGAACAGACGGCAGATAAGTAATGATGTACCATTTGATAAATTAATTGCCGACCGCTCAAATCTTGATCAAGGAAATTATACTCCTTGTTTTGGCTATGCAAATAATGTTATGAAGATTAATACAGAATCGGAGTAGATCATTTTTTTATTTATTTCTTTTTGGTTCATATATATCCCACTGTTGAACTTAGGTTTCTCCACAATGGATGGAATATTGGCCTTATTTTGGCTAAAGGGTTTATCTCGAATTTTTCTATCTTTTGTCCAGTACAAATCATTATCAGTTTGCATCCTTTGATTGTATTTTATGACTGCCGTGGCGAAAAAGGAGATTATACCGCATCATGTAATCAGTCTACCACAGAGGGTCATGGCGGTCAGGGCCATATGCGGTTACCGCACGGTGTCGACGGAGGCAGCGTGCCTCCTGGCCGGAACTCCCCCGTGGGACCTGGAGGCAAAGATGCTCGCCGACATTTATCGGCGGGTGTCGGAGACGCGCGCCCGCGGCGGCATGGTCACCCTGCAGGAGATCACCGCCTGGCGGGTCGACGCCCGCCAAGGAGTCATTGCCCGTTGGGCAGTACGGCTGGAGAGTCCTCGGTACGGTGTCAGGACCGTCGAGGCCTTCCGGCCGGTGCTGATGGAGTGGTTGGAGCGGACGTACGGGGTGCTTTCCTTCCGACTGGTGCAGGTGCTTACGGGGCACGGGTGTTTTGGGAAGTACCTGCACAAGATTGTCAGGAGGGAGTGCACAGCGTCCTGCCACCACTGCAGTTGCGACGAGGACACGGCGCAGCACACGCTCGAGGAGTGTGCTGCATGGGAGGGGGAGCACCGTGAACCATCGCCAGGGAGATGCTCGACAGCGTCAGGAACTGGGACGCGGTCGCCGCCTTCTGTGAGGCCGTAATCTCACGGAAGGAGGCGGCGGATCGTGTGCGAGTAGAGCTCCTATTCGGCGACACGTTCTGCCGCCGGCGACTCGGGCGGCGCAGGCGCGAGTATCTGCGCCTAATGCCGCCCTAGCCGAGGCCGCCGGTGATCAGACCGGAGAATTGTCCGTCACCCGCAGAGAGGCTGACCGCGCGATGGCGACCGACGTCCCAGTACGTCGAGAGGTGAGGTTACCCGAAAGGGTATTCCGTCGGACCGACCACTGATGACAAGTCACATCTGCTCCGGTGGTCGGCCCAACAACGAGGTGAAGTGAGTACGGGTGGGTTATGGGCCCGCGCGCCGTCCTTTCATCGCCCCAGACGGACAGCACCGCGCGTGCGCTTACCATAGCCCACCCATAAAAAAAAAAAAATCATGTAATCAGTCACCACATGTACCTACTCATTTAAGAGTTATTGTAGATGTGATTTGAAGTTATAAACATTAAATTTATTATTTGCATTTGTCATGATTTTACCTCAAGAGAGTGGTGGATATTATCCCACAGTTTGACCATAAGGGATTAAAATTAGATATATATTTCCTAGTAACTATTTTACAAATATTTGGGTTGAGAGCCCTTAGCGCTTACCTATAGTCCGAGTTAAGCTGTCAAAGCCATCTGCGGCTAACAGCTATAGTCACACCAAAAATATATATATATATATTTTACCAATATATAGTGAACTTTATGTCTTTAACTACTTCATATAATTATTGAATAGTAAAAAAATATATAAATAGTACTTAATCATTATCACATTTTTTCTGGATTACGAATTTTTCTTAACAGTTTCTGAACCTTTAATTAAGCTACGTATATATTGCATTATACCAGAAAACATTAAATTAAAATTATGAATATACGATTAGCTTCATTAATGTGAAAAAAATAATATTAAGTTTACTTTTAGTTGTAAGTACCGGGTTCAACAATCAAAATTACCTGTGCCCAGAGTAAGAATAGAAAATCAATCGCTTGTTTATTTAAAGCTTGTCGTTAGACAATAAATATTTTGCTTTTGAATTTCGCTCAATAAAACGCTCGTTCGGTAACCGGATCAATGTTTGTATTGGCTCCTATACGATGCTTTTCAATTTGTTGTATTTGATTTCCGTTATGGAGCCAGTGTATGTTATGCTATTTAACAGTTTTGTTTTTAGCGAAGGTTTTTTTACAGATTATTCATATGAATAATTCAATAGATATAATGTTAATTATACTAATATTATAAACGCGAAAATTTGTGAGTATATGAGGATGTGAAGATGTTTGTTGCTCTTTCACGCAAAAACTACTGAATGGATTTTGATGCAACTTCACAATAAGATATACGGTTAATCAAAGCTATAAACGGCATTCAATATTACGGTACCTTTACTCGCGTTACACATCATATTTGAATTAAATGATCCAATTCGCTATTAATTTACTATTCGCCTCAAATGGATTAGAATAATATTCAGGATTGCATTCCCAAACATGTGACTAGCAAAATCACAGATGAAGGTAGCTAGGCTTTGTTATAACAGATATTTTGGGAACCTGTTCAAAACAGCAACATACCTCTTTTGGTATAATTTAATATAATTTATCTCGATATTCCCACGCGAAGGGCAACTACGCGGGTAAAACCGTAGGGCACTGCTAGTAAAGATATAAAAATTGAGAGCATATTTAGTGTTTTAATGAATGTAGGAGTAAAAGCTTTGTTAATTATCATCTCAGCTCATATACGTCCCACTGTTGGGCTCGAGCCTCCTTCACAAAAGGCGGGAAATTGCCTACAATACAATGCTGGTCAAACGAATTGGTATAGGATATTATTAAGAGTTTTCCTTCTGTTGCATAGATGTGTATGGTATCCCTTGCTCGTCTTTTACGATACCCACGGGTAAGATAGGGGTAATGAATTGTATTCTTACTTCGTCATAACACGTTATTAAAAGGTTTATTAGTAGTTAACTCTTAGAATAATAACGTATAGAAGGATAGTGTCAATACTTCGAACTTTCAAAATTTGAATCTAAAAATACTAATGGCGCGCAGACGATTACACACGTACACACGCACACCACTATACAAATTATGCCGACGGCTGTACGCGGGGGTCATCCGGTCGATGGCCCTGTACGGCGCACCGGTGTGGGCGGGGTCCATGACCGCCCGACTTAGGGCCCTTCTGTGGCGACCACAGAGGGTCACGGCGGTCAGGGCCATCCGCGGATACCGCACGGTGGCGACGGAGGCAGCGTGCCTATTGGCCGGGACTCACCCGTGGGACCTGGAGGCGGAGATGCTCGCCGGACTATATCGGCGGGTGACGGGGGTGCGAGCGGGGGGCGGTGTGGTCTCGTTAAGGGATCTCACCGCCTGGCGCGTCGACGCCCGCCGAGACGTCATCGCCCGTTGGGCAGTCCGGCTGGAGAGGCCTCGGTTCGGGGTGCGAACCGTGGAGGCCTTCCGGCCGGTGCTGATGCAGTGGTTGGAGAGGCGGCACGGGGTGCTCTCCTTCCGACTGGTGCGGGTTTTGACAGGGCATGGGTGCTTCGCCAAATACCTGCACAAAGTCGTTAGGAGGGAGAGTACACCGTCCTGCCACCACTGCGATTGCGACGAGGACACGGCGCGCCATACGCTCGAGGCCTGCGGGGCTTGGGCAGTGCAGCGCTGTGAACTCGTCGCAATCATCGGTACGGACCTAACGCTGCCGGCTATCGCTAGGGCGATGGTCGACAGCGTCGGGAATTGGGACGCGGTCGCAGCCTTCTGCGAGACAGTGATCTCGCGGAAGGAGGCGTCGGATCGCCTGCGTGAGGAGCGCAGCCTCGATGAGGAGATCCGCCGCCGGCGACTGGGGCGGCGCAGGCGTAACTACCTGCGCCTCATGCCGCCCTAGCCGAGGCCGCGGGTGACGTGACCGGGGATTAGTCCGTCACCCGCCGAGAGGCCGACTGCGTGAGGAAAGACCGACGTCCTCCCCGAGGGGGGGACGTCGGTCGATGGGAGGGTACCCCAACAGGGGGTATTCCGTCGGGCCGACCACTGACGACAAGTTAACGCTGCTCCAGTGGTCGGCCCAACGACGAAGGCGACGTGGTTTTTGGGTGGGTCGCGGGAGTTGCGTGCTTAAGCCCCTCTGTCGCCCCGGACGGAGTGGTGCGGAGGCGCGCCGACCGCGACCCACCCACAAAAAAAAAAAAAAAAACTATACAAATTATGAAATCAAATTTTGTTTTAACATAAATCGTCGAATTACCTTTAAAAGTAATGTTAATAATCTTTTTATATTTTTCAAATGTGTTGTGACACCATTTGAATGCACAAACCGTCATATTTACCTATTTATTTTTTAAGAGTTGCGTACGTTCGTGCAGTACAATGACTTGTACATTACGGAACGGTTCCGGTGTAAGCTCCAATAGGCTTCAATTGAAATGCCTCACTTTTTGTGCGTGAACTTGCCTTCTATACGTTATTATTCTAAGAGTTAACTCATGATCGGGTGCCTTGTGAGTTCTGGTCCAGCCCCGTATCTTTTCGTTATCGTATTATATCTTAAAAAGATATTATAGTTCGAAGAGCATTACACTGGATTTAATACTTCATATTGTATAACAACTTCATTTAATGGAAGTAATTAAAAAAACGGCAAGCCCGCTACTTTCCCGTCGGATCTTCTCAGCTTATGGTCGCGTTCCGATCCAGTAGTAGTTTATTAGATTATCTGATCACACTGTTTATATATATAATATACCGACACGTGAACCGAATTCTTTGGTTGCAGATAACAAGCAAGTCCGTTGGACGTAGCATTTTGGGATGGTCCATTTCCCATCAGTGCACGAATGATCTATCATTATTAAATTACCTGCAGTGATTATTTTTTATTTGAATCGCTATAAATGTGTACCTGAAACAAAAGGTAAATACAAATTAATAGAAATGTCACTATTAACAAATACTACAATCAAAATTAAATTAATTGTGGTTAAAGCACGATTATCATAATGAGAAACAGTAATGAAAAGCAACAAATTTATAATCATTGTCAATTAATTACGTAATAATTTTTAGCGTGTTTGTTATACATTAATATTTGTAACTGCATCGTTAATCCATAAGCAAAAACTGCTGATTGCGAAAACGATTAACTCGAATTTGGGAGCGGTTAAAATAATTAATGTAGGTTTCTACAAATTTTCTTTACTCTTATGGACATTTTTAGGAAATTCTTCAAAATATTTGCAATTCTTGATAGTAACATGGTATTAAAATTACGTAGGGAAATGTAGGTGTGCTACATTCAGTACCGGTGGCCGGCCTAATGGCAAAGGGGAGGGATACGGTGGGTTATGGGGCCGCACGCCGCCTTTTCGTCATCCTGGACGAAATGGACCGCGTGTGCGCTGACCCTAAACCACCAATAAAAAAAATAAAGTGTGCTACATCTATACCAATAAATAAAATTGGAGTGTCTGTTTGTAATGTCAAAATAATAGGCTTTTTTCATGCTCACACGGTTATTTGCACGACACCTATGCCTAAAATAGCAATTAAAAAAAATTTGTCTGTCTGTCTGTTTGTTCCGGGTAATCTTCAAAACGGCTGGACCGATTTCAAAAATTCTTTCAGCAATAGAAAGCTGTAATATCAGGGCGTAAACTAGGCTATATTTCATCCCGGTATTCCCACGGGAACGGGAACTACGCGGGTAAAACGACTATAACCTATAAGCGAAGCGAGGGCGGGTTGCTAGTTGTTTATATTTTCAGTCCGAGCTAACAGCTGTTTACCGCCTTAATTAATAAAACGTATGATACTACATAGTAAGTTCTTGGTGACAAAAAATAAACAATAAGTTTATCCAAATTCTGAAATCTCATAAAAACCAATACGTTGATGAGCTAGTAAATATTCATTTATTCATTGTAAATAAAACTATTTTAAAGTGTTCGAAACGTCTGGCAATTAAAAATCACATACAACCGCAATAAAATCTGTAAGATATTTTTATTTACATTGTGTAATACTCGCGTAAACATCAGATATCATTATTCATTTATTCTAAGTATATACAACTAGCGTGTTGCAACTTGGATGCAGGAGGCACAAGACCGCAATTTATGGCGTAACATGAGGGAGGCCTACGTCCAGCAGTGGACGGCGATAGGCAGAAATGATGATGATGATGATACAACTAGCTGTGTCGTCAGCTTCATTTAAGAGTGGTAGGACCACACTGTCGACAGTTATCTGTCTACAGCCGCGGGCCGGTCCGTCCGGGGCAGTACCACACTCTCGCAGAAAATCGACGTCTGAGTGGTAGCGATTTGTTGCTACGCTTCGTTCGGTGAGCGAGAGATCCGGAAGCCCAACTTTCTGAGGGTGTTTGCGTGTGGAGGGTTTTGGTGGTGCCCTCGGTATCACCGAGCCTCAATGCACGCATTCACACTCCCTTCACTTTCTTCACGCGGTAGGCAGCGGCCTTGTAAAGGTCCATGAGCGACAGCAACACTTACCATCAGGTGTACTGTCTGCTCGTTTGCCACCGTTTGCAATAAATAATAATAAAAGTACAATGAATGTCACACTTTCAAGTATATACCACTATTTAGACACTATAAGTAATTCTTACACCCTTATAACACCTGTATAGGTACAGTGTTCATCATATTTCTTAAAATATTATTCAAGATAACGTTACAGACCTCGTAATTAAAAGTTTAAAACATTTGTTTTAAATCAGAAATATTTGCGAAGTAAGATTATGTAAATTGCTGGATAACGATCATAAATGCTCAAGTTTTCCATCTTTAATTCCGTGAGGCTCGAAGGGACAAATTCGATTTAATTGGTAATTGGACGAATGATTAAATGAAGACAGACTGGGTGAACGATAAAATTAACTGTCAATCTTACTTTCATTGTCTTGTGAGTCGGATTAGGCAGATTTTTAAGTGACGGATTGTAGACAGTTTTTAAATGACTTTAGGAGATATTCGAACATCTACTCGTCAGCGGCTTTGCTTCATTTAAATGGCGAAAAGTTTTTAAATAGAAGTAACAGAACTAAAGTTTAAAATATTGTACATAAGTATATGAATATTAAAATCCTTTCGACTAAGTTTTTTCGCGATTATCTTTAGTGGTTTGGATAAAAGCCGTGACAAATAATTAAAACTAACCTTTCAACATCTTAACTAATCTTAAAAATCAAACATTATCAATTTATCAAATCATTTCAATTATATAAATGGTTGCTTATATACAATTTGCTCTGTGATAGCAGCTATGAATGAACCCACACTTAATAGATCAACCCCCTTGATTGTGGGTGTCGTAACAGAAGATAAAGAGTTTTACATACACCTGGGTCAACTCCATCTTAAACTGCCTGGTCAACAATTATATTCCCAATAAAGCTTTTCAAGCAGACCGCCGGTCATTAAATTATTGTTAGTAAATTTTGCAATGTGCACTATGGAAGAAGAGGACATATTGAGTTGACCCGAAATAATTGGGATAAGAGCAGAATGAAGATGGTTGATGCGCGTTACACATTGGAGGTATTAGTGGGTTGGTTTTAGTGGGTATTCCGGCCGCGAATGTGACCACCGAGTACCAACCCCTCCTCTGTCTTTCATTTGCGGGGGATAGTGCGTAATTGTATTTCCACAGCGTAAACAAAAAACAAAAGGATGATGATGATTACATATAGGGCATCTATCAAAGAATTTTGGTAATACAAGTTTCTTAACTGATATTCAGTTGCTTAAATTTCAGTTGGCAAAAGCCGATTTTAACTAAAACAAAACAAGACAGCGTCAAGCTTAAATACACAAACATATTCACCCACATTATCATACTGAGAACTCAAAGATGCTTTTAAGAGAACATTAAATACAAGTCGTGCAAAAGTTCTGAGCATAACTGTTATCTAGTGCTACTAGGTTCCGCTATTAAAATGTTAGTAAAATTATATGTTCTAAGCAATACTGGGAATATTTTTCATATTATTATGACTGCCCGCAACATTTTCTCGTTGCAAACAAATTTAAAGTAGTTATTTATTTTAGACGCGCCGTAGATGTAAAATAATAGGGGTGCCACTCCAGTGCTCATGGTTTGGAAGCAAATTGTGCTTTAGTTAAAACGTCAGATTCAAGAATTCTCGTTTTAAATTTAAGCGGAAATAATTACAAGAATAATGCTATTTTTGTTTTTCTTTTTCTGTATGTACACTGTACAATTTAGAAAAGGAAACATACAAGTATATATGCATACAATTGATAATTAGTTCGTTAGGAGAAAAACATAATTACTATTGTGTACACCTAGTATGTGATTTTCGGATAAATATTTATGTCTAAGAGAAAATCTCATATTTTGGGACAGATTAATTACACACAATTTACAAATAATTTTGAAAAGACAGTAAATTCTGGTTTTTCACACATATATGCGTATGGTATGCCTTGAATTTCTGTGAGGTGACGGAGTAAGAATACAATTCACCGCCATTGCCTTCTTGCCTGTGGATGGCCTAAGAGAGCAAGCAATAAATAAGTAAGTAAATAATATTATATTTATCACAATAGCACGCTAATAACTTCTATCCAAATAGAAAATTCGAATAAAGCCCTATTCCAATGAGTCTAACCAGCGCTGTATAATTACGTGCGGCTCGAGCCCAACAGTGGGATGCATGTGAGCCGTGATGATGATAATAATGAAATATGCAAAATATAGAACATTTACCTGGTAAGGTTGTGCGTGAGATATATTTGAAAAATAAAATTTTATCTTAAAACATTATTCGTTAACCCTGGCAAAGTACAAACATAATTCTAAAAGATGGCTAATAAACGTAGCGAAGTCTTGGCAACACCCTTATGATCAATACACGGTAATAATACAGGCAAAGTTGCCAGCTTACGTCATAACTGTTCAAACGCCTCTCAAGCTGAGTATACGTAAAACTTTGATGTTTTTCCAATGTCGTTGAATACGTTTTAGGACGAAAACGACGATAAGGTTAACATATTCAAAAGTTTAAAAATAAAGCGCCGGAAAAAATCCTCTAGAAAACATCGTTCTTTTTTAAGGCGGTAAACAAATCCCTTTCAAGGTGATAAATGATAACCGTCTTATATTGAGACAATATCAAGAACAAAATCAAGGCAATATTTATTTTCTTTAATGTCTTTACATGCACGTCCCACGTTTGGACAGGATCATCCTCTACAATAACAGGCAAATTGACTCTCTATTACCAAGATTGGTTGGTACTGTCGTTGAGTAATCTTTCGAGATTTCTATCACTACGATTTTATTTATATTTCTTAATATGTTGCGTCTCAAAGTATTACGACGCAAAGAAAAAAAAGAAGAGTCACATAAATCGGCAGAAGCTCATACAAAACACGATAATTTGTGAATGGAATAATTGATATTTCTAAATCGGATTCAAAACATTTTTTTTTAATTTTAAGTTTTATCTACTTCGATGAGGACGTTTGTGGTGTAGTACTACGCATTTCGTCTGCGTAACATTTTAATTATTACTAAGCCTTCTGCCAAGCACAATTCAAAATTTAAAAAAGTTGCACCCCGTACAAACCATTCGAATCGAAGAAAAAGAATTTCGTGGGCTCCTGTTACTTGGGCTATTATTCTTCTACACGCAGTGGATTAACGCAACTGGTTACGTCAGATGTAAGAATTTAAACTCATACTTCACAGTTAGAGAAAGTAAAATATTTTACTAAATACAAAACCCTCCTATTAGTTTTAGACAGAGAAGCGTAATAATGACGCGAAATATCTTCAAAGATAAACGTTTACCACATAATCACGCCTGAAGATTAAGTAGGGGTTTACAATGTCCACATATCGTTTTGCGTCCCAAGAGGGAGTCTAGTTTTACGAGTGCAATTGTATATCTTAGTTATTGCCTGTGGGGATGAGTTTAAATATACTTCCTCAGTACTCGCTCGGAATTTATGTATAACGTGGTGCAAAAGCCATACACAGCCATAAAGTGGTACGGATTTATGATTTTATTAGTAAAACCATCCTCAAATGTATGTTTGTCGCTAAAATACATTGCAATTAATTTATGATCACGTGGGGCATCAAGATTTAGAAGTATTATCAAGACAAAATGATCCAAAGTATAAATATCTTTTGCATTTTACAAATGACTTTCATGGTCGCCAAATACGCCTGGGTTTCGTTTATTGAATAAATGAAGATTTGAAAGTGTTCAATAGTAGCGCGACAAATGCTTACTGCCGAACATATCACCAAAAGCTTTTTCTTGAAAAACAAACTACATTTTCAGTTTTTAGACAAAGTTATGCACCAAACTGTTCAAAGGGGTATTTCAGAATTCTGTTCAAGAGGAATTACTAAAGATTATTCAGCGAAGACATTTTTAAAAGGGCCAAAAATAAAACGAAAGAATCAGTGTGCTAATATATACATAAGTACTTTTTTATAAGTAGAAGTCCGAATTCACAATACTACTCAACAAGTGCAATTCTAACTTAAAAGCCTTTCCGAATCAGTCGGCAAACATTGTTACCGAAAAGTGGCTTTGTATACAAAACGAGTTTTCCGATCCACCATTACATCTGCCCTATCATCCGGCCTAAGGTCGAAAACATACGCGAAAGGTGTTCCGAACAAAATTAAATTACAATGATTTACTTTAGCGGTGCCTGCCCAGAATGTAAATCCCGCAAATGTTGGTTCACGAAACCAGCGTTTTTGACTGGCAATTCACTTTTGCAAATAGCCACCTATATTATTACGAAAACAGCTCGATGTTAAAGTATTATGAATTTTGAAAATTGTCGATGTTCCTGAATGCCGTTTTTTCGGCGAATTTTACAGTGCATGATTGTGTATGCATAAACTAAAAGCGTCCCATATCTTGTTTTATTTGAAACATGAATACTGGAAACATTTTAATTATGTTTGTACTGTACATTTGTGTGTATAATTTTATATCTTTAAACGAGCAATTCTTGTATATACATATATATTCAGGATCTCGGCAACGGCTCCAATGATTTTGATGATATTTGGCATACTAGGGGTTTCGGGGCCAAAAAATCGATCTAGCTAGGTTTTATTTATAGAAAACGTTGTTTTGTCGGTGTTTTTAGCTAATCAATACAATGACAAAATATTATTGACATTCTCTGAATAGGAATTCGAATTTCGTCGTCGTTGTCAAGAGTGACAATAGCTCAGTTGGGAAGTTGTCCAGTTTTCTTTTTGTTTTGTTTTGGCATCCAACCAGCGTGGGATCAAATCTCAGTGTTATTATTATTCTGTTTTTGTAATTTTTGATATTTTTTTCATTATTTAATTTTTTATTAATATATATCTAAATAAATTCGGCAAAAATACAACAAAAATATACCGAGCAAAACTCGGTCAACCAGATATTTCAATTTATATGACATTAGTTTATAAAAATTCTAGATCGGTCGAATACTGTGCCGGTCAAAAGAGAAGCGACAACGATATGTGTATTTCCTGATGACTCGTACCACAAGAATGCACAAATAGAACATGTTTATATAATATGACCTGCTGTACCAACCAGCTTCGCGTTAATAGATTACTTACATATTTAATGTTATTATTTTATTTGAAACATTGTCCCGTTTTATTAGTCATTTTAGCTCATATACGTCCCATTATTGGTCTCAGGCCTTGTCCATAAAAGGAGGACAAATACCCTGCTCTACCATACTGGTCAAACGGGTTAGTATTTTTTTTTTATGGGTGGGCTATGGTAAGTGCACGCGCGGTCCTATCCGTCCGGGGCGATGAAAGGACGGCGCGCGGGCCCATAACCCACCCGTAACCACGTCACCTCGTTGTTGGGCCGACCACCGGAGCAGATGTGACTTGTCGTCAGTGGTCGGCCCGACGGAATACCCTTTCGGGTATCCTCACCTCTCGACGTACTGGGACGTCGGTCGCCGTCGCGCGGTCAGCCTCTCCGCGGGTGACGGACAATTCCCCGGTCCGATCACCCGCGGCCTCGGCTAGGGCGGCATTAGGCGCAGATACTCGCGCCTGCGCCGCCCGAGTCGCCGGCGGCGGAACGTGTCGCCGAATAGGAGCTCTACTCGCACACGATCCGCCGCCTCCTTCCGTGAGATTACGGCCTCACAGAAGGCGGCGACCGCGTCCCAGTTCCTGACGCTGACGAGCATCTCCCTGGCGATGGTCGGCAACGCCAGGTCGGCACCGATAATTACGACGAGTTCACGGCGATCCCCCTCCCATGCAGCACACTCCTCGAGCGTGTGCTGCGCCGTGTCCTCGTCGCAACTGCAGTGGTGGCAGGACGGTGTGCTCTCCCTCCTGACAATCTTGTACAGGTACTTCCCGAAGCAACCGTGCCCCGTCAGCACCTGCACCAGTCGGAAGGAAAGCACCTCGTGCGTCCGCTCCAACCACTCCATCAGCACCGGCCGGAGGGCCTCGACGGTCCTGACACCGTACCGAGGACTCTCCAGCCGCACTGCCCAACGGGCAATTACTTCTCGGCGGGCGTCGACCCGCCAGGCGGTGATCTCATTGATGGAGACCATGCCACCGCGGCCGCGCGTCTCCGACACCCGCCGATAAATTCGGCGAGCATCTCCGCCTCCAGGTCCCACGGGGGGGTTCCGGCCAGGAGGCACGCTGCCTCCGTCGCCACCGTGCGGTAACCCCGTATGGCCCTGATCGCCATGACCCTCTGTGGTCGCCACAGGAGGGCCCTAAGACGGACGGTCAGGGACCCCGCCCACACCGGTGCGCCGTACAGGGCCATCGACCGAATCACCCCCAAAAACGGGTTAGTATAGGATTCTATTTCGAGTTTTTGTTCTCTTGTATAAATGTTCTCTACATATCATATCCCTCAGTCGTCTTATACAACATCCACGGATGAGAATGATGAATTGTATTCTTATTCGGATATATATCGATATTAAATACACCCACGATAATCCCATAACAATTTTATTGTTGTTTTAGAAGATTTTTGACAACGGCGATTACGCAGAACGCTTGATGTACGTTGTTATTATATTTTGCCGGATATACACATATTTGTCACCGCATTATTTTTATAGCATATAATCTTTTTTGATAAACAAGCTATCTGATAAAATAAGAGTTTTCGGAATCCATCAGGTATTTTCTGAGGTTAGCGCTTTCAAACAAACAATGAATCTTCATATTTTATGATAGGAATACAGATTACTCGCGAGTTATATAAAAATATCAATATCTTATTAGTTACTTTTAATATAGATTCAATACTATAGAGGTTTGTATAATTTCGAAACGGCAAGAATATTCGTGTGGTTTGTTTACGTTTTTCTGAATATTTAAGTTATTTATCCATTTTGACAAATAAATTACCTGAAGCCGGGTGATACGGCCATGAAAGTTGTCGCCGGATGTCTAAGAGGCTTTAAAGTAAGTATTTTATACATTTTACCTGATAACAGCGATTTATATAAGATTACTGTGAATTTTCTTAAATAGATCTTAGACGTAATTGTATATCCCAGTGAAAACATAATAATATGGTAATTATAGTAGTGTAGTTATCGACTCCACCGACAAAAGACTTGAGATACAAATGTGTGCCAAGTTCTGTAGATTATATGAAATTAGTTATTACAAAAACGTATTCTTAAGTACAAACACATTTTTTTTTGTTATTCTTCTACTATAAAAGTGTTTGTTATAAATAAATATAACTTTTTACACAGCAATTGGCAATTTACTTATACAAAGCATAAGCGCTTTATTTACCTTATATAAACTTTTCTGTGTGGTGACGGGAGTAAAAATACAATTCACCAGTCCCTATCTTGTCCGTGGATATTGTAAAAGATGACTAAGGGATATATACAATATGCATATAACATTTGTGCAAGAAAAAAACTCGAAATGAAACCCTATACCAACATGTCTGACCAGCTGGTATCATCATCATCATCTCAGCCCACACATGTCCCACTATTGGGGTCGGGCCTACTTCACTGCAGAAGCGAAATTGACCCACTATATCACGCTGGTCAGATGCGTTGGTATGGGGTTTTGTTTCGAGTTTTCCTTCTCTTGCATAGATATTATATACATATTTATATCCCATAATCGTCTTTTACGACACCCACGGGCAAGAGAGGCGGTGATGAGTTGTATTCTCTCTCCGTCACCGCAAGGAAAATTATGTGGAGAAGGCCCGACCCCAACAGTGGGACGTATGTGGGCTGCGATGATAATGATGAGTATAATACTATAATTCGCATGGATAAATATAATATATATACCCTTAAGTGTGGTCTCCAGCAGAAGAAAAATAAAGAACGATGTCAAGAAATATTTGCGTTTATCCATTGAAGTAATACCTACTTTTTAACATAACTTTCCCAATGGAAGGCATTAGTATCATAAGACATCAGGTTTGGTAGGTGGATAACCGAAACCGCGGGCAACCGATCCAAGTTGATGTTATCGAGTATCCCGCTGGCTACTTTTCTGGTAATATCTAAGCCAGTTTTTGGAACTCCCACGGGAAATATAATGATAAGACATTGTAGTCTTAACCCCTCACCATACGGGGATAAAATATTATTAGAAATGATATATTAAGTTAAAAATTAGCGAATAAATAATTCACATTAAAATTTCTTAACAAAGCGGATAATGTTACTCTGTTACTTGATACCTACTTGTAAAAATAAATTGGACATTAAACTGAAAGTGTTTCAAAACATTGTACATTATTTCTTAGAAAAAAAAATCCATTACACAAAGAATCGTTTTATTTCTCCTTATTCTCAACGCAACCGCGGTATGTGTTCTGTTCCGTTAATAACAGAAACGATTTGAACATTTTCCACTTACGGGCTCTTTCTGGTAAACTTTCAGTATGGAAGTACTATTTGTTCTTTTATTTTTAATATGATATTTAATGCTCCAATTACATACTTTGTTATTGTTCACACATAAAGTTCTGCGAATCCGACAAAAGCTTAACACGTAATAAACAATTGTTTTTTCGTAATTCTTTGGTTTTTAGTCATTATTTTAGTTGTACAATTCTAAGGTAATAAACCTTACAATTGTACAACACTTATTCTCTAGTGGAAGTCGTAGTACTCTGATGAAGGATAATGAGGAAAAGTCAGTAAGCGTTCCGGATAATTAATATAGGTATAATATTAAATGAGAACAACACCGTTTGATAATCGTAGAGATTATCATAATCATCTGCTTGGAGATGTCTATGACCAACAGTGATTGTCGATACGCTGATGAATAAGAATCGATTTATTTTAGTTAAAATTAAAACGCGATAATATACATTTAAGAAAGCAGAATACTTGCACATTAATAATTATTATGTAAAACTGTTTTAAAAGTATAGTCGCTGGGCAGCAAGGGCTTTTAAATAAATCAAAGAGCATTAAGAAGAAAGGAAAATAAAGAGAAACTTAATTTATTTTACAATTATAATCATTCTAAGTTTTTTTTAGACGCACGCCCTCCATTCTGTCCGGGGACGACTAAAGATCGGTGTGCGTCCCCATAGTTGTATTCCCTCCCATCGCCATTTGCCCGAAAACCATTGCAGGTCTGAGAAGTATTTGACTACAGTGCCTCTCGGTAACGAGCAACTCTTAGTAGCAGCAACTAAATATATAGACATTTGTTTACCTATTTTGCATATAAATTGTTTTGGACATCATGAATTTTGATACGAACAAATTGCCATCGTGTACGAATTTTGTCACCCTAATACGAAGAATTGAATTAGAGTAATAATATTTGGATACCATCATCATGCAAATTGGATAATGTTTGATTTAGCCCAGACGAATTGTTGATTGGACCCAGGAAAAATTATAAGTAGAATTTTTCCTTCGGAATTCGTTAGGGGGAGTCACTGGGAGTCTACATTTCGGTTTTCGAATTCCCAGTGGTCTTGCGTTTTCCGCCATCTTTTAAATGATGAGAACAAAAATTGTAGGAAATTTAATTCTGAACAACTTTGGTAATGACCATTTTTCGTGTAAAATTGAAAATAAACGAGTTATTTAAAAAACATAAAACCACCCTTAAAATCAAGATGGCGGCAAACGCAAGACCACTGGGATTTCGAAAACCGAAATGTAGACTCCCAGTGACCCCCCCTAACGAATTCCGAAGGAAAAATTCTACTTTTTTCTGGGTTTGGTCCGTTTTTCGTCTAATTCGACTGGGCTAATTTAGGAGTAGAAAAACAAACTTCCTAATAGGCCGTATAAGACTATAGAGGTCAGTACAAATAGTCAGCCTAAGTAGCGATGGCGAGGTAATAAGGTTATAGGGACACAGACCGACTTCTCTCAACCCAAACGTTAAGTCGTATCCAGGACAGGCCATACACAACCATGAAACTAACAGAAGAAGTGTCCTCCACAATAGGAGGCAATTTAACTTACTGTATGTATGAAGCTGATAAGTCGGGATGGTATAGGGTTTTGTTTCAAGTTTTTCGTTGCGATTATTATCTGATTATTTTTTTGTTTTTTAGGACATCTTTTGCAAAAGGAAGCTTGATGAATTGTATTTTAAGGAATAGCCTTATTGACAACGATCAAATTGCTTGTAGACAATCCCAAATGTTTGTACATACATTTCAAATATATGTCAATCTAAAAATAGCAAAATTTCCATGCATACCCTTACAATATTTACCGACCCAACTAAATCTGCAAGGTGTACTTCTCACGCCCTAATGCATTATGTTCTGGGAAGTACAAGGGAAAGTTTACGGGGACCCAACAAACCCTACTTCAATCGTTTAAGCATGAAAATAGCATACTGCCAACGTATGACCTTTTCGGGAGAAACGTGTTAAAAGGTTTCACATCAAACATCATTCGTCGACCCTCGGCAAACTTTCAATAAATATCACGTTCCTATGCATACTCCGTCACAACCATATCTCCCCACTCATTCCCGCTTTCATTTACTTAGGTTCTATTTGAATATAAACAGCTAAACTGTAAATGGACGTAAAATCGCCGCAATGTTAAACATTTCGCAGATTGGTTTATGTAAGTAAATGGTTTAATGTTCTATAAAGTTGGCAAAACATTGTTCGAATTTGATTCTAATGTAAAATTTTCATTTAGTATTTCCGATAGATTTCCCTTCTTTAACACGCTTTCATTAGCTTCATATGAATCTTAGTACGTGTCTATGTAATGGAAATTTTGAACATGATTTTGAACACTTCAAAACGTTGGATTGACTTAAAATTTGGCTTACTTATCGAGGACCGATGACAATTCAATATTTAAAAAAAAAATAAAGATAACAATTTTTACCAGTATTTTCAGGATTAGCGATTTTTAGTATCAGATATCCGGTAGATCATTTGCGCTGTGACCAAGAAGGGAAACTACCAGGCGGGTCGACTACCTATTTCTCGGATAAGTAGTAGAAGTTCATCTTATTCAAAATAATATGAAATTTTCGGCAAGGGAATTTGAGAATAGGCTATCTCATGCAAGGAAGGCAGCAGTCGCTCAAATTAGGCATGTTTTTCGCTTTTTGAAACTCTTATTGCTTATTTTTTTCTCTATCGACGATAATTTGACAACGGAACAACAGGACTAGTTCCTTTCGCCATGCACCCACTATCTTTTTGAGCGGATCACCGTGGATATTAGACTTCAGTTGCCCGCTCATAGACTATAGTTATTTCATGCCTACGTTTGCACATAAAGAATCATATCTACATATTCGTGATTTTCGGCCTTTTACTTTGGCTCATATTCATCATATTTTATAAATTCAGTGTTTTATGGTAAGTTATTTTATATACAGTAAAAGTTGCGTTAAAAAATGAAAGTGAATGTTAAAATTACACTATACATATGAGTTAGCACGTAATTAATAAATACCATTAGTATATAGCAGTGAACATTTATAATAATAACACATGCCTTTCGTTTAATAAGGCTATAAAAACTACAGATGTGTTCGATTGTTGTAAATAAGAAATAAATAATTTAAGTTAAATTGTTTTATATAAGAGAATAATTCAATTAACATCTTCACGGGGAGTGCTCCGAGGAACTATTTGACTTGGTACTACCGTCACCATTTTAACAACGTACTACTAGACATCGTAGCAGGGTTCATCCATTTTACCTGGAATGTTGAACGTTATGGTCTTCAACTGTACGTTTCCAGCGACCATTTCTCCTACGTACGGTACTGGTAGTTCATTCCAGAGCTCTGGAATGAACTACCTGCTGCTGTGTTTCCCGAGCGCTATGAGATATCCTTCTTTAAACGAGGTTTAAGAAGAGTATTTTTTTTTCACAGTAGGAAATGGCCTGGCTGTGACCCTAATATTCCAAGGGTGCATGTGTTGCAGTATCACCTACCATCAGGAGTGCTGCTTGCTCGTTTGTCACCGTTGGCAATGGAAAAAAAATTATTAGTCTTCTCGGCAGTTTTAATAACTTTTAGAAATTATTTCAGACGTTTATTATCGTGTTTATATCCTGAAGTATCAATTATAAGGTGTTTACCCTTTCTATCCTTTGATGTTTTCAACCCTAGGTACTAGAAAGGGTGCAACAAATTCGAAACGAGAAGGGATTTGGCTGTCACATGTTACATGATGAGAGTATTCGAGAGCGTTGCTTCTAATCCGGATATACGGTGGTTAATAGGGTTACGTGTACTCAACGGATACCTTGCGCGGTGGTGCCGGTGGGAGTTATTCAAAGTGCCAAAAGCTAGAAGCAACATCTTGACTATGATACAACCTTGACGAAAAGGCTATAAACATGGTATCGACTTGGCGACAAAATTGCCGTATTCATTTGTTTAATTGTGGCATTTAAAAATGCCATGTTATTTGAGTTATGCTATAATAATGTACGATTAATGACATTCATTGATAATTACATAAATTTTGTCTTATTATAGAATTTTACAATATAATTTTTGATTTATATACGACATCAAATGTAGAAATTATTATTATTTATTTAATTATTAACGTACTTATTTATTCCCGTGTGGTGACGAAGTAAGAGAACAGTTCACCACTCCTTATCTTGCCGGTGGATGTCGTAAAAGACGACTAAGGGATATAATATGCACATAACAGCTGTGCAAGAGAAGGAAAACTCGAAATCAAACCCTATACCAACATGTCTGACCAGCATGGTACAGTAGGTCAAATTCCCTCCCATTGTGGAGGAGGCCCAAGTCCAACAGCCCACTGTATGTGGGCCGATGATGAATTATTAACAGATAATATTATAATTTGCTTATGTTGACTTACACTATGGCATTAGAGAAACATGTAATATTATTTTATTACTATTATATATTCTTTAATTAAATAAACTGACACTTAATTATAATTACAATGTATGTGTAATACATTCCTTTTCTTGTATTTTCAATTTATTTCTCCAAAAATATAATATAACAGTACTGAACAGATAAAGTGTCTCTTTTATATCGTTAAGAAGTAGGATGTCCATCCTACCTCTTAACGTGGCCATTAAAAACATTTATTTACTAAATACAAAAAGAAAACGCGATTAAAACAATAAAAATCCATTTTATATAATGTGTGTAATTGGCTCTAAATGTCAGACATCGAAATATTTCGAAAGGAATAGTGTGTTTTTTTAAAATTACAAATTACTATCCTCAATTATCTTCGAAATTTCAGAATATTACTCCATCTTATATCTTTAAACGAGCAATTCTTGTATATATATATATATATATATATATATACATATATATATATATATATATATATATATATATATATATATATATATATACATATATACACGCACACCTATATATGTATATATAGGTATATTCAGGATCTCGGCAACGGCACCACCGATTTTGATGAAACTTGGTATACTAGAGGTTTCGAGGCCAAAAAATCGATCTAGCTAGGTTTTATTTATAGAAAATGTTGTTTTGTCGGGGTTTTAGCAAAACAATACAACGACATTAAATTTTAAAAGAATATGAATTCACATTTCGGCGTTAACGTTCATGAGTTACGATAGCTCAGTTGGGATGCTGTCCAGTTTTATTTTAGTATTGTTTTGGCATTCAAACAGCGTCGGATCGAATCTCGGTGTTATTATTATTCTCTTTTTGTAATTTTTTAAATTTTTCATTATTTAATTGTTATTTTTATTAATATATATCTAAATAAATTCGATAAAAATACAAGAAAAATATTCCGAGCGAAGCTCGGTCAACCAGATATTAATAATAATTCAGCATAATGCATAGTTCAAATAAGCCTCGATATTTGAGAAATATCGTACGCACGCATGCTTTTACAGTAATATCTATTAAAGTTATTTGGGTTATTGAACGTCCATGAACTTCTAATTCAACTACAATGCAGCGAGATAACACACAACTTCCTACCATACAATTAAATCCGAAATAGCTATGACGACATACTTGTAGTGTGCGATTGTGGAAAGAGGACAAAATATTGAAATAGTTTAACGCGCTCAATATCAAGAGATTACAAATATTTTTAAAGGCATACGAATATAAATTATCACTTAATAATTATTAGCTCTTTAACTTGAGTAATGTTACCGTAACTTTCGCGCCAAAATTACATTCAAAAACAAAACGAAAAAGAAAACGTCACCTTATTGTGTAATAATTCAAATTATATATGAAACTAGCTGACCAGCTGAGCTGACAGACATTCTGTTCATAAAAAACAAAAGGATTTCTCCTTGAAATCGACAGCAGCGCCACCTACCGGGTCCGACTGTGAATCTAAACCATTTTCGAATCCCCTTGAACACATCATTTATTTCATCAACATCGATCCAGCCGTTTAGGAGGAGTTCAGTGACATACACACGTACACAAGAAATATATAGGTACATACATATAAAAAGATTGTGTGGTGACGAAGTAAGAATATCATTTCATCCCAATTCTTGACCATTGTTGCCGTAAAAGACGACTAAGTAATGTAAATACACATAACAATCGGTGTTAAGAAAGGAAAACTCAAAACATTATACCCACCAGCCTGACCATTGTGGAGGAGTGTTTCTACTATGGAGGAGGCTCGAGCTCAGTAGCTGCACAGACATGAGTTCAAATGATGATGACATATGAAACTGGTGGCTCAAGTAGTATACATTTTAAACAAATTTATTAATTACGATTCACACCTTTCATACCATCACGGCTCTTATACGTCCCACTGCTGGCCTCTAGCCTGCTTCACACTGGGAGACAAATTGACTTACGCTGGTCAGACGGATTGTTCCAGTGTCTTATTTTGAGTATTTTTTCTCGTGCCTAGAAGTTGTAGAGATATAATAATCCCTTAGTCGTCTTTTACGACACCTACGGGCAAAAAACGGGCTGTTGAATTGTATTCTTACTCCGTAATCATATTTCATGTAAAACGGTCCATTTGACAAAAACAACACTTCTTATTAGATTAGATCATTTTAAGTTCATTATTGCTTACAAAAAAAAAGGCCCCTGGCATAAGTATCAAAAGGCCTATAGAACAATATTGAAGGCAACTTCTCTGTGTTAATTATACCATCGGAACAATGAACAATGTGTGCGCCAAATATTCTTGCACTTTTCACCACAATACACCATAAAATTTATTGCAATTCAAGACTCCATTGAGCCCCGTATTCGTGCTAACGTTGCCAGCGGCCTCATTCGCTCCAAAGTTTATGGGAAAATTATAGAACCGGTATAAAGAGATTGTTTGTTTGCATGAAAGAAAGCATGGAAAAGTTAAATGACCTGATCTATAGCTATATAAATTCTGCACTTAAAAACTGCGCCATATCGAAGTCTCTGCGAAACCACTAACCCTAAAAATGGTAGTGACTCACGTAAAAGCTTACTGTATTTACTTTAATCTGGTCTTTAACCAGTTGTCAGCATCACAAAGTGACTTTGGTGAATCATTGTGTTCCAAAAAAGATGATCCAAGCCAATCTTAACCTATTCCCCAGCAACAGTTTAGTCAGCAAAACAAAAAGGTTAATTTAGATAGATAGCCAATCAAATTGAACCAAATACCTAAACATATTCAACTCGATCCCGGAGCGGTTCTATGCCCGACAATTACGTCCTTAGACGTAAAAACAGCTCCGTCATCACCTAGCCCATATAAATCCCACTCCAAATCCTCCACAATAAGAAGGAAATTGATGTGTCACACGTGTTGTTATACCATATCCCTTAGTCGTCTTCTACGACACCCAAGGTCAAGAGAGGTGAATCATATTCTTATTTCGGATAATCATTATGTATGATAAAATTATAGACACATATTCACTAAAACTGGGGATACACATGCCCGTAGCTTGCACACTAGTATACCAGCTACCTGCACGTGCCAGCTTCTGCCATGTGTATACGCTAACTGGCATGCCTGTAACTGGCATACATGTAGCTAGCATAAAATTTGATTTACTTGCATGCCCGTTGGAGGAGAGGACGCGGGGGGTTGCCAAGCTGGCACGTGTGAACAGACGCGACAGCTATGGGCATGCCAGTAGCTGACTCCTTGTGGCTGTAGGCGCATCTCTCATTAATTTAACTACACATTCAATTGCTAGTAACAAAACGATTTTGTTTAATTCACTTCGATTGTTATCCATTTTTTGCGCGCAAGAATAGGTACGAGTTCTCTCACGAACTGTCCTGTGTATACGCGATGGTAATACTGGTATGCAAGGGCACAACTTGCATGCCAGTATTACTGGCAAATGTATCCGCTGTGTGCTAGTTACTCGTACATGCCAGTAACTTTCATGCCAGCTACTTTCCAGATTTACTAGCATGTGTATCTCCGCCTTAATAGTAAATCTTGGGTCATGTAGTGATGCAGACATTCAAAGAATACAAGATCACGTATTCGATATTTATGTTGCTACCAATCAAGTCACGAGGAACTAAATTGATGTTAATATTAAAAGTACATGCATACAAATACTTATCTAATAGATAAACAAAACACCAAGTGATTATTTTGAGTCTTTGATTAATAAAATAAAAACTAATTGCACAAATTAAAATGAACTATAATTTTTACTTTAGTACTTTTACACTCTTAAAACTCTAGTTAATGTTTCTTTGCAACATAATAGGATTCTTTTCCCTATCTCACTTTTTTAAATATCACATTCTACATTAAGAAAAAAATCCTTGTGCCGCGGGACACTTTATAAATATACCATTAACAAATAACATACAAAATCAGAATAATCATTTCTGGATCGTAGAAACTGTGCTGTGTGAAGATGGAACCCTCATGGGTTTCATCTTCACACAGCACAGTTTGATAATACACTTCAACGACGGAGTTACGTATAAATATTTGTGTATACTACAATATTGAAACGATTTTTGAAAATGATAAATGATTGAAATTGTACGCGTTGCTAAACACTAGGACGGAAAGTTGTAATATTAACAACTTTAGGATACTAATGTTCGAAGCGGAAATAAATTGAGATTGAGAAGAGTCTGTCAAACTCAAACTAGTCATTACTCTTTGCTGTCGAAATATCGAGCTTAAATTGATATTTCACATAAAATATGCGTCCAATGTTACTGTAAAGCGCTAGTCAAAATTTAAATTTTTATCCATCGAAAATAGAGGCCTTTGTGGAAGAAGCAATTATTTTTTTGCATGGCCGATTTTCCATTACAGTTGAATTATTCTTTAGGCTGTTTGTTTTCGGTCTAAAGATATTATTGGGTCCTTTATACGGGTGCGCTTTTTGCGGGCAACTTTCTAATTTCCAATGAATTTAGAAGATAGAATTTTATTGAGGTTTTTAGCCTGATGCACAGTTACTTGAGCGTATGAGATTTGATTATTCAATCGTTTAGTGAAAGGGCAACGAAAGAGTTGGCAAGTTTGATGAATATCTTCTAGACAAGATTACGTTACCTTTAGACAATGTCTTTGTCGATATTTTTCTTTCTCAACCTTCATATGCTTTACTGTTGGGTTCAGGCCTTCTTAATAATAGGAGGGAATATAATCTATACCAAATTGGTCATATTATGTTCTATAATAGGGACTATCTACGAATACTACCAATCCTTATTGCTGGTGGGTGTCGTAAAGACGCCTAAGAGATCTACATAGACCTAAATCAAAACCATTTGATATTGTCTGTTTGACAATTATTTTTCCAAGAACGGTTGAGGTCGGCCGCCGATCATAAAAGCATTGACAATAACGTTTGCAATATGTAGGTACTCTGAAAGAAGACTACATATAGAATTAACTTCAAGAACTTAGAATAAGAGCAGGATGATAATAATGACTGGTCAGACAGTTTGAGCGAAAAACGCTATTCCTTTTCAGATTCTCTCTCTTACAGTAGTGTTTTTCTTAGACATACGTTAACTTACACTGTCTTTAATGCATTAAAAATGTTTGCTTCGGCGATGCTTCTAAACTATGTATTTTTTTTTTATTGCCAACGGTGGCAAACGAGCAAGCAGCACACCTTATGGTAAGTGAAACTGCTGCACATGGACCTTTGCAATACCAGGGGCACAGCCAGGCCGCTGCCTACCGTGAAGGAAATACTCTTCTTAAACCTCGTTTAAAGAAGGACATGTCATAGCGCTCGGGAAACAGCAGCAGGTAGTTCATTCCAGAGCTTGCACGTACGTGGGAGAAATGATCGCTGGAAACGTACAGTTGAAGACCATAACGTTTCCAGGTGAAATGGATGAACCCTGCTGCGATGTCGAGTGGTACGTTGGTAGCATGGTGACGGTGGTACCAAGTCAAACAGTTCCTCGGAGCACTCCCCGTGAAAGAGTCGGTAGAGTACACAGAGTGACCCAAAGTCTCTCCGCTGCTCCAGCGACTCCAATCTGTCCGTAAGATTGGGATCCCCGACGATTCGAACAGTCCGTCTTTGCAGGGAGTCTAGTGGGTCTAGCTGATATTTGGGCGCACCTGCCCAGAGATGTGAGCAGTACTCCACATGAGGACGAACTTGTGCTTTGTATAGCACAAGACGCTGTCTCGGTGTGAAGTACCGCCTGGCTCTGTCAGGACGCCCAACTTTTTGCTCGATATTTTGACGCCGAGAATCCCAATACTCTCAGAAATTGGGAGAGTTACTCCTTGGAACTGAGGCGCCATGACAAACGGGTCCTTCTTTGCAGTGAACGCGCAAACTTGTGTCTTTGTGGGGTTGAACTGGACTAGGTTCCGTTCACCCCATTCCGAGGCCCGCCCCAGAGAGCGCTCGACTTCAGACACAAGTTGAACCCTTCTTTCCTGAGTACTCCGAGGGATATTCCGTTGCTCAGTGTACCGCTCATCACCCGTACTGCCATCCGCATAGCAACGCATACTCTCGATAGAGAGCATGTCATTGTATAGCCTGATTGCAAAATTATTTATCAAATTATTTGAATTAGTTAATCTTTCGTGTGGTGACGGACTAAGAACATAGTACAGCTCCTCCTTTCTTACGCGTGAGTGTCGTATGTGACGACTAATGCAATATGCATATATATACATCAAGACAAGGAAAACTCGAAATGAAACCCTATACCAACTCTTTTAACCAGCGCCGTATAGTAGATCAATATCCCTCCTATTACGGAGGAGGCTCGACGCTAGCAGTGGGAGGTATATAAGATGTGGTAAATCAAGCGCTTCCTTATAAATATAATAAGTAAAAAACAAAATTGAATGGTTTTTCATTAATCAATTCGATGAAGTTAAAATTAAGTTACTGGAGGGTAAACTGTGCAAAAACATCGACACTTGTGATTTTTACAATGAGACAACGTTACCATCTAAAATGCGATTTGGAGGGTGCTACACAATCATGGTTCGTTAAACCGCCAACAAAACCAGCTTGAACGACTGAATGACATATTTTAGTGGGACCCCTACAGAATTGCAAACTAGCTATTTACACCATCCCTAATTTTGTACTGAGTTCTTTTTAGGGCTGTCCGTTTATCGTGTTTTAAATCTCAGTTATACTGAGAAATTGCAACAAAACATATTGTAACTGTGTGTTAGCTTAAATAAACATATAGGAACTATCTCTTTTACCATTCGTTTGACATTCTCTAGTAGACTCCTCAGCGTGCCAACTTCATAGGTTAGCGTATAATAAATAATCTGTACGAACAATCAGTATGAAGGGGATAAAAACAAAACATCGTTATACCTATTACTTAAAAATCTAAATACATAGTTACTTTGTTTTTACTTATTATCGTATCTACACTTATTTATCAAGATTTTATTAAATACCTGTCCTAACGATGTTCTGTACAAATTACAAACAATAAAATAAAAATTGAGTCCTAGTGCATTGTTTTAGTACTTTTAGTAGTCTAAAATCATTTTCGTTATTCTAATGAAAACGGTTTGGTGCACATTGGTTGGATAGTTTCAAAGTCTATGATCCAGATATAAACAATTTTGTTTTTTATATGTAAGTGTATTCGATATTATTCTAATGTATAAGCATTAAGTAGCAAGTAGAAAAAATGTACAACCCTTACTTTCGATACAACAAAAGAAAATAGGACTACATCTGTTCTGTCAAAAACAGACAATTATTCTGAGCATAACTTTTGTGAACCCTAACTTGACGAATAAAAATGCAAATCGCCGCAGGCAAACGGAAGAATGGGCTTGAATGGTGCGTAAATTCGAAACAGGTGCAGGGTAGGGTTATAACCGGTTTAGAAACGATAAAACAAGATGAGAGAAGTAACATTGCAATGAATTTTTATTACTACTCTAATGAAAGCTAAGCGATTTACTTTTGTAACGCAATTAAGTTAGATTTATTTTTTAAGCGCTGAGAAAAATGCATACATTAAAACTGCTATTTATTATTTTCTCAGCTCACATACATACATACTCTGCATAAGAAGCCTCCATAATGGTAAGAAAATTTGTCAACTATGCCATGCTAGCTAGATGGGTTGGTATAGGATTTTGTATTGAGTATTCTTATTGTGGTGTAAATAAATATACCTTTTTTTTTTGTGGGTGGGCTGCGGTCGGCGCGCCTCCGCACCACTCCGTCCGGGGCGACAGAGGAGCTTAAGCACGCAACTCCCGCAACCTACCCGAAAACCACGTCGCCTTCGTCGTTAGGCCGACCACCGGAGCAGAGTTAACTTGTCATCAGTGGTTGGCCCGACGGAATACCCCCTACTTGGGGTACCCTCCCATCAACCGACGTACCCCCCTCGCGGAGGACGTCGGTCTTTCCTCACACGGTCGGCCTCTCGACGGCGGACTAATCCCCTAAATATACCTATACCCTAAATATACCTAAAGAGACAATTAAATGAAAAATTTTGATCAATAAATCTATAATTTCCAAATGGATATAATGTTCTAAAAACTTTTTGTCCGGATTTGATGCGCGGTGCGGAAGGTTTGCTAAAAATTTCAATTGATATGGAACCAACGTATAATCATAAGACCTCTATTCAGATAATATTAGAACCACAATAATTCATCATCATCATCACAGCACATATATGTCCCACCTCATATATATCACCACTTAGGCTCGAGCCTCCCTCACAAAAGGAGGGAAATTGACCTACTATACAACGCTGCTCACACGTGTTGGTATAGGGTTTTTTTCAAGTTTTCCTTCTCTTGTATAAATGTTATATGCATATTATATCCCTTAGTCGTCTTTTACGACACCCACGGGCAAGAAAGGTGAATTGTATTGTTACTCCGTCATAGCACGGAAGTACAGGTTGTTGTCTTAAAAAAACATCCCTAAAGTCAATAACAACTTAGTGACACTTAGTTGATAGTTAACTATTACACCAAGTCTAGAATCTTACATCAATGTATAGTCAGCTAAATTACGAACAACATAAATCACTCCAGTAACGTTCAATAACAATAAAGGCATCTATGTAATCTAATGGTGACAGTGTTATTAGAATCTGTGTTAGTTTAGCGACCATTAATCTTGTCACTTTATCGATATCAAGGTCTTCATGAGTCATTTAATACTACAAGCCAATTGACGCATTTAAGGCTTTTAAAAATAAACTTTTTAAGTGTTAATAAATCAAATACTCTAACGACAAAGAGCTTCACCATTATTACTTATACCATAAGTCATATAATTGTGAAAATCCGTGTAGTGACGGAGTAAGAATACAAATTACCATTCCCTATCTAAAGTAAGAGTATCGTACAAGACGATTAAGAGAAGTAATATGCATAGAACATCGATATAAGAGATGGAACTCACGAAATAAAACCGTATATCAATACCTCTGACCCATTGGTCAGAGGTATAATAGGTAATTTTTTTGGTATAATAAGTAATTTTTTCTCCTATAGTGGACGACGCTCGAACTCAGCAGTAAGACGTGCATGAACTAAGATGGAAAGTCTGGAAATAAATATCTAATTCACGTAAGCGAATAACATAACTATGAGATAACGAAACAAACTAACACCTCTGACCAAAGCGCGAGCGTAGACCACATTCCTTCCCACTAAGAAAAAAGCTACTTAACGGATTTTATCGCGTTTGTATTTGATTTTTGATTGCCCGACGTTTCGAACACTTTGCAGCGTCATGTTAGGTTTTCAAATATATTTACTATTAATTTTAATGTTAAATAATTACTAACTATAAACAATTTAATTTTTTCATACAGCATCATTTTCTTCTTAGACTGGCAATAAATTTGTATCAAAATGTGGGTCAATATTTAATAACTAATTTCTGTATCGGGTAGATATAAATTTTCTGCAATAACGATGACTTGTTGGACGTGAGACATCTTAGTCCGCCCGTGACCATGAACGCTGCAAAGTGTTCGAAACGTCGGGCAATCAAAAATCAAATACAAACGCGATAAAATCCGTAAAGTAGTTTCATTTAACATGTGTAATACTTGCGAAAACATCATAAATCATTAAGAAAAAAGCATGCACCTAATAGATATCTTCTACTATCTATCAGATAATCGACGCCCTCAGTTGGACATAATACTCCCAACAAGAGTAAAAATGCGTACTGCTGTTATAGGAGCTACACTTATTCCGAATAGTGACGGAATTAGAATATTAGTTCCTTAATCGATTTTTTTTTTTTGCCCATGGGTATCGTAAAAGTCTTCTTATGAATGTAATATGCAGATAACACATATGCAAGAGATGCAGAGAAGAGAAACTCGAAACAAAACTCCATACTAACTCGTCTGACCATTGTGGTATAATAGGCAAATTTCACTTACGTTGTGTAGGAAGCCCAAGTGCAACAGTGGGAAATATGAGTTGAGATGATGAGCTACGCTACAGATGGGTTGTTGAATTAGGAATGGGTGTTTCTTTCTCAGGAGTATTGCTGCCCGTTCTCCTGGTCATCAGTTGGATTTTACAACTCCCACGGGTAATTAAAAAATGACACATTGTACTCTTAAACTATATACACAGGTAATTGCATTATTTACTTTGCTATATTACATTAGAATGATAACTGTAAAGAAATGAATTCTATCCATGATTGTTTTAGATAGAATTTATATAATGAATAAATCTTAACTGTTAATTTTAAAAACATCAGGCCTTATTGAGATTGTTCAAATGGCTTCATTGTTAATATCCTCTGTACATAAATATTCAAACGAATTATGGAATATTTATAAGTCTCAACATAAATGCTATACATTTAAAATAACAGAACATTTCTCGGTACAGAATAATTTGAATATCTTTAAAACTCGTAACACTTGAAATAATAAAGCATTAAAATCAAATAGCTAAGAGAAAGAATAAGATGCTTTGGACTGTGATACTAAATTAAATTATATTGTTTTTTTTTATCGTCTCACATTTTTGCCCTTGTAGTAAGCAAGTGTAATAAACTTTACTCAATTAAAAGATACAATACGTTTAAAAAAGGTTCAACTGAAAGAATAGTACAGCAGGTTAGAGTGGCCCGGCGTCCCCGAGGGGGAACGTCGAGAGGAAAGGGTACCCCTCGACCAGGGTATTCCGTCGGGCCGACCAGTGAAGTCAAGGAACTCTGCATTGGTGGTCGGCCCAACGACAAAGGCGACGTGCCACGGGTGGGTCATAGGACCGCGCGCCGCCCCTCCGTCGCTCCGGACGGTGAGTGACAGAAAGTTTATAGAGGACATCGCCTATATTCACCTCGTCCACCACAGTTGAATGAAGTGAATCCGCTTGATGCAATCCTAACCAAAGGCACTGATGTGGTACGCAAACGCGGCAATTTAAAATGCAGGACGTTCTGGTGATTTTTTCCGGGACATAAACGGGGACAAATAACTGAAAGAGTAAGGTGAATCAAATTTACGGCGTCATCCAAATTAAGGAATCAGTTTGATAGCTCACTCAATAATCTGAGAGGGAAAATAACCATCTCACATAATCAGGCTATAAATGGTTTTAATAATTAAATTAACACTCATAATTTGTCCCATAATTTCTAGTTGCAGGTAACCACGACAGCCCATTGTATTGGGGACGATCCTGACGCTCACGGGCAATGGAGAGGGTGGTGATTTGTATTCTTATTCCGTCACTACACCGTCATCAACCCGCACAAATGCATACATTTTTGTATGGGAAGGACTAAACAAACCTATAGAATGGACATAAATTACGTTTAAGCAAAGAAATCGCCTGCCTTTGAATTGAACTAACGACACTTAGCTCGAAAAGTCGACACTTAGATCAGAACGCTATCTATGCAAAGTTCGGTTCAAACCATTCTCAAGTTAACACTAGCTTATTTAAAGACTTGGCCGCGGAGTTTCAAGACTGGTTTAGTCACAAAATGTTAATTACCATTATTGGGAGCAAGTTGGCGAACTTAGATATTATTGAGAACTTGAGAGAATTACTTGATTGAAGTTTGGAAGTTTTAGATTATACGCGGTTAGTAATTACCGAGATCAAATAATATAATACCCCAAACGTACATTACGATGATGACGATAGCTATATATGTTTTTTATTGCTCTAATGACAAGCAACACACTTGATGTTAAGTGATATTGCCGCACATGGACCTTTGCAATACCAGGGACACAGCTAGAGCGCTGCTTCCTGTGAAGAGATTGCTTTTCTTAAACCAAGCTTACATAATATTTTATTATTTTGTTTGAAACAAATTAAAAATAATCATTAATAATATCCATAATACAGCAATCACATTTTTTAATCTCAGCAGTTGTTATAACGACTGTATAGAACCCTCTTCTATATGTTAAGCTATGATCTGGACACACAACATTCAATCTGTCCGGGGTGAAGGATGAGCGGCGCGCGGCTCCTACTGTATTCTCTCACTATCGTCATTGGGCCCATCACTGCTACCAATGACTTTGCTACTTTGACATTCGTTGCCGGCTCTGTGGATTAACCTTTCGAGTACAGTAGCCTTTAAAGCCCCGGCAACAAAACTTGTTCATCCACCGGCGACCACGGTTAGGGCAGTATTAGGCGCAGGTACTTGCCGAACTCTATTACCTACTATATTTTACCCAATTTACTAGCAATTACATATACTATTCCGCTTCAATTTTATACATTATCTTACATAGTTTTCTTCTTTATTTCAAGCATTATTTCAGACTAAAAGTATTTTTGTGTGCAGCACAAGACATAATAACAAGATTTTTTTTTGTTCAATGATAAATATGATGAATCGATGTCACGTGAATCATTTTATCATAAATAATATTATTAAACATTACATTTACTTTGAAAACTGAAAACACAGGTCTACGACCAGTGTGTGTTACCAGTGATGACTTACGGCACGGAAACGTGGTCCCTAAATGTAGGCCTCATATCAAGGCTCAAAGTCGCTCAGCGTGCTATGGAGCGGGCTATGCTCGGGATTTCTCTGCGAGATAGAATCCGGAATACGAAAATCCGCAGAAGAACGGGTGTAACCGATATAGCACGAAGAATTAGCACGCTGAAGTGGCAATGGGCAGGCCACATCGCACGACGAACCGACAACCGGTGGGGAAGAAAGGTTCTCGAGTGGCGACCACGTATCGGACGACGCAGTGTAGGACGTCCCCCCACTAGGTGGACCGATGACCTAGTGAAAGTTGCTGGGCGTCGTTGGATGCAGGCGGCACGGGACCGCACATTGCGGCGCAACATGAGGGAGGTCTAAGTCCAGCAGTGGACGACAATGGGCTGAAATGATGATGAATGATGATGATGACATTTACTTTATTCGAAAGGTTGCATGTCATCTTTATGGTGATGGATAAAAATATTGTCTTGTATTTCTATACCACGAATTACAAAAGTATGTAAACAGATAACGTCACCGTAAGAGATAACACAAATAGTATTCTTGATTGCACAAATGGTGAGTGATACCTAGTGCTAAGTGTCGCTTCGATAGCCGAGGCCGCGAGTGACTGGACCGGGGAGTTAGCCCATCACCCGCCGAGAGGCCGACCGCGCGACGAAGACCGACGCCCTCCCCGAAGGAGGGACGTCGGTCGAGGAGAGGGTACTCCTCAAGGGGTATTCCGTTGGGCCGACAACTGACAACAAGTCACTCTGCACCGGTGGTCGGCCCAACGAGGAAGGCGACGTGCCACGGGTAGGTTACGGGGCCGCGCGCCGGCCCTCTGTCGCCCCGGACGGAGCCGGGCGGCGGGTGCGCTGACCGTAACCCACCCTCAAAAAATTGTCGCTTCGATTCCCATGCAAAAAAAATACTTTATGCCTTCGACATATTATTGTTCTGAGTCTAGGTATAATTTATGTCCGTTTATTATATACTAGCAACCCGCCCTCGCTTCGCTTCGGTTTCAATCGCTTTACCCGCAGCGTAGTTCTCGTTCCTGCGGGAATATCGGTATAAAATATAGCCTATGTTACTCCCTGATATTATAGCTTTCCATTGGTGAAAGAATTTTTGAAATCGGTTCGGTGGTTTAAGCGTGAAAGCGTTACAAACAAACAAAGAAACATCCTTACTTTCGCATTTATAATATTAGTATGGATTTGTTAAGCAAAGCAATACAAAGTTAGGTTTTTAACAGGTTATTGAAATTGTACATATTAGCTTAGCAGTATCATTTGATATTTAATTATTTTAAATTTTACTATGACAGTTTACATGGATATTTTTAGCAACACCATATTAGGAACAATTTATGCAATTATGATGTGTGGTAATCAAACTCACTGCACTCGTCTTTCCGTGTGGTCAAGGAGTAAAAATACAATTTATCATCCCTTATCTTGATAATACCCTACGCTGTCTGACCAGTGTGGTATAGTAGGTCAATTTCCTTCTTATTGAAGAACGCTCCAGCCCAGGCAGCAGTGTAGACTACGAAATCATCACAGACAGATAACTTACATATACAAATCATCATATGTCCAAATACTATGCTTATCACCCAAGAAACTCGAGTGTTCCATATTTCAGTTCATTGTCAAGTCGTGCCCTATCTCAATATTCCTACTCTGACTCAGTGACAGATGTACAACGACTGTTTTATGCTCAACTGTTTTATTATAACCAGGGTTGTCAGATAAATATTTTGATTGCCTGTATAGTGACGGGTTAAGAATAAAATTTGTCACCAGCCCCTATTTTGCAGTAGCTGTTGTGAAATCCAAGAGAGATAAACAGATAAATGGGCAATAAAACACTCCTGGGCAATGTATATTACCAACAGTGATCGCCAATCCATATACCAAGCCCAGGTATGGCGTCATTATATCCCCTTAGGAAGGCTAATGCCTAATAGCAAATAAATATTATAAGGAGTAAATATTTGTATTTTTGTATGTAACGAATAAACTCAAAAAGTACTGGACCGATTTTAAAAATTCTTTCACCATTGGAAAGCTATAATATCAGGGAGTAACATAGGCTATATTTTATCCCGGTATTCCCACGGGAACGGGAACTACGCGCGTAAGGCGACGGAATCCGAAGCGAAGCGAGGGCGGATTGCTAGTAGCAAATAAGTAGGACGAGGTGCGAAAAAAAAATTGCTAAATTTTTTGGCATATCGCCTGACATTCCTAAAGATGATCGATGACGTCATCATGTTTAGAAATGTTATAAAAGATACAACAATACTGTAACTAGGTTTATTATTCTCTAAAGTCACACCATGCAAATTCAGATTCTAAGATATCCAAGCAAATGGGTATATTAAAAATACATGCCTATTAAGGCATCATTTATTCTGCATGGTGATAAAGTAACATCTCTATGGTCGCCCGTCAAAAATTCATTGCAAGACAAGGAAAACTCGTAATAATCGCCAATACCAACTCATCTATCTATCCATCATGGTTTAGTAAGCTTATTTCTCTGAACAGACGATTCGAACACAAACACTTATTGTTTATTATAATTACATACGTTCCCCTGGACGTATATTTATGGGACTGAGTATTTATTTATCATAACGGGCTTTATACGCCTCCTGCCAACCCTGTCAAGTCATGATTACCATAACAGAATTTCAACCATACTTGTTTGTTAAAGAAATGTAATCATTCTTAAGCTTATTAGGGGTAGGTGCGCTCCTCATTACGCACTACGCGTGAGGGGTTGCATAAATAACACCCTTTCTTTGTTAAGCATGATTAAATAAAGCAAGGGATTATAAAACATGAACACTGAAAGAATTGTCCTTGTGTATGACAATGGAATGTACTTAGAATTAAGTGGATGGGTGTCGCGTGTGTTCAGTTTAATTTGATTCCCTTCAAAGTGTTTTTGCTAGGGTTATTAGAATTTAAAATGAGAACGAATGAAAGTTGAATCTGTGTCGACGATAATATAAAGGGTTTTCCAAAAATATTAGGAACATTTTCTAATAATTAGTTAGTCATCCTTCCATCACCCTAGCTCACTCTTGGCCTTCCCATGAGGAGGTTAAACAAAGTAGTGATATTGATTTGTCGCTAGTAACTGTAACTATAATTAACATCTCCAAGACTACCATATTATTAGAATGAATTAATTCCATACGTCATCTGCATTGTCGCCATCTTATATCTTGCTTTTAGGTAGTTTGGGACTAAAAGAGACTGGGAGCCCTGGAGGATACGAGCGCGTTTTGTGTCGTTCTATGAGGAGGTTTACGTCCAGCAATGGACGGCAGAAAGATGAAAAGAGAGATAGTAAGACTGACAGCCACTCTCACATTACACATGCCAAGATGGCATAGTAAAGCACATGATGAAGTATCGTTTGTTTTAGCTTAAAACTTTTAAACAAGGCTGTCACAGGACATTTTATTTGCTTGCTAGATTTACTTATGCTAAATGGTAATAGAAGCTTTTTATAAGGCATAAGTAGTTTCTATCCGTGTGGCTACGGAGTAAGAATACAATTCACCACTCCCTATCATGCCCGTGGATGTCGTAAAAGACGACTAAGGGACATAATACGCATATAACATCTATGCTAGAGAAGAAAAACTTGAAATAAAACCCTATACCAAACTGTCTGACTAGCATGGTATAGTAAGGTCATTTTCCTTCCTATTGTGGAGGAGGCTCGAGTCCAACAGCGGGACGTGTGTGAGCTGAAATGAAGTAGATCTTGAAAAGGCATTAAGCAATATGTGGTATATTTTTTCTACAAGTAATATTATGATAGTCTATACCAATAAATAAAATTGGAGTGTCTGTTTGTAATGTCAAAATAATAGGCTTTTTTCATACTCACACGGTTATTTGCACTTTACACATGTCTAGATTTTTAATTATTTTAGTTTGTATTATTCAACATTTTCAGTTTTACTTATGTTCATTTAATGGCGTATCTATACCAATAAATAAAATTGGAGTGTCTGTTTGTAATGTCAAAATAATAGGCTTTTTCATGCTCACACGGTTGTTTGCACGACACCTATGCCTAAAATACAGATTAAAAAAATTTTGTCTGTCTGTTTGTTCCGGATAATCTTCAAAACGTCTGAACCGATTTCAAAAATTCTTTCACCAATGTAAAGCTATAATATCAGGGCGTAAACTAGGCCGTATTTTATTCCGGTATTCCCACGGGAACAGGAACTACGCGGGTAAAACGACTAAAACCGAAGCGAAACGAGGGCGGGTTGCTAGTCTATACCAATAAATAAAATTGGAGTGTCTGTTTGTAATGTCAAAATAATAGGCTTTTTTCATGCTCACACGGTTATTTGCACGACACCTATGCCTAAAATAGCAATTAAAAATTTTTTGTCTGTCTGTCTGTTTGTTCCGGATAATCTTCAAAACGGCTGGACCGATTTCAAAAATGGAAAGCTATAATATCAGGGCGTAAACTAGGCTATATTTTATTCCGGTATTCCCACGGGAACAGGAACTACGCGGGTAAAACGACTAAAACCGAAGCGCCCTGGGTTGCTAGTATTTAATATAAGAGTGCATAATTCTTCAATCGATAGTACACTTGTTAGTAGGCACTGTTATTGGAACCCTGTCCAGTCAAAAAAAAAATCGTTTATTTCTGAATATTTGCAATATTACTACCGAAACAAAAAAATAATAAATTCAGAAGACAGCTCGGTCCTAAAAAGTGTCAACTGTTATAGGGATATTAACAAAGTTTTGTAGATTTTCTTATGTGGACTCAACAGCTGTATAGTGCGTGTAGTTCTTGACAAAAAATATTTTCATACATACTTTTATTTATCAAAATATAAGTAAGAATACAATTCATTCTGACCCTAAATTATGTATTACGGTAAGATTTTATTACAAGATGTACTTCTCTTGCGTATGAAATGCTCACCTATCTCAATCGTTATTTCGATACCGACGGGAAAGGGTGTCATTTTCGTTATACGCTTACTAAATCAACATATTGTCTCATTGATCAGTAAGAGAAAAATATTAAACATACAAGAAATAGGTATTTCTTGGATCTAATATCAACATACAGACTTGCTGTTCTACAACAACAACGTCCCAATTACACTGTATTGGGAGTTTGTCAACACCCACTTTGTATTCTTATTGTTAATACGCCATTAAATGAACATAAGTAAAATTGAAAACGTTGAATAATACAAACTAAATTATTAAAAATCTATCTTCAACAGGAATTATCAATTAGCAATTAATCGAGAAATCATACGCCATTACATCATTTTAGATAAGAGCTGATACTCTTAAACTGCTGTACCGATATTAACCAAACATAACTAACAACCACCGCAAGGAAACTGGCTTTCAAATAAAAAAAAAATCGCATCGAAATCGGTCCTTCCGTTAGAGAGCTATGATGCCACAGACGGACACACATACAGACAAACAGACATCGGCGTCAAACTTATAACACCCCTCTTTTTGCGTCGAGGGTTAATTAAATGAACAAAAGAAATATGCCTGATATATTTTATCATACTAAAACAACAATAAAAATACGAAAAGCGTAAATTAGCTACAAATCAAACGTGTTATAACTATAGCAATTATATAATAATCAACAATTAAATAATTAATAACTTTAGACAATCAACAGCAATTAGTAGTTATTATCGGGTTAAGGAAAATAACTAGTTAGGACGTATACAGACTGGTACGGCAGTATCAAGCAGTCAGTGTGTCGCACACCTAATGCTCATTAGGGTTGTCAAAATAAATTACTAACGATTATTTTAATTAATGCTATTTATATTTAATGTTTGTTCAGTTTGCTACAATCATTAGCTTAACACTTGTTTCGAGTTTTATAGCAGAAACCTTCAGGTGTTCTGCAAGAATATTGTTAATGGATGCAATTATGATTGAATTATCACCGCTAGCCCATAAGACGTCCTGGGACGCGGCCGCAGCCTTCTGCGAGGCAGTAGTCTCGCAGAAGGAGGCGGAGGGCAGCCTCGACGAGGCGACCCGCCGCCTCGTTTTATTAAGTATTATCATCAAGAATTCGATGTTTTTAATTAAATTTACCCCATTCAAATAGCTCAAGAGGTCTTGTTTTTATGATTTTTTCTAAAATTTTAAACTTTACATGGCTCTCCTGTAAAGTTACAAAAATGTCGCTTAAACCAAATAGCCTTTCACCCCTCGGTATATATTTTCATAAAGACCCTGCAATAAGGAATTAATCCTTATATTGCGGGGGACTTCACAAACATAATTAACAGACACAAATTACATCCAGACTCAAAACAACAACTTGTAGATCGCACGAAGTGTTTGCATGAGATTCAAATCTACGATGCTAGTATGGTAGGTTGGAATCTTAACCACTACTCCATCTGTGCAGTCATATTATACTATTTAGTCGTCTTATATGACATCCATGGGCAAGGGAGGTGGTATATTCTTATTCCGAGAATTATAATAAAATTGATAAAATATTCCGTATTGTATCTTTCCGTGTGGTGACGGAGTAAGAATACAATTCACCACTCCCTACCTTGCTCGTGGATGTCGCAAGAGCCGACTAAGGGATGTAATATGCACATAACATCTGTGCAAGAGAAGGAAGATTCGAAACAAAACCCCTATACCAACATGTTTGATCAGCATGGTATAATAGGTCAAATTCTCTCCCATTGTGGAGGAGGCCCGAGCCCAACAGTGGGACGTATGTGGGCTTCGATGATGATGATGATGAGAATGATCTATAGATATCAATAGGGTAGGTATGTATGTACAATTCTACATGTGTTTAAGTCCCTTATTTATTTCCATATTGAAAATTTTGAATAACCCGATACAAGCTAAAATAATAAAAAAAAAACTATTACGTTCTTGCACAGATGTTATGTGCCTATTATATCCCATAGTCGTCTTATACGACATCCACGGGAAAGATAGGGAGTGGTGATTTGTAATCATTCTCTCAATCTTCATCAATAATTAATCATTCTCTGTGATACTAAAATTAATTGGTTTTGGTTAAGAGTTATCTGCACTCTGTGCCATTACTCTATGCAGGAATTTAATGTTGCATACTCAGACAAACCAAATTAAATAAAAAACAACTGTGTGACCCTTAAAATAAATTCATTTCAGCACTCAAATATGCATGGTAAAGTAGGTCAATATTCCCTCCCATTCGGGAGCAGGCTCGAGCCCAGCAGTGGGTCGTAAATGAACCGAAATGATGACGAATGACTCATACTATGAACCCGAAAGTGTTCGAAACGTCGGCAATGATAAATAAAATACAAACGCGATAAAATCCGTAGTTTTACTTACAATGTGTAAAATATAATACTCGCGTAAACACCAGAAATCATTATGAACCCGAATTCAAGAGTAGTTGCGTAGCTATGCTACTTTGCTTTGGAGGCACGCTATGGTATAATCACGTTCCGTCCAATCCGTACGAGGCGACGGATGGGGTGACAGGCGACCCAATAACCTGTCAGGTGCGTACCTCTCTCTAGCGCCATATGAGCGGGCCACCGGACCCGACCTTGTCAACAGTAAATGTTGTTTCGAGTCGATGCGCTGGCGGCATTCACTATCGGGGCGTCGCCCCCACGCGAGCAGCCTTTTCGCGGGTGACAGACTAATGGCCGTTTCACTCACCGACGCTACAGAAGCTATACTAATGGACCAATAGTGCAGATGAGACTAAAAGTTCGTTACAAGACGTAGACTTTAATTTAATTTACAGTTTGTTCTATATTTACTTGATTAAAAGATGAATTCTTAGTTTTTGTTTTACATAATTAATATCAACATTACATTATCATAAGAAAGAAAAATAAAAATCGTTTGCATAATTCTAGCTAAGAGTGAAAGTATTTATGCAATCTAATGCTATTATGACGCATTTATGATGCTGTAAAAAAGTGTAATCATTACTTTCTCAAGTAGAAGTAATATCACGCCTGGTACGGTGGCTGCAAGCTGCGTGGATGGAGTAGTAGTAAAGATACGGTCTACTGCGCCCATGTCGTGGGTTCTATTCCCATGAAGGACAATACTTTGTGAGATCCACAATTTGTTGTTCTGAGTCTAGGTGTAACATGTTTCAGGTCATATTAAGTAAGACCACTAACGACAAGTCACCCTGCTCCGGTGATCGGTCCAACGACGAAGGCGACGTGTCGCGGGTAGGTTACGGGTGTGCGTGCTTACGCCCCTCTGTCGCCCCGGACGGAGTGGAGCGAGGAGCGCGCCGACCGTAACCCACCCCCAAAAAAAAAGGTCATATTAATTATATGATGATTTATAATGTTTACGTGATTACACATTGTAAATCAAACTAATTTACGGATTTTATCGCATTTGTATTTGATTTTTGAATGCCCAACGTTTCGAATACTTTACAGCGTTCATGGTCACGGGCGGACTAAGATGTCTCATGTTCAACAAATCTCTGTAATAACGATGTCTTGTGTGAGAAATCTAATACATGAGCGATAAAATCCGTAAAAATAGTTTTATTTACAATAATTATATGTTTATCGAAACACAGAAAGGAATGTTTTTCATCTTACGGTAGGCAGCAACTTGGTCGTGTCTTTAGAATTGCAGATATCTATGAGCAGCAGTTATCACTTATAAGGCGTACGTGATCCTCTGCCCTCGAAAGCAATAATAGAGCCTACATTTTTAACTTTCCTTGATTCCATACATATCCATCGGCACAGTACCTTGTAGGATGTATTTTTTTTGCACTGCCCCTGCACTAAGGCAATATCTTTGCATTGCTGGGAACTTTACAAACCTATTAACGGACACAAGTTACATCCAGATCCAGAACAATAATATGTGGATCGCACAAAGTGTTGTCCTGCATGGGATTTGAACCCGCTACATTGACACTGGAGGTCGGTATCTTTACCACTACGCCATTTGTACAGTATCGTCTACAGGTTTGTTGAACTAGTAATCTATGTCACGAAATAATGAAGTCTTGTATCGACGTAACACTTACGTGAAGCGATGACTTCATAGTGTATTGTGAACAAGAACAATCGTACTATTATGTATCATCGTGCAAATATATTGCAGACTTGCTTTCTTAAAAAAAAAACTATAGAAAATTAAAACAATTTCAGCTGTGAATTTTTCAACTAAAAAACTACACCTAATAAAACAATGCCAGTCAAATAAAGCTCGACTGGCTTATTTCAGCCGGAAATTAAACTCCCAACTAGTTTATTTAACAAAATATAGGATAGTTTAAATCCAAAATAAAGTTGGCATTATATTAAAATATTCTTGTCTATTTGGGTTTTTTTTTTCAAATAGTTTTATTTTTTACAATTGAATGATAGATAGTTTTTAAGACACCTCAGGTAGACCTTATAGCAAATCGGAAAATTCAAATGTTTTAGACTTTCTAGCCTATCTGTCATTGGAATTAATGTTGCTGTAAAATATTAATGTTGTTGTTGCTTTATGGCTTAAGAGCAAATCCATAAGTTCTGTATTTGTGTATCCGCGATACTCATAACTACTGCGCTTATCATTGTGGCTTTGTTACGCACACTTTCTTTACACAATTTCGTTTCTTTTTTGAAAAGTCAAATCAAGCCAATTTAACAATAAAAATGTTTTCTAGGAGTAGAGAATGAAATTTGGCTTGAAGAAGTCAAAAACATTAATATTATTGAACATTCTATACAAAACTTATATTTCAAAGTTAGCAACCCTAATCTCAGGTTTACGATACACTGAGCTTAATTAGCGCGAACTGACGCACTGTTTGCACAGTGTCGCGTTAACGGGCAACGATCATCTGTGAACTAGCCTATTACAAGCTGTGGTGGATACAAATTGAGCTGCTCAAAGCTTTACACTTGATTTTATGATTAAGCTTTTGGTAACTCTATACCTCAAGGCAAATAGTTTTTGAAAAACTAAATTACAATCCTTATAGATACTACAAGGACTGTAGCTAAGCATAATCGTATTCATCAATAACAGGTTAATTGTGAAACTACCTTTAATTAATATCGACATATTTTGAAAATGGGTATTTTTTGTTTTCTTGCACAAGCTACGTTATTTGCAGTTGGAGGAAAAGATCCGTCCAGAGCTATGCTTACATTTTCCCATGGTAAACTTTTACTTTGGCCTATAGGTTATACATAAGTTTGGCGTGATATCTGCTGAGGCTCCTCCACAACCAGCGATAATTTGACATACTCTTTGATCAAAAAAGTAATATGCCGAGTTTTCCTTTTCTTTGCTTGAAATGTATTACTAATATTCGTCTCTTATTACCTGACTGCATCGTCGTTGCTTGCTGTGTGGTGGCGGCTGCGAATACTAGCAAGCCTTACTCGTGGGTGTTGTAAAAGACGACTGAAAAATTATATTGAACTGGACCTCGTTTGGTCGACAATTATATACCAGAGGAGAGTAGAAGTCAGGCGGGCGGCCGGTCATAAAATGATAACCAAAATTTTTGCAATATGTAGTATGAAAGAAGCTGCTGTGTGGTAGCGGCTTCGAATACTACCAACCCTTGCTTTGCTCGTGGGTGTCGTAAAAGACGACTAAGAGCCCTAGATTGACCCGGACCAACTCCATCTGGTACCATTTGGGTCAACGATTACATTCCCAAGGAGTGTTGACGTCAGGCAAGCGGCCGGTCATAAAAGTCATTGCCGAAACTTTTTGCAATATGTCAAAACAGATGACATATTGCGTCGACCCCAAGTGATTGGGATAAGTGCAAGATGATGATGATGATGATGATGTAGTATGAAAGAAGGGTCTACATATTGAGTCGACCCAAATGATTTCGAAAAGAACTGTATGATGACGAGCACCTGACTGGGGTGACGTTGCATTATTATTCCATCACTACGCAAATAGTAGTTAATTTTTTTTTCTTATTCGTCATCTAACGACTTACGGAATGGAATGAGAAAATAGTACCTACCTACGAACTACGTATCTTAGACCTATTACCACGCGAGCGGGTGAAAATCGGTCATCTGAAATAATACTTTTGTAGTCAGCGGAGAACCAATGCTTGAAGACAACGATTTCTCTTTATACAATGTTATTTTATGAATAATATAAGAGACTATTCCAAAAAGACAAGATCCGACACAGTTTTGCATTCACCGTGCAGCACAAAACCGGTCTCCTACCAATTCAAAGTGGATGACTAACTTCCAAGGCATTTTTATAGGCGACAATATTTCAACAGGAAACAAAATATAACACATTAGACGTAATCTTACATAATTTGTGTTCCTTGTAAATTTACTCGTTAAATACAAATATTAATCAGCTAATGATTTCTGATGTTTACGCGAGTGTTACACAATTTAAATAAAACTTTCTTACGGATTTAATCGCGTTTGTATTTGATTTTTGATTGCACCACGTTTCGAGCACTTTACAGCGTTCACGGTCACGGGTGGACTAAGATGTCTCACGTCCAATAAGTCATCGTTATTACAGAGATTTTTATCTCCCGCTACATAAATTAGGTCTTAAATTTTTACCCACATTGTTGTGCAAATTTATTGCCAGTACAAAAATAAAAGAATTATATTGGTTTTGGTTAGGGATTAATTATTAAACATTAAGTTTGTAGTAATTATTATGACAATTGCCCATAAACCTAACAAAACTAATAACTACCACCGGATCGGCACGCGGGCACACTGAGAAAGATCCGGCAAGAAAACTCAGACAGAGGGCATAATGCTAAATTATTATTCATTTTTAAAAGGCGGCTACATTATCTTTTTTTGCTTATATTGGTTTTTGATTTGTAAATTATCTTTAACTATTATTATTGTTAGCTATTTACCGTTGCATCCTGTGGTTATTCTACTTTACATTTTTTTAGGAGTAGTTATAGGTACCTATGGCCTATTACATTTCTTAAGGTCTAAATATTGTCTAATGTGAGAATAAAAAAATGGACTTTTGAAGAATAGATAGTGCGAACAATTTCTCAATCTTTTAAATGACAATGTATAGTATATGTATGACATTTTTTACTTTGTATCAATCATTTTTCCCCTACCCTTACGGCTTACCTATCCCCTTAACGTCACGTCAAAAAACGGAAAATAGAAACAAAATCATCTGACCGACGTTCTGTAACATGTAAATTTTTCTACCACTGACAATAAGTAGAAGGGAATGAAATACGTCAACTATATGTCTCGTCCTAAAAAAATTCTTATGGCAAACACTAGTAAATTTATTGCAGTCGATAAACGTCATACATATCGTCGGTGATACTGCAATTCCGCGTAACTTGCACTGGATGATACCGCGTAAATACAAAAATAGCAAATTCGAGGTTTCGCGTCTATGACTTCACAGTTGTGATTGGCTTAGGTCTACATTATTAGTTCAGTGTGTTATTCACTCAAAATCGTCTAATCACAATGAGTTAAATCCGCGTAACTGTTATTGTTGACATAATTGTACCAATACCGCGCAACTTCTCAATCATAGCAAGTGCACGTGCTGTTTTAAAGTAAGATGATGAGTACCAACGTCATGTTGAGCTCAAAGATATAACCCGAGAGCAAAAAAGCAAAGATAAACAAGTTGCAAAAAGTGGAGCTATCTATACAATTTACTGCCGACATGCCCCAAAGTTGTGCCCCTGTCTATCTGCCAGTGTTCTATATATTAAGCTTCTATATATATTAAGACTAAGTTAGCAGTTCATAATTTCACAGTCTACATCTAGAGACTGATGATGTTACATGTTATTGGTTGGATGAGACCACCTGTGACTTAAAGGCCACCACATCTTTTTTGTAGACTATGTTACTAATATATTAGCTGAAGAACTCAAAAACGTTGTGATATGGTCCGATGACTGTACATCACAAAATAGAAACTGTATTATCTCAAACGCACTGCTTAGATGGGCTATAGATAAAAATGTGACAATAACCCAGAAATACCTTGAGAAGGGTCATACGCAGATAGAAGTGGACTCTGTCCATTCAGTTATCGAGAGAAAGTTACAAAACGTTGAAATATTTTTACCATCTCAGTACGCAAGCATCAATAAACAAGCAAGAATAAAATCTTCTCCCTATAGAATCATACAGCCTGATCATACATTCTTTAAGGATTATGGAATGAAAGAATATCAACTGTACGGCTCTATAAGGCCTGGCCGTTCTGCTGGAGACGATTGTGTGATAGATTTGAGAGTGTTAAAATAAAATCCGGATGGAACTATTCAGCATAAGAAACACTTTAATAATGAGTTGAGTTTTCTGTATTTTCACGTAGACCACGCAATATTTTAACACTCACAAACAGTATTTCACAGACGTTTACGTCAAGATTGCCGATATTAGAGACAAAATATCAACATTTAGAGCGATTAAAAGCTGTTTCTAGCGATTGTCACCAATTTTATGATAATTTGCTTTAAAAGAAAAGTGTAATATCCTTTGCATTTTCTATTATTTATATTAAATAGAGTACTAAGTACATTTTCGTATGTTACAATTGAAGGTTTAATTTTGGTTTTTAAGTTTTTATTGATTTGTTCTTCTGATTTTTAGAATTTTTTGTTTGTTAACATGTTTAACTGCTAAGCCAGTGGTTACCAGATGTGGTAATACTTATAAGACTATGATTACCTGAGATAACTAGGTATAGGTTTATTATTTTACTGAATTACGGGATCTCCAAATAGAAATTTTCCTATAATTAAATTAGTTAATAAATTTTTGGTCATTACAAGTTGAAGTTGAGTTTGGAATTTACCAAGTTTTAGTTATTCTTGTTATTTTTGTGTAATTTTGTTTATTTTTAAGACGTTTAACTACTAGCGAGTAGACCATCAACACGATAATAATTTGAAGACTGTGATTATCTGAGATAATGTAACTTTTTGATTGCACTACTGTTTTGGTTTTTTTATCAATACCGCGCAAATGGCGTATTTGCACAAACAAAAGACGCCTTATGAAATAAAATACCGCGTAAGTATTTTTTTCTGCCGAAATACTAATAATATTAAATAAATTATCATTGCATACGATAAATAATCCTTAGTTTGTATTTCCAGAAGGCTTAGTTACATATCCGATCGGTATAAGAGAAAATATTTAGTTTTTTGTTTCTCCTGTATAATTTGCTATACATAACTTACGCGGTATTGTCTTTTGTTAGTTACGCGGAATTGCAGTATCACCGACGATATGCCATGTATATCTCACTGAGTATGTATGTTCGAACTATCGTTCTAAGGGTTCTATTATATTTTTATTGCTGCTTAAGCTGCAAAAACATTGGAGTTGGAAAATTTTTTTTATTGCAAATGGTGGCAAACTGGCAAACAGTACACCTGATGGTAAGTGTTGCTGACATTTGCAAGGCTGCTGCCTACCGCGAAGAAAGTGAACAGAGTGTGAATGCGTGCAATGAGGTTCGGTGATACGAAAACATTCACACGTAAACACCCTCAGAACGTTGGGCTTCCGGCTCTCTCGTACACCAAACGAAGCGCAGTAACAAATTGCTACTACTCGGACGTCGATTTTTCGCGAGAGTGTGGTACTACCCCGGACGGACCGGCCCGAACTGTCGACAGTGTGTTCCTACCACTATAATTAAGCTTTCAGCTTAAAGCGTTTCAATAACGTAAAATTTTGTCGGGCATACGGTCTTCTGATCATGGAATCGGACGCTATTCTTAATCAAGTGTTCTTTGAACAGGGTTTTTATACGAAGATGTACAGCGACCCAATTGGGAGTTAAAAACTTAGCCTAGCTTACATATTCCTGTATTATATTTCTTACTTCATACTCGTCTTGGAGAATGTAAGCGTAATATTATTTGTTACATTACACAATATCATGCCTACATATTTTCGGCAAAGTAAGTTGTTACGCTTCACGCATAGAAATCAGCGCTCAATATTCAAAGATGAGTCATTCCTCGCCAAGGCGTGTAAGTGTGCCTAAATAGACATCGAATCTTACAATAAAATTATTCAAAATGGTTATTGTCTTTATACTATTATTGTGATAGTCTTGAAACCTTTGGAATGTTATTTAATAGCGATTTGATAATACTTATAAAACAAGAGTTAATATAACGTAATTAACATTTTAAGATAAAAACTTATCAGAGAACTTCTAAATAGTTCAGTTAATTATATTTAACAATTAAATTAATTATTATGTGCATTATTTTCTAACAGTGTATTTATAATTAACAAACTGTGGCCGTGATTCTATGCCTAAATGTAAAATTTGATTTAGTCATAAGTGAAAAAACTTTGTAAGTGTATTTCTGCTATTTTGAAGACAATACGCAGGACTAAGGTGTAAATCCTCGTGTCCCGAGAAATGGCAAAAGGCTAAATGATGATGATTATTTGGTTCAATATCTATGCCACTGCTGGGCTCCAGCGTCCTTTGCAATGTGAGAGAAATGACCTACTATACTACGCTGTTCAGAAGGATTAGTATAAGGTTTTATGTCGAGTTTTTCTTCTCATGCATAAATGTTATGCGCAATATTGCTTAGTCGTATTTTACGACACCCACGGGAAAGGATAGGGGTAGTGAATTGTATTCTTACTCTGTCACCACAAGGAATCCTTACTAATATTATAAATGCGAAAAAAGTTTGTTTGTTTGTTTATTTGTTTGTTACGCTTTCACGCTTAAACCACCGCCGATTTCAAATATTCTTTCACCAATTATAAAATATCAGGGAGTAACATAGGCAGTATTTCATCCCGGTACTCCCACGGGAACGGGTACTTCGCGGGTACGGCGAGTGAAACCGAAGCGAAGCGAGGTCGGGTTGCTAGTATTCACATAACGCTAAAACACTTAATATTCGATGACTATCTCGTCCTTAAAATTAACAATTTCAAATGAAATCTTCAGGTTTATAATAGTAATTGAGATAAGGGCAGAAGTTACATTGATAATAAATAAATATAAAATATGAATACAGATTACACTAAATTAATATGAAATTCAATTATTTCGATATCATCCAGCGTAGTTATATATAAAATTTATGAACAAATTAAAATACAAAATGAAAGCCTATCAAATTTAATTAAATCTTACGAGTAACAATGTAATCCAGTCAAAATATTCATGATGTTGCTCTCTAGAAATCATCTTAGAGAAGATTGGCTGAACAAATATTATATTTGGAATAATATTCTATAAAGCATAAATAAAACTAACTGCCTGATTTGGCAAATACACTCGCATTGAGATGACCCAGATCAAATATTTATTGATCTAAAACCAATAAGAGCACAAAATGGTTCGTTAAATACAAAGACGAAGGCATTTAACAGATTCAAATTTATTTATGATTTCATGCTTACGGGGATTAGACGATGAATGTCAAATGAGGTACTTGATGTGCTTCCATGAAACAATAAGCCGAACTGACAAGACGTCTGTCTACATACAATACCTAATTTAGCTATAGAATAGATTCTAGTAGCAAAAAATCGGATATCTTTTGATTAAGACATTTCCAATATTTGATGAATTGCGGTTTCAAATACTTGGAAAATTATTTTATTATACAATTTTTTTTTAAATTATTGATAAATAACGATTTCCGTTTAACCATTACTCTCTATATAGAGATATAATTGACGTTTTAAACTCATGGACACCGCGACCACCTTGAATATTTCAGCCGCGCTACAAAATGAAAATAGAAATACATGCGTTTACATTCAGTATATATTAAAATGTGCAAGTTTTAAAACCAATCTTGTTTTATATGATGACGGATTAAGAAAATTAAAACATAATCGCTTGTCCAATACTTTTAGTTACCGTGATATTATAGGCTAATTTAATTGTTACTGTAAGCTCGAATCCAAGAATGAGATTTAATTAGGTACACCTTTTTCTTCTTAATCCATATACGTTTTAATGTTGGACAGGGGCCTCCTCCAGATGAAATAAATTAGCCATATCGACTAGACAAATCTGCGTAGGGTTTTATTTCAAGATTTTTGAAGTGAAAACTTCTTTAGCCGCGCCGCGTTAGGCGTTTTTGATAGGGGAAAATCTAATGGGTTCGCGTCACCGATACGCTCATGACTGGCGCAGGCGCAGTGTGTTGTGCTTCTAGGATACTTTTTGTATGGGGGAAGTCTCGCGCGTTTGCGTCACCTACATGCTTATAGCAGTGTATCTAGTGTAGCTATATAGCTGATGTGCTATAGTGCTGTGAAATTGAATGGATGTAGTCAAAAGTTCAAAGTGTATATACTGTGCATTGTTAGTGTTTTGTTTGCTTATTTTTATCTTCTAGAATCTTATATAATCTAAAAGACGAGAAAGAAAAGAAGATCCAAAAATAACACCTGTATATTCATAGTTTTAAGTTTTCAATCCTGTCGGCAGTCCTCTGGACTCCTTTACGTTTTTTTATATACCCACGATACAGGAAGGGGATATCATCACTTACTGTCACCACATGGAAAACGGAACTAATACATATATGAGGGGAAAACATCAATTTCCTATACAAAATTGCTTGGATATCTGTCTAAAATTCATATGTTTTATTCTGTAAACTTGCACCTCACGTTTTATTATAAGATAGGTGCAAGGTTCCAATGAATATATTAAGGAGTCATAAGTAAGTGGTAATACTTGAGTTAGTATGCATCGTGTAGAGCTTATAGCGGTAACCAGGTTACTTACATGCAGAGTACCTTTGATAAAGCATCACGTCTGCTTAAGGAAACATTTAAGTTCATCAAACTATGCTATTTGCTGTCTAAATACACAATTGATGTATAGTATGGGTACTCTATGTGCATGGAACATCCATAATAAAATCAAAAAGCTTATTGATGTTATAAGGAGGGAGGTAGATGTGGAACAGGTAAAAAGTACACAATTGTTACCATGTTTTCATCAACGGCCCCCAAAATTTAGGTAACACGCAATACAAATAATACGTAGTAGGGATAAGATGATCTGGAACTTTAATCGAACCAATTGGTTATCCGAAACCGATAAAAACCAGTGTCTATAATTAGCAGAAACCGAAATTTTGGATAGGATGGGTGTATATACTTAGCATTGCCCTTATAAAGCTAAAATTTTAATATCAGCAACTACGAATTCAATATCAGTAAAGTTTTCCTTCTCTTGCATAGATGTTATCTAGATATTGTATCCCTTTTAGGACACCCATGAGCAAGAAAGTGGGGTGATGCATTGTATTCTTACTCTGTCACCACATGTACATAGCATGAATGTTTTGTTATTTATATCATTTTAAGCGTTACATTAAATATAAATTAATTGGACATCATCATTTCAGCTCAAATACGTCCCACTGTTGGGCTCGAGCCTCCTCCAAGGAAATTGACCTTCTATACCATACCATACTGGTCAGACAGGTTGGTGTAGGTTTTATTTCGAGTTTTCCTTCACTTGCATATGCGTTATATGCGTATTATATTCCTCAGTCGTCTGTTACGACATACACGGGTAAGATAGGGAGTGGTGAATCGTATTCTTACTCCGTCACCACACGGAAATTTTGACATCAATCATCATAAAAAAAACAAATAGCCTCAAAGTTATGCATCATTAAATTTACCTTAGGTATCAAATTTAGGAGGCCTTAGTATAAATAGGTATTATTCCTCTTAGCAAAGTTGTTCAGTGTACACGAACCTTTAAACTATATAAGATTAAACTAAATTGGTATATTAGTCTAAATATATACCTAGATGCAACAGAGGCAGTAAGACTATTAATATTCTATGTGGGAAGCGTTCGGCGCCGCCGTCTCGTCACGTGGTGAATTACCTTACACGCTTGGCTTGACAGATATACAACCGGTAAATATATACCGCAATATATATACAAATATATCTTAGTATACCAATAGCTTCCTTTGTAACTTTGTTACGAGCTTTCGACGCTTTATAGATCACGCTTACTCTGTTTATGAGGTTAGAAAATGAGTTAGGTTATATGGTAAATACGTCATGTAAATTAACATTTAGGTGACGTGAACTTCGACATTGTAATTTATTCGAGAATAAATTATTATAGCCTATTTCATCCGTGTGGATATAATCGGCTTGACAATACAATATGTTGAGATGGTTATGTTTTTACTTTGTCTGATGTATAAGATAGGAGAATGGATACTAGGCCTCTGGCATGTTCATTTAATGTTTTTTTTTTTTTATAAGAGAACACTAAGGAAATAATTCTTGTGTTTTATCTTTACAAACATAATTTAATGGACACAAATTACGACTAGACTAAGAACAATAGTTTGTGCGTTCTAGAAAGTATTGTCCTGCGTAGAATTCGAACCCGCGACACTGGCATGGTAGGCCGTTATCTTAACCATTACGATATCTGTGCAGTCAATGATATTAAATTTTAAAAATATTTTAGTAATAATGCTGTGGATTACATGCTTATAACATGCTCGTAACTCGTTGGAGTTATAATTAGAAATATGTGAAAATTTAATATTTTAATAATGCATACTATTTCCACAACAGTTTCACATAGAATTCGTTATCCAGCTGCACAGGTGTATGTTTTTTTTTTTAATTTACTTACCATATAAACATGATAATACAGTATCTACTGTCTTATTGTAAATAATCTACGTACATACCTGAAAAAGAAAAATAACATTAATTAAATGAATCAATGCGACTTAGACGCTAATATTTTTTGCAAGAATTAAAATAGTCGACTTAAAAGTCTATAGTTGTTAAAACACATTAAAGAAACTAGTTAGTATCTATTAAAATATAATTAGTTATGAAAATAATTTCCGTGAGGTGACGGAGTAAGAATACAATTCACCACTCCCTATCTTGCCCGTGGATGTCGTACAAGACGCCTAAGGGATGTAATATGCACATAAGATCTGTGCAAGAGAAGGCAAATTCGAAATGAAAACCTATACCAACATATCTGACCAACATGGTATAGTAGGTCAAATTCCCTCCCACTGTGGAGGAGCCCCGAGCCCAACAGTGGGAAGTATGTGGGCTGCGATGATGATGAATGACGAGTTAAGAAATATATATTTTAATCTTAACTTCACAAATTATACATAGATTTTCTCTTTCATTCTGAAAGAAGACCTTGCCTTAAATTACGAGTCAATAATTGGCTGAAGACGAATAAATCGCATCAGTAAGTCTTTTTTTTTAATTCTTGTTGGTGGCAAATGAGCAAACAGCACATCTGATGTTAAGCGATACTGCCGCTCGTGGACCTTTGATAGGCTGCTGCCTACCATGAAGACAGTGAAGGGAGTATGGATGCGTGCAATGAAGTTCGGTAATACTAAGGGCATCATCGAACCCACAGCAATGAACTGTCCACACAATGACTTCATTTTAAACATTACGATATGTTATATAAACGAAAAGTTCAATGGATTAAAGATATATCGCTGTGGGCCAATTATTAGCAAAGATTGCACAATAAATTGCCATTTATTCGGTGCATACATATACAAACATTGTATTAAGTTACTTCGATGCATTACCTCGTCGATCGCCAAAGAAGACCAATCGAGACGTCGAATCGATGATATCGAGTAGTCGAATCGTTTGGAAACGAGAAACGACATACATGTCTCTGGTGTAGCCGTTGAATTGTCAAATAAATCATGTCTGTGATAAATTCTTTTGAGGAGAATCGCATAGGTTTTACTTGTGGTAATATCGTGTTTGCTTAATATTAAGAATGGAAAATGCTATCACCTCTTCCGTTATTGGGGTATAGTACGAGACAAATAATGATACTGAATAGTTACTTATTATTACAAAAGAAGGACAATTCTAAACAGAGCACCTTTTTTTTGGGGGTGGGTTACGGTTGGCGCACTCTTCGCACCACTCCGTCCGGGGCGACAGAGGGGCGTAAGCACGCACACCCGGCACCCACCCGCGCGACACATCACTTTTGTCGTTGGGCCGACCACCGGAGCAGGGTGACTTAACGTCAGTGGTCAGCCCGACGGAATACTCCCTTAAGGGGTAGCCTCCCATCGACCGACGTTCCCCCCTCAGGGAGGACGTCGGTCTTTCCTCACACGGTCGGCCTCTCGGCGGGTGACTGCCTAATTCCGCGGTCCAGAAACAGAACACCTGATCTTGAGTGCTGATTGTTCATACTCGTGGTCCAATGTGGAACATTGACACTAATTATTAAAATAATATTATTACATTAACATTGGTGAGCATCATCATTTCGGCTCATATACGTCCCACTGTTAGGCTCGCGCCTCCTCCACAATAGAAGGGAAACTGACCTTACTATACCATGCTGGTCAGATAGGTTGGTATAGTGTTTTATTTCGAGTTCTCCTTCTCTTACATAGATGTTACATGCCTATTATATCCTTTAGCCGTCTTTTACGACATCCACGGGCAAGATAGGGAGTGGTGATTTGTATTCTTAATCCGTCACCACACGGAACAAATTGGTGAGGATAAAAATGTATAAAAGTGCTTTTTAAGTTGCCATGGCCAGCTGAACTTGTTAACTGCGAGCCAAAATTTCTCTATACGCTTGTGGATACAAGGGGTAAATAGATGGAGAAGATGTCCTTTTGGTGATAAATCCCATCTATACTGCCAATCATATACCTGGGCAATTTAGGATTAAATCTTACACCAAGACTTGATACACATTATTTCGTAGTATGACTTAGTAGGAACAAACTCACAACCAAACCCTCCTATCACTAATTAAACAAATCAACGCTCATGCGTTCAAAGAACCATTCTATAATTATTCGACTTGTATGATATTATATTGACCTGTTGACTGAGTAAAAATATAATTAAGCAATGTTGTCCGTGGGTGTCTTAAAGGATGACTAAGAGATAATATGCATACTCGTATGCATATTTCAGTACACCAGCGAGAGAAGGAAAACTCGAAATAGAATGCTATACCAACCCGTCAAAATAGTGTCGTAATGGGTCAATTTCCCTACTTCTATAGAAACGAGGCTTGAGTTCAGCAGTGGAACGTGTATAAACTGAGATTAGATGATAACAACACATGAAGAAACATATTTTAAGTCCGCCAATAAACGGGAGCTAAGTTACTGCAACTATTAAAAATATATACATACTAGCTGACTCAACAGACGTTGTTCTGTTCAAATAAAATAAAAGGAATTCTCATAGAAGCCAACAGCAGCGCCATCTACCGGGTCCAATATTGATCTAAATCATTCTCAAATCCTCTTGAACACACACAAAAAAATTTCATCAACATCGGTCCAGTGACGAGTTCAGTGACGTGCAAAAGAAATATATTATATGTTAAGATTTAAAAAAGTTAATGACGCAAGTATAAAACTGCGTAACAATACCAAGTAACATCAAGCATAATAACTGTGTAAACAATGTCAAATTTCAAACAAGAACAGAAAATGGCAGAGAAACCGGTCGCGTGACGGCCCACTAATTAAGTTTTGAAGATTTTAACGTTCACGCAAACGAAATTTATGTACAGTCAATAAAACACGCTAGCTAACATTTCACGTCACGAAATCATTGGGAACAAATTGAAAAGGGAAGTACACACTTTATAATACCTTTTAACAATTGTCGTTAATTGTAACTACATAATTACAAATTTCAACTTTTCGTGTGGTGACGGAGTAAGAATACAATTCACCACCCTCTTACCTGTGGGTGTTGTAAGAGACGACTAAGGGATTAAATATGCATATAACATCTATGCAAGAGAAGGAAAACTCTAAACAAAACCCTATACCAACACGTCTGATTAGCGTGGCATAGTAGGCCAATTTCCCTCCCATAGTGGAGGAGGCCCGAGCCCATCAATGGGAGGTATATGAACTGAAATGATGATGATGTTGAATGCATTACAAATATGAAAGCTTGTTTGTATGTTTATCCTCGTGGCGACAATATAACAGTGACCCTTGTGTTAAGAGATATAAACAGCGGATAAGCAGATAATGTCATCAAGAAGAAAAACTAGAAATAAAGTCCTAACTCGCTTGCGATAGTAGATCTAGCGTGTGATAGATACCTTTCTCTATGAAAGACTTGCGCTGCGTGTGAACTAAAGAACATTTATACCACTACGCTATCTGTAAAGGAAAACAGGTCGTTATTAAATAATAGTTCTAACACCCAAAGGATTACAAGAATTTCTAGAACGAAAAACTATTTTAACCGTTATGAGAAAAGTTGAGAATGGCAGATACTATCAATAACAGACATTTCAGTTTCCAAAGATATGATATCTACTGTCGTGAACAAAATGGCAGTCGACGTCTATTGGTTTATTGGATTGTTATAGAATTGCTTGAGACAGACAAAATCTAATATCAAATATTTCTACTTGTAATACAAGTAAATGGTCCATAAATAATATATATGTACTATAGAGTGGGCCACAAATGTAACAAATTTAAGTCTCAAATGCAATAAAAGTGTAATATTTTGTGTTAATGTACTGGTACTTGAAAGTTCACTTAGTATTCTCAAACATTACTACTTCAAATAACTGTTTAAAATCTTAATAGGCTATTCGTAATATTGTAATAATTTAAAAGAAATTTTAAGATTTTTTTAACAATATAATTTTTTTAAGGTTTTTATGTGATTTTTTTTAACAGTTCATGCACCTCAAAGATCGAGATCCAATAAGACTTTATTTACTATAATGGGATTTTATGATATATAGGATTAGATTTAAGCAATTTATTTTATATTGAATCCAAACTATTGATTTTTGGGTAATTTATGCATCGTGCTTCTACCACAGGTATCGCTAGAAACAAATATATAACGTAAGAATATAATATCATTACAAAAATAATCCGTAATTAGAATCTTATGATAAACGTTTGGCCAGCGAGGTATATAAGTAGTAAAAAAATAAATAAATTTTCTGTTTTTTGAAAAAGTTCGGGCATAACGGTGGAATATGATATATATTTTTTATTCATCATAATCATCACAGCTCAGAGACGTCCCACTGCTGGGCTCGAGCCTCTTCCACAATGGGAGGGAAATTGAACTACTACACAACGCTGATCAGGCGGATTAGAATAGGGTTTTATTTCGAATTTTCCTGCTCTTACACAGTTGTTATATGCATAATATGTTCATTGGTAGTTTTACACCCACAGGTTTAGATAGGGTGTTGAATTGTATTCTTAATCCGTCAGCACATTGGTATTCATTATTACTTAAATCGCCTAATTTCATTTGTGGTACTGTTAAAATGCAATATAAGTCTCAAAATGTAATCACAACAAACTTAACGACTGCCTTTAAAGTTATCGTCGACTTTAGAATGTTCGCGAAGTATCCAAGCCTTCCTTTGATATTTTTAATACTCAGGTCCTTGGTATTATTGAAACGAGTTACATTGTACAAAATTGTTATCGACATAATGTTAAAACTTTTGCAGCGAAATTTCCACGAGATATTTCTTTAGATTTAGTATTCCAAGAGGGTATTAGGGAAATCAAATTGTTTCGTAAAACTGAAGTTGCCGTGGCAAATGACGAACTTGAACGAGTTAGTGAACTTGGTAATCTTGAGAGACTCGGTCAAGATTGATGTTTGACAAACGCTTCAGGCGATGGCGTGCCGTTCAGCTTATTCTTCGAAATATGCGTACATTGCCATTAAGATTAAAATTTATTGTTTATTATTATACAATACATAACCTCTCCTTCATTATGCATTTATATCTATATAATGAGTTACTACAAGAAAATACTAGCTTTCCTTATAAAGGTCTTTCAAATTTAAGACTATCATTGAACAATGCCATGGTAGTCTTTTCTATAGACAATTTTCTACGCCAATTACTTAAAGGTTATCTTAAATTCTTATTCGCAATACATTAGGAGTGGTAGGACCACACTGTCGACAGTTATCTGTCTACAGCCGCGGGCCGGTCCGTCCGGGGCAGTACCATGCTCTCGCAGAAAATCAACGTCTGAGTAGTAGCAATTTGTTACTGCGCTTCGTTCGGTGAGCGAGAGAGCCGGAAGCCCAACTTTCTGAGGGTGATTGCGTGTGGAGGGTTTTGGTGGTGCCCTTGGTATCACCGAGCCTCAATGCACGCATTCACACTCCCTTCGCTTTCTTCGCGGTAGGCAACGGCCTTGTAAAGGTCCATGAGCGGCAGCAACACTTACCATCAGGTGTACTGTTTGCTCGTTTGCCACCGTTTGCAATAAAAAAAAAAAAAACATTTTGATTTTAATATTATACGTAATAACATAAGACTTGCAAACTTTTAAAGAAATTTGAACACGATCAATGATCCTAATTTCCAACAAATATAAAGCTTATGACGCTAAATACGTGGCACTTAAAATATGAAGCTACTTTTTCAATTATAACATATTTTTTCTCAGTAATTTTGAAAACAGTTTTTATAATAAATACCTATGTATATCAATAGTGAATGTATTAGTTATTATATAGACTGAATTTAAAATTTACGTTGATAATAATTTTGATAAGAGTGACGCTGTTGACATATTTCTATCTGTCTCATCTTTCTACCTCTCAAAGAAAATTAACGTCTAAATAGTAGCAATATGCTACTATGCATCGTTCGGTATGAAAGCTTGAATTCCAAACAAACCACGGTAGGCAGCGACATGAATGTGCCTTTGATATTGCAGAGGTCAGCGTCAATTACAACTTACTATCGGGTGGGCTACTAGTCTCTAAAGACAAAAGACCCGATATTTACTAACACAGATAAATAACTGGCGCCACCGACTAATCATTGACATATTTTTCATACACAATGCGCATTCCAATACATGCATTCTAAACATATTTAAATGTTAATACAATAAACATTTTATATTAAAATTATGTACATTTTAATAATTACTAAACATTTTCTCTTATCAATTTTTCAATAAGCAACATAAATCATTGTCCAAGCATTTATTATTCATGATTGTATTTTGCTGACCTTCTAGTCTAATCAGAGTCACTAGTATGTAAATATAAACCATTTTTTTACAGAATATAGTGCGGATGCATGGCGTCTGCCCCGTCCGGGGTGACGAAAGGGCAGCACGCAAACCCATAACCCGCCACATTGGCCCTTCCACTTGTACCGAATCCAGAATATCGAAGACACACGGATGGCAAAGATTCTGTACCAGATCCCTTTCGGGTACAGAACATTCATATATGAACCTGCAGTAATGTTGTTACTGTAATAAATAAATAAAAAAAAATAGCGTGAGTACTAAGTACGCATGTCAGAAGTGAAACTTATTTGGTTCCATGTGTTTTTATCAGTTAAAAAAAAAGATCTCTCGATCTTTCTCACTGGCTTGCTCCCTACTCTCGCCCCATGGCCGTGCTTCGTGATATGTTCGCCCTTTCTCACTCTCTCTCAATCGGTCTCAATCGGTCTCAATCGCTCTCTCCCTCTTCTTCGACAAAAACGCTGCACATTTTCGTGACGCTAAAATAAAAACTTTACCCTCATGCACGCAAAGAAGTTTCACTTCAAAAATCGACATTTCTTTCGTCCGTGTAATACTCTGTGGTGTCTAAACTTTTTCTTTCTAAAATTAACTAAGCTGATATGTACCTAGATATATGTAAAATAAATAACATGGCTAAGTAGAGAATTAATCTAATGTGTTTCAAAAGGGTTTCTTGAAAACGCTACCAGTGTACGCAACCCGGTCGGGCCCACGGGGTCACAAACTTTTATCGGATTAACTAAAAGGGTTTCGTCGTTTGCGTAATTATTTTAGGGAATATATTGTTTTACTACGTGACTTTTTGTATTTAAGTCGGTTACAAATAGCATTTTTAAATTGCTCAGCCTCATTTTCTTTGATATCTTAATTCGACTATAAGGAGAATGACTATTTTCAATTTATTTGTCTATATCAATTATAATTCTTGACGAACTGGATAACTAGAGCAAGCGACAAATTGTATGTCGAGGACGTTACTCCGACGACATTTAAAATTATTTCGCTGTGTTACGATTATTAAGTTGGATTACGAGTATTTAATGTTATATTGTCAACGTTTTGAAATGAAGATAATATTACGGACATTTTTAAAAATGCAATCCTGAGTATGAAACATAATTACGAGATGATTTCGTTCTGAAAAGTGTAAAGTAAAAATAACGCCCAGAAATGTGGTAAATGTGGTTTTATAGGATGTTATTAAAATAAATTTATAATTGAATTATTATTTCCTTAATATAGCTACTTGGGTTACACCACAGATTAATGGTGGGTGGGTTTAACAATTTTAAAATAGACGCATTTTATTTTTGTCTCAAGCTTTAGAACTTATAAATTATATAATTTTAATCACATTAGAGCAGCACATAACTTTTCTTCACAACTTATTCACACCCACCTCGCACCAGCCAGAGGAGGAGGAGGAGCGAAGTTTATACTACAGTACGCGAGGAGAGAAGTTCATACTACACCACGCTGATCAGAGTAGTTGGGATAATTTTAGGAAAATTTTTATATTTTTGTTAGGCAATTCAAACTGACAATCGATCAGAAAACGTATTCCCGACGACAAAATGTTACCTTGTTAGGAATCCAATAATTGAAAATCAGATTCATATATTAAAATACCAATAACGCATTTTTAATTGCCTACAACACAGTTACTTATCGAATTTCATCTCAAAAATTAACACATTTTTAATCCACATATCCAGTAACATTTCTAAGATGTTGATGGATAATGTCTGAAAACACAGGTCTACGACCAGTGTGTGTTACCAGTGATGACTTACGGCACGGAAACGTGGTCCCTAAATGTAGGCCTCATATCAAGGCTCAAAGTCGCTCAGCGTGCTATGGAACGGGCTATGCTCGGGATTTCTCTGCGAGATAGAATCCGGAATACAGAAATCCGCAGAAGAACGGGTGTAACCGACATAGCACGAAGAATTAGCACGCTGAAGTGGCAATGGGCAGGCCACATCGCTCGACGAACCGACAACCGCTGGGGAAGAAAGGTTCTCGAGTGGCGACCACGCATCGGACGACGCAGTGTAGGACGCCCCCCCACTAGGTGGACCGACGACCTAGTGAAAGTTGCTGGGCGTCGTTGGATGCAGGCGGCACAGGACCGCACATTGTGGCGCAATATGAGGGAGGCCTACGTCCAGCAGTGGACGGCAATAGGCTGAAATGATGATGATGATGATGAAAATGATGGATAACGAAATGAGTGAATTTGTTTTCTTGCTTGAGATATCAGAGGCGAAAACAATTGTCGACCTGTGATCGGCAATTTATAGAAGAAAGTCTATCAGTTTTCATTTTACGCTAAGGAATCTATATAAAGAACACAATTTATTAGCTACATTCTTGGCTATTGATTTGTTAGTAACGACACCCTTAAGAAAATACTTGGGTTTTTTTTTTATGATAGCCCCCAACAAAATATATAAATTAGATATAAGGGGCACTTGCTTCAAGAATTTACTACCAGCCTCTCTAAAAATATAAAAAAGATAAAAATAAGGATGAATGAATGAAATATTCTTTAAGAGCCAGTAATAGATCCTTAGAGTATAGGTCGTAAATAATGGATAACTTTGCCATTGTCTGTGTAAAAACATCACAAACATAAGAAAACAACAATATGAGGATATAAACATTAATCTTTTGTAGAAAACTCGATAACTGGAATATAAGATATATTCTTCTTCTTCATACGCGACCAATTATCAAACAATTTTAAAAATTTAAGTTGATGTTTCTATGTCTGATAAACTATTCATTTAACTTAATCATATGAACAACTAAAATTTAAACCAAAATACACCAGTGTCTTGATATTAAGAGTCATTCTCATAATTCTAGAAAATTGTAAACATAAAGATAAATCTATGATTTTCTCAAGCACCGTAACAAACTTATAATCACTGTAATCCTCTTTAAGTATACTGATTATGGAGTACTGTAATATGTATGTTAAAAGCTAATCGTATTATCACATAATTCTAAAATAATACCAACCAAAAAAATCTATAGCTTTCCAAGTTATAAGTCGGCGAATTGGAAAGCTGCTTTTTCATCTGTATCCAGAGAAAGAAAGCCCTACACCGGCTCAAAGTAAAGTACGAAGGATTGATTCTGAAATAACATGAACGATTGTGGCCAAATGAAACAAATTTAAAGGACTGGGTTAGAGATTTTATCAAAGAGATCAGTACTATGTACCCTCGATCCACTATCGGAACCTCGACGTTATTAGCAATGCTAATTAATGAACTAGGGCGGCATCCAGTCAGATGGAACGTATAGAGGGTTGTCCGCTTCTAATTCAATGCCTAATTTGAATCGAAACATGGTGAGAGGCCCTATCTAAACATGATCTAACTCATATTGAGAGACACAAAGTGGCAAGTGGGAACAATGAAATTCTATAATAAATTAAAAGGACAGCATAATTGTTCTAAAATACAACACAATATTAAACTAATAGAATAATATGACCTTCGGTCTCGTGTTCGTCCTCGCGAACTATATGGAACAAAACTTCAAGTCATACTACACCACGCTGATCAGAGTAGTTGGGATAATTTTAGGAAAATTTTTATATTTTTGTTAGGCAATTCAAACTGACAATCGATCAGAAAACGTATTCCCGACGACAAAATGTTACCTTGTTAGGAATCCAATAATTGAAAATCAGATTCATATATTAAAATACCAATAACGCATTTTTAATTGCCTACAACACAGTTACTTATCGAATTTCATCTCAAAAATTAACACATTTTTAATCCACATATCCAGTAACATTTCTAAGATGTTGATGGATAACGAAATGAGTGAATTTGTTTTCTTGCTTGAGATATCAGAGGCGAAAACAATTGTCGACCTGTGATCGGCAATTTATAGAAGAAAGTCTATCAGTTTTCATTTTACGCTAAGGAATCTATATAAAGAACACAATTTATTAGCTACATTCTTGGCTATTGATTTGTTAGTAACGACACCCTTAAGAAAATACTTGGGTTTTTTTTTTATGATAGCCCCCAACAAAATATATAAATTAGATATAAGGGGCACTTGCTTCAAGAATTTACTACCAGCCTCTCTAAAAATATAAAAAAGATAAAAATAAGGATGAATGAATGAAATATTCTTTAAGAGCCAGTAATAGATCCTTAGAGTATAGGTCGTAAATAATGGATAACTTTGCCATTGTCTGTGTAAAAACATCACAAACATAAGAAAACAACAATATGAGGATATAAACATTAATCTTTTGTAGAAAACTCGATAACTGGAATATAAGATATATTCTTCTTCTTCATACGCGACCAATTATCAAACAATTTTAAAAATTTAAGTTGATGTTTCTATGTCTGATAAACTATTCATTTAACTTAATCATATGAACAACTAAAATTTAAACCAAAATACACCAGTGTCTTGATATTAAGAGTCATTCTCATAATTCTAGAAAATTGTAAACATAAAGATAAATCTATGATTTTCTCAAGCACCGTAACAAACTTATAATCACTGTAATCCTCTTTAAGTATACTGATTATGGAGTACTGTAATATGTATGTTAAAAGCTAATCGTATTATCACATAATTCTAAAATAATACCAACCAAAAAAATCTATAGCTTTCCAAGTTATAAGTCGGCGAATTGGAAAGCTGCTTTTTCATCTGTATCCAGAGAAAGAAAGCCCTACACCGGCTCAATGTAAAGTACGAAGGATTGATTCTGAAATAACATGAACGATTGTGGCCAAATGAAACAAATTTAAAGGACTGGGTTAGAGATTTTATCAAAGAGATCAGTACTATGTACCCTCGATCCACTATCGGAACCTCGACGTTATTAGCAATGCTAATTAATGAACTAGGGCGGCATCCAGTCAGATGGAACGTATAGAGGGTTGTCCGCTTCTAATTCAATGCCTAATTTGAATCGAAACATGGTGAGAGGCCCTATCTAAACATGATCTAACTCATATTGAGAGACACAAAGTGGCAAGTGGGAACAATGAAATTCTATAATAAATTAAAAGGACAGCATAATTGTTCTAAAATACAACACAATATTAAACTAATAGAATAATATGACCTTCGGTCTCGTGTTCGTCCTCGCGAACTATATGGAACAAAACTTCAAGTCATGCTATTAGGGTGAAAAAATATCTTAAGAGAAGATAATAACGGAACGCCTGAAAAGAAAGATGAACTTGAACTCGGCACTGCCGCGCCCATAAATCTTATAAAAATGTCAATAATCCCACAAAATTTATGGTGGCAGCCGCATGTTAAACATTTTGGTTAGTAAAAATGTACAAAAACCACCAAAGTTAGCAACAAAAAGACAATAAATAACTTACTTCACGACCGCATGGACGACATTTGGTAGATAAGGGAAATTCAGTAAAAAATGCAGACTCTCTAAACGTTAAAAAGTCGAATACATAGCAAGTAGAACCGCTCAGACGTACATAAATTAACATGAAGTGTTTTATTTAGGACGATAAGGCTCCTTTTGCACTCTCCTTGAATGACTGCTCTTCGCTAGGCAATGTATATTGGATATATAAAACTTATCTGATATAGGTCACCGACGGTCGACAAGAGCCAAAATCACTGGCAGTCACTAAGTTTGGATTATTAGTTTGTGATAAGAGTTTCAGAACATGCTCAAGGTTTATTACTTATGGACCTTTTAATTAAGATTATCTTAAACTTAATTTATTTAATTTATTGTCTTGGTTTATACGTGTTTTCTGTTGTATATTATATAAAAGTATGATTGTAATTATACAATAGGATACATAAGGAATCCTAATTGTACGGATTTTATGTTCTTTAATAAGATTTTCGCTACTAGAATATTAACTATTGATATTTTTAATTATTATATTAGTTTGATGTTGATTTTGTTAAGGTTTTTAATAAATCTGATTTTATCCTAACTTTTAATTTTATAAGTATCCATATAAGATGGTTAGAAATACTCATATTAAAGCGTTTCAATCAACATTGACGCGTAACGATCCATCGAAACTATTAATTTTATTAAAGGTGTTCACACCTCATACGTGTACTTATAATCTGTACTTAAAAGAAAAAAGATAGTTACATTAAGAAAATATATAGCTATGTAATATTCTTATTATTATAATAATAAGAATATTACATATCTATAATAATATGTAAAATAGATAAATGGAGCAAATTATAAACCAAATATTTTACGAATACAATGGAACGTCATACCGTTGGTCGTCACGACATACAAGTCGCTCTTACTTCTAAAGCTCGCCAACATATGGATTCAATTAAAAATAAGTTCAATAAATTTAAGATCTTTCAAAATACAACTGTTGTTTTCAAGAGTCCTTTGTTTTAAGAAAATGTCCATTGTTGTTTAGCATTCCCTGAAATGTTCAAACCAAAAGTAACCGGGCATTATTGTTGAGTGTAAATGGAGTTCTTTCTTATTTGGCTTTTATTTAATGGCCACTGTTGTTATAGACATTCCTTTCTTGCAATGAGGTCTTGAGAAGAGTTGTATGAATAGGATTGTTTGGGATGAAATAACATCGGGTATTTTACGATTTTTCGTCACATAAAACTGTTGTTGAAGGAAACTAAATATGCAATAATCTCGAGTACTCCTGTTTTTTTTTATTATACACATAAAATATATTTACTTGTATATACCTAACTATTAAATTGCGCCCATCTGTTAATTTTCCTTGTAGTTGCGGTGTAAGAATATAATTCAGCACTCGCTTTAGTTACAGGTTCGAGAAGTGGTAGAACCACACTGTTGACAGTTATCTGTCTATAGCTGCGGGCCGGTCCGTCCAGTGTAGTACCACACTCTTGCAGAAAATCGACGTCTGAGTAGTAGCAACTTGTTACTGTGCTTCGTTCGGTCAGCGAGAGAACCAGGAACTGAATTTTCTGCGGGTGTTTGTCTGTGGTGAGTTTTGGTGATGTGTTTAGTATCAACACTATGCACGCTCCTTTCATTTTATTCACGTTAGGCAGCGGCACAACTAATGTCTATGAGCGGCAGTATCACTTACCATCAGATGTACTGACCGCTCGTTTGTCACCATTTACAATTTAAAAATAATTGGTTACAGATAATATATTTGAAAGAGAAGAAAATCTCGAAATAAAACCCAATACCAACCTGATCAGCGTGGCATAGTTGGTCAGTTTCTCTTCCATTGTGAGAGAGGCTCGCTTAGTAGTGAGACGATATGAGCGGTGATGATGATGATGATGTTAGACATATTTATTCTTTCCTTGCGTTGAAAGGTTAAAATGCAATATGCTACTACTCCTTACTTTATCCTGAGAGGCGTAAAAACCCAATAGGCGACCAACACAACAATTATCAGCAGCAGCCTCTTGTGTATGCCAGGTACGTACGTGGCTTGTAGCAATCCGTAATCTCTACTTACCCCGCCGGACAACAGACAGATTTTTTTTTTTGTGTGTGACTTTGTTGTTAGCCTCAGATGGCTGCGACAACTTTACCCGGACTGGTGGGCGAGCGCTGAGGGCTCTCAACCCGTAACCCACAGGAGGCTATATATGTACTTATATAATCTTTTATGAAACTTATAACATCATCTGCAATAGTTAAGCCGCCTGCCAACGGTGGCAAACGTGGCATAATGTTACCTTGGGCCACCACAATCTAGGACATGTCAAACAGCGGATGGGATAAACTCATGGACGAATTATTTTTTTCAGAATAGAAATCTAGTGTAACGTGTATTTTACTCTTATATTAATATCATAAAGTTAAATTTTGTTTGAACGCGTTTATATTAACAAAAAAGTTTATTAGCAATGAACGTGATATAACAGTTGCGGTTGGCTTACTCTCTCCAGAAGTCATTATCAAATTTTTACTGATTTAGCTTTTTGTTATAATCGTCTTACGAAGAAAATAAAATAATTTTGCCTACCCATCTTATCACGGAGTTGTCTCTAAACATACATAAAAAACATAAATATATAACTTGAGAATGCTATATTTTTTTGAAGTTAATAACAACCTTTAGTCTGTTTTAAAATGTATGGAGAATTAGCTAAGAAAGCATATTTATTAAGAATATTTCTGGCTATCAAATGTAACGCTACTCACCAATAGCATCGAAATAGTGACCATAAACGTCAACAAATCTAGCAAAAATGTTGAATAATGACGGGCAACCGGTAGTTATTCCGAATGGAGCACCTTCGTGATGGTCAATAAGAAATTTAATGCGTCAACCACCACAGGTAATATTTTATATACTAGCTTGTATAATATCCTTATCAGCCAAGAAATTATACAATGCACGTATATTTATGAAGGCGTGCGGTAATTGTCAGTAAAACGGTGAGGCAAATTACACCTGGCAAGAAGTATAGCAGTAATACCTAAGGAATTATTTCTAAACAAATCGCAACATAAATTCTAAGATATAGTGCCCCTAGAAGAGACACTACGGGCTATGAATGTAATTACGTACGCACTTGGCCGTGAGTAATGTTTTAATTGTGTTTTCAGTGTCAACTTTGAAGTAGATACGTGGCTTTACGTGAATTCAACGACTTATATTTTGGTTTTTTATGACGCTTACTATGTTAGTTCTAAAAATGTATGATAGAACATGCGCTATAGATAACAAAAATAGCTTGTTTTTTTTTTTAAATAAAGTCAATACCGGACATTAAAAAACAAATGTTTGTGTCGCGGCAGACTTAAAAAAATCACCATTATCGTCATCGCTCATGTACTGCCCACAGTTGAGCCTTCTTCACATTGAGAGGGAAATTGATTATACCACACTGGTCAGACCAGAAATGCAAATGCAAAAAATTGTCTTCTTGTAATATAGGCAATAGTAAGTTTTTTCATGCTGACATGGTTTTTGAACGATATCTATATATAAAAGTCAGTTTATAAATTTTCCAAATCAGTTGGACGAGTTTTGTTAATATTTTACTACCAGTTCCATATAAGCAGTAACGTAAACTATTTTTCCTCTCAGAAAGACACTATAAAATATTGTCCGGTCCAGGACTAGTACCCGAGACTACATCTTAGAATATATAGCAGATTTAAAATGCTGAGGAAAAGCGGCTGGAAATGAAGCGAAGCGAGGCCGGGTCGCTAGTCTCTAATAATTATAGGAACCGATGAAAAGCCTTTTATGCCATCAGTAAAATGTAATATTAGATTTAAGAATAAGCGATACATAATAATTTCTCAGAGATGATTAAGCCAGATGTAAACGCTTAGTCATTTTCTCCTTGGTCGGAACTAATCGAGCAATTTGTACTAATACAATTTTTTGTGCGCTTGCCAAATTGAATAGGTACGCTCGTAAGCCACTTCTTTTTATTTGTGCTATATTAATTCTACGTACATCTCTGTAGCATTTGTTACTCGCACACTACATATTGTATGCGGTTGAATAATAGCCCACAACACACTTGGGGATGAATTTCATTATACCTTTATGCTTGAAAGCGAGAATTTCTTTGTACGCTTTGTTTCACACCGATTTTTATTTGCTTTAAATTCGTGTGAAGGCGGCAGAGAATTTAAAATCTGCTTGCCCTCTTATATTATTCTTTTACAACTTCGAATACTTTTCACCGCGTATGTGGGCTGAAGTAAATACACGGCAGCTGCCAATGATTTATTTCAATGCCAAAGCTTATTTTTTAGGCAGCACAGATTGGAAAACTATGGCCAAAACAGATTTTTGAAGTGAAAACTTATTTTGGCGCACCGCTCAGAGATTTTTTGGTAGGTTGTTAGTGAAGCTGATTCGTCACGATCTGAGGTTTTTTTTTCTTTATTTACCAAAAGGTAAGGTTTGATCACGAAGTGATCATGTCACCCTAATAAATTAACATGCAATAATAAGTAATTATGAGCTAAATATTTCTATGTTTTAAACCTATGTTTATAATATTGTATAATAATTTTGCTTCCTCAGATAAAGGCGAAAATGGAATGCTGTTGCAGACTCCAATCGGTCTTAGACAGATATCCTTTTGATGCTCAAACTCTTTCAGCTTCGTTCCGTACACACTCCACGAGGATGTGGTACACGCTCTGAGGTGAAAGGCTCGATCGAATGAACTCGGGACCGCCGAGTGTTATTATTAATTGCTATCAATTATTCAATAGTTTTTAATAGTTACTATCCGTGTGGATTATGGAGTGTCATTATTAATTATTATCAATGAAATTATCCGTGTGGTTACGGAATAAGAATATCATCATCAATACAATGCACCATTTCCTCTCGTCCCGTGGGTGTCGTAAAGGACGACTAAGGGATATAATATGAAGTTAACATCTATGCAAGAGAAGGAGAACTCAAAATAAGATCCTATGCTAACATGTCTGACGAGCCTAACAGTGGGACGTATATAGACCGAGATGAATGAATTCGGCGCCGGTCAGAAGTGTTAAAATATCGTTTTATATCAAGTTTTCCTTGTCTTGCATCGATAACACATGCATATATCGTTTAATAGTCTTTAACGACACCCACAGGCAAGAAAAGGTGTGGTGAATTGTATTCTTATTCCATCACCACACATAATATACAAATAGACTTATTAAAATAGTTTTCATTATCCAAGCATTTATCTTAAGTCATTCTAGACCCAATTCCTAGTTCAACCATTGTCAACAGATATCATTTTTCACCTAACAACTACTATCTCGTAACCCTTTGTTAATCCAAAACCCCAATTTAATGATAACACAAAAACTTTGCCCATAGACACAGCAATAACAGCAATATTTAAAACTATCGTTTATATTAACGGTTAATAAAGATATTTAAATGTGACAATTCAATCAATTATTATAATAGCTACATCAGTACGTATTTTATTGGGTGTAACGGTGTACCCTTAGAATAATAACGTATAGAAGATAAGTTCACACACAAAAAGTGAAGCATTCCAATTGGAGCCTAATGGAGCTTACGCCGGAACCGTCCCGTAATGTACAAGTCATTGTACTGCACATACATACGCAACTCTTAAAAAATAAATAGGTAATTATGACGGTTTGTGCATTCAAATGGTGTCATAACACATTTGAAAAACTTAAAACGGTTTTTAACATTACTTTTCGTATTATAAGTATTTCGACGATTTATGTTAATGAAAACAAAATTTGATTTCATAATTTATATAGTGGTGTGTACGTGTGTAATCGTCTGCGCGCCATTAATGTTTTTAGATTCATGTTTCGAACGTTCGAAGTACTGACACTATCCTTCTATACGTTATTATTCTAAGGGTGTAACTTTTTAATTCAACTCTATTATCATTAACATTTTCAGCTCATATAGGTGCCTTCTGCGCTAGAGCCTCATTCAGTATAAGAGGGATATAACGTGCGATTTAGATAGGTTGATATAGTGATTTGGTTTCTTTTTCTTTTTTAATTATGGAGCCTGTTTTATATAAAAATTTATAATAAACAACAACCGGAGGCATAGCACAAGTTTCTTACTATATATTTTTTTACATCGTTACATAAAAATCTTAGGTAAAGTCCTAAAATCCATCAACTGTCGTTACTGTTACTGTATACGGAAAAAACAAGACCATTATTTTTCAATGTTCGTACACGTCTCATTACTCAATTTATGTTTAGTAAAAATATTATATATTATATATATTATGTAATACGTAAAACTTTAAATATATCTTCTTATTTCGGTATTCCATCATTTTTCTTTGTTGAAAACTATATAATATTTATTATTATAACATCATATTCATCACCTCCCAACCTTATTCATGGGTGTCGTAAAAGACGACCATGGGATATAATATTCACATAACGTATATCTGTTCCGTGTGGTGACGGAGTAAGAATACAATTCACCACTCCCTATCTTGCCCGTGGATGTCGTAAAAGACGACTATGGGATAAAGATAATATGCACATAACATCTTTCCAAGAGAAGGAAAACTGGAAATGAAACCCTATAACAATATGTCTGACCTGCATAGTATAGTAGGCCAAATTACCTCCCATTGTGGAGGAGGCCCGAACCCAACAATGGTCTGCGATGATGATGATAATATCTATGCAAGAGAAGAAAGTTATTAAAATATTGTCGAGGGGTCTTGGGCCCAGGAGTGGAACTTGTATGAGCTGTGATGATGGTATTATGATTGTTTATCTATATCGAGAGATCCGAGTACAAAACTAATATGTATATAATTCATCATCATTTCAGCCTATTGCCGTCCACTGCTGGACGTAGGCCTCCCTCATATTACGCCACAATGTGCGGTCCTGTGCCGCCTGCATCCAACGAAGCCCAGCAACCTTCACTAGGTCATCCGTCCACCTAGTGGGGGGGCGTCCCATACTGCGCCTGATACGTGGTCGCCACTCGAGAACCTTTCTTTTCCAGCGGTTGTCGGTTCGTCGAGCGATGTGGCCTGCCCATTGCCACTTCAGCGTACTAATTCTTCGTGCTACGTCGGTTACACCCGTTCTTCTGCGGATTTCCCTATTCCGGATTCTATCTCGCAGAGAAATCCCGAGCATAGCCCGCTCCATAGCACGCTGAGCGACTTTGAGCCTTGTTATGAGGCCTACATTTAGGGACAACGTTTCTGTGCCGCAAGTCATCACTGGTAACACACACTGGTCATAGACCTGTGTTTTCAGACACTGAGGTATGTTGGACGTGAGGTATGTTGGACGAGAAGATCCTCTTAAGTTTCCCGAACGCTGCCCAACCGAGTTGGCTTCGTCAAATGTATGTATATAATTAATATATGTAAAATACTATGTTTAGCTTAGAAGTCCAATTCCTCTGAGCTAGCCAAGGACGACAAGGAACTCTGTAGCGGTAGTCGGCCCTATGACGAGGAGGAAAGAGAGGGTATACGGTGGATTATGGGATTGCGCACCGTACTTTTGTCACCCCAGACAGAGCGGACGGCGTGTATGCAATCCCAGGCAAAAATATCCATTTTTTTTTTTAAATTACAATCAGTGGCAAACCAGCAAACAGTACACCTGATTGTAAGTGTTGCTGCCGCTCATGGATCTTTGCTAGGCCGCTGCTTACCGTGAAGAAAGTGAAGGAAGTGTGAATGTGCAATAAGGTTCAGTGAAACTAAAGGCTTCACCAAAATCCACCACACGCAAACACTTTCAGAAAGTTCGGCTTCCTTAATCCTTCCCTAATCTATTTCATCAGTAAAATACAGCTACGAAAAAAGCAGCGGTAATTATGAAGTTCAAGGGCGATCAAAACCGTAACCGTTCCATATTATTTTACCACGGCAACATAATAACATTTACTTAGAATATTAAGTATAGAATTACATGTATTTTCACAATAGGGCAACATCGCATAAATTTATCGACCTTTCCTTACAAAGGAAGTTTATTCATCCTTCGCCTGTTACGAAGCGAAGAACTTTTTTTTGATTTATTACAAAAGTGTATTTTTACACGTAATACGACTTTAGCTTTTGTAAGGAAACAATACAAGTGCTTAAATTAGATAACAATACACCAAGACTTATGAGAATTAGATAGATAATAAATTACCTCTAAACATTCGAGCAGCGGGCTTAGAATGAAACAGCATAATGTGACCAGCATAAAAATAGGATGCAGTAGTTCTAAATAGTTTTTTTACCCGTGGTAGATTTAGACAGTTTATTATAAGTATATAACTTATTAAGTATTAAAGGTCAATTTCCCTCCCACTGTGGAGGAATTTCCGTGTGGTGACGGAGCAGGAATACAGTTCACTACTCCGTATCTTACCCGTGAATGTCTTTACGACTAAAGGATGACATATAATATATATGCATTTAACCCGTGTGCAAGTGAAGGAAAACTCGAAATAATACCCCTATGCCAACACTTCTCACCAGCGTATAGTAAGTCTATTTGCCTACCTTTGAAAAGCTCGGTACCGAGCCCAAAAATGGGACTTATGTGGACTGAGATGATGATGAAGAGACGTTTAAAAAGGATAAAGTTCTTTGTCATACAATTTTATCAGTGTGATCACGATTTAAAAATACAATGTGCCACTGTTCTTTCCCCTTTTATATGATAACTAAGACTGAAGGTTATCAGACAACATTACAGCAAAAGCAAAAATCCAAAGGAATCCTCTGAGAAATGTTCTAGACCATAATGTGATACAATAAGCTCTTTTCTTCCACATCGTGAAGGAGTTTTACGCTGAATGCCATATAGGCTGCTAATATAAAAACTTAGTAGAAGAACCCTTAAAATTATTTCTTTACGATGTCCATACAAACTTTAACTACTGTTCAATGCCTGTTCGAACACAAAAAGCGCGTTAACTGCAAGTCACTGTTACAGGAACATTATTCATTTGTACGTGGCCCGATGTCATGTTTCCGAGAGCCTACTTACATAATATAATATACTGTAGTCAGTTGTGTCTTTATACACATTAGGCAAACTGTTTACAGCTAATTGTTACGCGAAACGCATACGGTATTAGGACTGATTCATTCCTTGATAACATTGTCTAATTCGGTACCCTATTGTACTGGAATATGTAATGTGAATATATGTATAAGGACTGTCATATATGTATTTAGTGTAAGTATATTTACTAGTACTTGTGACTCCATTGGAGTGCACAGAATTACTGTTTTGATTATTTTTTTTTATAAATATTTGATAGCAGAAGAACACAATTAGATAGACAAATAGAAAGAAGAATACAATTCACCACTCCCTCTCTGGCCTGTGGGTGTCGTAAAAGACGGCTAAGGAATATGATATACATATAAAATCTATGCAAGAGAAGGAAAACTCGAAATAAAAACCTATACCAACATTTTTTGTACGTATTAGGTTATTTAACCTAAGCAAAAAAACGTGCATCGCAATGATCTTAAGAAATATACAATTAAAAACTGAGAACCAATCTTTTGTCGATAACGAAAGTTACGGATTGGAAGGAAAATGAAAGGTCGATAGTATGATGGTTTCATCATTATTGTTAATATTTTACTTTTCATTTAGAGCAGGGCAGGCTCATAGCAGTTCACAGACAGAATATAACCAACCAGCAAATAGACTAGACTATATTAACACGGTGCGAGTCTCTAGACATTTTGCGTTTGTATTGATAAATGTTTATTGCCTCTGGGTTTGGTTACGCCCGAATAACTCGATAAGTGAAATAATATCAATTATTTCTATTTATATAGCTATGTTATGCAAAGCTAGGTCTAGCATAACGAATAATACAACTAAAAATTTAATAGTAAGTTGTAATTAATACGTGCGTGTGGTGACGGAGAAAGAATACAGTTAACCATCCCTTCTCTTACCCGCGGGTGTCGCAAAAGACGACTAAGGGATATGAAAAGCAGATAATATCTATACGAGAAAGAAAACTTGATATAATACTCTATGCCACCACGTCTGACCAGCGTGGTGTAATAGGTCAAATTTGTTCTCATAATAAAGAATACCCGAGCCCAACAGTGGGACGTATATGGGCTTTTTCTATTGATAACAGTGGCAAACGAGCAAACAGTACACCTGATGGTAAGTGTTGCTGCCACTCATGGATCTTCGCTAGGCCGCTGCCTACCGTGAAGAAAGTGAAGTGTGTGTGAAGGTTCGGTGAAACCAAAACCCACCACACGCGAACACCCTCAGAAAGTTGGACTTTCGGCTCTCTCTCTCATCGAACTAAACGCAGTAACAAATTGCTAGTACTGAGACGTCGATTTTCTGCGGGAATGTGGTACTACCCCGGACGGACCGGCCCGCGGCTGACCACACTGCAGACAACTGTCATCTGTGTGGTCCTACCACTATGAGATGGACTGAGATGAAATGATAATGATGGTAGATATAGGTTAATAGATTGCATTATAAGTTGTTGAATAGGAATCGAAATAATGTATCAAAATCAGTCAGTGTTCTGAACAATATGTTCTAAAGTTCACGGCACACTGTTACACTTTTAAAACCTTTTAATTGATAACATCAACGGACCTAAAGCGTTCTATAAGAATGACAATACAATTTAATTGCTAATTAGTCGAAGTTATTTTTGGCTGCGCAATTTTTAATTAGCCCCTATAGTGATGGTTCTGCTCTTATCTAAATTATTTGGGGTCGACGTAATATGTAATTTACCATCCATACTAATATTATAAATGCGAAAGTAAGGATGTTTGTTTGTTTGTTTGTAACGCTTTCACGCTTAAATCACCGAACCGATTTCAAAAATTCTTTCAACAATGGAAAGCTATAATACCAGGGAGTAACATAGGCTATATTTTATTCCGGTATTCCCACAGGAACGGGAAGTACGCCGCGGGTAAAGCGACTGAAACCGAAGCGAAGCGAGGGCGGGTTGCTAGTCGTACATATTACTAAAATTATAGCAATAGTTCTATGATAAGCTGTCTGCCTGATGTCAACTCTCCTTGAGAAAGTCTAAGGCCTCATTTACGGAGATGCGGGGCGTGGCGCGTCGCGTGTGGCGTGGCGTCTCGCGGCGCGTCGGACGTTTTTATTGTTTACGTAGCGGCGGCGCGTGAAGCGGCACCTATCATCGCACGCGTAAACACAAACTTATAGCAATATGCGATGTTATTTATAGAGACGCGAGGCGGGAAGAGTGGCGATGCCCGCCGCTGCGCCCGCGTCGTATTCTTAAGCGTGTAGCGGAGCACGCGGCGTGCATCGCTGCGGCGCACGCGGTGTTCTCAGTTAATCCGACCCAAACTTCTCATGTTCCGCTATTATAAACACTGGGCCACTCTTTGTATTAAACTAGCAATCCGCCCTCGCTTCGCTTCGGTTATAGGTTATAGTCGTTTTACCCGCGTAGTTCCCGTTCCCGTGGAAATACCGGGATAAAATATAGCCTAGTTTACGCCCTGATATTATAGCTTTCCATTGGTGAAAGAATTTTTGAAATCGGTCCAGCCGTTTTGAAGATTAACTGCAACAAACAGACAGACAGACATACAAAAATTTTTTAATTGCTATTTTAGGCATAGGTGTCGTGCAAATAACCGTGTGAGCATGAAAAAAGCCTATTATTTTGATATTACAAACAGACACTCCAATTTTATTTATTGGTATAGATAACCCACTTTTTAAAATACAATTTTCTTCTAAAAAGTCTATCATATCATACTCCGTTGCGACGGTAACTACGTCTGTGTTGCACGATTAGCAAATGAGACTGGCAGAAGGTTCCGCCACAGGCATCGCTTCATCGAGAATCGCCGCCGCTATAAACACCGCGTGAGACGTGACGATGCCATCCGCGGGCTCGGCCGTAGAACACGCTCCATTTCAAGCAAACGCGTGTAAAATCGCTTCTCCGTAAACGCACTCATCCAACGCCCTACATTTGAATTTAGTGCGGGCCACGCAGCCTATCGCGACGCGCGACGCGCCGCGTCTCCGTAAATGAGGCCTAAACCGTTTAGGAAGAGTTCAGTCACATACACAGACGAGAATTGTATCTTATATCTTTAAACGAGAAATTTTTGTATATTTTTATACAATGAACGTAAAGGGCACCAATGATTTTCATGAAATTTAGTATAATAGAGGTTTCGGGGGCAAAAATCGATCTAGCTAGGTTTTATTTATAGAAAATGTCGTCTTGTCGGTGTTTTTAGCTAATCAATCAAATGTCATTAAAATAGGAATATAAATTTAGCCGTCGCCATCAAGAGTGACAATAGCTGAGTTGCGAAGTTGTTCAGTCGCAATCAAACTGCCTGAGATCGGTTCTCAGTTTTGATATTTTTTCATTATTTCATTTTTTTGTTAATATTTATCTGAATATGTTTCAAAAATACAGTTTCCAAAAAAAAATTTGCCGAGCAAAGCTCGGTCAACCAGATATTATATAAAGATTGAGTGGACAATAACATTAACAGCATTTATTTTTTACTGTTTTATTTAACGTTATAATCAAAATTCAAATAATATGTAATAAAACATTCAAGTCATAATGAAAATATAAAAATATCAAGTAAATTAAACATCATTTTTCCACCGCCATAAAACATTTTATTCTATTTCGAATGCAAATAGGATTTTACGATACTATCGCACTTCAGCTAGTTTTAAATCATGGCGAACTGTAAATTAATTTTGAAATTGAATTAAAAGTAATGACATTGATACAAGGCATTGCGTGTTCAGTAGCAATATATATCACTTAGGGGTTGAAAAACGTGTTCTTATATTGTGCAGTGGAATTATACAAAAAATTCGGTGTCTACTGATTCTTATAAATTAGTTAAACAATGCTATAATGCGGGTATGTTGTATTTTATTTAGTTTATACACAAATGATTTGTGTCCGTTAATTACAAGTTTGTAATGTCCTCTATGAGACAAGGATTTAATAGACAAGCAATTGCGACGGACACACCGTCGCAATTGCTGATGATATTGACATATTTTATTGAAAAATTTTTACCAGGTGGAAAAAATCGCAGCATTACAGATATTTGAATTTATTTAATAAAAACAATTAAATTACTTCGTTCATCATTCATCTAAGCCCAAATAAGTCCCCACGGTTGGGCTCCGGCCTCTTCCACCATTTTTTTTTTTTTTTTTTTAATGGGTGGGCTATGGTAAGCGCACGCGCGGTCCTGTCCCTCCGGGGCGATGAAAGGACGGCGCGCAGGCCCATAACCCACCCGTACCCACGTCACCTCGTTGTTGGGCCGACCACCGGAGCAGATGTGACTTGTCATCAGTGGTCGGCCCGACGGAATACCTTTCGGGTAACCTCACCTCTCGACGTACTGGGACGTCGGTCGCCATCGCGCGGTCAGCCTCTCTGCGGGTGACGGACAATTCCCCGGTCCGATCACCCGCGGCCTCGGCTAGGGCGGCATTAGGCGCAGATACTCGCGCCTGCGCCGCCCGAGTCGCCGGCGGCGGAACGTGTCACCGAATAGGAGCTCTACTCGCACACGATCCGCCGCCTCCTTCCGTGAGATTACGGCCTCACAGAAGGCGGCGACCGCGTCCCAGTTCCTGACGCTGTCGAGCATCGCCCTGGCGATGGTCGGCAGCGCCAGGTCGGCACCGATAATCGCGACGAGTTCACGGCGCTCTCCCTCCCATGCAGCACACTCCTCGAGCGTGTGCTGCGCCGTGTCCTCGTCGCAACTGCAGTGGTGGCAGGACGGTGTGCTCTCCCTCCTGACAATCTTGTGCAGGTACTTCCCAAAACACCCGTGCCCTGTAAGCACCTGCACCAGTCGGAAGGAAAGCACCCCGTGCGTCCGCTCCAACCACTCCATCAGCATCGGCCGGAAGGCCTCGACGGTCCTGACACCGTACCGAGGACTCTCCAGCCGGACTGCCCAACGGGCAATGACTCCTCGGCGGGCGTCGACCCGCCAGGCGGTGATCTCCTGCAGGGAGACCATGCCGCCGCGGGTGCGCGTCTCAGACACCCGCCGATAAATCTCGGCGAGCATCTCCGCCTCCAGGTCCCAAGGGGGAGTTCCGGCCATGAGGCACGCTGCCTCCGTCGACACCGTGCGGTAACCGCGTATGGCCCTGACCGCCATGACCCTCTGTGGTCGCCTCAAGAGGGCCCTCAGCCGGACGGTCAGGGACCCCGCCCACACCGGTGCGCCGTACAGAGCCATCGACCGGATCACCCCCGTGTACAGCTGTCGGCACGTAGAGCTGGGTCCGCCCACATTCGGCATCAGCCGCGAAAGGGCGGACGCCGCGCCGACAAGCCGGGGAACAAGTCGATGGAGATGCTCCCGGAACCAAAAATGCCCGTCGAGCACCAGGCCCAAGTACTTCATGTGGGCCTGGATGCTGATGGTGACCGACTTCACAGTGATCGAAGCGCCGGCGGGAGGCCCGGCGGTACGGAGGCCATGGAATAAAAGGGCCTCCGTCTTTTCCAGGGCTACCCTCAACCCCAGCGCTTCGATCCGCCTGACAATCTCCTCGGTGCCGAGAGTTGCCAGACGTGCCGCCTCCTCTAGCGTCCCACCCCGGGCTGTGACGAGTGTATCGTCGGCGTAGCAAATTACGCCCAGCCCGGTTGGGAGGCTTCCTCTCAACGCCCAGTCGTAGCCGATGTTCCACAGGGTCGGACCCAGAACCGACCCCTGTGGGACACCGCACGTCATGGGCGTTCGCACTACGTCCCCTACTCGGTCAACGTAGAGGACGCTGCGCCCCTCCAAGTAGTCTGCCACCAGCCGCCTGAGGTACACGGGCACCCCGTGATATCTCAGCCCCTCCCTGATGCAGCTGAATGGCAGACTGTTGAAGGCGTTGGCGATGTCCAGAGACACCGCCAACAGGCCTCTTCCACCATAGGATAGAAATTGACCTACTATACCGCGCTGTTTAAACGTTTTGATATAGGATTTTATTTCGAGTATTCCTTCTCTTTTGTCGTGTGGTGACGGAGTAAAAATACGATTCACCACCTCCTCTCTTACCCGTGGGTGTCGTAAAAGCCGACTAAGAGATTAATATTCAGCTAAAATCGATACAAGAGAAGGAAAAGTCGAGATGAAACCCTATGCCAACACGTCTGACCAGCATGGTATAGTAGGTCAATTCCTTCCTACAATGGAGGAGGCCCGAGCCCAACAGTGGGATGTACATATATAGGCTGAGATGATGAATCCTTCTCTTGCATATTATATTTACTTACTTAACTCTTCCCATATTTACTTTTACGACACCCACGACTAAGATTTGGGATGGTGAATTATTTTCATACCCCGTCATCACACGGACTTTAGTTTACTTATTAAATGCAAACAAAAAATCATTGAAAATTTTAAATAAAACTTTTACTGTTATCAGATTTTCATTTCACAGATATGAAGTTAAGTTAACCGCAAGATTTCCAATCAAATTATAACAGAAACTTTAACAAGTTAGCTCGTTCATCCTTTAGAGACACTTAGCCAAAAATACCAAGAAACTCGATAAATCCTTCTAACTAATTTGTGAATTAATAACAGCTAGGATTGCTGTCAGGGATTGGGGAGTTTTCAACCAAATAATTGCTTTTCAGTTGCTCCTTTCAAGTAGATGTCACTTCTGTGATTGACAGTTAAAGTTGATAAGTTTGTTAGATTCAACTATAATTATAATTTGGAATACGGAAATTCGTAGAAGAACAGGTGTGACCGACATAGACCAAAGAATTAGCACGTTAAATTGGCAATAGACAGGCCTCATTACTTGTCGAACAGACAATCGTGGGCGAAGAAAGGTTCTTAAGTGGCGACCAGGAATCGGACGTCGCAGAGAACCGTTGGATACAAGTAGCACAGGAACGTTCCGAGTGGCATTCTCGTGGGGAAGCTTATGACCAACAGTGGACGTCTACAGGCTGATGGATGGATGGATTATAAATACGTAATCACAAACGGATACCAGACTCAGTCCTTAAAATAATTCTAAATATTATTTCGAATAGGTCAATCAGTACAGATCATGAGTCAATTAAACTTTCACAAATAATTAAAGATATTTATCACTTCATTAAAGGATAACTTACCTAAATTAAGTTATGGTTGCAATAAGGCAACAAGAGTATTGCTTTTATAAATGATTTGTTAAATTAAATGTTATAGCAGTTGCTGCTTCCACTTTTGAGTAGTTAAGAACCCAATAGTTGCTGAGATGTATCCTGAAGATGATTGTATATTCATCAATGTCCTTCATCGCTTTTAACGGTATACTGTAAAAGTCCATACCTGAAAGTAAAAAGAGAAAAATTTTAGAACAGTTAAAAATATTAATTTAAAATGGGAGTGTATTACCTAGCTAATGGCGGTGATGATATTTATATTTCAACTTATTTCCAAACTATGCAGATGTGCCGACGTATGAACATTGAACACTATGAAAATTTAGTTTCAACTGATAGATGTCAAGTCTAATTACATCCACCGAGCACATTTATTATTGCTCTTCGTGTTGTTTTTGGAAAGTTTGTTTTTTAAATAACATTTTACATCAATAATGAATGAAATGAAAGGATTAAAGTAATTCTCTTGCTTCTGCTGTTGATCTAATTGCTTAGCTAACTTATCTTTTAAGAGAAAATAACCCGACGTTTTAAATATTTTTTTGTGTTCATTATCATCGCGGGACTAATGTATTTGATAGCTAACATATCTTGTTAAAACGGAAATAGCCCTAATAATAGTTTTGTTTCATATATTTAATACTCGCGAGTGCTGATTGATAGCGATTACGAAAGCTTTATATCGACCTGGGCTAGTTAGCCGCAGTTTCATCTGATCATCAATTGCATCATCAATAATTGCACAGTGGTATCCATCTGATAAATAATTGCATTTCCCAGGAGGGTTAACGTCAGGCAAGTCGGTCAAAAAAATCATTGTCAATAACTATGTATTTGCTAAATGTTAGATGGGAGATGGATACATATTGATAATAATAAATGATACTCGCCTAAACGTCAGAGATCATTTTGTATATCTTCTTATAGACACTCCTCTATCCTATTTATACTTAACAAAATCCATGTATATTCTTCTGATCTTCTTTCAACTTTAATTCGTTCATATTTAAAACTTTCCTAAAAACATTACACTCATCTCGTTTCGTTACATTTACAAAGAGATTTCGTCAATTAATGTCAAGCAAAAATTAATATCTAAGAACTTCATAATTTCTGAGGTTAATGAACATTACAAAGAGGTAATATTTATGAAAAAGGTTATTAAGTTTATGGTTACAGTCAACCCTAAAAACTGAATTTAATAGAGGTTTAAGAACCACCCCCTGTAGTAATATAATGCGGTGATTTTTACGGTTCATATTTTAGTAAGAGGAGGTCGGTTCCGTCCAGGGAAAGGATCTATGGTAAAGTCAAAAAATATTTTATACCTTTTGGTGAAAGTTTATTATGTCGATATCTGGAAGACGTTGAGTAAAGTTGAGAAAGCAGTTTTAAATTTTGTTGGTATTATTTAAGATTGATTGAACTTTAACTTTTTACTTTTATGTTAAAATAAAAAGAAAAGATAATTCATATTTATTGGATATTCTTTTTAGTTGGGATATATAACGATACTAAAAAGTGTTTTGGGAGATATATTTAAGCAAACACGAATTATGGCATAAACGTTATCTAAACATATTAGCCTACAGTCCTACACTTCGTAATTCTAAATATGTAACATAAAAAACATGTTGACGTTTGTTACTTGGGTAATGGAACTCCCTCGCAATAACCGGCTGAGAAATCACTGGATGACAGCAGCAGCATTCGCCTAGGAAACTTATATTAGAAATGTTGTGGATATCAAATTTGCGATCTAGATACGAATACAGATATTAGAATAAAAATATACCGGTATACTGAAACGCATATTAGAATAAAATTACACTGGTTTATTATTTGAAATTATATCGAGTTAGCCGACAATTCCGGATACTTAGGTTTTAAGTGAATTTTAAGAGGGAATTATTAAGTATAGTGATGAACGTATTATTCCTTCTAGAAAAGTATTATATTAGGGCTATCAGTTCAGCTGGTTAAGGAAAAACCTTCGTAATAAATATCATACGTGTCTATCCGAAATTATACAAAATTATTATACTGGATTCGGTTTTGGATAAATTTTCGTTTCGGATGTCCGTTATTTTCGGTAATGGCTATAGAGTTTCATAACATCCCTCCTCTAAATATTATCGCCACCTACTTATCATTTCGATTCTAGCAATTGCATTATTAATTTATTATTTTTACCCTATCTTGAAATTTGTGCCAACTTATTATTAGGTATTGTTTTTTAATTATTTTTACGATAACCGTGCCGCAGCTATGTATCGCAGCATTATTCATTCAACCTTCTAACCTTTCTTAATAAACAGGCTATCTAAAATATTTTTATCGTACTGGCAGTTGCCGAGATAAGCGCGTTCAAACAAACTCTTCACTCATCCCTGATGACAAAATGGGGATTAATATGACTTCACAAAGACATTAATAATAGACCCCTTATTACATAATACGTGTACTTTAGGTTTAAAACCAATTATTTCATTACTGTTCTTCGTTCATAGTAATATTTACAATAACTAAAATACTCTTAAATGACAAGCATGTGTCGTGGCTAGGGTTGCCAGGTCGTCAAACCTAATAGCCGGACAGATCAGCCAGTTTAGCCGGACATTTGGGTAGTAAGGCCGGTTACCCTACATTATTGAGGATTTTGTGTTTTAGTATTATTAGGTACAACAAAAAATGTATGTAAAATTAAGCTTTTTGGATTATAATGACAAAGTCGACTCGCCTGCGCTCGGACACGCTCGGCGCTAGATCGTTTGCGAAATGTAAAAAGCCTAATAAAAGCCTAACAAGCTGGACACCGATTATTTTGACTGGCCATGCAATTAAAAAGCCTAACTATGTCCGGCTTTATCCGGAAGCCTGGCAACGCTAGTCGTGGCAAATAACAATTCATACTTCCTACTTAAATTATTTCGGATTATCCGACAGTTTCGGTTACGGGTGTCGAATTCTTTATCATCATCATCATTACAGGTCATAAACGTCCCACTGTTGGACTCGAGCCTGGGTCACAGGAGGGAATTTATCCTCATGACCTAGTGGGCGGTACTGGTTTCTTGTTCTCACACTTTCTTCAGACTCTCACTGGGTGGTAAGTTGGTGTAAAACTAATTAACAATACATTACATACTTAGCAGTCGCTGTTATCATAACAACTGCTGAGGTAACAAAAATGGTGACTTACATATGTATTGTGGATACTATCATTAATACTATGAGACGATGTGGATAATATAAACAAAATCATCACCATCATCGCAGCCCATACACGTCCCACTACTGGGCTCGGGCCTCCTCTACAATGGGAGGGAATTTGACCTACTACACCATGCTGGTCAGACATGTTGGTATAGGGTTTTATTTCGAGTTTTCCTTCTCTTGCACAGACCTTATGTGCATATTATATCCCTTAGTGGTCTTTTACGACATCCACGGGTAAGATAGGGAGTGGTGAATTGTATTCTTACTCCGTCACCACACGGAAATAATAAACAAAATAATAACATTAAATAGGTACATAATTCCGTGTGGTGACGGAGTAAGAATACAATTCACCACCCCCTAGGTATCGTAAAAGACGACCAAGGGTTATAATATGCGTATAACATCTATGCAGAGGATGTAAAACTTGAAATAAAAACCCTGTACCAACATGTTTGACCAGCGTGGTAGGGAAGTCAATTTTCATCCTATTTTGGAGGAGGCTCAAAGCCTAGCAGTGGGACATATATGGGCTGAAATGAGGTACTTAATGGATTCAAGTGAAGCTGCTAGTTCGCCTAGTTTAATATAAACAGTAAATACAAAATGCTCTCTTAATACGCTGTAATTTTTATGGTTCATAGCTTCGCCCCCATCGACAGTATATTTATCTCATAAACCACATATTACGGTTTATGACACCGTTAGCTACTAAAACCTAAGTTATGGAGGAAATATGCAGAAGAACGATCTAATATATCCTGCTTCCGAAATAATGGCGCAGATGACTTACTGGAATATGCTTGAACTCTTTCTACGTTATTTCTTAGACTAGCTGCTACCCGTGATTTCGTCCGCGTGGAATAGGTTAACTTTAACCCGCGAATTTGTTTACATAGAAGGTGAACATATATTTAAATAATACGATTTTGTCATATATGATATTTTTTGCGAAACTAACCGTTTACGTAGCGCAAGCAGCGGCGGCTCTCACAAGGAAAAAATCCTCGATTTTTAAACATTCTTCATTTCTACTCCGCTCTTATTGATCTTAGCGTGATGATATATAGCCTATAGCCTTGATTGATGGATGGGCTATCTAACACTGAAAGGAGTATTCAAATTGGACTAGTAGTTCCTGAGACTAGCGCGTTCAAACAAATTCTTCTATAGATTATTTTCATGTAAATTTTTCTCCCAATGTGGAGGAGGCTCGAGTTCAACAGTGGGACGTATATGAGCTGAAATAATGCTGATGAAAATATACATAATTATGTATGGTGACGTAAAAAGAATGCAAATCATCATCATCATTTCAGCCAATCGCCGTCCACTGCTAGACGTAGGCCTCCCTCATGTTACGCCACAAAGTGCGGTCCTGTTCCGCCTGCATCCAACGACGCCCAGCAACTTTCACCAGGTCATCCGTCAACCTAGTAGGGGGGCGTCCTACACTGCGTCGTCCGATACGTGGTCGCCACTCGAGAACCTTTCTTCCCCAGCGGTAATCAGAATGCATATCACGATCCACTAACTTGCCCGTGAGCGTCGTAAAATAGAGAGATGTCTATGCATACGTCTTTTAGTAGTTTCTATGCATAGATATGCAAGCGGAGGAATTCTCTAAATAAAAGTCTACAAAAACTCGTCTGACCAGCGTGGTGTAAATCGATTTGAGCTTAGCAATGAGACGCATATGAGATGATACATAATTCTTCCCATTATGGTAACCGGCTAATGTGAGATCTGTATTCAACAGTGGACCTCAATAGGCTAATGAATAGATGAATAAATAGTTTAAGTAGAATTGGACATACAACTTGAACCGTTCATCATATGAAGTTGTAAAAACAATTGAGGTCATTATTTATTGGGTGATTCAGCGGGCACATGAGCGTTATGCAACCAAATTGAAGGAATACTTTCCGGTCTATTGTAGAGATGTTATTGGACCTCATTAAGAAACAACATTAGCAACAAATATAGCATTAAATTGTAAGTCGATGAGAGCACAACTATACTAACTTATAAATGCGAATGAGAATTTATTTGTTATGCTTTCGTGGCTTAACTACTCAACCAATTGTCTTGAAATGTCGCATTGTTAGTTCACTCGTTGTCATGGATACAGAAAATCGTTCAGGTTACCAGTTATCTAAGAACTACCTATTGTTTCAGTGGGATAGACAAATTGATATTATACTAATATAATACATGCCGGACGATGCAACATAGGACGATGCTTTTCATACTAAGTGAACTAATGACATCTTAAAAGTTTCATAGAGACGTTGGATGCCAGTAGCACAAGGCTGTTCTGAGTGGCATTCTCTAACAAAGGCCTACTATGTCCAGTATGAGACAACAGGGGATTGATGGACGAAAAAAACTACATTAAGGCGAGTGTAGCCGCGAGTATAACTAGTATTATATAAATTTATTGCTAGCATTACTGACGTCCATAATATAATTATTATGTTCGTATATGTTTTGTCACGGTTCCTGATTATGAAGTAACTTCCTGACAACCCGCTGGGGGGGCAGACAGAGCGTCTATAATTAATACACAAAACGAACCGAATTACCATAGGTAGGTACTTATATACCCTTCCGAAATGTTATTATACATTTATAACAATATCTAGCAAATTCTCGCTGCTGCATCCACCTAGTTCCCGTTCCTGTACGAATACGGAGATAAAATACAGTCTTGTCACTCGCTGATATGTAGTTTTCCATTAGTAAAAGAATTTTAGAATCGATTTAGTAGTTTAGGCACGAAAGCGTAACAAATAAACATAAAATGTACATTTGAATTTATAATAATAGTTTGAAATGACCTGTTAAACGGACGTCAAAATATCCATAGTAAAGTATGAATTTATTTCTAGGATAATTAGAGCCATTTTGTATAGTGCAATATCCGAATATGTCAGCCTCAGGCGCAGTCGCTAAATGCTACTAGGCTACGCTAGGCGTACATGGCACGGTCTTCTAGTTTTCTCCGCTTGCAGACCCCGTCACCGCATGACGCTAAGAACAAAAGTTGTAGCTGGGGCATAAGAATTCGACAAAATTAAAAAAAAAAACTAAAAGTGTGTGAAAATCAATGTCGTCGGCATAGATCATTTTCCATCCAAAAGATCATTGTTCTTGGAGGATAAAAAATAACATTTGGGCGATCCGTAATTATAAGAACTTGGACTACTGACATTTATTTTATTTTTTTATTTATTCGGAAAACTTACAGCTAATAAATGCTTAACAATATTGTATTGTATATATACTAAATAACAAAGGCCAATTACAAGTTTTCACATATAGCTTACGATGAATAGTAATGAATGAATAAATGGTGTCCGTATCGTGTTGCGCAGAAAAATAACAGGGAAAGTAGAAAACCTAAACGCACTACGAGATATAATCGCGGATGAAAATATTTTAGGAAACAAAAAATGTGATGTAAGGCAGCAACCCAGCGATTACAATTTACATCACAGAAAAAAAATATCTTTTCAAGCACCCTCAACACATTAAAAAATAGGAATTTATTTTACGGACAGATTGGTTACTCAAAACACAAGAGATTAAAAAACTATAATATTCAAGCGACTTAAAAATTTTGTCCGCGTTATCGCGTATGACCGTGACATCATGCGGGTTTCCACTACACAAAACGTTGTTCAAACTTAAACTTCATTTAAATAATAATAGAGTCTATTCCAAAGTGAAGGTAGTTATGCAACAATAAATAGGATGACCCTAATTCGAGTTGACAATTGAGAAACTAGGATAGGAAATCTAATCCTGATAGAGGATCTTTCGATTACATAAGTTAAGTTACGTAAGTATTAAGTATTAACCAACATTGTAATTTCAACTTTATACCAATACAGTTAGTGTTTAATTGAATTATAATACAGTACTAAGCGTGTTAATAGTGGCCACGGTCGTTAAAGGTGTTTTAGAATATTCAATTAATAAAATTGCTTCAATTATTAACACCCAAAAGTAAATTCTACAACGTGAAAATTAATATAATTTAAGTGTAAGTAATTACCGTTAATCCATTTGATTATCGTTCATTATTCTAGTATCGAATACGCTTTTAAACAAAGTACTAATTTGGATTTTAGAGGCAATACTTACCAATCTATTTAGTGACCATTCAAGCAGTAAATTAATCGTGAAAATGAAGTGGTTAATTTAACTGATAATGAAACAGACACGTCAATATCTGTAATCTGTGAGTCGTGACGTGTCTTAGAATGGTCACAGGCCGCAAGCAACAACCCGTTGCGACTACAAAGGTTGTCGAGAGCCCCGCGGTCGTTAACCCCAAGTGACCGACGCCTGCGCACCATTCGCTCACATAACCCACTCTTGAAACGTTAAAACACGTGCTGAAATAATAATATCAGAAATCGCATGTCCAGAATGGTCAAGTTCTTATACTGCTTAAGAAATATACGAATATTTATACAAACGCAAAATTTCGTTCAAAAAAATTGTGTTCCCGATTTAACAAAAAGAAGGTTTTCTAGCCGTAATAAGAACCGTCTAGGTCATGATCAGATAATATTACAATAAGAGAAAATTGATTGAAATAAATTCAATATAGATAGCTACGTAGCTACGGTTCAGTAAAAAGGTCGTCGTCCCCCAAGAGTTTGAGAATACGAATATTAAAGTTAGAGGTTAAAAGGTAAAACAATGAGTTAGTCTTTATAAAAAAATAATAAATGTATAAGCGATTGTAATACTGAAACCCAATTACAATAAAAGAAATTCGAAATTACAAGCAGTGAAATAGTAAAGTTAATGTTTAATAATTCCTGATGTTTACACGAGTAATGTTTACACACATTGTTAATAAAACTACTTTACGAATTTTATCGCTCTTGTATTTGATTTTTGATTATCGGCTACCTTTTAAAAATTAATAATAATGTAAGTAGCATCATACACTCCTGAGTGTTCTTGCCGGATCTTTCTCAGTGTGTCCGCATTCCGATCCGTTGGTAGTATCTCAGATATTTTACGTTTTAATTAACAAATTGTCATAATAATTACTACGAATTTAATGTTTAATCATTACTAATCATGAACAATATATTTTTTTTATATAGAATCATATTCGTCTTGTACTGGCAATAAATTTGTATCAAAAATGAGGGTCAAAATTTAATAACTAATTACTGTAGCGGGTAGATAATTGTAAATATCTGTAATAACGATGAATTGTTGGACGTCAGACATCTTAGTCCACCCGTGACCACGGCTGCGTGCCATGCACGCTGTAAAGTTTTCGAAACGTCGGGCAATCAAAAATCAAATACAAACGCGATAAAATCCGTAAAGTAGTTTTATTAACTATAGTTAATGCTATTTAATCATTATTCCGTGTGATATCGGAGTAAGAATACAAGTCACCGCCCACTATCTTGTCGAGGGTGACTTAAGTGACGATTAAGGAATATCTTGTGCATATAACAACTATGCAACAGGAGGGCAATTCGGCATAAAAGCCTATACCAAACCGTATGACTAGCATGATATAGTAGGTCAGTTTCTCTACCATTGTGGAGGAGACTCAAATGTCAAATGTATAGAAAAACAATGTACAGAAACTTACACAAAATTGTAAAATTGTTAGTACTATTCGAACTGTTAAAGAAAATATAAGTGAGCTGAAATATTAAAATAAAAATAATCTGGCACAAATAAGATGTGTGCCACATTTAGCGATTAAGTAACTTTTGGCTTATAGCCATCGGTAGTAGAATTGTTAACTTAGTAAGTTGCTAATGGCTAACATGAAAATGTATAAATCGTAGACGAATTTAGATGCCAGAATTTTATGAATAATTCTTATATAAATATCTGGTTGACCGAGCATTGCTCGGTTTTTCTTTTGGCAAATTGTATTTTTGACAAACATATTTAAAAATATAATAATAAAAAAATCTAAATGATGAAATAATAATAATAATTAAAATATAAAAAAAAACAAAATAATAATAACACAGATCCGATCTCGACTGGACAACTTACCAATTGAGCTATTGTCACTCTTGACGCCGACGCCTAAATTTACATTTCTATTCTAATGACATTTTATTGATTAGCTAAAAACACCGACATGACAACATTTTCTACAAACAAAACCTAGCTAGATCGATTTCTTGCCCCCGAAACCTCTTACATATTAAATTTCATGGAAAACATTGGTGCGGTTGCCGAGATTCTGTAAATATAGAAATATACAAGAATTGCTCGTTTAAAGATATAAGATGTAGATATTATAAAGCATTATAACCTAACTTGAAACTACGCGACGACTATAATAATAAAAGTATTACAATTAACTAATATTTTAATAATACTATAATCAATTAATAAAATACCAACCATTCTACTATAATTATATATGAAAAAAAGGCCCACTCCCCTAAAATAAAAAGAAATAATTATATTGATATATAAAATGTATACTTCTAATAATAAAGAAAAAAACTTTAAACACACACCACACGGCAGAAGCGTAAACTTCATTAAGGCGAGGTTGATAATACGAACTATAACTATTTCTTTTTGTTCTATGTTCACAAAGTAATAACATTTACTATTATTATGTAAGTAATCTAATTAATCTGATAACTATTGCACTAAGTGATCCTCATTAGCATCGTACTCTTAAAATGCTTCCATATTGAGCAGAATACTCCAATGAGCATTATATAGCTAAGCGTGACGGCTCATTTTATTCATCATCATTTCAGCTCATACTTATCACATTGTTGGGCTCGAGCCTCCTCCTCAATAGGAGGGAAAATGACCTACTATACCACGTTGATCAGGGGTGTTGGTATAGGGTTTTTTTTTCGAGTCTACCCTCTCTTGTATAGATGTTATACGTATATTTAATACGTATTTTACGGTTCTCATAAGCAAGAGTTATCTAGTACACATAAAATTAAGTACACCGAACACTAAATATGTTTTACAGACGGGCAAGAAAGTGGGTGGTGAATTGTATTTTTCGGTCACCAAATGTATAACTGAACATTATTATTTTTCAAAGAAATATTTAAATACACAATAAACGAGCCCGTTAGAACATTATGTTAGTAGTTTTATGTCACAATAATAAAAAATAAATTGAATAAGATATTTGGAATGTAGTTGACGTTAATGATAAGTGTCATTAAAAACATATTAAGTAATGTAAACGTATTTTAGATATACTAAAATAATTAAAGTCGAAGTTTAGTACTTTAAAGAAGGACCTTTGCCTTCTTATTTTTAGCTCTAGTAGGTTAGAATCTTGGATCCCGAGTCTCTTACATATGGGTGGGATATGATTATATTGTATTACAGTGGCCAGACCAAGCCTTATCTCCTATTTAAAAAGCCTATATGAACGGCAATAGAGCGATGGATTGATGAGAGGAATGAGCTACATGATTGAAGAGCAAATGAAAATTATTAAACGACCATGAAAATTTTATTTTATTTAATTATTTTTACCACAAAATCAATGGCAAAATCATTCAGTGGTGATGGAATAAGAATACATTTCAACACCCCTTACCTGTGGATGTCAAAAATGGCAACAATTTAATGGACAGCTGTGGGACTACATATTATGAACTGCGATGCAAGATAAAAAATCAATGATCCCCTTATGAGTTTGAATGCTGTAAAGTAGTAGCATGCACCCAGTATACTGACTGATTTAAAGGCTACATATAACATTAATGGCAATTATAAATAGATTCAATCCAAAACACATTGTCTTTATAAGGATTACTTTAGTAAATCGGATTTAATTTGTCCCTTATAATCGGTCAAATGTCAATTTTAAGCCAACTAAACCGAAGACTTGCGAAATCCCAACTAATGTTATAAATGCGAATGTAGGTTTGTTTCTTGCGCTTTAACACCTAGCCCACGCCAAATCTAAACCGGTTCAATTTCTTTTTTAATCAAAAGCTAAATCAGTAATATATCAGCGAGTACCATAGGCTATATTTTATTCGCCTATTCTCACGGGAATAAAGTGGGAAAAGCCGTCGGTATTTGAAAATTTCATTCACCACATTATATTAATAACGCGTTGCGTTATAAGCTAAATTTTACCCCTGTAGTTCTATAGGACTGGGAACTAATCAGGTGAAACTACGGGCATTTTCTAGTAGAAGTAATATCCTTAATAAGAAATCGAAGAATTAAATAGTTTTTGTAATGGATTATATCTACATCATCACCTCAAATTTATGTCTTCTTGTTCTTAGCATAAGTATGAATGTTTGACACGGGTCCACTCTAGAATGTTACAGGAATGAACTAGTAAGCTACGCTGCGCTGATTCGACGGATTGCTCTAAAGTTTTATTTCTCTTGCTATGACGTCATCTGCTTGCATCTTTTAGTCGTCTTTTACGACAGCCACAGCAAAGGAAGGAATTTATTTATTCTTATTTTAGTGTCATCACGCGGACACTTGACACGCGAAATCTTACATTGCCACGTGTTAGTCAAACATGGCGATTATGGCATTATCGTCCTCTATGGGAAGTTCCATATTCATCAGTGGACATTTCATAGACTGATTATAATGGTACTATTTGTGTCCTCTGTCTTTTTCATACAAAGTACCCATAGTTATAGTCAGTTGATGACCATAGGTACGCCCTTATGTAACTCAAAAAGAGAAAAAAAATTAACGTTCTTTTGACGCAAGGGCGTGAAACTATGAAAAAATAAAAGCGATATTGAATTAGAATAATACAAAAATACTTTCAAGTTATATAACATTCGTCTTCAATCAGCGAATTTCTTTATCTACGTAGAAGTTAATTTGAATCAAAACAACAAATAAACGAGCTAAATGCTTCTCATTGGTCCATTTTCTTGTATTTGTAAATAAAACAAATTGGGGCTCATATTGTTGAAGAGAAATAATGAGTAAATTGTACAGTGAAATGCTTAACGAGTTGCGTGATAATTGCCTTATATTTCATTCATAACTAAACGTTCACGTAGCGACGAATACAACAATTTAATTTGTGCCTAATTAAGGCTGTTTTTATATTTTTAAGCAAATTGTTTGTGACAAAGTTTACATTTTATAATGTCCTATAATACTACAAAATCACGTGTTATCTCTATAATTACTAGAATAGCATTCATTCATGCTGGCCAGACAGGTTGGTATAGGGTTTTACGTCAAGTTTTCCTTGTCTTGCAATACTGCTTTCTGCATATCTCTTAGTCGTGTTATGGTATATATGGTATATTAAAAGAGAGGATGGTGAAATGTTTTTTTTTATTGCCTATGGTGGCAAACGAGCAGGCAGCACACCTGATGGTAAGTGATTCTGCCGCACATGAACCTTTGCAATACCAGGGGTACAGGCCGTTGCCTACCGTGAAGTAAATGCTCTTCTTAAACCTCGTTTAAAGAAGGTCATGTCATAGCGCTCGGGAAACACAGGAGCAGGTAGTTCATTCCAGAGCCTGCACGTACGTGGGAGAAATGATCGCTGGAAACGTACAGTTGAAGACCACATCGTTTACAGATGAAATGGATGAACCCTGCAGTGTCGAGTGGTACGTTGGTAAAACGGTGACGGTGGTACCAAATCAAACAGTTCCTCGGAGCACTCCCCGTGAAAGAGTCGGTAGAGTACACAGAGGGACCCAAAGTCTCTCCGCCACTCCAGTGACTCCAATCCGTCCGTGAGATTGGGATCCCAACGATTCGAACAGCACGTCTTAGGAGGGAGTCAAGTGGGTCTAGCTGATATTTGGGCGCGCCTGCCCAGAGATGTGAGCAGTACTCTACATGGGGACGAACTTGCGCTTTGTATAGTACAAGACGCTGTCTCGGTGTGAAGTACCGCCTGGCTCTGTTCAGGACGCCCAACTTTTTGCTAGCCATTTTGGCTTTGTCCACCAAATGGACTTAGTTCGATATTTCGACGTCGAGGATCTCAATACTGTCGGAAATTTGGAGAGTTACTCCTTGGAACTGAGGCGCCATGACAAGCGGGTCCTTCTTTGCAGTGAACGCGCAAACTTGTGTCTTTGTGGGGCTGAACTGGACTAGGTTCCGTTCACCCCATTCCGAGGCCCGCCCCAGAGAGCGCTCGACTTCAGACACAAGTTGAACCCTTCTTTCCTGAGTACTCTGAGGGACATTCCGTTGCTCGGTATACCGCTCGTCACCCGTGCTGTCATCCGCATAGCAACGCATATTCTCGATGGAGAGCATGTCGTTGATATGCAGGATAAACAACGTCGGGGAGAGCACCGAGCCTTGTGGTACACCAGCATTAGTGGTCATAGTATCGGAGCAGGAGCCATCTACGACGACTTCTATACTCCGACTATCCAGAAAGCTGGCGATCCAATTACAGAGTCCCTCGGGGATTCCGTATGATGGTAGCTTCGATAGATGTGCCCTGTGCCAGACCCTATCGAACGCCTTTGCGATGTCTAGGCTGAATGCTAGCGCCTCACCCTTTCCCTCCAAGGCTTCTGCCCAACGGTGAGTGAGGTACACAAGAAGATCACCAGCCGATCGCCCACGACGAAAGCCGTATTGGCGATCACTGATCAGCTGATCCTCAAGGTACCGCAGAAGCTGGCGGTTTATAATTTTCTCCATTATCTTGGAGAGCAAGGATGTTATCGCAATTGGCCTATAATTCGATGGGTCAGACCGTATTCTGACTCCGTGACCACACGGAAAAAGACGCAAAAATAATTACAAGATTATAACGCGTTTATTTCCATAAATTAGTTTTCCCTCCCACAAACCCAGTAACAATCAGTTCGTTTAATACCATTTTATTGTATTCTCTTCGAAATTATTGCATATTTCAAGTTTTTTCTACATTTATTGTTTAAAAAATGATAGCTTCTTTGAGACAGAAATAAATCTAGTGTCGTTATTAAAAATAGCACTTATTTTCCTGTACAATTACAAAGCCATTGTAACTTTTATGGGTCTTTTATCGGTAAATGGCAACGGGTTAGTGGTTTGTACAGGCAACCATTGGATGGAAAGATAATTTCAAAGATTTAAAGACACGACTTTAATACATTCTTGAGCAACTATGTATCGATTTCAATAGGTTACGACGAACGCAAATTCCTCCGAAGTGTCTACTACTGACTACTAAGTAGTAGTAGTCGATTTTTGGCTACGGACGACAAGGAACTGGATACCAGTGATCGGCTCAATGGCAAAGGGGAGGGCATACGGTGGATTATGAGACCGCGCTCCACCCTTTCGTCACCCCGCACGGAACGGACGCCTTATGTACTAACCATAGCCCTCTCAAAAAAAAAAAAAAATTGCAACGACGGCACGAAGCTGAAATTATGACATTTTAAAAAATAACCTCATTTAGATCCCACGACACTGACAGGTAGGTCGGTATTTTCATTTATCACAGCTCACGTACGTCCCACGGTTGGGCTCGTGCCTCCACAATGGGAGGGAAATTGACCTACTATACCAACTTAATCAGACGTGTTGGTAGTTTTATTTCGAGTTTGCCTTCTTTTTTTTGCGATCTGGTCGGTGTCTTAACCACTTATTATTTTACATTTTATTAAATTAGGAGACTGCCTGCTATGTGTACATAACTCTTCGTTGAAAATAAAATCTTTTTACTTAACATTAAGATTTTTCGAAATCAATCCATAGTACACAAGTTTATAAAGAAACAGTCTCCGCATACCTAAAGCATTAGTCTCACTTATAATATTCAGTACATGGCTATAGCGCATACAGATATACCATGGTTAGTGAACTATCCTAAGCGTGAACTAGCCTTCGTGTAGTCAGGAACCGGTTACCGTCGTGGTCGGCATTGCACGACTCGCTATTGTCTAGTGAAATTACTTTGTATGCCATAGGTATACGTTTGAACAATTCTGTGAAGGTTTTAGGTTTTGTGGTCAAGAGAATATGAACGGATATCTACCAATAAATAAAATTGGAGTGTCTGTTTGTAATGTCAAAATAATAGGCTTTTTTCATGCGCGCACGATTATTTGCACTATACATATGCCTAAAATACACTTTTTTTTTGTTTGTATGTCTGTCTGTTTGTTCCGGGTAATCATCAAAACGGCTGGACCGATTTCAAAAATTCTTTCTCCAATGGAAAACTATAATATCAGGGAGTAACTTAGGCTATATTTTATGCCGCTATTCCCACGGAAATGGGAACTACGCAGGAAAGACGACTGAAACCGAAGCGAAGCGAGGACGGGTTGCTAGTGTAGAATATATTTTTAATAGTCTTGAAGAGACTTAGTATTATTTAAAAAATAAACGTAGTTTCCTACTAATATTATAAACGCGAAAGTTTGTGAGTATGTGAGGATGTGAAGATGTGAAAATGTGAAGATGTTTGTTGCTCTTTCACGCAAAAACTACTGAATGGATTTTGATGAGACTTCACAATAATATAGCTTACATATTAGAATAACACATAGGCTATAGCCTAAGTAAGCTGATTCTGATAATTTATCCCGATATTCCCACGGGAAGAGGAACTGCGGGTGAAACCGCAGGGCGCTGCTAGTATTTTATAATTTTATGAATCTGTGTGCTTAGTTTTCAAGTTTAAAAAACGTCTATATTAAATTAAAAGTTGCTGTTTTATCTCAGTTCTATACGTCCTATTTCTGGGCTTAAGTCATCTCCACAAGAATAGGGTAATTAACCTACTATATCATGCTGGTCAGACATGTTGGTAGGGGTTTATTTGGAGTTTTCCTTCTCTAGCCTCTATGTTACCTATACGCATATAACCTTTGTCGTCTTTTACGACATCCACGGGCAAGGCATAAGAAAATAGAAAATTGTATTCTTACTCGGTCACCACAAAGAAAATTGGGACGAAAAAAAAATACGCAAGACGTATTCTTTACACAAAACTTGAAACTTAGTGCTTTCGCAAGTGTCATTCAACTTAACATTGTTACTTACTAAAACATGCGAAGCTGATTGTGACTGACAGTTAAACGCACTCAAGGCATGGATTTCACCCAGTAATAAGAACAATTTAAAAAAGAAATATTTGAAATTCAACTTACATCGCGTTATTTTCCATTTAAGCGTGCTACAATTAGTACAATTTACACTTTATTATGCAAATACCTTCGAGAACTTATAGTTCCGTTTTGTGGATTCAAAACCTAAATACAGAAGTTTATAGCGTTTTATTAGTCAGCCTATTAGGCTACCGTTGTTAAATATATATAAAAAAAAAAATACAAAATAATATTAAATTTTCATTCTAACGAATAGTTCATTAATTCCTTTATCATTACATCTTAATACACCAAGATTAAGTTTTATTCAGCGGTTAGATGTGGGGTATAATAAAGTGTTTAATGTTGGTTTAATGTCCAAAGCGAGGGTAGGACAATAAAAACAACCATTTATATATACGGTTGGCCGCTATAAACGAAGAAATATAATTAATGTATCCAGTGTTACCGCACCTATAATTTTTGATTAATCACTAAAATATTTACAATTCAACGCGTGTGCGAAAAATCCACAAACTTTAAAGCCGTGTGAATATTTCACACGGCTTTAAAGTTTGTGGATTTTGGTTACATGATGACAATTTTGCGGTAAGTATTACAATAATATTTTATTAAAGTTGAAATAGTGTAGGACGCTCCCCCACTAGATAGACCGACGACCTGGTGAAAGTTGCTGGGCGTCGTTGGATGCAGGCGGCACAGGACCGCACTTTATGGCGTATCTAACATGAAGGAGGCCCATGTCCAGCAGTGGACGGCGATAGGCTGAAATGATGATGATCATGAAAGTTGAAATTATATTCGTCATCTCGGAGCACATTCCATTTTGTTGGACTCGGGCGTCCTCCATGATGGGAGGGAAATTTTCGTACTATAACGTGCTGGTGAGGCGTGTTGGTATAGGATTTTGTAGTTTTCCGCATGTAATATTCCTTAGTGGTCTTTTACAACGCCCACAGGCAAGAGAGGGGAAGGTGAAATCCTACTTCGTCACCACACGTAGATAATATATTTAATAATGATATTATTATTCTATAAATGCATTATCTCTTCAAATAAATTTTACATAATTGAAGTGATTTCAATCAATTTTATGAAATAAACTAATATTTGGTCTAGATTTTCATATACATATTTAAACAAAATTTATCCATCCATCAACTTTTTAAAGTCCATTTTTGTAGAGAAACCTCGCCACGTTTGGAAAGAAAGTTGATTTCCCAGGATGAGCTGCTGCCCGCACCTCTAGTGCTTCCTTAGCCAGGTGTCAACTCGCGAAAGAAAGAGGTAGCGACACATTGTTTTCTTACTCCATCAACAAAGAATTTCACTAATTAATTTCGGCTCGTACACATCCTGCTGCATAACTGCTGGGCTCGAGCCTCCTCCAACAATAGGAGGGAAATTGACCTACTATACCACGCTGGTTAGATGCATTGGTATAGATATTTTATCTATAGTCTTCTTTCTCTTGCATAGATGTCATATGCATATAAAATCACCTATTCGTCTTTTACGACATCCACGGGCAAGAGAGGGGGTGGTGAATTATATTCTTACTCCATCACCACGTGGAAACCACCAACAAAAAATATCAGTACGTAATATTGCTTTAACTCAGCGTTGTTAACATTTGATGCAATATTTTGAAGTAAAATTTCTTTAGAATCGTTGTGATTTCAAACTCGATGAAACGAAAAAGCGAGTCCATAGAGACACAAACACCTAAATGTATAGGATACAGCCGGCGAGAGAATGGGCTAAAGGATGAAGGGTGACGGATAAAGGGTAAAGGATAAACGATAAAGAAGTTTCACTTCTAACATGCGTACTCTGTACACACGCTCTTTTTTTTTATACACTGTGACACTAATACCGTTGACCATAAATCCACTTATGTCGTTTGTCATTGAACGCGCAAGCCGCAATACAATGACATTCCACATATACATAGGCATATATAGTAACAGTTACTATAACATGGTTCAATATGACATGTATGTAAATAAGTTATGATGTGTCAAGGTCTGTAACTATTCTGCGTATGTTTTTAATGGATTGCTGCGAAAAAAAGCCGTGGAAAAGTGAATTATGTTTAATAATAATATGTTGTCATTGAAGAGGATGTTGCGTATATGCAATTTGATACATTTTACAAAATAAAACTTGACTATTATGATTTCAGCTTCATGCTTTTAACCTTGAAAGAACTTACTCTTTCAGGACATTTTGTTACGCTATTGGGCATTGATACATAATGTCAATATTTCGGCCTTGTTAGGAAGCTTTTGTACCGTGTGTATCTTGCCCGTGGATGTCGTAAAAGACGACTAAGGGATATAATATGCACATAACATCAGTGCAAGAGAAGGAAAACTTGTAATGAAACCCTATATCAACATGTCTGACCAGCATGATATAGTAGGTCAAATGCCTTCCCATTGTCTTTTTAATACGCTTTTATTAGCTTCAGACGTATGTATGTTAGTATGTAACGGAATCTTTGAACATGATTTTGACCCCCTTCAAAACGTCGGATTAACTCGAAATTTGGCATACTTATTAAGGACCGATGACAATTCAATATTTTAAACAGTTTGACCCGTTATCCTTACTAGGATAATCAGGATTAACGAAAATTCAACTAAAAATGAAAAATAAATAATAGATCAAAAAAAACTAAAAAAAATACGCTTTTAAAGAAAATCCAACTAAAAAAAAGAAAATAAATTTTTAAAAATTTGAATTAAGAATAGTGTATATAAGAAAAAAAAAAATTATTGTAAAAAAAGCGTGGGGTACTCTTTAAGATATTATCAAAATGATAATCCTTCTACTCATATCTGTCAATAAAATATTTATAACTATTGACAACATGCACCCCACGCTTTTTTACAATAAAAATATTTTTTTCTTATATACACTATTCTTAATTCAAATTTTTAAAAATTTATTTTCTATTTTTAGTTGGATTTTCTTTAAAAGCGTATTTTTTTAGTTTTTTTTAACTATTATTTATTTTAATCTTGAGAGTACCTAATTTCTTCAGGACATTTTATAACACTATTGGGCACTGAAACGTAGTGTTCAAATTTCAGGCGTGTAAGAAAGCTCAGCTTGGTTATCCGTGTAGTGAAGAAGTAAGAATACAAATCACTACTTCCGTATTACATTGCCGTGGGTGTCCTAGAAGACGAATTAGGGAAATGATGCAGATAACATCTATGCAAGAGAGAATTGCAGGGAAAATATTTTCATATTTGAAGTTTTTTTTTTAATTTTTTTATTTATTTAAGACAGACACCCTGCACTAAGGAAATAATCCTTGTATTGCGGGGGACTTTACAAACATATAATTAACGGACACAAATTACATCCAGACTCAGAACAACAATTTGTGGATCGCACAAAGTGTTGTCCCGCGTGGGATTCGATCCCCCGACACTGGCGCTGTAGGTCGCTATCTTACCACCACTTCGCCATCTGTGCATATATTATCATCTTAGTTCGTATACGGCCCACTGCTGGGCTCTAGCCTCTTCTATACTTGAAGGGATATCAACCTAGTACGTTGATCCATTACACGCTAGTCAGGCAGATTAGTAATAGATTTTTCTTATATATTTTATATAACATTTTTTTTACGTTTTCATGTGATGACAGAGTAAGAATACAAATCATCACCCCCTTTCTTGCCTATGGGTGTCGTAAAAGACGACTAAGCGATTGTAATGTGCAGATATCATGCAAGAGAATAAAACAAGTAAACCTTATGCCAACCCGTCTGACCAGCGTGAAATAGTAAGTCAGTTTCTCTCCTATTGTGGAGGAGACTCGAGCCTAGCAGTGAACTGGACATGTGTTGTGTAGGAAGCTCGAAGTTATATAGCGCTATGATCAAATTCTATTTAGAGTTCAAAGCCATAATACGGCAATTAATTGGAGAATGGATGCCACGAATAATAGAATTGATATCATATTAGGTTTCTATTGAATTTAAATTTCTGCCAAAACATTCGAAAGCAAGATTTTCACCACACAATATACTTATAATTATTTCATGTGTAGACGCATCATAGATTATGTATTACTATTGAAACGTGTAAGCTAACTACCCATAGAGCCGCAATTTTGTAGTTCCATGCTATATCAAGGTACTGTATCGTTATTTTACATTTTCAAATTCAAATTCAAATTCATTTATTCACAAGAAGTGTGGTTACATGTTGGATGGTCAATAAAATTGTAGTGCCGTTACACTCTGCCATAACAATGGCGTGTAAATATTAACCTTATAACTAAGTAGATTCTAAATTAAATGTCTACGGGTTAATTAAATAATGTCAAAAGAAATTGTAAATAATGTCAAACAAAATTAAATTGAGATAATTATTATAATAAATGTCAATGTGAAATTTGAAATGTCAATTAATAAAAAATCTGTTAATGTCATTGTCTTACTTTTTTTAACATTATTCAATTATAGAATTTATTGAATAGATTTAATTTACATGTGTCATATATTCTTTTAAGGAATAAAAACTTTTTTCTATAAGCCACAATTTTAATTTTCGTTTAAATAGAGCTGAAGGTAATTCTTTAAATGTATTTGGTAGTTTATTATAAATATCTATGGCCTAAAATGTATTTTGTTAAATAAGTTACCGTTTGTTGTCACAGCTTCACTCCTCTTGGTGGCAGCGTAGTATTCTTTTAGTTAACCTTCTGACTGACTCAGAAAAAAGTTTATTATGTAGATAAGTTTTATCGTTTAAATATTACACAAAAAATATTCATGCGGGCGCAAACAGAAGACAGTAATGAAATATACCTACTTAGGTGCAGATAACGAGTATTACAAATAATTTCTGTAAATAGCAAGAAAAGCGTACTTGTCTATATGTAAATACGTATATATCTAATCTTCGTAAAATTGTAAACTTTGGGTAAACCATAAAAGAGAATTATGAGTCGTAATAACAGAAGTGCGTGTGTGAAAACTCGAAATAAAATCTTGTCTAACCGGCGATAACAGGTATTTTCACTATCATTGTGAAGTAGGCTTCTAACACAATTGTGGGGCACGCAAAGTAAGTAAAAAGTAAGCATTTACTACACGGAGAAGGCAAAAAAAGAAGAAACCATTGAACAAAATCAATCTATCCCTCTAGTTCTTGCAGTGATATTTTGTGTTAGATCTGCCTGCCAATTGTTACGAAATTCGAAGGGATAGGACGGATAATAAAATGTATTCTCATTCCATCAGTAATGGATTTTGTTTCTTATCTTCCATTACAAAATAATAATAATTTATTTTTTATCAGTTTTATTTCATCATCATCACAGCTCAAGTACGTCCCTCTACTGGGCTCAAGCCTCCTCCACAATAATAGATCTACTACACCACATTGTCCGTGTACGGTACGGGTAGTATAGGGTTTTAAGTTAAGATTTCGTTCTCTTACATAGGTGTTATCTGCATATCATAATCTCTTAGTCGTCTTTTAGGACATCCACGGACAAGAGAGTGGTAAAATGTATTCTTATTCCGTCACCATACGGACGTACGGTGTAAACTCTTTATAACGTCACTCGATTTAACGACAAACTTCTTAAAACATCGAAATAACTTGATTTTGGTTGGTTTGTCATATAATCCATACAACGATACACTATATAGCATCACGTTCACTCGAAATAATGACGATAATACGACATTATTTAGCATTGAGCAGTACTTTCTTAATTGCCAAAATTAGAAGAACTGCAGTTGTGTACGTTCTTTGCTTTGTTGTTTTGTTATTTTATTATCTAGCACCTCTGTGTGTTTACCTCAACTGACCTACGAAACATTGTAAAAAATTCTCTTTTGTTTTTTGTGTGATAAACTTGCACATGTTTACTTCGGCCACTGAGCTGTCGTTAGGTTATTAAACGTTATCTTAATCGTAGTTGTTTTTACGTTTGTAAAATTTGCAATATATTAGTAAATAAATATTAGAATAGTAAAATAATATCCATTTTTTTCACTCCAAATAACGACAGCTCTCTATAACCTCAAAAAATTCATTGTCCCTTGAGTGTCGTTATATAGAGTTTATTGTTTTTACTTGTTCATTTATAAAATAATTATTAACAGAACTAAAACAGAATCATATTCTGTACATTCTTATGACGCTGTTGACAATTTGAGATAATTTAATGAGTGCAGTTAAATACTTATTATACGAGAGACATTGATATCCAATATTGTAAGTAATTTACAAACAATACTCCTGTCTGTCGACTTTAGTAACATAAGTAAGGCATTCTATGGCTTCAACGGAAACTACTTAGAAATACGCTCACGTACAAGTTCAAACGCTACCCCGGTTCCAAAAATATCAATAAAAATTTCATTACTAAGTTAAACATTCATATTTCCTCAGTAAAGTTATAAGTTCAGAAGGAAAATACTTATAATGAAGTATAACAAAATATATTATGCGACCTCGAAATTATTCAAAATATTTGACTTGACCTAAATTAAACTAAGTTAATAAGAGGTATTTACCTTTTTACTTTATTGGTTAAATAATAGAAATGGAATTGATTTGTAATAAAACAGGTTATTTATTTTTTAAAGTACTCGTTAGACGTTACCTTTCGTAAATATGATTACCTAAGCTACTAACTATAAGTTTTATGAAATATAGAGGTAATAAATAACTGTATATACATATCAATCATCCTGCTCTTTTCCCAATTATTAGGGGTTGACTCAATATTTACCTATTCTTCTTTCATTGCAATAGTTTTACTATCGGCCGCCTGCCTGACATCAACCCTCTTTGTAAATGTTATTGTTGACCATACGGCATCGTCTTCTACGACACCGATGACCAGGGGGTCGTTTTGGTTGGGGTTGTTGCTTAATGGGTTCAAATAAGGGAGCCGTCGCTCAGAACGTGACATGTAAAACATCGAAATTATTTTGTTACAAGTACACATGCATAAAAGAACACATTACAATAAGAGCTAATATTGCCTAAAATATTATTAAAATATTACGTTTTTTTTTCCAGAAAATGATATTTTTTATTCAATAAACATTTATTATCATAAATAAGTATACACTATAGGTATGAGTTTAGGTTAATAATTTATTTTGATCTCACTAGATGGCGTTGTACAAAATTCTAAAACAGGTTATGGTTTCGTTACATCGATGTACATAACCAAGCGTGGCGTTAACGCCACGCCAACGATCAGGTTCACCATCGCCTATATGTGTTTTACATAAATAATTTTTGTAGCTGTTACCACACCGAAAAGTACATTTATGTATCAGTTTATCAATGTCCACTTTTGTACGTAAGCTTCCAGAACAAAGGGGCCAATGGCACCGCCAGACTTTGCAGCCGTGTTACTGATCTTTCTGTGTATCATTATTTTCCCAGGAGAGTGCTTGTGTGCCTTCTTATGGTGATGAGCATAGCTAGTTTTTATGACTACTATGGGTAAGTGGGTTTTTGAAGTTATAGTCCTACTGGCGCGTTAGGGAATAATGATGTATTTTTTTACGATACGCTCATACAATTGACAACTAGATAATGTGTTATAATAAAATTTTCAATGTATTAAGTATCTTTTTTCTATTATTAGTGTTGTTTTTAGGGTTACGTACCCAAAGGGTAAAAACGGGACCTCTATCACTAAGAATTTGCTGTCTGTCCGTCCGTCTATCTGTCACCAGGCTGTATCTCAAGAACCGCGATAGCTAGACAGTTGAAATTTTTACAAATTATATATTTCTGTTGCCGCTGTAACAACAAATACTAAATACAAATATTTAAGGGGGATCCCATACAACAAACGCGATATTTATGGATAATGGTACGGAACCCTACGTGCGCGACTCCGACTCGTATTTAGCCGGTTTTTTTCTACAAACGTAGTATAACGGTAGGGATACAATATTTAGAAATATTTTTATCTTGTTACGCCAAAGAAGTGTAACTTCTTATGTGCGAACATAAAACACTTTTTTTACTTCTTAAAATCTTTCATAAAATTATCTCCTACAAATACAAGACATTATTCACTGTGGGTATTTGCAGTTCATTCCAGCACTTACGTTCGAAACATACATCTAAAGAAGGTTAAGTGTCCATTAATTTAATTCAAGCGTCAAGTGCCTAGATTAATGAATGCAAGTTCCGACTGTTCCGAACGTTTAACCTTTGATTAGTCTTAACCATCCTTTCAATGTAATGAAAGCTGTGCATATGGCAAGCGTTATTACAAACTAGCTTCTGACTGGGTCTTCGTCCGAGTAAGAAATAACTTTCCACTACGATATTTTAACCAAATCCGTTAAACGCATCCCTAAGGAACTAGATCATCAGAACAAAAAATATGCTATGTGAAAGAAATGGTCAAGCTTAGTGCCAATTTTCAAACATATTTCAGGAGTTTAAACGTGATTGAGTAACAAACGTACATACACAATCATAAACTTTCGTCTTTATTAATGTGATTACTATACATTTTTTCTTCTTTTCCATCAACATACGTTCCTAGCCTCGTCTACAATAGAAGAATAAGTAGTCAACTATGCCATGTCAGTGAGATAAATAAGGCCACGTCAGTGAGAAAAATAACGTAAAATATTAGTAAGGGATGGCATATGTATAACGACTGTGCAAGACAGCGGCACCTAGTAATAAAGTTCTATAACAACCCGTCTCACAAACTTGATATAGTAGGCCAATTGCCCTCCTACAATAGAAAGGGCTCGATCCCAGCAGTGGGACGTATATGAGCCGAGATAATGATAATCGCATTATTCATTGAAAAAACTAAAGCTAATGAAAATAAAAAAAAAACACTAAGACAAAATGCATTCCGATAATATGTACTTAAATCAGTCGTGTCAAAGATACGACACGTGGGTCCTGGGTCGTATCAATAAGGCTCGCGATCGTAATGATTTTTAAATGATTTTTAACAACCGTATATTATATACTATACTAGCAACCCGACCTCACTTCGCTTCGGTTTCAGTAACCTTACCCGGGTAGTTCCCCTTCCCGTGGGAATACCTGGATAAAATAAAGCCTAAGTTACTCCTTGATATTATAGCTTTCCATTGGTGAAAGAAGTTTTGAAATCGGTTCAGTGGTTTAAGTGTAAAAGCGTAACAAACAAATTTACTTTCGCATAATATTAGTAAGGATAATTTAATAAACAAATTTTTATAATAATTGTGTTCATTTCTTATTATTTTCAATCTGGCCCGCCTACGAATTCATAATTTAATATATGGCCCCTTTGCAAAATTGAGTTTGACACCTCTGGCTTAAATGTTTTACTTGAGATGCCCTGCTCACATCTAAATATAACTATTAAGCAATTATAGACGGCTCTGTGAATTGTAAAAGCATCTATAGATTATAAGTGAAACTTTATCATATTATGTAGCTATTTCCGTGAAATTAATGAGAGATTCTATCCTCAAAGGAACATAGGCGGTCTAATTTGCAGCCGAGACGGTAAGCAAATATCATTCTATAAAATAGTCTCTGTTCCATAACTAAGAAAGTCTTTTAACTCATATTATATTTAGTAATTACATATTTAATCTTATTGATTGATTTTGTAATTAAATTTGAATATTTATGACGTTGAATTAATTATTAGCGACTCATTAATCTATGCATAATTTATTAGATTAAAAAACAAAGCTATTTAAATTATTAAATAACCTATTTATATCGAAAAATCTTTAAGAATTTTAATAACTACCGAAATAATATTTTTCTATAAAAATAACCTAAGTTATTCAGTTCGTTTATTATTAAGTACTTGATAGCTTCGATCAAATAAATTATAAATGAACGAACCTACACATTTATTAGCCTAATTTATCTCGGAGTACCTTCAGTTATATTTACGACGTCAAGGCCTTTGATTATTATTGATAATGTTAGGTAAAAGTTCACAAATCTATACATCTATACAAATAAAGAAAATTGACTGTTTGTATTGTCAAAATAGTAGGCTTTTTCATGCTCACGCGTTTGTTTGCATGATACCTATGCCTATAAACCACTTTTATTTTTTTCTGTCTGTCGGTCTGTCAGTTTGTTCTGGGTAATTATCAAAACTGCTGAACCGATTTTGAAAATAGTTTACTACCAGGAAGTTGTCTATATAAGGAGTAAATATACTATAACTAGGCTATATTTTATCGCGGTATTTCCAGGGGAATGGGAACTATGCGGATAAGGCGATTGATAGCGAAGAGGGCGGGTTGCTAGTAAAATATATTTTAAGCAGAATGTCAATTAAATTTTTAATGAAACTAGTGTCCGTAAATGAAGATCAGTGTGGAATTAACATAAATGTAGCCTGTTTTCCATCTATCAAAAATAGATGAACTAGACATGTTAAGTAATGATTAATAAGACTATTGAATGTCTAGACGTTCTTTTATGATATAAATGAAACAAATTTCCAGTAATTGAATAATAACATGCAAGTTTCGATCAATAAAGAATGCAATGGAGTTTACTTAACTTTCAATAGACAATTGTTTGACAAAATTCCATTGAGAGAGACAATGCAAGTAGCAAAGTTTTGAGGCAAAACTATGCCAGCCCAATATTAATGCTGGGCAAACTTCCAGTGTTGGAATGCGATCAAAGTGACTGGGTAGTTTTGACGTTTATGGAGCTTGGTCGCGGTAACTCATGGTTTAAATTTTCCGTTGATCATCTCATGAGTAACTTGTCTCGTCGCGGTTTATCATTTTGCAAGCCTTCTTGCCATTTATAGTTACTGCTCTAATCTCTTACGACAATATGTCTATATTAATAACAATTTTATACTTACATTTCAACTCTTATCCTACTACTAAGCTGGAGCCTCCTCCACAATAGGAGTGAAATGTTTTTTTTTTTCCTTTGAAGAGGTCTATGTCCAATAGTCATCATCATCATCACAGCTCATATACGTCCCACTATTAGTGTCAAGCCTCCTCCATAATGAAAGGGAAATTGACTTACTATAACCGCGCTAGTAACCCGTGTGGTGACGGAGTAAGAATACAATTCACCACGGATGTCGTAAAAGACGACTAAGGTATTATAATACGCATATAACACCTATGCAAGAGAAGGAAAACTCGAAATAAAATCCTATACCAACCTATCTGACCAGCATGGTATAGTAAGGTTAATTCCCTTCCTATTGTGGAGGAGGCTAGAGGGCAACAGTGGGACGTATAAGAGGTGAAACGATGATGATGAACCGCGCTAGTCAGTATTGTTGGTATAACTTCTGCTTCAAGTTTTCCTTCTCTTGCATAGATGTAAAATGTATATTATGTCCCTTACGTTACTGTAATGACACCCACGGGCAAGAAAGGGGGTGGTGAATATATTCTTACTACGTCACTACACGAACGTCCTACAGTGGACGTCGATAACTTGATAAATTGTTTATAATTTTCATTATTTTATCAGATAAAGCCAATATTATAAGCAAAAGCAACAAAATATTATTTGCCTATCCAAATGTGTCATGATATTCGAAACACTTCGTCTGCAGTACCGTTCATTACAGCCTAACTAAAAGAATTCAGTTCTTTTGAAAACTTTTTACTGCTAGTAATGAGGCAACCGAAACCATGTCATCATTACTGAGATCTGGCAACTTAACAAATACGGCAAGATTTTATTAACACTGTCTGACTTTTGCTATTTCTTATAACTGTATTCTGGCAAAGTTCAGAATAAGTAAGGCTCGAGGGGGAACAACTACGAACTAACAATATGTAAAAATATTCTCGAAGAGCTGAACTTTTAGCGATAGATTTTTCAATAAAATCTATATGACTTTATAATAAACTTTATAAAATGTATTACATACTTGAATTGAGTTGCCTTCATTAACATTTCTAATTCAATTCTCTTAGGAGTTTAAAAGTTGTTTACCTGAAACAAAGAATAATAGATATTATGTATACAGTATACTTGAATATGTATATAAATTTATAAAAATATCATCGTCATCATCATCGTTCCTGCATCGTCCACTACTGGCCTTTTTCTTTATTTTTGGTTTGGGCCACGGTCAGCGCGCTCCTCGCATCATTCCATCCGGGGCGATAGAGGGACGTAAGCACGCACATCCGCAACCCACCCGAACACCACGTCACCTTCGTCGTTGGGCCGACCACCGGAGCAAGGTTACTTGTCATCCCCATTACTGCGCTTGAGCCTTCTCCACAAAGTATGGTAAATTAACCTACTTATACCACGCTGATTAGACGGTAGATTTTCGAGGTTTTCTTCTCTAATCTGCCTCCTTTAGTCTTTCACGATACCCACTAATTCTGTGTTATGAAACATATCATCATCATCATCACTGCGCATATATGTAAGTCCCACTCAGGCCTTCATCACAATGGAAGGAAATATTACCTATTTATACCATGCTGATTAGACGATTTAGTAATATAAGAGAAGAATCTCATTCATCATCATCATCGCAGCACATGTACGTCCCACTGTTGGGCTCGGGCCTCCTCCACAATGGGGGGGAATCTAACCTTAACCGTGCTGGTCAAACATGTTGGTATAGGGTATCATTTCGAGTTTTCTTTCTGTTGCTCAGATCTTATGTACATATTATCCTTTAGTCGTCTTTTACGACATCCACGGGCAAGATAGATCTAGCATAGATCTCTTGCATACATCAATGCTATCTGCAAGAATTCCTTTAGATAATTGTATTACTATAAGAATATAGGAAACATTAAAATGGTTTATACAACGTTAGAAACCTTTCAACGTCGATACGAAAAACTTTCCCACATAAGGTTAGTTTGATAGCATACATATCACAGTCACACCTTCCATATCATATTTAACAATGATTGCTCATGGCCAATTCCAAGAATTGATATCACCGTAGGTACATTAACTAGAATTTTACCTGCGTGTATATTTCTCTTTATATTTCAAACTAGCAATCCGCCCTCGCTACGCTTCGGTTATAGGTTATAGTCGTTTTACCCGCGTAGTTCCCGTTCCCGTGGGAATACCGGGATAAAATATAGCCTAGTTTACTCCCTGATGTTATAGCTTTCCATTGGTGAAAGAATTTTTGAAATCGGTCCAGCCGTTTTGAAGATTACCCGGAACAAACAGACAGACAGACAGACAGACAGACACAAAAATTTTTTAATTGCTATTTTAGGCATAGGTGTCGTGCAAATAAAAGCCTATTATTTTGACATTACAAACAGACACTCCAATTTTATTTATTGGTATAGAAGTGAAAAATTTTTATCTTGCTTTATCTTGCTCTTATCCCAATTACTTGGGGTCGACGCAATATGTCATCTGTTTTGACATATTGCAAAAAGTTTCGGCAATGACTTTTATGACCGGCCGCCTGCCTGACGTCAACCCTCCTTGGGAATGTAATCGTTGACCCAAATGGTACCAGATGGAGTTGGTCCGGGTCAATCTAGGGCTCTTAGTCGCCTTTTACGACACCCACGAGCAAAGCAAGGGTTGGTAGTATTCGAAGCCGCTACCACACAGCAACATGTCTAGTGTTATTGAATATAAATGAAAAATTTTTACATATGGTAATATTTAACTGTACATATCATCATCTCAGGCCATATACGTCCTATTGTTGGGTTCAGGCCTCCTTAATTATCGGAGGGGTTATTGACCTATTATACTAAGCTAATCAGATGTGTTGGCATAGGGTTTCCTTTCAAGTTGTCCTTCACTTGCATTTTTTTTTTGTTATCTGCATATCCCTAAGTCGTCTTGTAGGACACTACGGGCAAGAGAGAGGATGATGGATTGTAATATTACTCCGTCACCACAAGGATATACATGATTTATATGCGATTGCAATATAATGCCTGGTTGTTATAACAATTGAGATCATATTGCCAATTAATCCACCAACAATAACACTAGTCAACTACACTCGAAAAAAAATATAATTGAAAATAATTAAAATAAATTAGCAATAATCAAATTAATTATATAATTAAATTGTTAATGATATCTGATGTTTACGCGAGCACTACACATTGTAAATAAAATTAATAATAGTTAAAGAAAATTTTATAAATCAAAAATCTTTTAGTAAGACAAAGTAAACCGCATCTAAAATTAAAAATCAATACTAATTTAGCATCATGTCCCCTGAGTTTTCTTGCCGGATCTTTCTCAGTGTGGCCGCGTTCCGATCCGGTAGTAGTATATTAGTTTTGTTAGTTTTAAATCAACAAATTGTAACAATAATTGCTACAAATTTAATAATTAATAATTACTAACCATAAACAATATAATTTTTTCATATAGAATCATTTTCTTAAAATTTAATAAATTTATAACTAATTTTCTGTATCGGGTAGATAATTATAAATGTCTGTAATAACGATTACTTGTTGGACGTGAGACACCTTAGTCCGCCCGTGACCATGAATGCTGCAAAGTGTTCGAAACGTCGGGCAATCATAAATCAAATACAAACGCGATATAATCCGTAAAAGTAGTTTTATTTACAATAAATTGTTAATATTATTATAGTATTAAGATCTACAGTTATTAGAAGAAATGAATTTACTCATAAAAGCCATCCATCCGTCAGTCGTTTATCAATGTTAAACAGAGGCCGCCGCAATTCCGGAAAATCCCATAATCGCCACTCGGGCAACACGACAGTACTATTATAAATAAATAAATTATAAATCTATATGTATATGTAAAATTTCTATATCGGTTATAGAATTCGAAACCATCCAAAGCATGTGTTCTAAATCGATTTAATTAAAAAGGCAATAATGCACAGACGGTTTTACCCTACTAAAAATGCATTAAAACCAGATAGGTGGCGGTGCGATAGATTTCAAGTGTAACATTTATTTTTATTAAAACGAAGTTTCTTACGGCATGAATTTGGTGGCTGGAGACTAGGCGAAAAAAAGTGTAAGGCTTTTGCGTCGCGACGTATATTATGCACAATCATATGGGCGCTCCAATTCAAGGAAGCCAAGTTAAAAGCGGTTGCGCAGGTATAGTTGGTACATGGCATACACATCAACTGTTTTATACTGTATTATGTATAGTTGTGTACTTACATATATTTTTAATAAAACACGTGCTGCGTAACCTCTTTGCGAACTGTTTGTAGACACTTATTGGTTGATAAAAATATATTAATCACGAAATTTCTTACCATTTCTTCAATTCATTTATTTCTACGTTTTATTAAACTGCTCTCAGATGCTGGTAGTTTATTTGTATTTGTTAATTAATAATATAATAACGTTAATGAATAATAGTATACTACGAAAGGAACTTCGTCCTAACCGAGTGTTCCGCGACACTCACACATTCCCTTATTTTTTTTTTTACAGACAATCTGTTGGTTCAGCTAGTTAAATATATAAAAGGAAATGGAGCTTCAGTAAATATGCAATAATAAAAATTCCCAAAACTCTTGATCAATATATTAAAATCTGTTCTCTCTCATACAATACAGCAAATTATTGATACAAATACGAAAATAGCGATTACAAAACCTGTAGCATTCACAAAGCTCAAAGAACAAATAGAAAACTGTTTCATACAACACACGGTAATTGAATTAGAGTTTAACGTTGCCCCCAATAATGTTAACGGGATTTCGTTTCAGCACGGAAGGAATGAGTTTTAACAATGCCAACCACCTTCCAATTACAGAACTGATATTGAAGGTAGCTAAATATAAATTTATTAATATATCTTATCGTAATTTATGAGTCAAATACGCTTTTAAGCCATTACACACGTTGTGAAGTTGATAAAGCGTATGTGAAGTGAAATAAATAATATTGTATTAAATGAATTTTCCGTGTGATGACGGAGTAAGAATACAATTCACCACTCGCTATCTTGCCCGTGGATGTCGTAAAAGACGACTAAGAGATATAATACACATATAACATCTGTGTAAGAGAAGGAAAACTCGTAACAAAACCCTATACCAACCTGTCTGACCAGCGTGGTATAGTAAGGTCAATTTCCCTCCTATTGTAGAGGAGGCTTGAGCCCAGCAGTGGGACATATATGAGCTGAAATGATGATGATGATAATGATGAATTGAATAAGCTTGAAATAGGATGAAGATAGATACAGTATTATCGCTTCTTGTGATATAACTTGTAGTTAGTCATTCCATGTGGTGACAGAGTAGGAATACAATACACTTCCACCACCACCCACTATCTTGCCCCTGGGTGTCGGAAAAGACTACTAATTTATTTATTTATTTGGTTCACCAACAGATTGTTTACATCTTATATCTTTAAACGAGCAATTCTTGTAAATATATATATTTTCAGGATCTCGGAAACGGCTCCAACGATTTTGTTGAAACTTGGCATACTAGAGGATTCGGGCCCAAAAAATCGATCTAACTATGTTTTATGTATAGAAAATGTTGTTTTGTCAGTGTTTTTGGCAGACAATATAATGACATTAAATTTTAAAAGAATATGAATTCAAATTTTGCCATCAATGTCATGAGTTACGATAGCTCAGTGGCGAATTAGTCAGGTTTCGTTTTATTTTTGATATCGGCGACAAAAGGCGTCGGATCGAATCTCGGTGTTATTATTATTCTCCTTTTGTAATTTTTTATATAATTTTCATTATTAATTTTTTTATTTTTTATTAATATATATCTAAATAAATGCTACAAAAATACTCCGAGCCAAGCTCGGTCAACCTGGTATTAGATACTTAAGAACATACATATTAAAATACAAATGGCAATGTAACATCTAATTAGAGGTAAACACCACATGCACAATAAATATGACTTTTTGAGCAGACAGAAAACATAAAACTTAAAGATTACCCTGCACCCTTTACGACATACCAGACAATATACACAAAGTGACACATACCCATCATACGCTGTCGCACAACATTCGGTTTATTTAAACTCATAAATGCATTATAACTTCATAGCTTATTAGTACTAGGAAATATTTAAAAATCCATCAGACTAATGGATGTAATATGCATCTAACAGCAATGCAAGAGAAGGTATAGTCCCCTAAAACTGAAACCCTATAAGAACCCATCTGACCAGCAGTGAGTATGAGTTGAAGATGATAATCTTTAAAAAACTTGTTTAAAGTCAGATGAGATAATTTTTACCGCTGAGCAAATTAAGGAGACCCCTTCGTATTAATATGAACTGTGCAGGCTGTGCCGATGCCGATAACTATTTTACCGTTTAACACAGTATTACCATTGACCATGAATGAAATGTTGTTAATTTTTAATAATAAAAGTATGCCAAAGCACTTAATATCATAAAGAGATTAACAAAACTTCACAAAGGCATGTAAATAACGGGTTTATCATCGTACCGTTCAAGTTCTTTGATCGAAATGTTATTTTCATTTGTGTTTAGGACAGTAATAATAGGAAGTTTGTGTTACAAGAATTTACACAAATCCCAGAACATCTTCATAGCGCTTACTTTGTGTAACAAAATTACGTCTATAAATAAATTTGGTGAGATCAAAGACCTTGTTTTATTATTTTAATATTTTCTTAGTATACATAATAACTTTAAGTGATGGGCTTATAAAGGGTTATCATTTTATTAGAAAATACATTTAAAGATGAAGCCAATCTGTTCTGTACAATAAAATATGCATCCAAAGTACTCGGTAATTGCTCCTGTCAATAAAACGCATTATCGTCTCAGACCATATTCGTCCCACTATTGAGCTCAAGTCTTTTTCATTATGGAAGGGAAATTGACCTTCTACACCACGTTGGTCAGAGGTGTTAGCACAGGGTTTTGTTTCGAGTTTTCCTTTTCTTGTATAGATGTTGTACATAAATTATATCCCTTTTACAACACCCACGGGCAAGATTGTGGAGGGTGTATAGTATTCTTACAGCGACGGACAAGTAGAGTGGTAGGACCACACTGTCGACAGTTATCTGTCTACAGCCGCGGGCCGGTCCGTCCGGGGTAGTACCACACTCTTGCAGAAAATCGACGTCTGAGTAGTAGCAATTTGTTACTGCGCTTCGTTCGGTGAGCGAGAGAGCCGGAAGCCCAACTTTCTGGGGGTGTTTGTGTGTGGAGGGTTTTGATGGTGCCCTTGGTATCACCGAGCCTCAATGCACATATTCACACTCCCTTCACTTTCTTTGCGGTAGGCAGCGACCCTGTGAAGGTCCATGAGCGGCAGCAACACTTACTATCAGGTGTACTATTTGCTCGTTTGCCACCGTTTGCTATAAAAAAAAGACCGGAAAAATATACCTGTATGTCGAAGTAACATCCAAAAGATTTTATTTTATATTTTACAATTCCTACAAAATAAATCTTAACGTACTGCTCTTTGCGTGGGTTTTACCGCGGTCCACAATGTAATTCACACTGAATATGTATCACACAAATATTTGTCCTGCGTGGGAAACGAAACGACAGCATCCGGTATCACCGGTCACTATTTTACCACTAGTCTAAACATAAATCTGTACATATATATTTATACAGTTCTTGTTTTGATGAAAACATAGGAGAAACATACTTTTTTGCACAAGACAGTTGATGTTAATAAATTGTTATAATTTATAGTTTCATCTTTAGTTATTGTTCAAAGAACAGATGAGGGCCTGCAAAAATAAATAGAGAGACGCATATACTTACTGGTATTTATAGCTTTATATATTAAACAGGAAATAAAAATCGTTGACAATGATATAATACTTTTTATTAGGGTACCGCAATTGAACAGAAATCTAAACCTCTGCTGTCCATCCGTTTATTAACGGGTTATCTCATGTACCATATAAGCAAACAGTTGAAATGTCTATATTATTATTCCCCTTATGATCCCCTTATTAAAAAATACAATTCCTCCCCATCCTTTACTTGCTCGTGGAAGTCATAAAACCGTGACTCTCCATTGAAATTGAAATCAGCAAATGCAATTGCCAAATTGCCAGACGATGTGGCATGATGAACAATTGTGGTATTATGCTCTCTTGGTTTATCCCCTCGTAGGTATAAAATTAAAATAAAAGTATTTTTCGTGTAGTGACGGAGTAAGGTACAATTCGTCATCCCCTTTCTTGCCTGTAGATGTCGTAAAAGACGACTAAGGGATTATTATATGCATACAACATCTATGCAAGAAAAGGAAAACGCAAAATAAAAGCCTGTACCAACCCGTGTCACCGGCGTGGTATGGTACGGTCCTTCTCATCGTGGAAACTAAAGGGGACTCCATAGAACAGCCGTATTTTTTAATGTGAAATATCTATAGGCGAAGGTGAACCTGATCGTTGGCGTAGCATTTTTTTTTTCTTGTGTGTGTAGCTGTTGGTCGCAGATGACCTTGACAGCTTAACGCGGTCAATGGGCGAGCGGAAGGCTCTCAACCCAGATCGTTGGCGTGGCATTAACGACACGCTTGGATATGTACATTTGTGTAATGAAACCATAACCTGCTTTAGAATTTTGTACAACGCCATCTAGTGAGTTCAAAATAAATTATTAACCTAAACACATACTGTATACTAATGGAAATAAATGTTTATCGAATCATCATTTTATGGAAAAACAATCGGAATATTTTTTTAATACTTTATGACATATTAGTTCCTGTCGTAATCTGTTCTTTTATGCACAAAATACATAATAATTTCGATGTTTCACATCTGCCAGGCCTCCTGAGCGACGGCACCCTCTTTATTTTTGTGAAAATAAAAAGGACATTTATGATAAAATATTCAAAAACAACAACGTATTTGGTTAAGTGATGCCAAATATAGTGGTACATCTTTGATAAATTAAAATTCTGTATAAAACAATAAATATTATCTGAACTTTAAATTATATAAAATATTTCTGTAGGACAAAATGTAATAACAATTCAATGAGTATTTCACAGACTAGACATACATGACTCTAATCATTTCATGGCGCCTGCACCGATGAATAGAACGGACCTAAGCGCAATCTATCTAGTGACTCATTAACCGCAAGAGTTCGTGACTCAACTGGACAACGCCATTTATGACTCAATAAAACAACACTCGTCTTTTTCTAATCAAAAATGAAAAACTGAAATAAAAAAAGTTAGGCAATATTTCAAGACCAATAGGCACATTGAATGTCTGCGTTTCGTTAAATAGGCCGATGTTGATCAAATTGCTACGAATCTAATTTTAACTAGTAGTGAACATTTAATGATCAATACTTGGAAGCGATTGGACTAGGCATTGGAATGTTCGCTCTTGTGAATCATAAACCGAAACCTACTTATGAAATGAAAGTGGTGGACTTGTGCAACCTTGAATAAAGAACCATGTCACAACAAGAACAGACGTCTGAAATCGTTGGTTACTAGACGCTACAAAAAGCGACGAATGACCTTTTTGTCAATATATAAATCAAGTAATAAAAATAAAATTGAAGTCTCCGTCTCCAGCGACTCCAATCTGTTTTACAGACAGATTGGAGTCGCTGGAGCAGCGGAGAGACTTTGGGTCACTCTGTGTACTCTACCGACTCTTTCACGGGGAGTGAAAGTCTCTCTCTCCGAGGAACTGTTTGACTTGGTACCACCGTCACCATTCTATCAACGTACCACTCGACATCGTAGCAGAGTTCATCCATTTCACCTGGAAACGTTATGGTCTTCAACTGTACGTTTCCAGTGATCATTTCTACCACGTACGTGCAAGCTCTGGAATGAACTACCTGCTGCTGTGTTTCCCGAGCGCTATGACATGTCCTTCTTTAAACGAGGTTTAAGATGATTATTTTCTTCACGGTAGGCAGCGGCCTGGCTGTGCCCCTGGTATTGCAAAGGTCCATGTGCGGCAGTATCACTTACATCAGGTGTGCAGCTTGCTCGTTTGCCACAGTTGGCAATAAAAAAAAAATCTCTCAAGTTATTTGGTAAGGTTTCATCTCGAATTTTTGTTTGATCGTGAGTGTATGCGTTTGTGTGCTTGTATGTAACTTTCTTACTTATGATTTTTTTGTATTATATCTATCTCTCTTCTTATCAAGAGATGCCTCCTCAATGCCGATAATGACACAATCGCCACGCTATACAGATGGGTTCGTGATCATAGTTGATGGCATAACTTTACCCGGCAAGGTGCTGCTAATCTACTAGTAATTCCGCAACCAGTCATGACGATTATTATAGAATAGTAAAGCGTGGCGAGATATTGTATTTTCAATCTGTCACCAAACTTGTATGATAATGTGACATTTATGATAAAAATCCAATTTTGAAAATATTACAACAATAAAGATCTAGACGAGGGCGGGTGTATTGAGATAGCGGATTTGACCGTTATCCGCGGCAAAGCGGACTGTGTAAGGACGACGAATCGTCGACGTTTAGTACTCAAAACAGGCCGTCGATGTCAAGGAATCGTAGCTCGCTCTGAGGGATGATCGAGCAGGTTATGAGGTGCAAGCTGCCTTTCTGCCGCCTCGATTCTATCAGGGTAAGGCCAGTATATGGCCAGTACCAGTATATACTGCACGGATGGCGTACTGGTTAAAATACCGACCTACCGTGCCAGTGTCACGGGTTTGAATCCCACGACAATACTGTGCGATCCACAAATTATTGTTGTATTCTGTAATTTGTGTCCGTTAAATATACGAGTATGTTTGTAAAAACTCCGCACTATAAGAATTATGGTGGTGCTGTTCATACATACGTGCTTCCCAGAGGGGTAGGGAGAGACTACGTATTGCCACAAGCCACGATCCTAACATACCTCCATTGCTTTACTCACACTCATCAAGTCTTCATGCATTCTCTACGGTTACGCTTACTCTTAACACGACCTTTCACCAGCACATCTCCAATTTGATCCAGAAACATACGGCGTGGTCTTCCTCTTGCAACCGTCCCCAACCCGTCCCAACTCACACTTCCTTTGTATTACTTGCTTCGTCGTTCTTCACTCATTCTTTCTACATGCCCATGCTGTTTTATAGTATAAAAAAAGAAATATCCTGCTTTTTTAGCAGGATATTTTTTTCCAATCAATATTTCAAATATTTTTTCATACATTTATTCATTTCAGCTCATACACGTCCCACTGTTGGGCTCGAGCATCCTCCATAAGGAATTTAACTCCTCCTAAAGGGAAATTGACCTTACTGGTCCTACCATGCTGGTCAGACAGTTTGTTATCGTTGGAAGGACAATTGACTTTACCATGCTGGTCAGACATGTTGTTATCGGGTTTTATTTCGAGTTTTCCTTCTCTTGCAAAGATGTTATATGCGTATTATATCCTTTAGTAGTCTTTTACGACATCCACGGGCACGATAGGGAGTGGTAATTTGTATTCTTTCTCCGTCACCATACGGATATTTTTTTTTTTATTAGTAGTATATAAGATAATATATTTTTTCATTTCAAGAGCCTGCTCTAACATTATCGTTGTACCTAGCATAAATCTTTTTGTAGCAATATGTTCAAATAAATCATAATTTTTATCCGTAACGACTGATTTTGACGCGATAACTCACGAGAATATGAAATCGGTAGCCCGTAGTACAATCGGTTTTGTTCTATTTACCATTTTTATATCGTCAATTGTCACTTCTTAATGCAAAAGGTCAACTAGCTGTTTATCATGGGAGAATAGTGACGCGGATATCAGCTTTAATTGTGAGTTCAAATAACTGTTTCTTTAAAAGCCTTTATTGTCGTACAGATAAGTGTATTAAATTATCAACTATTATACTTGTGGTTATTTTTTTAAGTGATGGTAGAGTAAGAATACAATTCGCCACCCCTATCTTATCTGTGGGTGCGGTAAAAGACGACAAGGGATATAATATGCATATAACAGCTATGCAAGAGACGGAAACCTAGAAATAAAATTTTAATGGTGGGATCATACTGGTGACAGTTCTCTGTCTACAGCCGTGGGCGGGTCCATCTAGGGTAGTACCATAATCTTGCAGAAAATCGACGTCTTAGTAGTAACAATTTGTTACTGCACTTCGTTCGGTGAGCAAGAGAGAGCCGGAAGCCCAACATTTGAGGGTGTCTGCGTGTGGTGGGGTTTGGTGATGCTTTTAGTATCACCTAACCTCAATGCACGCATTCACACTCCCTTCACTTTCTTCACGGTAGGCAGCGGCTTAGCAAAAATCCATGAGCGGCGGTATCACTTACCAACAAATGCAGTATTTGCTCGGTTGCTACCGTTGGCAATAAAAAAATAAATAAATCCATATACTAGCACTGTCATGACTGACTAGCGTTGTATAGTAGGTCAATTTCCCTCCCATTATTGAGGAGGCTCGAGCCCAGCAGTGGGACGTACTTATATCAGTTGTAATGATGACACTTTTTTGCAATTCATAAACTACAGTTTAAAATAATAATATCATATAATACATAACACTATATGAATTAGACCGTAAATAAAATTTTATATAATATCACATCCTAATACAATTAAAATTCTGTTCTATATATAAAATAAATTATACTCAAATAATAACAATTGTATGTTATTTCATAATGTAACATAATAATAAACGCGATATGTTTAGAAAGGGTTTAACAAAAAACACTAATTTTAGCATATAATGCCGCTAAGCTTCCACTAACGTATATGTAAGCATCAATCATGGCACAAGGGCCGTCTGTTCCAAGAATATGTCCCTCATTTTCAACCAACAACCTTAAAACATGGAAGAAAAAACTCTGATGAAAATATTACCTACAACGGTCGGGCATAATGTATCATAAAGGGAAAAAATATAGCATATGAAGGCGGGTTGGCGATAACCATCGTAACAATATGTCAGACGGCCAGCAAAAATTGTCGTAAACGTCATAATAGCATTATTAGGATATTACGACAAAGACCCTAAACAGATTACTCAGTTGTATGGTCATATAATATGACCAAATAATCTAGGGTGATTGTACTAGATACTTTTTCTTATGGTAATGTAGTAATAATACAATTTAGCAGCTCATTTCTTTGCCCTGGTTGTCGTAAATATGATTAAGGGATATGAGAAGCAGACATCATCGCAAGAGAAGGAAAACTCTTATGAAATAAAAGTCTATCCCAACCCATTTGACCAGCAAATTTGCTCCTATAAATCTATATCGGTAAAACACTCAAGTGTTGAGTTACGTTGACCCGGGTTTCGAACATATCCGATGCTCATCACCAGGACGAATGCGTAGCAGCGTCTGATCACAATCGACGTAAACGATCTCAGTACGTGAGTGTTTTATTTTTATATATATTACTAGCTGACCCGACAGACGTTGTCCTGTATTTATATAGTCGTAAAGTTTTCTCAAATTTTCTAGTTTTCTGCGCCACTTTCTTTATCTTTTTTTCCGTAAAAGCCTTTTTCAAAGTATTAGAAAAATTAAAAAGAAAGATGGACGAAATCAGTGAAGTCGTTCTCGAGTTATGTTATTGTCCTGCCCGAACAGCGACACCTACCGGGTCCAATAAAAAATCTAAACTATCCGCGAATCCCCTTGAATACACAAAAAATTTCGTCAAATCGGTCCAGCCGTTTAGGAGGATATCAGTGACATACACACGTACGCTAGAAATTTATACATAAGAATATGTATCAATCTCACGATAATTTCAATACTAAAGTTTTCCTTCTATTGTGGAGAAGGCTCGCTAATAGGAGATGAATAAATATGGTTTTGAATTTAAAGCAATTTAAATATTACATCTTAGCACTTAACATAATTCAGAATCAATTACTTAAATGATTGGAAATTAAGTTAGTGGGAGGTGTAAATAAAAAATAACACAAATTATTCTACAAAATGTACCTAAGTTATATTGTAATTGGTGCTGTCTCTAAACCGCAAAGTCTTTGTAATAAATATCTAATAATAAAGTTAGACAACAAGTAATTGTATTGTAAATGACAACAAAGAGAAAGGTATCAAATATAAAATAGAAGATGATTTAATTAGACTTACTGAAATGTTCTAATTTTGTACAAGGAATAGTTAGTAAATCATAACGGCAGTGGCAAAGAAATTGCGGCTTGAGCGATCTAGACTAGCCATGTTTTTATATTGTAAGAAAAAAGATATATCCTAGATCGAAGGGTAGGTATCAGACTGGAGATAATATAAAGAAGTATATTATTTCTTTCAAAATGACGAACTCCATGAATTTCTAACCGGATTTTCGTAGCTCGCACGGCTGCGTTCCGTTGAAGTATCCAATTCACCAGAATAGTATCTTGCTCGTAGTTGTCGTAAAAGACAAATATGATATGCATATAAGCAAGAGAAGAAAACCTCCGTTGAGCATGGTATTGTAGGTCAATTTTACCTCCTACTGCGTAATGTCAATCCGTCTGTCAATTACAGTATTAACCCTTGTGCATTAAGTTGACGTTCAACAGTGATCCTCGACAAGTCTACTGCCGCTATCGACCGAAAAACTGTATATTTTTCTCAACTAAGGATTAAAAAATATATTGTTTCTCAATAACTCCAAATTGAACACACAATGATCTAGTGAAACCATTTATGCTGTAAAACACAGAGTTTTTTGTAGAATAAAACCTAAATAGCGTTTACAAAAAGATTTCCAACTTGTCACTCAAGGCCTTATCTTTAGAGGTTAACATTCAAGACCGTTACTTTGTTCTTGTTGCTCGTATGAGACAAATAACTTTCACACGACACATACACTTATAACAACATTTCTTGAAATAATCTTTCTAGGTTGGATTTAATAATTAATATATTTTTAAAATCTCCCACGATGTAAATGACTGACTTAATATACAGAGAAACCATTAAAGGCGTTTAAACAATTAGTTGTTAAACAGTTTTTCAGTAAATAAAGCCAATGCTTATAAGTACAAACATATTAAGACTAAAAGTAAACTTATACTCTTAGTGAAACACAAGAGTGTAACTTGTGAACTTAAATGAATAAACTTTATAACACACTTTAGACTGCTTTGTATATACAAGCTTTGTCTCGGTTAGATGTTGTTTTTGATGCTATAAAGTGCAACTACTTACACAGTTTCTTTAAAGTTCATTTTCTTTTAATCCGCGAGTTGACAGTATCTTTAAAAAACAAAGTTGAATATATAATAATAGTGAATTATTGATAAAAAACTTAAAATGATACAAATATAGAAAAAATATTGTATGATTTTTAATATTTTTACGTCGGAAAAATTAATATTTTTACCTATGAGTCACGTGATAGTAAACGCCAATCGGAAAGCGTGTCGTCACTATTTTGCACGTAAACACACATTGACATTTGTATGTGTGTGTTTATGTTATTAAAGCTGCCCATAGAGAAAATAAATATCGATGTATCGATATTTATAAAAATATCAGTATCGACGTTGATATTTTGAGAAATATATCGATTTATCGGTCAAATTTTAATAAAATACATTTAAGAAATAAATTATTTCGTTCAGCCTAGGTCAATAATGTCAATAGTACCTAATATTTGTTTAAAATGTATATTATTTCAATTTACAAAAATTTCAACAAAACTAAGGTATTTTTTGAGTATTCTTTTATTAGGCAAAAATTTTAATAATATCATAAAACTAAAAAGCTATCTTTTAGCTAATATTTTATCCCAGTTTCTTGTCGATACAAATAAATAAAATGGAACCGTTTGTAATGTCAAAATAATAGATTTTTACATGTTCACACGGTTGTTTACACGATATCTATGTCTAAAACGATGTTAAATATTTTTTTGTTCTTTCTACTCGTTCCCGGTAATCTTCAAAATGGCTGGAACGATTTTGATAATATTGAGCTATCAGAAGACAACTATGTCTGTATAAAGAGTAACATAGGAAATATTTTATCCCAGTATTCCCACGGGAACGGAAATTACGCGGATGCAACTGCAGGATTATATCGACGAGTTTTTAAATGTGACTCATGATTTATGTTACTTAGTTAAGAGCAAATCATTAAAACCGATAACATTTATTTACATTAACTATGATTTCCTGTAACACAATGCCTTTAAAATAATCCTACTAATATTATAAACGCGAAAGTTTGTATGTGAAGATGTGAAAATGTGAAGTGTTTGTTGCTCTTGAACGCAAAAACTACGGAATGAATTTTGATGAATCTTCACAATAATATCGTTTACATATCTGAATAACACATAGGCTATGATTTATCTCGATATTCCCATGGAAAGAGGATCTGCTGTTAAAACCGCAGGGCGTTGCTAGTTTTTTAATAATTTAAATGAATTAAAAAAGTTAGTGAAAAAATCATTAGTTTTAACAAATTATCATTGGAATACTAAGCGACAGTACATTGGAATAATTCGATTGTCATTTTTGTTATGTTAATAATTATTCTTGCTAAAAGTGACGGACGTAATCATAACATACTATATAGTACCTATATTTTAAACGTATCCTAATCAAAACACACTAGTCACACAATACAGTTATTGTTTTTCATTTTATTTCTATCTTTTACAGTTTTGTATTTTGGGGACTTATTTTACATAAATAAAAATATATCGTTTTGACACCATTTTCGATAGTGGATATTTTATACCGATAAATAGATACCTATATCGAACTAAAAATATCGATAAAATATATCGAATTAAAAATATCGATAATTTTCAACAAGCCTAAGTGTTATTGTTATAGGTTATTCTTCTTATTTTATAATTTTACTATTGACGATATAGGAAATGTGTTAAAAGTATTATTAAGTAAAATTGTATAAGCAATGGAAAAAGGATTCCAAAAGGCCGACAGTATGAATTTACCTAAAATAGACGCAGTAGCAGAGGTAGCAGAATATTTTGCTACTAATTCGGATTTTTGTTCTTGCAGAACAAAGTGAGAGATGGCGGGCAATTTACTAGGCACAAATATCAACAAATGTAGTTTGTTCTTGTTAAAGGAAAATTTGATACGTCTGCATCACCAGATGGAATATGCAACAACGACAGTTTAATAGAAATAAAATGTCTATCTAGTGACCAAACTCTTAAAAACTATGTGCAGTGTGGAAAATTAACTGAGAAATATTATTGTCAGGTTCACGTTCAGATGCTGCTATTATTGTGTTGCAGATAGCTTATTCCATACTAATCACAATCTACAAATAATAGAAGTTGACTATGATGAAACTTATGCACAAAATATAATATTAAAAGTATTACTTTTTGGAAATATAATATAATATATCCCTTACTACATCAAAGTATTTATTAAAATTATTATATTATATAAAATACAAATTATATATTAGTGTTAAATAAAAGTTTATAGTAATTTCAGTGTTAACTTTTTTATTTCACACACAAAAACGACAACATTAATGTTACCTAAAAATCAAGTAAAAAACAATGGCTTATCAAGTGTAATCCTTCCTTCCTTTTCATATAAATTCAATTTATGCATAAACCCCGAGAGGGCACTTACATATTGTCAAGTTTACAAAACTAAATTATCCAAAAACAAACTACCACCGGATCGGAACTCAACAAGGATGCAGAAGAGGCTGGCATGGATGGAGCAACAGAAATTTTACTCTCAAATGCTTCTTCCTCTATAAAAGTTAACTTTCTAGTAGCACCTGACTTGAGTGGGGTTATTTTTTTAAAAGGAGATACAGCAATATTTACTTTCTTAATTCTTATGGGTGAAGTCACAGAGTTCTGTTTACTAATATGAGTTTGACTGGCTTTACTTCTATACTTTTTAGAAATATATGCTTGGATTAGTTTATTTGCTGACTTTGGTGGATCGGGCAGAATTGCCTGACTTGGTTGATTCACTTCAAACAGCTTGAACTTCCACTTGTTTAATAGATTTATCTGTAAAAAAATGTTGTTTTAGCTTTGTTATGTAGATAACATCTTGTTTATATGGAAACATAATTAAACATTACTAAACTAACTAAATCGCCCATAAACACAATGTGATTGTTACCTATAACTGTAAACCTTTGTTTACTCTCACTTAGGATTAAAACTATATATTACTTTTTATTTTTAGACAAATTATATTGCCACCCTCAATGTATATTTACATTAATATTATAAATGTGAGTATTTTTATTGGTTTGTCCTTTTCTCAGATAGTAACAAATAAATGACTACTTTTACAAGGATAGTATTGTTTCTGGAGAGTGGTATAGATTGATTTTAATACCTGTCATTGAAGGTCCTGGCAAATGTCCACTGCTTGTACGAATTTCTTCGGTTTTTTTCTTGTTTATCTCATAATGACGTTCAACAAATTCCTTTCTGTCTCTTTAACCAAACGTCTTTGAGAGTAGTTGTAGTTTGCTTCATTCTATTAGGTTGACATGCAAATTTTGATGGTAAACACTTAGTTTTATTGGTATCCTCTTCACAGAACCTAACAAATGGTATTCCATGTAGTTCTCCATGTCATTAGGGAGCTGAAACACATGAATATAATGTTGTGTTTATAATAGGTATTTACTCAAATGACATAATCTCATAAAAGGTTGCCTATTTTAATAGAATCACTTCAGTGGCAATATGGATGTAGATACTGAATAGTTTATTACTTACATCAAAATGGTCTTCACAAAAAAATAAGTTTGAAGTCACTGATAAAATCTGCTACGTTTATTCGAGCAAGTTCTAACCACTTATTCCGAATTTCTGCTTTAACCGGGACATGAATAGTTTTGTTGGTGTCTTTATAGAAATGTCCCCGCAACAAGGCATAGCACACTGCACAGGATTGATAATAATTAAATTTATACAATTTCGCGAAACGCAGTTGTATATGACATATACATATGACACATTGTGTCATGTGTACAAAGTAACTTCAGCTAACTTCAGTTTGATTTGAACAGTGACATCACACGTTGCCACGTGACCATAATGCCGCCTTTTTGTAGTGTATTTTTTAATTTAAATTTTAATTGCATTTTTATTGCATTTATAGGTGTAATATTAAATAACTATCGTACCACTGGTATTAATTTGACCATATAAAGTGTCTAAAATAATTTTTGGAAAATAGTCAACTCCCGGATTCAGTTTATTTTAATGACAAAATGTGCGAACATTAACGAATATTATTAATGCGAATATTTTTTTCAATTAATGTTTTGTTTTTAAAAATTAAAAAAATAGATCATAGTTTTGTTTTCATGTATGGACAGCACTAAATTATCGATATTTTTATTTGATTCTGTATTGAGTGGTTAACGTAACACAGTTAGCTAGTATAGGTTTTAATTAAGCTGGCAGTTCACTATTTTTGGGGCAAGCCATTTGAGCGTAAGATTTAATTTTGGAACATTAAATTATTCGACACAAAATTTTTGGCAAAAGTTCGAGTCGTTTTGACGAATTGATCGTTGGAGTTTTATAAATGTGTCAGACGAGTTTGTGTGCGGTTTTATTTCGGGTTTTCATTTCACAGATATTATATGCCATATTATATCCCTTAGTCGCCTTTAAGGACACCCCCATGCAATATCAGCGGTGACGAATTGTATTCTTACTCAGTCACCAGACGGAAAAATAAAATGACAGTAAAAAATCCCCATAGGGAATTGGGGTTATTTATTATATAGAGCCCGTGTATGATGTAAAGTATCCAAAACATTGAGATAATAAAGAAACAAAATTAAAAAGGTATGAAAACTATAAAGTTTTATATAAAACAGATTGCTGAAAACGTTTTTATGTAAAACAAATGTCTTTTTAGCACGTTCAAGTAAATTGATTTTAATAGTACAAAACATCACCAATACATCAAAGTACAATACAAAATTAATTAGAAACAGCAGATGTTTTTAGGCCGAAGAATATTCTGAACAAACAACTCTCATTGTTTCTCATTTCTTACAAAAACAAACTTCGTCTCGAGACATTAATATTAGGTGCCTTGTTGAATTAATTGTATAATTACTCATCTAAGGTGCCAGTGAAGAGTTTTATTTCCTTACCTTTGCTAGTTTTAACGTTTACTTGGACAGGGAACACAATTGTTTATGTATAATTAAATAAACTTACGCTGTAAAAAACCAAAACCTTTTATGTAAAAGTCTCATTACAAATACTCCATGCCTATGCTTTTCCTGGTGTAATTATGTGACATACAAATGTTATGTAGCTACAGCTACGAGTTATCATTGCTGTCAATATCGAGTTACATTCTTCTAACTTTATTTTGTAAATAATCATCAAAAGACTTTAAAAACTATTACACTGTGCTCTGAGGAGGATCCATGTATTGCAGGGGTCTTTACAAACATAATTTCATGTATATAAATTTACAACCAGACTCAAAACAACATTTTGTAAATTACACAAAGCATTTGCTTGCATAGCAATAGAACCTGACGACACATTGTAGATCGGTATCTTAACCACTACGTCATCTGTGCAGTCTTTGATAAACTTGCCTAGACTTCTTGTGACAATGAGAAATATTTCCCGTTCTATTATTATTTATGTTGAAATTTCTTTCATTTTCTCTATATTTATAATAAGAATATGGGCATTTGCTTATTTCTGTAAACTGAAACTCTTACGCGGCAAAACGGCAATGGGTGTTGCCATAGGTTTTAGAATTTTCTTACTCTTGCTATAGAGTTATTTATTTACTCGTCACTTAGAGTGCCCGCAGAAAACAAAGAAATTATGAGATATTTTATTGTTAAAAAGGAGTAAATTACGTTAAACAATTATATATGTATATGACAAAAGCTCTTACCATCCTTCTAAATCCTATAAATATCCTATAAATACACAGTGCTCATATTTCACGGCTTCTCATTAAGTATCATAATTTTAATAGGATTATACGTGCAACAGAGAACATATTGGAAACTAATACGGGCATATCTCTCAAGGGTGTTGCTAGCATTAAAATAATGTAGTGTAAGTATAACCCCCAAACGTTGCCAGCAAACTTTATAAAGGTTAACGTGTCCCATACGCCACATACATTAAAAATAATACATACAACCCTACAAAAAACCCCAATTTGTAACGGATCGTCAAATAAATAAACTTTTTAGATAAATAAAACTTTACTGTTTATATATATCGTAACAAAGTGCTTTGTTTCATACAATCACTTTGTTAGACCTCGGCTATCTCAGCTATAGTTAAATAGGCACCTACAAAAAGCAATAATAAAGAAGTGAGAGCTTTCAACCCCTCATAAAGATAATAACTCGGATACGCCCAAGTCACAGAATAAAATATCCCCTAAGTTTAGGGTTTGAAGAATTCGTGAAAATAATCCTGCAGAGGCGTTAAGATGCCAGTTCCGGACGGCTCATAATTTTTTTTTGGGGTAGATAATTACGTAGAATAAAATAATATTTATACTAAATATAAGTGGGTACTATATCTATAAATTTCCAAAGTTACCTAAGAGAATGTACGTAACGATTTTTCTGATTTTTGAGTATAGCGACAGATTAAAAGTTCTACTATCTTTCCCCGTGGAAGTCATATAAAGGATTACTGCAAGGAAAAGCTAATTCGAAAACATTTTTTTACGTGTGTATAGCTGTTAGCCGTAGGTGGCTTTCACAGCTTAGTCCGGACTATGGGTGAGCGCTGAGGGCTCTCAACCCGGTAAGAAATTTAAGCGAACATCGCCCGAGGACTCCCTCTATGGGGAATGGACCTCAGCTCGGGGCGTCACTGATAGCAAAGTGGGCGTAGCCACGTTTAGGTTAATTCTTTGTCCTGCTCTTATACCAATTACTTGGGGTCGACTCAATACTCTTCTTTCATATTGCAAGTTTTGTTAATAGTTTTATGCGCAGTCACTTGCCAGACAATCTTCAATTGGGAATTTGATTATTGACCAGAGATTATCAGACAAAGATGGTATAGATAATCTTAGTCGACGAGCAATGTAAGTATTGGTAGTATTTGCCACACAGTACTGAAATCTTGTACCTGAATAAAAATATAAAATTCATTTTTATATTTAAAGTTACAACGATGCAAATGTATATTTATATTCATTGAATATTATTACGAATAACTATATCTCTAGATTCGCCACAGGTGTTCCAACGGTGACCTAATAAAGTATTCACAACATCTGACTCAATCAGGTTTAGGTCAACGATGCTTATTCATCAAAACTCCCACGTATCTACAATGTTATGCTGATTACTGCTTATTTTTGTATAGTTTAACGGTCAGCAGTTTTATTTGAATTGTTTTCAGAGCAGATATAATAATACATTTTGCTAAGAAAAAAATATGAACATTTAAAACTTTTACATAACTTGCACGACTAAGAAATTGTACCTATTTGGGAAAGAGTCTTCTGACGTCAAAGTATGGAAGTTATAAACTTTAAGATCGCTATGCCAATTCTTACCTTAGAATTGTCACACATTTACATAAACGTGAATATTTTAGTTGTGACTTTCAAATTAGAGTTCTATCAGGTAGTTGTACGTTTTACTGATGTTCAGCTCGTGTATTCTTATGTGCCAATGCTGAGGTTGGACCTCGTCAGTAAAGAATAATATAGTCTTGTTAAATTGTACTGATCAGAGGGGTTGGCGTGTGGTTTCACTTTGAAGTTATAACTTTTGGAGTGTTGCTTTCTACTTAGATTCCCCGAGTTAATTGTTACCTGCCATGGTAAACGTGTCATTAGCAACACTTAAATCTCGATATACTTTAAAATATATATCTATATATTTTTGTAACAATATATATTGTGTAACAATATGTCAACTAATCTGATTAACGCGGTAAAGTACGGCCAAATTTGTACCGCAGTGTGTATAGGTTGAAATTGTTATAAAGAAGACGATGAATATAAAATTAATGCCAAATATATTCAAATTTATATATGTATAAGCAAACAATATAGTATAATATATACCAAAAAAGTTATTTTAAAATAACACAGTCACACAAAATTTCACATGATACGTAAAAGCACTCAGAACTACAAAGTTTCACACCCTTTGCCTGCTCGTAAACTCTTCAGTTCCATAGATGTTTCCGGATCCTCACGGCATGGCACCAGGGGATGTTATAGAGATAAATAGCCCGATTTATTTCGAAACACATTAAAACTTTTGTTTTGCTCTTTAGAACTAGGCATTTGCCGTGTCTATTTACCGTTGACCTTTCTTTATAGATTTTATTTCTTTTATTATTTTAGGTTTGCCTTGGTGTAATTTTATTCAATACTGACTGTAGCGAAAACTTTTCCTGCAAAAATTAATGCCATAATGTAGAAGAATCGCGTCATTTATGATAGTAATGTGGTTATTATTAATTTCTTTTAATTGTTTTTACGATTTTATTTCTCTACTTAGCTACCGTGACTACTGGTCTGTTACAACACCTTGAGACAAGAGGTGATCATAAAATTCTTAGTTCGATATTACACGGATAATGCGTCTCCTTATTCATAGATATTACGCATTAAACAGATATTTCAGAAATAGGACGTGAGAAGTACGAGAAGAACCGAACTTAACACATTTGTGGAGTAAAATTTTATCATCAAATTACTTTAATTGGCAATACTAGGGTTAATGGTGACAATTAGTAGTGCTTTTGAAAATCATTAACATTTCCCCACAATATTCTAATTAAACTAAATTGGCTATAAAATCTTGCGTGCATATAAATGTGACAAAAAATATCCATAAGTACCATAACTCGCTAAGTACAGATGAGAGCAACAAGTCTGAATGGTTTACGAATTCTGTATGCGACATTTTCTCGTTAAGGAAATTAAATTCTACGAGTTTTCCTTATGTAAGTATATTTTTGGTCTGAGTATAAATTACACTTATACTGCCGTAGATGAGTCAATTGCATAGTGGCCTGGTTACCGAATATCGTATGATCAGCGCCCTCATATAAGAATGCGTTGTACGATTCACAAATTATTGCTCTAAGTCTGCTTATGAATTGTATTCGTCACTTATGTTTGTATCACAGGAGGCAATATAAGGAAAATGGGCAGCAGTATTGTCAATGCGATTGCTAACTCGTCTGTTGAGCATAGCAATTTACCAGGGAAGACTATGGCTTATGTGGACGTTGATTGGTTGATGTGTTTATGAGTCCCGCGTTTTTTAGAAATTTATTACCTGCTCAGTACATCGGTAGCCTTTAATATACTTGTAATAAGAGATAAGCTGCTTGCTTGAGCTAGATTAAGCTGTAATAAAATATATCAATGTATAAACTATCACTTTATAATGGCGTATAAGAAACAGTTTTAATATAATATTTCCATAAGAATGTTACATGCATTCGCAAGGTGGCAGGAAGGAGCGATCGTAATTCTTTTCACATCGGTTTTCCCTGTATGGAATTTCATCTAGGAATATCCTTTCAGTAACATTTCCGTTCCAAATAAACAGTAATTTTATTTAAATAAAACGTCAAAGTAGGGCAAAGTTAGGCAAATTCAGACAGTTTCTGTTGGTGTAAGATTATACAATATCTGGCCACACAGGTCTACGACCAGGTTATGTAACCTAGCAAGATTTAAGGCAGACGAAAATGGACCAAAAATTCCGTTTTCTAAATATGTTCAATCACATAGTATTTCATAAAGGAATGCTCGTACGGAAATCCAAAGTACAGAATTCTTCAATAAGTAGACTTAGTCGTCCTACAAAGATTTTATATGCCACGCCCTACTTGGCGTTATTTGGGAACAGTCTTCGATTAGCAACAACAAAATGTGAATAGATTAGGAAGGGAGTATAAAATTAATTCATAATATTGAAGACTCAATATAAGAGACTCAATAATGCTGCTAAATATTATTAAAAATTGGTGTTCGGATAAATCTGAGAGGCCTAGAAAAAGCTTTTAAGATTAGCTCATCTCTATAAATAATAATTACCAAGAAAAGATAATTATAATTAAGATATAATGTTAATTTAGAGTACATTTCTAAAATATAAGTAATCTGAACGTAAATATTTTATTATTTGGTGGAAGATGAGCAAGCGTCCCACCTAATTGTTAGTAGTAATTGTCTCAAGGACTTTTTTAATACCAGGGTATAGCCAGGTAGCCTACAATGTAAGTTATTTTTATTGCCGATGGTGGCAAACGAGCAAGCAGCACACCTGGTGGTAAAAGATACTGTCGCATATGGAGCTTTGTAATACCAGGGGCACAGCTAGGCCGTTGCCTACTGTAAATGCTCTTCTTAAACCTCGTTTAAATAAAGACATGGTATACTGCTTGATAAACACAGCAGCAGGTAGTTCATTCCAGAGCCAGCACGTACGTGGGAGAAATAATCGTTGGTTACAGTTGAAGACTATAACGTTTCCAGATGAAATGGATGAACCTTGCTACGCTGTTGAGGGTACGTTGGTATGACGATGATACAAAGTCAAACAGTTTCTCAGAACACTCCCCACGAAAGACCCAACCAATCATGAAGTCATTTAGGATTTCAGCTCTCGTTCACCAAATGAAACATAGCAATTCATAACTACAACTAACGCGATGAATTTCTGTGAGAGCGTGGTATTAACCCTGATGACTCGGTCTATACATACATAGAAGGTAATATTGCAAACAGTAAATATATATATTTGAAGTCAAAATAAATAATCTCATTATTTATTTTGACTTCAAACACACATTTCTTTCATGCCATTTTGAACTCAATTCTCAAGAGGATTTCGTTGCTATAACAACCGGTAAATTTATGGTAAAAGGATAAGAGCTATGTAAAATCTGATAACACCGTATACAGATATTTTCCCTTTCAAGGCGACGGTATCGTCTTGCCATGTCGGATTATTTAAAACCCCTCAATTTTATCCATAGCCAATTTGTCAGGGTAGCAACATTAATTTCGGCACCGCCCTTTTAGATATTACATCAATTTCTTTTCGAATCAGGTAGCTGTCATCGCGCACCGCTAATGGTATTGGGAACACGCGGACTAATTAAGTCGTCGCTGTTAATTTATAGCTTGTTTTGTACCATTGGAACAGCTATAATCAAAATAAATCGTTTACCCCTAAGACACGCAAGGGAATACCAGCAAATTGGATTGGAAACTAAAGATTCCTTATTCGATAGTAATGTGGCAACTTAATTGCAACAGTCCTGCTATTAAGTATAACTCGCCATCTTAAATAGAGATATATCGGCAATACAAGAATATTTTGATAAAAATATCGATATTTTGTAGAAAGTTAAAAAGGTATATCTTGAAATGGGTACCGTACAATATTGCAGAAACATTATAGGCAGTATCGATATCAGTTTCGAGACTGAGCTAAAGTTAGTGCTGGAATATCGATTTCGTTCCTCGAGGCGATTTGAGTTATCGCTAATAAGTGCTGTATAATTTAGTACCGTCTTCATACCATGTTATACTAATACCAGCTTCCGCTAGTGACTTTGTAGTGGTTTTGAAATATGTTGTTTATTTACAGGCACGCAGATTTGTGCAGTATAAACGTACATTTTAATTTATTTCGATAAGTGCTTATTTATATTTCGCATATTTATTCTTACCCACTTAAAATCTTGTCTCAGTATGAATAGTGAGATTTTTAATAATCTTAAGATTGTCTTTAGATTTAGTTTCATCATTTCGGGTCATATAGGTACATCGCTGTTAGGCTCGAGTCTCCTTCAAAATAGGAGGACAATGATCTACTATACCACGGTGGTCAGACGTATTAGTGTAGGGGTTTTTTTATCCCCTAGTCGTCTTGTACGACACCCAAGAGCGTGGGGAATTATATTCTTACTCCGTTACCACACGGATTAGTTTTAGTTTAATAATATAGTAAGCATGCTTACTATAAGCATAAAATATACGCAGACCTCAAAACTATTGTGTGGAACAAACTTTAAACAAGATGATGTTGCCATAAGAAGTGTAAAAGTTTTCTTAAACTTTGTTCAGACTACGTTGTCTTATCCCTTAAAATATTTATGCAAGAGAACTGTTCTTCACATAATTCATATTTTCTTGAATTAGTAAAACATTTTCTCATATAACATTCATGTATTCGATATTTTGTGGCATAAATCCGATTTGCTGATATATTTTTGCTTCGTGATTTATTTAAAACGAACGAATAACTAACTACAATATTAGTATAATAACAATGTACATCAAAATTCAAATCAACCAAATTATCTTATACGAATTATACGGAAAATAATACTTTGTTGTTCTTTTTTGTTCAATGCTGAAAAAAAAAAAGAAATGATAATAAAAAGTAATGCATTCAGCTTTTTGCCTTCCATCGCTAGACGTGTATCTCCCCTGAAAATTAGGGATAGTACTATAGTCTCACCTTTTAGCAAGCGAATTGCGGGGGAGTCGTTCTACGTTTCCCAATAGAGAGCTGCTGCCCACTCTACAAGTGAGGTCTTTATATGATTTGTATTATACGACTCCCAGGGACAAATGGGGGTTGGCGAAATGGACATTCTTCCTGTCACAACAAGGAGTAATTTGTTTTTCAGATCATAATATATATTTGAAAATTGTAGTTCACTAAGCATCGATAGTAAAATATTTTTCCTCATTTAGGTACAAGGTTTACTAGATATATATTACGTATAACTTGTAGTACGGCCCAGATCTAATACTTTGTAAATGTACCCTATGGATAGCATTACAAATTAAATAAATATTTGTAAAAAATAAATAAATAATCGTTAGTCCAAATACAAAGCATATTCTATTTGGATTTCAACGATAAACGGAAAGAATACAGATATGAACCTAGAACAAATAGGAACATTTTTAATAAAAGGACCAAAATTGTAATATCCGTGAGAGCTATTCATCATGATACGACCTCGTACGTGATTGTCTTATACATTGGCGAATTATTAGCTAACGTAGGTATCATGGGACCTATTCTGAGAACACTTCGTACGGCGCTTAGTTGTGCCCAGATAATGAAAATATTGAATATCTACTAAGCGTATTTAAGCGAGCTATACAATATACCAATAATACAATTGTATAATTATTTTTTTATTTGTGTTTTCTCTGACGGAGTAAGCATACAATTGACCATCCCATTTCTTGCCCGTGGTGTTGTAAAAGGCTTATAATATGCAAATAACATATAGGCATAAGCCAGAGAAGAAAAACTCGGCAAATCCTATACCAACACGTTTGATCAGCGTGGTATAGTTGGCTTTTTTTTGTGTGTGTGTCTAGCTGTTGGTCGCAGATGACCTTGACAGCTTAACGCGGGCAATGGGTGAGCGCTGATGGCTCTCAACCCGGTAAGTTAAGCGAACATCGCCCGAGGGCTCCCCCTGTGGGGAACAGTATAGTAAGCGAATTTCCCTCCCATTATAAAGAGGTCTCGAGCCCAGCAGTGGCACATATATAAGCTGTGATGATGGGTTATTTATTGTCACGCTATATATAATTGTACAATTAATTAAATCGTAATTGGTACATTTATATTTTCTTACGAAGTGAAACTCTAAGACTTTTGGAGTGCAGACTTTACGAAGTACATTGTTTTTAAGGACACTACACACTAAAGAACACTTCAATCGTGGGCTTCTTTATCCTTACATAGGACACACATTAACTAAAGAACAATCATTCGTAAACGGCACAACTGCGTGAGAATTGAACTCACGACATTCTCCATGAAAGGTCGCTACTAATCAATTCGTCATCGATGCATTCTATTATTTCTAATATTCAGAAGAAATATAAAGGTAAATATTAATATAAAACTAGTTCATAGCAGATAGTTTGCGTATTTAAGAAAATATGACCTAGTTCCCATATTTGGGCATAGCGGTTTTGTTTAATGAATCCAACGCACTATACTTTCCATTGGCTTTTTTTTTTGGAAAAAAATGTATTTGAAGGTAAACGAATGATTATGATTTAAGGAAATAATAGGTACATATTCACCCGTTCCTGTCTAACACACATGATTAGAATTGACGTAAATGATTCAGTAGCCAGCGTAATATAAGGCTTATTTTGCTCCTAGTGGCGAATAGTGGATGATATCGAGGGATGAAAGGCTGTTTGGTTTAAGCGACATTTTTGTAACTTTACAGGAGAGCCATTTAAAGTTTAAAATTAAAAAAAATCATAACAAAAAAACTTCTTGAGCTATTTGAATGGGGTAAATTTAATTAAATTCAATTAAAAACATCGAATTCTTTATGCTAATACTAAATAAAACGTACCTTTAGTTACAAATATAAATATTGCTTAGTACAAATTGCCTTAAGCCCTCGTTTTTCAGCGTATGGAAAGTGTAAAAGAGTTCAGCATATGAAAAAAAGTGCTCTGATTTTAATGAATTCGGTATCATTCGACGGAGAAAAATTCGCTGATGCCGAATATGTATATAACTCAATATCACCCTAGATGTCGCTTAAACCAAATAGCCTTTCACCCCTCGATATGTTAACTGTGAAGAATTTAAACTGAAAGACTTCCAAATTGCTATTTGCGACACTGACTTCTAGCTAAAGTAAAAAAAAACTTAACATTTAATGTTATTAATAATATTGTTTACGTCTTCTAGTAGTGACTGGCGCTGCATTCACTCAACGGTGACAGTGAGGATAAACAGGTATAGCGAGGTCGACTTATTGATGACTGAACTTAGCGGTATTCGAACTGAGTCATACTCTGCAAAAATTATTGTTAATATTTTAAATTTGTAATACTCTTTGCAACACTCTTTTGCCGCGTGGTGATGAAATACGAATACAATTCACGACACCCTTCTCTTTCCCGTGGGTGTCGTAAAACATGACTAAGGACTGAGAGATGTGATATGCACCTTTTGCCGACACGTCAGCGTGGTGTAGTTGGTCAAAATCTCTTCCATAATGGAGGAGGCCTCAGTCCAACAATTGAGCTATATGGGCTGAGATGAATTAATGAACAAACACTCTTTATTTTAAGTGAAAATAAAATCACCACAATATTTATTATACGTTTAATGCTTTCAAACTCTATCAAATTTTACGTGTAGTGACGGAGTAAGATTTCAATTTACCATTCGTAACTTTCCGGCGATGTCGTTAAAGATAATTTAATTAAAATATATAAGCAAGTGACATCACTGCTAAAGAGAAATGCCAAGTAAAACAGTGTGGGTACCACTAGTATACCATGCTGGTCAGACATGTTGGTATAGGGTTTCATTTCGAGTTTTCCTTTTCTTCCACAGATGTTATGTGCATAATGCATCCCTTAGTCGTCTTTTACGACATCCACGGGCAAGATAAGGAGTGGTGAATTGTATTCTTACTCCGTCACCCCACGGAAATCAGCCTTTTTTTTAACGCTGTGGAAATGCAATTTACGCACTGCCCTCCGCCGGTAGCAGACGAGGGGGTTGTGTGGGACTCGCCGGTCACCTATGCAACCGGAATACCCACTAAAACCAACAGCGATCCCTTCCGCGCTTTTGCGGAGTGCCGGAGAGATCGTCTAGTGACATTCGATCCTCGGCACACGGAAATCAGCCTGTCAGGAGTCAGCCAGGATAGTGGACTACTATAATTTAGAAAGAGACTCATGCCCAATAGACATATGTATGTGAGTTAACAATAATATGGTTCAGTCGTAATAATATCCGCATTCTGGGCTATCTAGTTTTGGCATAATATCCTTTTTCCACAAAGGTCATGAGCTCCGCAGTCCGCATACCAAAATGATAATCTAGGAATAGAGGTATAACGACATTTTAAATTAATGTCTGCACATACTGACAGTTATTGCTCATAATCGAACTCTTACGGCTCCATTGCGCTATTGCCGCTTCCTTATTACTTATTATCTAATATACATCTAGCATTTTTATTTTAAAGCTTAAGATTTTGTTTGTATGTTTGTACGCTGAAACTCAGTTGCATTCCAAAAAAAAAAAAAATCTATATCAGATTGCCAATTATCTACTATAATACATAGCTGCTGTGACAAATAGAGGAGTGAAGCAGCGTTTAAACTTAAGAAGTCGGACACAACATAGTAACAATGGGCGTCAAACCATATCAGTAGTGGCCGTTGTCATAACAATGGCTGACATAACAGAAATTGTGAAAGGTGCATTATGAATCTTGTTAATATTGATATTATAATTAATATCGAGACATGGATGCTCAGACAAAATAGCAATTGGTAAGTATTTCACATACGTGAAGTGACTAGAATATATATAAAAACACAAAGATGTCTTATGGCAAGTTCAAAATTGAAATTGCGAATAGAAAAGTCAAAAACTTGTGTCTAAAGTTTGGTGCACGTCACATTAAACTGAGCTAGTTCAGAGAATATTTGTTTTATTTCGTTATCGCGTAACTTTGGCTGTTTTTAAACGAGTAATTTTCCGGACAATCAACCCGAGGCATGTTTGGTTTTTTTTTTTGCATTAAGCTCGGCCATTAGCCACAAATAGTTTGTGATCTATATATTTTTGACATAAGTAGACGATTAGGTATTATTGCCAACCAGGTACGAAATAAAAACGATGTACTCTCAATGCAAGGTGCACAGTAAGTGGAAAGATTATGTAGAATTAACTTTTTATAACGTAAACGTAGGGTACATTAAAGTAACTATACCATTTTTAGGTATAATCTGCTGAGTTCTCACAAAACTCACTAGAATACGAAAATAAAAATAACCATATAAGATAATGGCTGCCGTTCCAGTTTCCCGCCGAAATATTCAGTTCCAAATTCAAATTTGATTTTTCTTCCCTAATGGAGCTTTAATAAAACGGTATGTATAGCCAGCTTCCATATTCTAGTCAGTTTCATTCACCACGAAATTTCACGCGGTGAAAGTGTTATTAATTTCCACGGACCAAACCGGTGCGGTTTATTTAATTTGTCTAATTGACAGAGGAAACATTGCAGAGGCATTTCGCCCTATTTCGTCATAGTTAAGTAATGAATGCTCGCGCGATGAGATTTTTATGTTAAAGAATTGTGATTTATGTTCTGTTAACGAAGGTACTCGGTATAATGAAGGGTCGTCATAACCTCTTTTTCAAGTTATACGAGGGGCGGATACGAGAGTGGAGCTGCAAATGGTAGGGATGTTAACCGCATGATGAAAAGGTTTCAAAGTTTTAATTAATAGAGAAAGGACACCAGCGCTATCCTTAACGGATTTCCTCGTGAAAACAAAGAGGCATGCTTAGAATAATAACGTATAGAAGGATAGTGTCAATACTTCGAAGGTTCGAAATTTGAATCTAAAAATATTAATGGCGCGCAGACGATTACACATGTACACCACTATACAAATTACGAAATCAAATTTTGTTTTTATTAACATAAATCATCGAAATACTTTTAAAAGTGACGTTAAAAACCTTTTTAAGTTTTACAAATGTGTTATGACACCATTTGAATGCACAAACCGTCATAATTACCTATTTATTTTTTAATAGTTGCGTACGTACGTGCAGTACAATGACTTGTACATTACGGGACTGTTCCGGCGTAGGCTCCATTAGGCTCCAATTGAAATGCCTCACTTTTTGTGCGTGGACTTACCTTCTATATGTTATTATTCTAAGGAGGCATGAAATGTAATATAAAGACATTTATTCTAGAAAAGGTAAATGATGCATCTTCTTCGCAAATTATTTATATCTCACTGATGAGAGAAATTGACTTACTTGTATCAAACTGTTCAGAGGGGAAGACATTTGTTCTTTCTCTTTTTCTTCAATGGTGTAATTATATGCATAAATCGTCTTTTACGACACCCACGAGCAAGAAAGATGGAAAGATGGTGGTGAATTATTCATTCTGTCATCACAGGGAAAGATGGTGTAATATATCCGCATTTAACAATGTTATTATTTTAATTCCTTATAATAGGGGACTTCAAAGCTGTTACTATTACCTGTCTAAAACCTATTAAAAGTTCTTGCTGGCCAAATAAATAATTCTTTTTGATTGATTCAGATTTTTTTGTGTGGTAACGGGTTAAGAATAAAATCACCACTACTTACTTACCCGCCAAAAATTGGCCGAGCTTTACGATATTGACGTTATCTTCCCTTTGCGGGGAGAACTATGTCTAACGGTGGACGTCGTAGACTGAAGCTGACCACAAAGCTCAAACACACGCCGATTATCAGTCACATACTCATGCTGCCGAACCAATGTTACGTATTTAAATTTTAAAACTGAATACAGAATTAAACCTAACGGGTTCGATTTCCGCGCAGTTCAGTACTTTGTGCGATCCAAAAATTGGTGTTATGAGTCTAGGTGTAAATTGTGGCTATTAAATATGTTTGTAAAGTAAAAAAAACTTGAACTCGAACTTGCGCACGAAGGGTTCGGTATCATTGACTAGGTAAACAAGTGCCTAACTGTTGTCATTATCGATATCAAGCAAAAAAGGGGTAAAAGAATCGCGTTTGTTGTAAGGGAGCAGCCCTTAAATATTTATTTTATATTGTTTTTAGTATTTGTTGTTATAGCGGCAACAGAAATACATAATTTGTAAAAAATTCAACTCTCTAGATATCTCGGTTCTTGAGATACAGCCAGGTGACAGACAGACGGACGGACAGACAGCGAAGTCTTAGTAATAGGGTCCCGTTTTTACCCTTTGGGCACGGAAACCTAAAAGTACAAAATAGAAACATTTATTTTTTTGTGGACAAAATAGAAACCTAACCGCAATTTTACTATATAAATCCAACAGTGAATTTGAAACATTACTTTTTTTTATAAATTTCACATACATATATTAAAAGTAAATATATATATTTTTAAAGTATACTCTGTCAGAGGAGTAGGCAGCCATTAATGCTAAGTTATAACCTAGGAGGCCCTAGGTCCTTAAAACACCTGGGGTAAGCTGAGTCGAGCCTAATAATATTTACAATAAACCGTAATAGTAATTTGATATGGAGACTTGAAGATGCCAAGTCTTCGTATCGACGTGACAGGATATTATATTTCGATAGCTACGTGTAAATATGCAGAGTGCAGGCAAGAAGACGAAACGTCTATGATGTGTCATTAAAATGCAAATCACATGTTTTTTGTGTCGACATCCTGTGTAGGGAGTTTTGTACATATTACGCCAGCAAAATAAATATTTTTTAATAAAATGTTTTTTTTATAACTTAATAAAAGCAGGTTTTATGCGTTATCTATTTTTTTTTAATTATTTTTTGTTCGGATTATTTGTTGAATAACTTTTATTTTTATTTTTAGTATATATCTACCTAAAAGCGGCGTTATGCAATAATGAAGAAAAATACTTTTTATTTCATGAATATTTTTATTTCGACTGCTGCGAAGCCCAAAAAGAGAATTATCTGTGTGTATGTATGGCCGTTTCTATGTTCGCTCAAAACTATTGTCTCAGTCATGTCATTATATTCATCTTGATGTAATATTCGTCTTAATGTTTTGAGTAGTCACTAGGTATTAAACAGTTGTTAAAAAAGTGTGTGTTCGCACGTAAGGCGTTATACATAATTACTAAAATTTCATCCTTCGCGTTATACTACTATTGCAGAATAAACATTACTAATAATAGAAAAAAAATGGCGTGTGTACAAAGTACGCATGGCAGAAGTGAAACTTCTTTATCCTTTATCGTCCTTTATCTCATTCTCTCGCCGGTTGAATCCTATACATTTACGTGTTTATGTCTCTATGGACTCGCTTTTTCGTTTCATTGAGTTTGAAATCACAACGATTCTAAAGAAGTTTCACTTCAAAAGGTATTTAATAATACATTGAAACTTTTATTATAACGCATTATCTAGTTGACATTTGTGACAGCATAAGCGCGCATTGTAAAAATTTACTCTCATAATTTTCCCTTTTTACGGTCGGCGTACTCCTCGCACCACTTCGTCCGGGGCGACAGAGGGGCGTAAGCATGCACACCCGTAACCCACCCGTATAGCACGTCACCTTCGTAGTTGGGTCCACCGGTGCAGAGTTCCTTAACTTCAGTGGTCGACCCGACGGAATACCCCTAGGGAATACCCTCTCCCGTCGACGGCACCTACCGGGACGCCGAACGCCGTCGTGAGGCTAACCTCTGCGCGGGTGCTCGGACTAAATCCCCAGTCCGGTCACCCGATCATAATTTGCCCTAACCAGCCAAAAGAAATATAACTTCAAACAGCCAAAATGACAAATATGGATATTAATGTGCAAGCTAAAATATTTTTAATGATCCTTGAGTGGAATATAACTTATTGTATAACTTATATCCTTGAGTGGAATATGCACGCGAAAACTTATACTACACGTGGGACGTGAAACCTATCTATTTGATGGACATCCGTCCCAACTTTTTGGAATGTTAATTGCTATAGAATTTAGTGATTTGCTTTTATTTTTTTAGACCATGTACATTTAGTCCTCGCTACTAAGGCCAGCCTATTTAATTATCGGAGAGATATTGGTTTATTATTCTATATTACGCTCACCAGATTAATTGGTACGGTATTTTATTTCCAATTTCTTTGTCTTAGTTACAAGTTAGTCACAAACTGTATAAGTAACCAGAACAAATACTAATGTATACAGTTTTCAAAAACATCATTATCGTCTCAGTTCTTACACGTCCCACTGCTGAGCTCGGGCCTCCTCCACTATGTGAGGGAAATTGACCTACTATAATGGTCAGACATGTACCAACACGAAACAAAACCTCCAGATTTCAGAGTTTGCCTTCGCCTGCATAGATATCATATGCATATTATATCCCTTCATCATCATCATCGCAGCCCACATATGTCCCACTGTTGGGCTCGGGCCTCCTCCACAATGGGAGGGAATTTGACCTACTATACCATGCTGGTCAGACATTTTGGTATAGGGTTTCATTTCGAGTTTTCCTTCTCTTGCAACAGATCTTATGAGCATATTATATCCCTTAGTCGTCTTATACGACATTCACGGGCAAGATAGGGAGTGGTGAATTGTATTCTTACTCCGTCACCACACGGAAATATCCCTTAGTCGTCTTTTACGACATCCACGGGCAAGAGAGGGAATGGTGAATTGTATTCTTATTTAGCCACCATACGGATAATAACATTAGAGAACATCATCATCATCATCTTGCTCTTATCCCAATTACTTGGGGTCGACGCAATATGTCATCTGTTTTGACATATTGCAAAAAGTTTCGGCAATGACTTTTATAACATTAGAGAACAAAAAACTGTAATTTAAGCTAACGTCGTTACTATCCTATAAACTGGTGCAGTTTCATACTAAAATGTACCGAATTATGAACTCAAATTTGAAATTGCCTTGATAAAATTAGTTTTGTTAAACTGTATATTTTTTATTAGCCGGTTCATTGTCTCCCCGCATTTCGTCTGAATACCGGAATAAAAGTAGGTCAGCAAAATATCCCATACCTCGCCGTGGGACCGCTCCTGATTTTTGAGTAGACAACTGGCACTATTTATACAAGTATAACTTCAGGGATACTCTCGGTGGCTTGTCGTTTCAAGGTGAATAACGTTCTGAAGCACTCAGACTTTTATACCAAAGCTGATTTCTCATTCCCATCTTTACCTACCTTGCATCTAAATTTACCAACTTTGTGAATAAAACTACTTTCCGGACTTTTTCGCGTTTGTATTGAATTTTTGTTTGCCCAACGTTTCGAACACTGCGAAGTGGATTGAATGAACGCTATAAAGTATTCGAAACGTTGGGCAATCATAAGTCAAATATAAACGCGATAAAATCCGTAAAGTAGTTTTATTTACAATGTATAATAGGTACTCGCGTAAATCAGAAATCTTTTACCGACTTCTCAACTGCACATATGACGTAGTGGTTAAAATAACGAGCTATCGTGCCAGTGTAGTGAGTTCGAATCGCAAGCAGGGCATCACTTTTTCCGACCACTGACGACAAGTCACCCTGCTCCGGTGGTCAGTCCAAGGACGAAGGCGACGTGTCGCGGGTGGGTTACGGGCGTGCGTGCTTACGCCCCTCTGTCGCCCCGGACGAAGTGGAGCGAGGAGCGCGCCGACCGTAAACCAAAAAAAAGGGCAACACTTTCTGCGATCTACACATTATTATTTTAAGCCTGGATGTAATTTGTGTCCGTTAATTATATGTTTGTAAAATCCTCCGAAATACAAAAATTTATTTCCTTAGTACAGGTAGTTGTTAAAAAAGTTATGATTTCTTATGTTAACGCCAGTATTACACATTTGAAAATTATTTAAAAATACTACAATACTAAGTAAAATACTCTTCATAATAGTTCAAATAAATAATTCTAAGTGTCACTGTATATTACAATCGTTCGATACAAATTATATTCACGCGGTAATTCATTGTTATTACTTATTAACAACAATTGAGGCTAATTATTATACATTTTCTATTGCTTCATACCTATTAGTTGATATTTGTCATTCGTAATGACAAAAACAAGAATTACTTCGCACATATTAAGCTATTTAAAATCTATATTATTATTACAAGCTATGAGGAATTGATGAAACGAAAAATTATTATTTATTTTGTCTTCAGCTAAAGCTAATAAAGTAATTTAATGTATGTAATAGACTAGACCATAAATTTAATGTGTTTTTCATGTGTTATTAAATAATAAGTATCGTTCATTAGTCTAAATCATCGTCCTAAATCATCCTACGATTTTGTATTCATTATATTTGTATTAAGATAGTTTTTCTATTAATAATAGTAGGTAGGTACATTTTTTTCCATCAAATATATGTAAGGTTCGTCGAGCGATGTGGCTTGCCCATTGCCACTTCAGCGTGCTAATTCTTCGTGCTGTGTCGGTTACACCCGTTCTTCTGCGGACTTTTCCGTATTCTATATCGCGGAGAAATCCCGAGCATAGCCCGCTCCATAGCACGCTGAGCGACTTAGAGCTTGGTTATGTTTCTCGAACGTTGTCCAACCGAGTTGGATTCGGCGGCTGATCTCTTTCTCGAAATTAGATCTACCTAACTGGATTATTCGTCCGCTTGGGAAGAAAGGTTCTCGAGTGGCAACCACGTATCGGACAACACAGTGTAGGACGGCCCCCACTAGGTGAACCAACGACCTAGTGAAAGTTTGCTCGGCGTTGTTGGATGCGGGCGGCACAGGACCACACTTTGTGCCGTAATATGAGGAGGCCTACGTCCAGCAGTGGACGGCGATAGGCTGAAATGATGACGACGATGAATGTGTAAGAGCATACACAATAACAGAAACCAATACCCTTAGCTTGCTCTTCGTGACAGATATTACCTTATTTCGAGAATATTTACATTGATAATATGCATTTCCGTGTCGTGACGATGTAAGAATATAATTCACCGCTCACTATCTTGCCCATAGATATGGTAATAGACGACTAAGGGATATGATATACTAGCAACCCGCCCTCGCTTCGCTTCGGTTTCAGTCGCTTAAACCGGCGTAGTTCCTGTTCCTGTGGGAATACCGGGATAAAATATAGCCTATGTTACTCCCTGATATTATAGCTTTCCATTGGTGAAAGATTTTTTGAAATCGGTCCGGTGGTTTAAGCGTGAAAGCGTTACAAACAAACAAACAAACATCCTTACTTTCGCATTTATAATATTAGTATGGATAGGACATGCATAACACGGAATACTCGAAATAAAACCCTATACTAAATCGATTGACCAGGTTAGTATAGTTGGTCAATCTCCACCTTAATGTGGAGAAGGTTCGAGCCCAGCAGTGGGACACGTATGAGCTGAGATGATGATGATGACTTATCTAACAATAATTTAAAAATATATATCTATCGTTATTATAATTTTGAAAGCATTCGAAAGTTCAGGAGTTTAACGCAAAAGATAAATGCCATAAAATATGTAATATTTTTGTCATAGAAAGCATGTAGATTATGATCCACATGACAAAGTTATTAAATCTTTCCGTTTAAATTCGTTTTTTTGTGCAATATTCAAGTTTTACGTGCTATCCAGCCGCTTAAAAATTCGGTAACAGGGAATCTCTAGGTGCGAAGAATAAATATAAATACATATAACGGGGTATTTAAGAATCAACCTTTTTTTATAATAACCAGCCCAAGGCCAGTCAGTGACGTCACATAATCATAAACTATGTATGCAGCGTGTAGCCCAGACGCCATATACCTTGACAGTACATCTATACTTATAATACTTACTTATGCTGGTCTACGCAGCGCACCATAAAAACCAAGATAAGCTTGCCTCGCTTTTATCACCAAAAGATACAGTTTCCAATGTCTCGCGAGGATTGCTGTACTTATAACGCTCTTAATATATCTGATATAATTGGCTAGAACCAAATAATAACGAATTTTACCAAAAATAACAAAATATAAAACCTAGCCGTGTGGTGACAGAGTAAGGAGACAGTCACCACCGCATTTATTGCCCGTGTGTGTCGTTAAAGTGGAACAAGGGATGTAATATGCAGGTAATGTCTATACAAGTGAAAGAAAATTCGAAATAAAAGTCTGCACCAGCCCCTCTGACTAACGTAGTAGGTCAATTTCCTTTCCATTGTGAGGAGGCTCGATCCCAGCAGTGCAACATATATGAGCTGATGATGATGATAATCGCTATGGGAGTTCTACCAATATCCTGATTATAAGTTCAGTCAATTTGACAACCACCTGTTTTTTTTTAAGTCAAAAAATTATACAATAATTTAGAACATGCCTTCGCATAATGAGACATCCAAATTAAAAAAATATGCATTTGGTGCCATATTACATTGTCCCTTAGAATAATAACGTATAGAAGGATAGTGTTAGTACTTTGAACGATCGAAATATGAATCTAAAAATACTACATGCGTGTGTTAGATATTTATATAAATTAGCTATGTATATAAATATCTAACATCAGAAGTGGGATTCGAACCCACGCCCACTTTTGTGGGCGTGGGTCCCATATTTATTACATTGATCCCATATTTAATACGCGCAGACGATTACACGTATACACGCACACCACTATACAAATTATGAAATCAAATTTTGTTTTTATTAACATAAATCGTTGAAATACTTTTAAAAGTAATGTTAAAAACATTTTTAAGTTTTTCAAATGTATTTGAATGCACAAACCGTCATAATTTCCTATTTATTTTTTAAAAGTTGCATACGTACGTGCATTACAATGCCTTGTACATTACGGAACGGTTCCGGCGTAAGCTCCATTAGGCTCCAATTGAAATGCTTCACTTTTTGTGCGCGAACTTACCTTTATACGTTATTATTCTAAGCATTAATGTATGTTTTACTAAAAATTATATATTAATATATGTATGTATAAATAACTCGTGTACTCATACTGTAGTTAGACTACTACCGTAACGGAACGTCACTTTTGCCTTAAAAAGGCCTGACTTACGCATAAGTTGCAACTAAAATTTCACTTTAAATAATGATCGTGTACTGTATTAGACGGTCAAAATTGACATTCAAAAATCTAATATGTGTATAAATCGTTCTTCCCATCCGTTTCAAAATAAGTAGATGACGTCACAGTAAAAGAGAAATTTGAAATAACGCCGTATGCTACACATTTTGGCTAACATAGTAGACTGATTGCTCTCTCATTGTAATTGCGGTCGTACCTAACAGTGAATGACACTGAAGACAAGAAAATTATGTACTAGATGACCTAGCACTGCCCCGTCCCGCTTTGATAACGATTCAACGTGACTACTTAAGTCAGGAGTCAAGCCATATAACAAAGTGCAATCTATTCTTGATAAGCAGAGACCAATTAGCCTAAATTTTATTTAATTATAAAAAGTGTGTGTACGCACGTACGAATTTATAATTCTTTAGCGTAACAAGATAAATGCGAAAATGATTGTTATGTTCTTAGAAAAAACGAGACTAATAATAGAAAAAAAAAATACATTGAAAGTTCTTATTATCCATTATGCATTACCTAGTTGACATTTGTGACAATGTGCGCGCGTATCGTAATAAATGTCGACTGCCTAATTTCAGGGTGTCGGTTTCTCATGACCATGTGCGCGCGCATAGTTAAAAGTTACATTATCATTTTCCCTTTATGCGCCAGAGGAAGTATAACTTCAAAAGGATGTTTTTTTTTAACGTTTTATGTTTTTTTTTTTTATTGCAAACGGTGGCAAACGAGCAAACAGTACACCTGATGGTAAGTGTTGCTGTGGCTTTAAAAAGCCGTTGCCTACCGCGAAGAGAGTGAAGGGAGTGTGAATGCGTGCATTGAGGCTTGCTGACACCAAGGGCACCACCAAAACCCTCCACACGCAAACGCCCTCAGAAAGTTGGGCTTCCGGCTCTCTCGCTCACCAAACGAAGTGCAGTAACAAATTGCTACTACTCAGACGTCGATTTTCTGCTCAGTGTGGTACTACCCCGGACGGACCGGCCCGCGGCTGTAGACAGATAACTGTCGACAGTGTGGTCCTACCACTCGTAATGTATACTTAAAAGATATCATCATTATCATCTCGGCTAATATACATGCCACTGCTGGGCACGAGCCTTGTACACAATGGGAGGAAAATGTTACAGTGATATTATCTGCTTGTGTCCTTTAGCCGTCTCTTACGATCACTCACGGGTAAAAAAGTGTGTAGTGAATTGTATTCTTACTCCCATCACCATACTAAGAAGAAAAAAGAAAACAGACATTAATTCCATTGTCTATTTTGGATTTCATACCGTCTAGTTACATCAATTACTTTTAAAATTTAACTTCAATTTAAATAAATATCAAGAATTGTACTCAAACTATGAAAAAATATGATACCCGAGCTATAAAGAACTAAATAGCAGCATATTTTAACAAAGCTTATGAAGTTTAAAGAAAACGCAAATTTGTTATCTTAAAAAATATCGTATTACTTACCAAGAATATCCTCGCTCCTATAATTTAATGAAAACATTGTGTAGGATCCGAGATTAAAAAAGTCATATCGTTCTTTCTGTAGCCAATAGATAAAAGCGTAACGCGGGCTTGGTTTATTATAAAAATACCTGCCTTCTGTCATAAGCCTGGCGCGAATGATAAGGCTAAATAAAAAAAAAACCTCTTTGCCCGAGTGAATAAATCCTCAAATTTTATTCATTTTTTATTAGAGTTTCAAGTATAATATTTAGATTAAATCTTGTTACAATTTCGTTGATGCTGTTCCATGATAATTTTATTACACAGTTACAATATAATTTCCCTATTATTTTTATATCTTTAAGAAGGCAATCCCCGTTTTTTGCCAAACTTACAAGTCCGGGCCGATAGACCGGCATAAAACTGCTGCCTAATCCGCCCACGACATATCCCCTTAAGAATTCCACCCAACTACATACTAAAACGCCAAAGAAGTTAAGTTTTAGGGAGCTCCTCATAGCAGCAATGAGAAGCAGGAGTAAAGAATGTAAATTCCATGGCAATCGTTTATAAATAGCATGTAGTTTGATATGGAAAAATATAGAGCTTAAAGAATACGACATGTAAAAGATAGTCCACTAGCTAGGATTTTAATAACTATTTTTTTTGGCTCAACGGGTGACATAGGTTATCATGTTCAACGATTCTTTAGCCGTAACACGGATGGGGGAATTGGTGATGATATTTGGTATGATAAGTTACCCAGGAGAATGCTGCTATACAGACTTCTGGTGACAATTCAGCCGCTATTTTCCTCACGGACGTTTTCCCATAAGAAATTATGGTACATTATATTTTTAACGCATTACCACACAGGACATTAGGTGTCAATAATCGACACTACTGTAGTTTAAAGTTCATAGAAACATTTTGAGCTTATAGAAAAAAGAATAGAATGATGTAGGTACTTTTGAAAAAGTACTCCAATCGCCACTATAGTAAACGTAATTAAATATATAGGAATAAGTTGTAGTCATAAAGTGTAGAGAAGATATAATGCTATCCTTAAAAGGGATTCCTTGAATAATGTAAGCGAGTGTATTAATTGAGATAAAGTAAGGCTATATATCTAGGTAATGAATGGAGCCAATTTCCGTCTTCTAAGAAGAAAAACAACTTTTGAAATGAGTATAGGAAAATTGGATAGGGTTTTAAGGGCACATATGTAATATGGACATCATCACCCTTTTTGGTTATATGTAGGGGTTTTCATGAGGTGATGGAGTATGAATACAATTCATCAACCCATATCTTAGTCGTTTATATCATAAAAGGTGGCTAAAGAATACATACATATATGGAAATAACACCGAAGCCAAAGTACCTAAAACCTTGTACCAATACGTTTGACGAGTCAGTTGATTTTTTCTCAATATGAAGTACGTCCAAGCCCAACAGTGGGACTTATACTTGCTGAGATGATGATGATGATATAAGGAGAAGGTCAAAGTTATCCCTAATTGAGGACTGTTTATTATTTAGGTAAAAGTAAGTATTTGTTAAGTGAACGTATTAGAGATTTTTGAAACGCATAGAGAATTTTACAAAAGAAAAAAGATTAGAAACATCTGTCTCGCACAATTGAATAGGTATACGAATAAAGAGATACTACGGCATTATGGTCAATTTAAAAAGAAAATCCCTGGTTGTTATAGAAGAGACGCTCGATGGGACATGTATGTTAACACCTTTACTCGTGAAAAAAATATAAAAGAAGCAAAAGAAACACAATGGGAAAATGTCAGAGAATTTCACAACGCTTTACAATTGCATTTAATAACGACGTTTTTGTCGAGTGAGGAGTCTTTATAATTTAAAAAATAATTTCTTTATTTATTATTCTGAATGCTTAACATATGCGTCATATTGATATAATAAATTTAAAAAGGCTTATGAGTTAAAATAAAAGGCTTGTTATTTGTGTAGAGAGGAGATTGCTTATTCAAAAATTAATTATCAGGGGGCGTCCATAAATTACGTGATGTATTTTTGTTTTGTTAAATTTGTGTATTTTTAAATTTTCTGTACCTCCCTCCCCCCCTGGTGAGATGTCGTGAGATTTTATTCAATCCCCTCCCCCCATCCCCCAATCTCACGTGAGATTTTTCAAAATGTGGGTTTCTTACGTAAACGCGTTGGATTGTTATTGTAAACAAAAAAGAAATATTTTCTTTCGAACGAGTTAGCGAGTGATCTTAATTGTATTACGATTACGCTTAAGATTAAATCTTAGGCATGTACAATCTGGATTAAATGGGCCAAAATAGTATATTTTTTTTGTTTCAATCAAAAAAAAATTGCGTGATATTTGCCGAGACCCCCCCTCTCTCCAACGTAAGATTAGATGAGATTTGACTCGACCCCCTCCCCCGCTTAAACATCTCACGTATTTCATGAACGCCCCCTCATATCTAATTGTAATTAAAGTAAATGAAATTTACAAATAATTGCGTGAGATGCTATTAGTATAACTTTTTTTTACAATATCCACCTTTGCTTTTGTAACATATTAAAATACTGTCTATTCTCTTTCCGGTAACTATAACTGTTATATGTTCCAAGAATATAAATTCCACAATTATTTAATAATTATGCTTATAAAAACGAAACTATTTTATATGATAATTCATTTCGATGCATTGAAAACTGTCTTTTCTATGTAAAGTAAATTACCCATATTGTTATTCGATATTTTATACCTTTATCTTATTGAACAGACGATCCTAACTTTTATACAGTAAAACCAAACTAAGTTAAAAAGGATTGATGAGGATTGAACATTGATCTATTTTTAATATCAGAAACTATGGATAAAGATTATTGAAAATGGCCGCAAGGACGTTCATTTCGAATAGGCGGAGCCTTCCAGCGAAAGAATTTCTAGTAAAGCATAGCTAAACTAAATGTCGTATTGAAGATATTGGGAGTAGGGCTTCCAATCCCGCAGCCTGAATTCAATCTCGGTATTTGCGGGACTACGAATTCTCAATCCCGCGGGATCTCGGTATTTGCGGGATCCCGCATATCGAAAATATACACATTTATATAAGGCAAATAAAATAATGAATTAATCAACTCCACATTTATTTACGTACACATTACTATTAACATGAGATCAATCAAATTACACCGTTTATTAGTAACAAAAAAAATTATTTAATTAACTAATGTGTATATTTATTAAAGTATTACTATTAGTATGAGATCAATGAAATTACTCCGTTTATTTATCACAAAAACCCTATGAATTATCAACTCCATATTTATATAAGTACTAGCAACCCGCCCTCGCTTCGCTTCGGTTTCTGTCGCCTTATCCCCGTAGTTCCCGTGGGAATACCGGGATAAAATATAGCGTAGTTTACTTCCTGATATTATAGCTTTCCATTGGTGAAAGAATTTTTTAAATCGGGCCAGTCGTTTTGAAGATTACCCGGAACAAACAGACAGACACAAAAAAATATAAAGTGATTTTTAGGCATATGTATAGTGCAAATAACCGTGTGAGCATGAAAAAGGCCTATTATTTTGACATTACAAACAGACACTCCAATTTTATTTATTGGTATAGATTACTAGTAGTATCAGATCAATCAAATTACAGCGTTTTTTTTTCTTCACAAAAAACAGTAACAAATACTGAATAAAAGAAATCAAAACAAAATAAACCTTCTTAAAAAAATACACCAAAATTAAAAAATCAACCAAAAATTAAAAACTGTAAATGTATATAGGATATGTTACTGTTTGAGTTTGAGAGTTTATTAAGTTTGAGGTTGCATGCACTCTTTTTTTCAATCCCGCAAATTACGCGGATTTCGCACCCGTAATCCCGCGTCATGCGGGATACCGAGATCTCGGTATGGCGGGATTGGAAGCCCTAATTGGGAGTTATGATACGTTTATATAATTTTATCTGCCAACCAAAAGATAGACTATCTATAAATTTAATTGCAATTAATTCACTTGAGATTTTGTTGAATTATATAACTTAGATAAAAGAGGTTATCAAAATGAGGTCTGTCCGTTGTCTTTTAAAAATAAATTAATTTAGTGAAACAATATATTTTCTTCTTTATTTAAAAATGTATTAAAATATTACATAATTAACGGTTATATACGGCGGTAAACAGTATAGCCATTTAAATATAACGCGTCTTACGAAACAGAGAAAGCGTTTCTAATCAAAAAAATACGCCACTATTATCAATAGGTACTCACAACAAAAAAGGCGGGTAACGCGGTGTTAAATTAATATTTTAGATAACCTGGAGCTAAAATTGAATATAGACCTAGCGAGTGATGCGAGTTTTTGGCGGGAACCAAAAATATGCTGCGGTTTTATATTATTTAAATACCTATTTGAGATATGTTGGCTTAAATTAATATTTTAAATTCGAATGCGAGTTTATTTTGCTTCGTTGTTACGCACTGACACCTATACTCATTAATTCTCGAACACAAGTCAGAGATTCCTTTTTCGTCTAAAGCTGTTAGCCGCAGATAGCTTTAACAACTGGGTGAGCGCTAGGGCTCTCAACTCTGACCAAGTCAGGGATACAGAAAATGTTACCCATTTGTATATGTATAGGTCTTCAAACCCTACATCAACGTGAACGAAGGCGCAATCACAGATTAGGGATGGGCGATCTTTCTGAAAAAGATCGATTCTTGAATCGATTTGAATCGTCGTCCAAAGAATCGATTCACAATAAAATTGAGGTCTGAAGGATCGATCCCCGATTAATCGATCTATCGATTTTTTTTTTTGAGTTTTCTTCCAATTCTATACGAAGTATTTTTTCTGGCGGGATTGTGACGACCTTTTGTTTTTTTTTTTAGGAAATCTGGAGAGAGTAATGACTTAGAATAATATAGATATGAATCGATTGAAAACGGAACACTAGTATCGAAGAATCGCTTTTAAAGTATGGGGTACCTTTCTCCTAGTAGGATTGTGATGAGGTTTTTTTATAGGACATCTGAAAGTGTCTCATATCTTATCTTAGTATCGAATGGACAGAAAAAAAATCGAATGCCGATTTTCAAGAGAGAAAGATCGATTTACTGAATCGATTCAGTACAACATATCGATTTAAAATCGATCTTTTGGGCCTGAAAAATCGATTCTTCGATTAATCGATCTCAGATCGCCATCCCTATCACAGACTAAGCAACCCGCCCTCGCTTCGCTTCGGTTATAGGTTATAGTCGTTTTACCCGCGTAGTTCCCGTTCCCGTGGGAATACCGGGATAAAATATAGCCTAGTTTACGCCCTGATATTATAGCTTTTTATTGGTGAAAGAATTTTTGAAATCGGTCCAGCCGTTTTGAATATTACCCGGAACAAACAGACAGACAGACAAAAATTTTTTAATTGCTATTTTAGGCATAGGTGTCGTGCAAATAACCGTGTGAGCATGAAAAAGGCCTATTATTTTGATATTACAAACAGACACTCCAATTTTATTTATTGGTATAGATAGTATTGTATAAATTTGATGTAATTTATATAATGTAATTCAAATTGCCTTTGTACTTGTAAAGAATTATACATTTACAAATCAAGATCTATTATAAAATTTATAACAGTTGATGTTGATTGGAATTATCAGCTATTGAACATAACTAACTCCACAAGAAATGAAAACGTAACCACACTTGAACAGAATGGGGGCAACGTTCCACTTTCCGGACAAAACCGGTTTCAGACGTTGGGACCAAAACCATCTTAGCCGCTACTTTACCGTTCCAATTATATTTACACGTTGCTTTTTTATTACAAAATATGCATTAAAAACATTCTTCTAATAACGGCTATAATATTTGAAATACGCGTATCGCAATAATAATATTTATAATTATGCAAGAGCCTCGCTGTTTCAGTGGCATAAAGATATATTGCTCATCGTGAGATCTTGGTTTCGATTCTTGGAGAGCAATCAAAGTTACATTTTAACTCGCTTATCTCGAAAACAAACTCGAAGTCGGCGACTGTGTAGTGCATAATAATAGGCTTATCTCCTAATAAGCGTGTCTAAAATAATTACTGGATGTGCTAGTTCAACTTACCCCTTTCGAGTCTGAGATTATTAAATGATAAATACATACGTTTCAGTAAGAAAATCTAAATAAGTATTGTAAATGAAACTCTTTTACAGATTTTATTGGGTTTGTATTTATTTTTTGATTGCCCGACGTTTCGAACACTTTACAGCGTTCATGGTCACGGGCGGACTAAGATGTCTCGCGTCTAACAAATTATCGTTATTACAAAGATTTAGATTTATAATTCAAAATCAAATACAAACGCGATAGAATCCGTAATATAGTTTTATTTATAACTAGCAACCCGCCCTCGCTTCGCTTCGGTTATAGTCGTTTTACCCGCGTAGTTCCCGTTCCCGTGGGAATACCAGAATAAAATATAGCTTAGTTTACTCCCTGATATTATAGCTTTCCATTGGTGAAAGAATTTTTGAAATCGGTCCAGCCGTTTTGAAGATTACCCGGAACAAACAGACAGACAGACAAATTTTTTTTAATCTGTATTTTAGGCATAGGTGTCGTGCAAATAACCGTGTGGGCATGTAAAAAGCCTATTATTTTGACATTACAAACAGACACTCCAATTTTATTTATTGGTATAGGTGTGTAATACTCGCGTTAACATCAGAAATCATCTGTATAAATATTTTTAGTTGATAAAGGAACAAAGTGTTTATTTTGTATTGGAATTTACCTTAATCACTCATCAAATGGTCCTCTCACGCACATGACTGCGGCCACGTCATCCAAAGTCATTGTGTTTTGCTCACATTGTGCAAGAATTACCGTTAAAATATCTCGTGATTCGAAACGAGTCATGGAAACCACATATAAAACCGGCAAATTCATATTCAAAGAATTTGATAAAAAAAACGTGATTTATATGGCCTTATTTTTAGATGTCTGTAGCTAAAGGTGCTCGTAGAACTCGACAGAATTCTCCGTAGTCCGTTTACCATTCAGTATGCTGTATGTTATGAAGGGAAATAGAATTAGTTATATGGGCACTAAACGTGGTGACGGCATAAGAATTCAATCCACCATTCCCTATCTTGCCCGTGGATGTTGTAAAAGACGACTAAAGGATGTAATATGCATATAACAACTCTGCAAGAGAAGGAAAACACGAAATAAAACCCTATACTGAACCCCTCGTAAAATATAGGAGAGACACAACGACTCGCTCCTAGCGATTTTTTAAATATGAATTTCCCTAAGAAAATACAAAACAAAAATAAAGCTGTTTATTTATTACTCAAAATATTGCACAAAGTTTATTAATTATGAAAAATCGCAGCAAGTCAATGCGGAGTGATGTAGTCTACTTTTAACAGTGAATGTTTTCCTTAAACGACCAGATAATTTTCTTCTTCAATTAGCAAATTAATAAGGCAAAAAGTAGTATTCATTCAAGTAACTGTTAAAAAAATGCGTGTGTCTATTTATGTATGCACGTAAGAAGTTATACTTCTTCGCCGTAACAAGCAAAAATCTTTTAAAAAAATTTATTCCTCGCGTTATCCTACGCGTATAGATAAAACTACACTCATCATCATCTTGCTCTTATCCAGGGTTGGGCTGATTAAAATCACGATTAAAATCATGATTTAAATCAATTATCTTTCTTGCACTTTCTACAAATAGCCCTACACCCCAATTTATTTGGATTTGTTGTCTTAATACAGAACTGCCATATTGGGTCCTCTTTTCTTCCACTCATTTTACTTTATTTATATGTTTTCACTTCACTTAACTAACTTAACTAAACTAGCGAAATGCGCGAACGTCAATTTATAGGTTGAAAAGGAAAACAAGCCTCGACACGACAGGACAGGGATATTCTTGCAAAAAGCACAACAAACGCGTACGTGCCTCACTCGGCACTGTATAGTGAGTGAGTGTATAGGACAGAAGGAAAACAAATCGCGACAAGAATTTTCTTGCAAGAAGCAAGAAGCGCGACAAATGCGTTGTCACAAGTTTTTGAGGCGCAAATTGTATTATAATTTTTAGACTTATACATTAAAATAATTAACAATAATTTCAAAGAATCAAAATGTTCAAATTTTTGTTAAAATTTAAAAAACCAACAAAATCAAATAAATCATGATTTTTTAAAAAAAATCAATGATTTTTGATTTTTTAATAAAAATCAGATTTTGCCCAACCCTGTTCTTATCCCAATTACTTGGGGTCGACGCAATATGTCATCTGTTTTGACATATTGCAAAAAGTTTCGGCAATGACTTTTATGACCGGCCGCCTGCCTGACGTCAACCCTCCTTGGGAATGTAATCGTTGACCCAAATGGTACCAGATGGAGTTGGTCCGGGTCAATCTAGGGCTCTTAGTCGTCTTTTACGACACCCACGAGCAAAGCAAGGGTTGGTAGTATTCGAAGCCGCTACCACACAGCACTATACATATAGATATACACAATACACATAGATAAAACTACACTAATAGATAGAAAAGATATTTAATAAAATTGTACTATAACGCATTATCTAGTTGACATTTGTGACGGTGTGCTCGCGCATATTAAAAATTTGATTAGCTAACTTTAGGGTGTCGGTTCTTCGTGACGGTGTGTGCGCGCATCGTAAAAACTTATTCTCATCGTTTCTCCGTAAAGCGCCAAAAGAAGTATAACTTCAAAAATATACAAGAATTTAATCGTGATGAGAATTGTAAATCTACTATTTCATATCTTGAATATGAACTGAGATTTCACACAAGAAAAAGAAAAACATTGGCACGAGTCTGTCATTTTCAAAGAGATATTACATTACAACTCTCGCATGTTGAATTAATTAGTAGTTGAAGTATATACTATAAATATTATGTAATTAATTACATGTTTTCATGCTGTATTATTAGCAAAATATATCAAATACTGATCATTACTGTGTAATTAAGGTTGTTTTTGGTATGTATGTTTTCGTCGTTGTCAGTTATATTCACTTTACGTACTATATGTATGTAGCAGTAGCTTACTTCATTCACTTCATTGTGCTTTTAAATGATCAAATCTTAATATACAGGTGTATCAGGTTATGGAGCAACTGTTCGAGTATGTTGTAGTGTACCGGCCATAGATCGTAATTAAAATGTATATTACACAAAAAACAATATAACATAAAAGTTATAGTAATTTCAAAAATGTGTGTCAAACAGTCTACGCCTTAAATGTTACGTATTATGTAGGCATGGATAGACAGGATACATGTAGGCTTCGCGTATATAAAGCTTCGACAGTATATTTTCATTCATACATACCTAGAATTGCGCAAACGCTTCAATGGGACCGTAGGTACAAACGTGAACGTGAACTCGGCGACGATAATCGGCCGATCAGCTGATGTAAAGCGAAGTTCGTTTTGCTTATGCGAACGTAATCATTGAATTTTCAATTTCTATTGAACATTTAACAAAGTACGTATATGTTGCAGATTAAGTATCACTGACTATACATTTCAATCAGATTTAAACGAAAAAACAATGACAAAATTTAAAACTTTATATGTCTCTAATTCATTAACGAATCAATATTTTTCCTTCAATTTTTTTTATGGGTTCTTACCACCATTGCCTACCTCCCGTTTGACCAGTTGTCCCATAACCTGATACACCCTGTATATAAATTACGTGTCACGTTGTTTGTCCGCGATGGACTCCTAAACTACTTAACCGATTTTAATCAAATTTGCACACCGTGTGCAGTTTGATCCAACTTGAAAGATAGGATAGCTTACATCTTAATTTATAGTCGCAATATTATTGCAAATTATTTGTCTATTATTTGACATTCACAATTATCTGTTAACTCCAAGCGATTTTAACAGATGGCGATATCTGTTGACTGGATTGAGTAATTAATTAATAGATAGCGATGCTATGTCAAACCTACAAACGTGTCATATACGATTTTAACTTGCTTTTTTACATAGCTGCCATTGGTAAAAAAAATATGACGACCTCCATGACGGATGTTCTCCTACAGTTCCACTTAAATAGTTTAATAAAATGTAATATAACAAAAACATTAGCCACAGCAACAAGTGGTCGGATCTGCTAGTTAGTATATAAAAGTTATTAAAATGATATCATTTGATGTTGTCTTTAATTGTCCAAAGTAACAATTTGTAAGAACCAATTGTTTGATATATGTACAAAATTACAAATTAATCAGACGTTTTAATGTATTCAAAAATCGATTTCAAAGATTCCTTCACACACACACACGTGCGCGATCACACAAGCGCGAACGCACGTACCCACACACGCGCTCATACCCTAACGCACAGACACACCTACACGCACGCGCGTGCACGCACCCACAACCACACACGCACGCGACCGTACACATAAGCGCACACACACGCACTCAAGCACACATTTACAGGCAAGAAAAACCAATAAAAGCGTGTTAAAAAAGCAAGGTCTATATTCAATCAAGAGTTGATAATGTATTGGAAATATGAGAAATTTATTTAGTTTTTCTATCATTTTACATTGTCTGGGAAATTACGGTAGTCACACAATTGTTTAATAGTTAAAGCAAAATTACTCGTGTCTTGTAACAATGTACGATTCGTTTCGCATTGTTGTACGATTTCTCACTTTATTACCATGCTATATGATTCAAATTCTGTATGACGACATCAACAATTGTGTAAGCATTACTCTGTGGTTATTATGAGTCATAAATAATGAATTATAAACATTTTGTTATACAGCCACAACATGGTTGGCAACGTGGTCAAATTGGAATCAACATCTGAGGATATAAATTTGGCACACAGAATGAGTCAAAAGTGATAATTGTATTTTTCTCAGAAATAATTTTATTCTCATGCCTTCCGAATATCTATACCAATAAATAAAATTGGAGTGTCTGTTTGTAATGTCAAAATAATAGGCTTTTTTCATGCTCACACGGTTATTTGCACGACACCTATGCCTAAAATAGCAATTAAAAAATTTTTGTCTGTCTGTTTGTTCCGGGTAATCTTCAAAACGGCTGAACCGATTTCAAAGATTCTTTCACCAATGGAAAGCTATAATATCAGGGCGTAAACTAGGCTATATTTTATCCTAGTATTCCCACGGGAACGGGAACTACGCGGGTAAAACGACTATAACCTATAACCGAAGCTAAGCGAGGGCGGATTGCTAGTGATTAAATATGATAGCTACTTATATGTTAAGTAAAAGTATGTTACCTTGTAACAATGCTTGACAATGCTAGATTCATCATTGACTGTTACGGCTTAACATTTAGTAAATAGAGAAGTTATCACCGTTTCAGCCCATGTATCCCAAAGTTAGGTTCGGGCCTTCCCCTTTATTTTTGGAAATTTGACCTACTATACCAGGCTGGTCAAACGTGTTGGCATAGGGTGTCATTTCAAGTTTTCCTAAGGTTGCATTTATCATATATGTATATTACATCCCTCAGTCATCTTTTACGACACCTTCCACGGCGGAATAATGTTATTTTCGCCCTACATCTAATATACTCTTCGAATAGTTTTCAGTGTACACTGATATGTCTCTCAGGTGCCATTTTTTTCGACTCATTTGACATTTATCGTTATATTTTAGTCTATTGACGTACATCTATACAAATAAATGAAATTGAAGTGCCTTTTTGTAACGCCAAATTAGGGGGCTTTTTTATGCTCACATGGTTATGGCCTGAAATCCGATTTTTTTTTTGAGGTGGGCTACGGTTAGCGCACCCGCTCCCCGGTTCCATCCGGGGCGACAGAGGGGCAGATGCCTAAAATCCGGGTTAAAAAAAATTTGTCTGTTTGTTGCGGGTAATCTTCAAAACGACTGTACCGATTTTGATATTTTACTGCCAGGTAGCTGTCTATATAGGGAGTAACTTATGCTATACTTTATCCTGTTTCCCATGGGAACGGGCGCTACGCGGTCAAGGCGACTGAAACCGAAGCGAAGCGAGGGCGAATTGCTAGTGCAATATATAATAATAAATTACACATACAAACGATCTCCGTGAAACAAATGTCAATCTATGAAATGCATACAAAATGTTTCGTAGTTTTTGAGTTTATCGCAAAAAGATTGCAACACAGGCGAATGCGACGGGGAATTTTGTTATACATATAATATAGATAATTTTGGTACAAAACACAAATAAAACTAGAAAGTAGGTACTTAATAGTATTCTGTAACAAATATACACTTTCCAAGGCCAAATACGAAACAGCCTTAAGTTTATTCACGCTAAATTTGGTTTTAATTCAGAAGATAATGTCATGAAATAAAATAACACCAAAATACTCTAGCAACTTCGCAATACTAACTATTGTTTGGTTAACTAACGAGTTCAAAATGAGTGGTGTAATAACAAACGCTCTTATCATATTATTATCAGCATCTTTTGTATAAGTTTATAATGAGTACACAAAATATTAAATTTAGCCAAGAAAATAAATTGATTGCTACAATTGTCACAACTCACCAAAATGGCGATATTATTAACAGGTGGTTTAATATAATATTTCAGTTTTATCATTCCATTACCTTATCGAGGTCCACTGTAGGACATAAGTCTTCCCAAGGATAGACATTGTCATAATTGACACATTTGGCAGATGGACTGTCGATCGCAATTAGTTATAGAACCACCAGTTTCATGGAACATGGCTGTCGTTGGTTTTCGTGGTGATCCCTTAGCTAGTTTTAAGACTCCCAAGGGAAAATAAGGGGTGATGATGTTTTGTGTTTTTAAAACTTTACCACATGCACTTGTCCTTTTGATTTCTTGACTGATATGCTACGGTCTAAAAGGTAGTAAAACTATTGCCAATAACATTTGCAATATGTAGGTACTATGAAAGAAGAGTACTCTTACATATTGAGTCCACCACAAGTAATTGGAATAAGAGCAGGGTGATGATGGAGTACCGTCTAACTGGACACTGGGCCACCTCTCGGCATACCTTTAAAATCCGCCATATGACCTCTCTTTTCTACTTGAGCGGACTACTAATTCCGTGGGTATTTGATTATAATGACCCGCTTGGCGCAATGAGCATCTCTCTCTCTCTCTGGTCGTTCCCTCATGACTGAGGATCGTGGTCATCACTGGCGAATGCTGGTGCAGTGGTGCACTTAGATTTTATGATTTGTCACCATCGGTGCCTATCCATCACGTCTCTGACAACCGCTGTTCGGTTGTTTTGGCTGAAGATGATGGTTTAACTTGATCGCTCCACCTGGTTGGGGACCATCCACGGCCTCGTTTGCCCTCCGTGTTCCCAACAACGATCAGTTTTTCTAGACATTCATCTCCTCTCCTCACTATATGGCCGGAATACGTCAAAATTCGCTGTTGGCAGATTGTGGAGAGACGGTTTTGAACACGAAGCTGTGATAGAATCGATGCATTGGTGCGCTTGGCGGTCCAGGGGATCCTCAGCATGCGCCTCCAGCACCACATCTCGAATGCATCGATCCTTTGTCTTTCTCGAGCTCGTATTGTCCAAGTTTCTACCCCATACATAATTATAGGACAGCCGACCACTGACCACTGACGACAAGTCACATCTGCTCCGGTGGTCGGCCCAGTAACGAGGTGACGTGGGTACGGGTGAGTTATGGGCCCGCGCGCCGTCTTTTCATCGCCCCGGACGGACTGGACCACGCGTGCGCTTATCATAGCCCACCCATAAAAAAAAAATACAGAAATATAGGAAATATAAGAGCGCTTATTAACCTGCTCTTTGTGGTGTTGGTAATTCCCCCTCTTCCTCTAGATAGAGACGGGTCAAAGCATCTTTAGCCATACCTATACGCCTCATTATTTCCGGTGCGCAACTACCATCGTTGTTAATCAGTGCGCATAGATATATATTTAAATAGTGATCTACAACATATGCACGCAACGCAATGAGCATAGTCCCGGTGAACTTCGACTATACAATTTGTGACTAAGTACCATGTAACGAAAGCGAGCAGCAACCGGTTGTTAAGAGACTAATTAAAAATACTTGAGGTAATACAAAAACGTCTAATTTTGAGTGTGAATGCTTACGGCCCGCAATGACTTATAAAATTTACCAGTATCTGAATGTATAATACTACGTTATCTTTTAAAATATTAAATACACAACTCAAGCTTGGCAATAAATACTCTTATTTATGTACCTCGACAACCAATTACTATAAAAAAAATTGTTAGTATGTTATTGTAACCAATGAACTCAAGCGATACGCATCGGTAACTTTTATTATCATAACAATAACCACTAATACTTGATGGCTAAATTACAATTGAAAAGGTTTTTTACGTTAGCGCTACCAAAATTACTCACGATACATATCACATTTCTCTTTCTGAAAATATATTATTAGTTTTTCGATTACGATTAATGTGTTATTCGGTACCGAAATTACAGTCCAATGCATACATAAATTAAGAATAAAAAATATAAATACACATATAACTTTGGTCGTTTGGTATACGGAGTTATTAGTACTTTTGATATTTAATTTTGCCAATAGGCGACACTGCCTAAGTGCTTACCTTAATTTCAAAAACATGATTAATTCACTTACAAGTTTTAATTTTATTTTGTCTCTAATAAGCTAGTATTTTTCTGTTAAAGACGGCGTACGAATTAAATTCACTACCCCTCTATCTCACAGGTTGAGAGCCCTCAGCGCTCACCCACCAGTCCGGGCAAAGTTGTCACAGCCATCTGAGGCTAACAACTAAGTCACACAAACAAAAAAAAACCCCTCTATCTTGCCTGTGGATGTTGTAAAAGACGATTAAGGGATAGGCATATGACATCTAAGCAAGAGAAGATACAGTCTGAATAAATCCCTGTATAAATACGTCTGACCAGTGTTAGTGAAGATTAATTTCCGTCCTATTGTGAAGGACGCTCCACAGCAGCATTGAATATCATCTTAAGTTACCAATACCATGCATCCTACGTGGTAAAATAGTAGCTTCATTTATTAGGTATCATTCGGTCATTATTTAAATTTTATTCATATATAAAGGCTCTTTTGATATGAACGAAAGAGATAAATATGTCAGATCACTACTGAACCAAATTAAAATGTCAGTTACATTAAAATATGGCATTGCATGATTCGATGCATCCTTTGCGAGAGTATCTTTGCAATACCGATGCACAAATTGACGTCATCCGCAAGAGTAAAATAATTTTTGTTACAAGAACATGACCTTGACTTTATAAGGGAATTTATAAAATTGTCGACGAGTTCACCTCTTGAACTATTCAATTTACCAGAGGCCTGTTTCTGACCTTTAAGTCTAGCCTTTGAGGGAATCATTAATAATATGTCTTATTAGTGTAATGATAAAATAAAGGTAAGTATGTAATCGCTAAATTATTCCAACCACAGTGCGTCGCTAAGGAAAACTAAGACAGTTATTTGCTAAACAAATATCAAAAGAAAAGTACATCTTCGCAGCACTTATTAACGGCAGATTACCTATTTATTATAATGGCTTGTTTTTCATTATCGTTATCAAATATCAATATATTCGAAGAAATGCGATCTGCAGACTTATCTTGTTCTGGGTATACATTAAGTATAACTTAACATGTGTTTATTTGCCTTAAATATTGAACATAACGCAGAATTCTTGTCAATTACAATATTATCTAAACTCCTGACATTTATTTTATTTGTACCAGAAGTCCAAATAAATACCCAAGAGAGCAGTTACATCACCGAAAAAAAAGAACAACTAGGGACAAGTTGAGTATTTTTTGTCGGGAACTCGGCAGGTGGCGATCCGCCTGTTCAGAACTTTCGATTGGCTAAAACTTTGAAGGATTTTAGTGCGCCCCTAGCTTTGAAGGGGGCGATTAATAAATGATACACGCTTCAGTCACTTCCATATGAACCATTTTATGGTAGGCCAGACGTGTTTAGCTTTTGTTTTCGTTCACGGCTGTTGATTGTAATAATGAGTAGTTATGGTTATAAATATAACGCTGAGTCTGGACGTAGAGAGCGATAATTTAATGTTTTCACTTTTGGAATGCGCTGACCTTGCCAGTGGATAATTTAGTCTCGATCTACGACAAGTATGCGCTATTACAAAATTAAGATATTGAAAAAAATGTAAAGTATTTTAAAGATTGCGTTAAAGAATGAATTCTTGTGTCACGGAGACGATAAATATTCAGTTAATGACTATAGATCACATCTGACTATTATCATAAATTGATACGAATCCCTACTAATAATATAAATGCGAATGAGAGTTTGTTGGTTTGATACGCTTTCACGCCATGACTACTGAACTGATCATCTTAAAATTTCGCATGTATATAAATGTGTATCCTGAAGAAAAAGCAAATATATATAAGTCTATAGAGTAACTCTCATCTCTGCAAGTGCACTGCTCCCGAAAGATGAAAAAAATGTTTATAAAATGCAGGCATAGCTAGTCATTAGGCATTAACTACTTAGTGCAATTATTATAAGAAAATGAAATTTGTTTAATCATATTTATGACAGAATATCACGAACAAATATTCAAACTTGATATGCGTTTCGTTAACCGTTTAGAAATAAGGTTATCACACGCTTATAAATTATATGTCGCGCAGCGCCGCCTATAAATAGACTTTAAATATCAGAAAATATCCATAACATAGAATAACGACGTAATTATCTTCGCGCGTGTATTCCTGAGCATATAAAGGTTATGTCTAGCTTGTAAATAAAACTACTTTTACGGATTATATCGCGTTTGTATTTGATTTATGATTGCCCGACGTTTCGAACACTTTGCAGCATTCATGGTCACGGGCGGACTAAGGTGTCTCACGTCCAACAAGTAATCGTTATTACAGACATTTACAATTATCTACCCGATACAGAAAATAGTTATAAATTTATTAAATTGTTACCCACATTTTAGTACAAATTTATTGCCAGTGTAAGAAGAAAATGAATCTATATGAAAAAATTATATTGTTTATGGTTAGTAATTATTAATTATTAAATTTGTAGCAATTATTATTACAATTTGTTGATTTAAAACTAACAAAACTAATATACTACCACCGGATCGGAACGCGGCCACACTGAGAAAGATCCGGCAAGAAAACTCAGGGGACATGATGCTAAATTAATATTGATTTTTAAATCAAATACAAACGCGATATAATCCGTAAAAGTAGTTTTATTTACAATGTGTAGTGCTCGCGTAAACATCAGATATCATTATGTCTAGCTGTTAAATAATTGAATATCGCTACTTTTCATATATTACTTGTCAGGATAATAACGGCCAAACTCAACCTTAAAATCGGTGAACATTAGTGGTATAAGTAATTCGTAAAGACAAGGATTACTGCTAGGACATATACATTAAAAGTCAATGCTTGTTACTTTTAAGGTTTCCAGTTTGGCTGGAAGGCAATAAAGGCGATAACTTGTACCGGGGTCGTTCGATACTTTCGATCTGAGTTGCGGGCCATGAGTCACCGCAAAATCGCACAACAAACTTGCGAAACTGAGTCGGGGACCCGCCTTTTACACAATTACCTCTGTCGTATTCGACGAATCACCGGATTGTTGGTTTATTTTGCCTGATCGTGTTAAGAGCTTCTTTTTGTGTACGCTACTCGACTATTTGAACGGGCGGTAAAAACTCAGGTCAGCAAATGTTAGCAGAACCCATTGTGGACTAGTTGAATTTGCTTTAGTAATTCGCTTTTTGACCGAGTTCACCGTTTCGGTGATTCACTTTTACGTTTATTTATCTTAAGAATTTTAGAGTATTTTCTATATATAAGGTAAGAGGATTTCTGATGTTTGTTCTAGTATTCGTTATTTTACAGTTTCATATTTGCTTCCTTCGAAATAGGTGAACAACTGTCCTTGCTATACTGTATTGATGAGACCATGTTTATGTAGAGTTCTTTCGCTTGAAATGATATTATGCATTTAAATGTCTGAGAAGCATTATGAGACGCCCTTGGTAAAATAAAGCATGGTGTTTAATTATACTCTTTTGCCACACGCACAATAGACACTAATATTAGACAATTAATTTTACGCATACTTTCAATATGTTTTTCGTGACCATAAATGTGAAGATGTTGTTTATATAGTAAGAAACAAAATAACACGAAAATAATTAAATGAGTAGTTATGAAACTAGTAATTCAGAAATTCTAATTACTATGATGGAGCAAAATTATTACCGTTTTTTTTATTTTTTTTTATTTGCAATTGCTTCAAGTAAGTATACGACAATATGCTTACTTCCTGATACATGACAATATAAAAATAAATAATTATGTCCCTTCCGAGAGACAGGTGTTACCTATTATAATTCAAATTGTAAATACCAATTCAAGTTGTATAAAATGAAATGTACGAGTGAGCAATGTCGTTATAAATGTCTCTTCTCCACTAAACAGTCCTTCAAAGTTGTTAAGACGCTTGAAAGTTTCGTCAAGTGGAGTTTAATGGAATTCCTTGCTCAGACGGCGGACTCTCTAACTTACTAAATGATTGATTAGCAAATGAATGTTGTAAGCGTAATGCGCTCAAAAATAGATTCATTGTTAAAACTTCACAATAGATGCGCGTAACTCAGTCTTTACATGTAATTGTCATGGCAATCATTGGAAACACGGTAGTCATTCGTGTTTGATTAACAAATCGTTAATTACTCTCGATAAGATGATCTATTTGATAAATTATGTCAAAATTAATATTGCAGATAAATAAAGTTGTCAGTGATGACTTGTGGTTGATGTGTTAATGCTATTTTATAATTTTCTTTATTGAATAAAACATTAATCATTTTATATTTTATCTGAATATATCCTAGTACCTATATACCTACTTGTTATATCCACGTGTATGTGATTGAATTCCTCTTAAACGATTGTACCGATTTTGATGATTTTCTTGTGTGTGAAAATTCCTTCGTTTATTTTTAGATTTGAACAGCACAGTATCTGCTGGGTCAGCATTCATGTTTACAATTAGACTAACTACCGAAAACGCGATAAAATCCATAAAAATATTTTCGTTTATACGTGTAATATACCAGTGTAATACACCAGTACTGTTACTTCTTCAGCAAATTCCAAACTATACCAATCTGCTGTAAAATCTATGACAGAAATTTAATATTTTTGTGAATCGCCTATTGTGGTAAAACGGCGCAAAAGTGTTTAGCAGAGAATTCTGCCAATCCTCTTCTTCGCTTCTGTCATAGTTTCATTTCTAGTTTTATTTTGTTTATTTTTTACGTCTAAATTACTTAGATCGAAGGTTTGACATCCAATATATTATCGCTATAATAGAGGTTTTTATTTACCCATTGCGCTTTAAATTAATAATTTTTAACCCACATCTTGATATTAATATATTAATTTCCCGCGGACAAGGAAATAATTGTGAACCACAAACAAAATGATGACTGTATTTTCCGTTAGATACTTAAATATATATACAAATACAAAAGTTGTATCTACTATATAATGTGAAAACGAACAACACAATAATTGTTCATAAACATGTCAGAAGCAGGAAAGGTTCACTGCTCAGCGGGAAACATGTCGCCAACTGGCAACCCTAGGGCAGGAGATATTCCACTTTCATAACATGTCACAGTTTCATGACAACAAGTGACATGGGGGTGGGCGATATGTAAAACAGTAGGTAGATGTTCCCTTGTTTTTGTTATCACGTAGTTTGTCATTACGAATTTAGTCTCAAGACTTTTACACTCGGTAAGTTCAGCTTGTTAATACCATAAATAATATCGTAAAAAAGTAGATTTTTCTGTGATGCTGGGATTCTCCTACTGTGGGACATGCAAATACTGTAACTCTTAACTTAAAAAAAAACAACTCATTCTCTCAAAAATCACTTTTTACAACTTATCATTTCAGCTCATACACGTCCCACTGTTAGGCTCTAGCCTTCCATAGGAAGAAGGACATTGACCTACTGTAACACGCTGGTCAAACGTGTCGGTATAGGCTTTAATTTCAAGTTTTCTCTTGCCTAGATGTTATATGCATATTTAATGCTTTAGTCGTCTTTTTCAACATCCACGAGTAAGATAGAGGGTGGTGAATTGTATTTTTACTCTGGTCCCTAGAACGTTCAACTTCTCAAACTGTATTAATTATCTCCCTTAATTTTATGTTTGTAAAGTTCTCTACAAAATAACTTATTCCTTAATTCAGGACGTAGTTTAAATAAAAACTAAAAACTGACGCATCACGTTACTATGAGTTAATATTTGTAAGAGGGTGGACTTCTTTGAGTAATTATGATAAACGTTATGGCAAACATTTAATGATCGATATTAAGCAATAGACCACTTACTTAAGATGATGACAGCGCTAATGGGGTAGATAAAGAGGGGGAGACAAATTGCACGGAATCACTTTGAAAGTGAGTCTGAGACATTCGATACTTCTCAACAAGTTTACGGAGACTACGCTGTTTTATATTTATATATATTAATTTAGCCATCATGCCTCTAAATTTGCCTGATGATAAGGGAAAATACCCATATTACGTGAACCGTTCACGCGAGCATCGCGAACGGGGTCTTTAAAAATAACACGCTCGGTCGCAGGGCTGGAAAGGGATCCTTAGGTTCGCGATGTACGAGTATGTGCAGCGTTAGACGCTTTTTAAACTAATAAGTAGCAACACTACTAACTACGAACTAAATTAATTATACAATATGCAATTAAGAAAAAAATTTTAGCTAAATTTTTAATAAAAAATGGCCACATAGTATGGGTACGTTTTCTTAAGCATAACGCACAATTTTGCTTGCGTCCTCGGAGCAAAATCTACAAAAACTAGAAGTATGACATTTAATATAACGAGTATGAAAGTCTAAAGGCAATGAACTGCTTTGACAAATAAGAAAAGTTTAGATACTTATGAAACCAAATACGAATATTCATATTGCTATGGCTTCAACAAGATAAATTAAAAATAAAACTTATGCATACTTAAAGTATTAAAACCGATTCAAGTGTGTAACTGCAGCCAACTGATACATTCAAATCAAATTACAATAAGCTGTATTTTAAGTAAGACGTAATATAATTCCCTGTGGTGATGGAGTAAGGATACAATTCATCACCTCCTTTCTTGCCTGTGGGTGTCGTAAAAGACGACTAAGGAATATCATATGCAGATAACATGCTAGAAAAGGCAAACTCTATATAAAAGCTTTTACTAACCCGTATGATCAACATGCCATAGTAGATCAACTTCCCTTCCATTGTGGAGAAGGCTTGAGTTCAGCAGTAATACGTATATGAGCTGTGATGATGATAACGATGATAATCAAATGATTATTAGGTAAATACCTAGATTCTAAGATTTAACATAAAATACAAAACAATATAAGCAGTGACATTAATGGCGAATCTAATAAAAAAAAAATACTACAATGAGATGCTTCGTCATCATCATCACAGCCCACGTACGTCCCACTGTTGGACTCGGGCCTCCTCCACAATGGGAGGGAATTTGACCTACTATACCAAGCTAATCAGACATGTTGGTACAAGGTTTCATTACGAGTTTACCTTCTCTAGCATAAATGTTATAACCCTTAGTAGTCTTTTACGACATCCACGGGCATAATAGGGAGTGGTGAATTGTATTCTTACTCCGTCCCCACACAGAAAGACTAAGAAAGTATCATTACTTTCTCTTCGCTTAAATAACACGAGTAATATTAAATTAATGTGAACAAATCCACGGAAACAACTAGTAGCAGATAAAAGAGTAAGTAAATATATGGAAACTAAATATAGAAGCTGTCGAGTACGTAATAGACTATTGATCCTCTGAGATTTTCGGAAGGGCGTTTACGTTATGGAAGATTTGTTTCTTTGAATAGATGTTTAACATACATTGGGTACGTAAGTGAATAGTTCTATCTTAATAATAGATACCGCATTTAGATCCTTGTCCATGACACGAGTGACTTTTCGATATTTACGCGAGTATTACACATCTATACCAATAAATAAAATTGGAGTGTCTGTTTGTAATGTCAAAATAATAGGCTGTTTTCATGCTCACACAGTTATTTGCACGACACTTATGCCTAAAATAGCAATTAAAAAATTTTTGTCTGTCTGTCTGTCTGTTTGATTCGGGTAATCTTAAAAACAGTTGGACCGATTTCAAAAATTCTTTCACCAATGTAAAGCTATAATATCAGGGCGTAAACTAGGCTATATTTTGTCCCGGTATTCCCACGGGAACGGGAACTACGCGGGTAAAACGACTATAACCTATAACCGAAGCGAGGGCGGGTTGCTATTTATAAATAAAATAACTTTAACGAATTTTATCGCGTTTGTTGATTTGACTGCCCGTGAACGTGAACACTAAAAAGTTTTCGAAACGTTGAGCAATCAAAAGTCAAATACAAACACAATAAAATTCGTAAAAATAGTTTTTATAATACTTTACGAATTTACAAATTTATTCATCAATTTATCAAAATAACTCAAAGATAGGCACACGCCTAACTTGAAGTCCTGTAAATAGAAAAAGAATAAATTATACAATTTCTTCTTTTTCTATTTACAGGACTTCAATACGTCCCACTATTAAGCATAGGGGTTCACTAAATAAGACACATTGGTTATAAATTTGGGTAGATATTACATACGTTATGAGTTTATGCATCGCGGGTATCACAATCTACGAGGGGTGATCCAAAAGTAATGATAATCAGTTATTTCTAGTGCACACAAAAATACAAAAAAATTTCAGTCACTTGCTCAGTTACCCACTAGTTCAGGAAAAAAAAATCATATAAATAGGCCACAATTCCCGGGAGCTACATTCATTTGAATACGGACTGTCAAGGAGTGAACATCAAAATGGAAAAACACGAAATCAGAGCTGTCATTAAATACCTCTGCTTGAAAAAAATGTCTACCAAAGACATACACAGCGACTTGGTGGAAACATTAGGGGACTCTTCTCCTCCATATTCCACAGTTGCACGCTGGGCTAAGGAGTTTAAGCTGGGAAGAACATCGACGGAAGACGAACACCGCGAAGGACGCCCATCGACGTCCCTCACTGAAGAAAATGTGAAAAAAGTTGAAGAAGTTGTATTGGAAGATCGAAGAGTGACTATCAGGCATGTAGCTGAGGTCACAGGGATCTCATATGGCAGCATTCAAAGAATCCTTGCGAACGAATTGCATATGAGAAAGGTCTCCGCGCGTTGGGTACCGAAAATGTTAAACGACGAGCAAAAGAAGAAACGAGTCGACATGTCAAGAGCAAATCTCGAAAAGTTCCAGGCAGACAAGGACAATTTTTTGTCACGTTTTGTGACCATGGACGAGACCTGGATCCACCATTTTGATCCTGAAACAAAACAACAATCGATGACATGGAAACGATCCGATGAACCGACGCCGAAGAAATTCAAAGTGTCAAGCTCACCAGGGAAGGTTATGGCGTCTGTTTTTTGGGACGCTGAAGGAATAATCATGGTGGACTACTTGGAAAAGGGGGCCACTATTACAGGCTCCTACTATGCAGAACAAATAAGAAGATTGCGGGAGGCTATTAAGGAGAAAAGGCGAGGCAAACTGCGGGCTGGAGTGTTGTTCCATCAAGACAACGCACCTGTTCACAAAGCTGCAATTGCCATGGCTGGCATTCAGGAAGCGGGCTTTGAGTTGGTGGAACACCCCCCCTATTCACCAGATCTAGCCCCCAGTGACTTCTATCTCTTTCCACGACTCAAGGAACACCTCCGAGGCAAGAAATTTGATGATGATAGCGACGTGATGGCCGCGGTTGAGGACTTTTTTGAGAGTCAAGATAAAGATTTTTTTTGTAAGGGAATTTTAGGTTTAGAAAAGAGATGGACTAAATGTATAGACTTGCTAGGAGACTATGTTGAGAAATAAATATATTTTTTTATTTTATTCATTGTGTTTATTATTGATTATCATTACTTTTGGATCACCCCTCGTACGAGTATATGACGCAGACATTAATGATTGATTCATGTTGTGTCATTCAACATGTAAATATTCACATTAGATGTTACCTAAAATTTAGATGTCGTTAATGAAAACGTGCTTTAACTATGTGGATAACATAATTTTAATATAGGCAAATCTACATTTAGGTGAGGCGTCTATGGATATATCATCATCATTCATCATTTCAGCCTATTGCCGTCCACTGCTGGACGTAGGCCTCCCTCATGTTGCGCCACAATGTGCGGTCCTGTGCCGCCTGCATCTTTTCAACTTTCAACAGGTCGTCGGTCCACCTAGTGAGGGGGCGTCCTACACTGCGTCGTCCGATGCATGGTCGCCACTCGAGAACCTTTCTTCCCCAGCGGTTGTCGGTTCGTCGAGCGATGTGGCCTGCCCATTGCCACTTCAGCGAGCTAATTCTTCGTGCTATGTCGGTTACACCCGTTTTTCTGCGGATTTCCGTATTCTGGATTCTATCTCGCAGAGAAATGGATATATCACCCTTCGAAATTGGAGGAGACTCATACCCCGCTATGGTCTGTAAAAATAAATGAATATAACTATCTCTTCATCACAGCTCATATATATCCCACTGTTACCCTCCCTGTTAGGAGCCTCCTCCACAATGGGAGGGCAATCGACCTCTGTTAGCTGGTCAGACATGTTGATATAGGATTTTATCTCGAGTTCTGCCTGTCTTGTATGATATATGCATTTATATCTCTTATGCTCCCACTACACGTCGGCAGATGCGTCCGCAGATATCATCGGCGGACGCATCTGCCGACGTGTAGAGGGGGTGATTTGCTCGTCTGTGGTAGGTATTTGACGTTCGCAGATGCATCTGGCACTCATCCGTTAGTTGTCGGTTTTTGTAGCACGGATCAAAGGGTTTCAACGCCAACGCTGTGTTGCGTCCACACGTCTAAAGACGCATCAGTGTTCATCGAAAAGCGAATGAGAGTGCACGCGTGATTTCTGCTGTTTTTTTTTTTTGTTTTTATTATTTACTTGTTCATAAAAATGGCTAACATGAGCACTAATGAAACTTTCAAATTTCTGGAGCTGTATCAAGCAGAAAACTGTCTGTGGAATCCAAAAAATAAATACCACAAAAATAAAAACGTTGTAAGTACACATTTCATCATCATCATGATGATGAATGATGAAGTACACATTTAATTAATTTTATTTAACTAGGTACTTATAATTTTTTTTTTAATTCCTCTACTGCGATAGACACTTAAATAATTCTTAAAGGTACTAAATAAATAAAATGCTGCGGCAGCCACGGTCTCAACATCCATTTCGCGTGCGTACGTGTTGCGTCCGTCAAGAATCAATACAGACTGATCGGCCTGCAGACGTGTGGACGGCGCACAGAGATCAATCTGCCGATGCATCTGACGACATCTGCGGACGCATCTGCCGACGTGTAGTGGAGGCATTAGTCGTCTTTTACGACACCCAAGGGCAAGACCCACCCAAGGTGATGAATTGTATTCTTACTCCGTCAACAAACATCTATCAATGAATATCTATTAAATCTATCGTGTCTGTCAGCCAATTGAGGTCTACTGTTGGGACATAGAGCTCCCCAAAAGATCTCTAACTGGAGCAGTTCTGAACGCCCTGCATCCAATAGTTCCCTACTACTTTCATCGTGTCATAAGTCCAATCAGGAATAGTTAGTCGTGAGCACTAACTATAACAATAATGAATCTTAGGTAGGAGAGGCATTAACATATAGAAACCACGAATTTACTGTGAAACTTTCGTCCCTAACAGATGACTTCACATTTTATATCTTTTCGTTCTGCACTATGAATTCAGCTGTTTATAAAGTTTACTTAAAATACTCTGTTTGCTTTTACTGCCTGTGTTCACGGTTTCATGCGTTTGAAACGTAATAAATGGTTACCTCATTTTTAACTGCAGTTATGTGAATTACATTGATGAAATTGCGGGTCATTACGGTGGTTCATACAAACATATTTTATGAACATTCTTGGTTAATTTTACCTGGTAAAGTCCTCTATATGACCACCGTCCTAAATTTGATACCTGACTGTCGGCCTACATGAATTTATGCCATAAAACTATAAAAAAAGTAAAGCAGAAGTTTTACTATTGAGTGAAGATCTTCCAATTTGGCCAAATATTTGTTGGTGCCATTATACCGTGACGGAGTAAGAATACAATTCACCACCCCCTCTCTTGTCTGTGGATGTCGTATAAGACGATTAAGGGATATAATAATATATCCCATATATGCATAGGCATATAACATCTATGGAATTGAAGGAAAACTGGAAATAAAACCCTATACCAACCTGTCTGACCAGCATGGTATAGTAGGTCAATTTCACATTGTAGAGAAGGCTCTAGCTCAGCAGTGGGACGTATGTGAGCTATGATTATTTATTTTAATGTTATATTTTTTATATTATTTCTAAATAAAAAAATTGACTTACCTTCACCACATTTACAGTATAAATGATTGTGTGAAAGAGACGAAATACTGAAACATACAATAATATTGTGAGAGTCATTGTACAAATCATATTCGTTCGGATTTACGGTCTAGTCACGAACTAACACAAAATGACCGGTCGACCCGCCTTGCAGCAGACAATCCACTTGAACTGTGAGTCATATAATGTGAAAAATTGGATACCGAGAGTATAAAGCACACACGATTCTTTTGATATAGTTATTTTTGGAATACGATATATAACGAAACGCTTCAGTTAATATTCTAATAGGCAAATACATAATAAGGTACCTTTTGAAATTGCGTTGCTATTGGTTGGTAATTTCGATCCTCACATTCATAATAATTGGAATAATCGTAGAAAAATAACTTCAAATACTATACACGAAAATATAAGATCCAAAAAGCACAAGATACGTTTTCCTTTATTGTGCAAAATTTATCTACGGTATAATTGTACGATTTCTATATACGCTTTGTCGTTGAAGCTATTTCTGCGTGTATAGATATTATACTCTTATATTTTTAAATAATATGTAGTGACTTGTTCCGAAGATGAGCGAATCGGTCCACATTTCAAAAAGTTGAATTTCCATCATTCAACAATTTCCACAGTCAGTAACAATTGCCTAGATATAGCGTTCTTGTCATTATTTTTCTGAGCTCGTAACAAAATACGACGTTAATAAAACATCTTGGCAGCTGGGTGACTGCCCGCATCGAGCCAGATATCAAAAGATGAAGTATTTTATATCAATTTACGCATTCGTGCCGAGTATATTTAAGTAGCTCCATTTCCTTGCTGATCTTAGCTTTTTAATGACCCCATTTATCGCAATAGGGTAAAATATCCTTATAAAAGATAGGCGAAGAATTTTGGAAGATTCCAACCGTTGCTGGAATACTTATAAATCCACGCCATTAAAATTAACAGCAGACCTTTAATATCCCTCTGTTATTTTAAATATGCTATATTTTATAACGCTTGGAACCATCTCGAATAATTACATAAATGGTTTTGCCGTTTGGAGATTTCATGTTAAACGTGATGGTAATATTGTAAGCCACAAAAATGTTATGCGAGCACGAATAGACATTGATTGGCCATTGTGATGACAACAATGAGCAATCATTTGACTCGGGGTTCTAAAGTGCTAATAGTGACTGCTTGATTATAGAACCTACTTCATTTCATGCATGCCACTTGTTAGAATGACGTTTAATTACAGAGCATCATTTGCTTCTAATATAGATATCATTGCGCAAACGTTTAGAGTAAAGCAGTAGGTACATATTACAATGTTAAGAGATCCTGTATAAAACGCAACAATTCGTCTTTCAAAAGATTCATTTTAAATAAACAAAGATAACCTGTATTCTTCCAATATTTTCAGTTTTTGATATATGCTGCGTTATCTTGACATATAGTTTTTCTTAATTAATAGTCCCATTGTTGGCTATTTCACATTTACACTTTCACTATGAGAAGGAAATTGACCACGTGCGTTATTTCGATGGGATTCCTAGTCCTGCAGCGATGTTATCTGATATATTGCCAATTTTTATAATACCCGCGGGAATAGAAGGTGTTAGCCAATTGTACTCTTACTCCATCAACATATAAACAAAAAACAGTTATTTCATCATCATTTTAGGTCATATACATCCCACTGTTGGGCCCGAGCCTACTCATCACGCTGGCCAGACGTGTTGCTATAGGGTTTTACATCAGGTTTTCCTTGATGTCATGCATATTTAATTCCTGAGTGGGCTTTTAAAACAGCCAGTGAAAGAGGGTGGTAAGTTGTATTCTTACTCCGTCATCGCATGGAAAATAAACACAAACAGTAAATCTTTTTATTATCTATTAAATAAGTATTTTTTTGTTTCTTATTATTAAAGTCATCCACATTACAAAACATTTTCAAATAGTTATGTTTATGTTTCATATAATTATGTTTTTTTTAAACCGAAACCGTTTATGCAGGTTATATATTTAAAATTCAAATAAGTAAATGTTAAAAATCAATACGGCGTAACAATAGACAATAGGCGTGGAGTAAGCACTTCCAAAATCCATTAAAATTCTGTCACAGAAGACGTTGTAATCACTGAGGTTTATTTTTAAAGGGTGCTGTTGACTTCAGTGTAGCTTTTGTTGAGAACAGCGCCCATGGGGAACATACAGCCGATGTTCGTTTAATAGGAATCTATTGTTGTCATATCCGACGATTAATTACAACTATTTGTTGCTAGCAGTTAGACAATAAATTGACGTTTTAATTTTTTACTTCAATATAATGGTGACATCCATGGTGTCTGTGTGGTGATGGAATAGCAATACAGTTCACAACTATCTTACCCGTGGAAGAAAAATTTGAAACAAAACCCTATACCAACCTGTCTGACCAGCATGGTATAGCAACTAGCAAGGTCAATTTCCCCTCCCCAGTGAAGGAAGTTCGAGCACAGCAATGGGACTATAAGCCAAGATGACGATGATGATGGTGACATAATCCAAAAATTGGCATAGGTGATTTAAGGAGACAAGGTAAATTAGTGTTAGTTTTGTATGATTTTTTTTTCTTTTATGCCTTATTATATACTTATTATTTATATGATGATATTACAGGATATCTTCTTTCTTTGGCTTACGGTGAGCTGTGAGGCCGCTCGCCGTCCTCTCTTCACCCACTGACGGAATGGACCGCGAGCGTCTACACCATCGCCCGCCCAAAAAAAAATATTGTCTTCTTTTAAATACAGATGCAAGAAATGTAAGGCACACTGTACCTAATGGGTTTGGTTATTTTACGAATAGCAGATTATTAAATAGTTTTTGCTGTTGTTAGGATATGGATAACCTAATCTAACCATACACCCTTGCAGTTTTAAGGTAATATCAGTGTAACGCGAGGCCTCTTGATACGCCCTATTCCCACTCTGCAATACGGCTTGTGCAATCATTAACTTTAATCTCCCATACAAACAATCTATTTGGGTTGTTCTATCATTGATTTTGTGACAATATATTGATAATAAATAATTTTATTCATGGAAAAACTAAGAATTTAACGAACATTCAACAGCAAAACTAATTTAATTATTTTTAGTATTGTGTTGAGTATCAGTCATGAGTCTATGAGATAGCAAAATTATTCAAGATTAGAATGATAAGTTTATCAGAAATCACTGTCCGTTGAGTGAATCTTAAATGGCGTGCCATAACGAGTAATTTAAGAAATTTAAACGTTATTTTTCGAGTCGTTCTTTACCAGTTCCTTTAAATGCTTTTTCCATTGCTTTTGGCAAACGAGCAAACAGCACACCTGATGGTAAGTGATACTGCCGCTCATGAGCCTTTACTAAGCCGCTGCCTACAGTGAAGAAAGTGAACGGAGTATGAATGTATACAATGAGGGTCGGTGTTACTAAAGGTTCATCAATGCTCATCACACGCAAACACGCTCAGAAAGTTTGAGTGCCGGCTCTCTCGCTCATCGAACGAAGTGCAGTAACAAATTAATATTGCTTTTCTGCAAATGCGAACTACGCCGGACGATGCGAACTACGCCGGACGATCCGACCCGCGTCTGTTGACAGACGACTGTCGACACTGTAATCCTACCACATAATATTTATACCAGCATTTCATTCTTTAAAGATAAGACAATAATATTGTGAAAGTTTTATAATTGCATTTGAAAATTAAACATATTAATCTACTAAAACATTCTGCAGAATTCAAAAACGATTATCGCGTTAAAAACAACCCCGAGGCCAGATACTTTACGTACGCAAAATTTTACAAGTCACAAATAAACCAGAGATGTTTATCGACATCCATTGTTTGTTTTGGGCAAGATTAGAAATCCTGTATTGTGGTAATAAATTATTATAACATTCTGTAAGCTTCCTACCATCATTTTCTATTTAATCTGCCATAAACATAAAACGTTAATATGTAGTTGTTTGACAATAATAGGAGAAGTTTCCACAAGCAGACGATTGCGAGCCTCATATTAGTCGATACGATACCCTTGAGGAACATACAGGCCGTGTTCTAATAGGACTCCATTGTGATATCCGCTGGCTTTAATTACTACTGTTCATCTGATATTGAGGATGTACTGTATATTAGTAATGTTATTTTTTTTAGACAGATATTAACAAGCAATTCAAAAGATATTCTATGATTTATATGATACATATATATGTGCATGTAAACTATTGTAGAAATATTTACCGGCCCGAGGTCAACAATTGGACTTGTGAAGAGATATTAAGATGAGATATTTAAATTCTAGTACATTTAGCATCAATTTAATTGAAAATACTCCATACGCATATAGGACTATGAAAACGGCTCACAGAAAACGTATTTTCTAACGTACATAATTCTTAGCCATTAACATTAAATAGTCAATTTTGAATTATTTTTAATATGTTTTTATTACAGTAGACGTTCTTGCTGGCTTGTTAAAATACGAAACTGAGATTAGTGACGTGGCTCAATCTATAACAAGAAGTCAGGGCCTCATACCTTTCTAATGCAGCTTGTCCTAGTACATAAGACACGTTCTTAAGCAGTCAGCCATTCCGTCGCCGACTTTTCATTAAGCATAATACAATTATTGTAGAAAAAAATTGATAGATACGTGATTTCATTGCAGTATTGCCCATTAACACTATAAGAACAAACAGCACAAAAGCATATACGCCATTTTCTCAAAGAGTAAAAACATAGGATTTCCATTAGATGTATACTCAAGTTGACAGCGCAACGGAGTACGGCTGTGATCAAATTACCCATCGATACGTACTCACCTACTGTTCTTAGCTGATAGGAGCAGTGTGAGTATTTTTCTAAAGCTTTATATATCACGAACTAGTTATTTAATACTAATAAAATAATATTCTAATATAAATAAAATTCTTTTTTCTCTAATACTAGTTTGTAACCTAAAGGTTAGAAACTAGTATTAGTGAATAAATAACGATTTCTGATGGTTACGCAAGTATACACATCTACACTAATATTATAAAGAGGAAAAATTTGTATTTTTTGTGTATGTTTGTAATGAATAATCTCAAAAACTATTGTGCCGAATTAAAAAATTCTTTCATCATTGGAAAGCTACATTCACCCTAAATAATATAGGCTATATTTTATTCCGGTATTTCCACGGGAACAGGAACTACGTGGGTAAGGCGACTGAAACTGAAGCGAAGCGAGGGCGGGTTGCTTTTGTAAATTGTATTTTACAGATTTTATCGCGTTTCTATTTGATGATTTGCCAGACGCTTTGAAGACTTTACAGCGATCATAAGCGAGAAATATATAAACATAAAAGTAAAACTTTGTAAGCTTGTCTCGTTTGTCCAGTGGTAGAGGGAAAGTGGCGGACAATCATGATGTTTTGGGATTGAATACTGAATGAAACAAAAAATGCAGTTTATTCTACTCTCATTTTATTTATGCTTAAGGAAAGAAAAACGTACTGCGATTGAGAGCACGCAAATGATTGGTCAAATGTTAAGAATAAATCCTTGAATGGTGGGACAATTTATGAATATACATATAGCAATTTCTTTTTAATTGGTGATGGTAGCAAATAAGCAAGCAGCACACCTGATGGTAAGTGATACTGCCGCACATGGACTTTTGCAATACCAGAGGCACAGCTAGGACGTTATCTACCGTGAAGAAAACGCTCTTCTTAAACCTCGTTTACAGTTTATGACACAATTTCAAAGTATTAAGAGCGCTCCTTGCATTCAAATTAGAGGTTTATGTCTTGCCCGTATATTTTCTTATCAAAAAATTATCATTCTAACACGTAATACCACAAAATTAAATTCCAAAAGGTGCAGATACTAGTGAAATTTTAGACGATAAAATTCGGAAATCATCGCAATCAAAATTTAGGATCGCGTGACTGTGCACACGTAACTTGGCAGTATTATGGCATGCACAATCGGCGGACTAGTTGTGTTATCATAGCATCGATAACACTCAACCAACCGTCGTTTATTTTGTTATCGACCTGTGAATTCTTCTTGAAATATTTACTGTAGGTATTGCTAACTGCACCTTGCGACTTTCCACTTTGCTAATAAGAATATTATTAACGAGTTCTACTCGTAAATACAATTGATTCTTTTATGTACTTAAATAAAAATACATTTACTGTATCTATCAGCGTTTTACTTGATAATCGCTAGACAAAGACTCTTTCCGGCTGACCAAGTTGGCAACCTAACTGATGTGAATACATCTACTATCGAATATGTAATCGTCAGTCGAGAAACCTATACTCCAACGGTTGTTGCATCGTTGATCTATGTGATGCCTGGTGGAATTTATTAGACACATGCATTTACAGCCAATACAAATATTAAACGCGTAAGAGACCCAAAAATGTATGGATGGATTGTGTGAATGAGGATATGTAGGAGTGGTAGGACCACACTGTCGACAGTTATCTGTCTACAGCCGCGGGCCGGTCCGTCCGGGGCAGTACTATGCTCTCGCAGAAAATCGACGTCTGAGTAGTAGCAATTTGTTACTGCGCTTCGTTCGGTGAGCGAGAGCCGGAAGCCCAACTTTCTGAAGGTGATTGCGTGTGGAGGGTTTTGGTGGTGCCCTTGGTATCACCGAGCCTCAATGCACGCATTCACACTCCCTTCGCTTTCTTCGCAGTAGGCAACGGCCTTGTAAAGGTCCATGAGCGGCAGCAACACTTACCATCAAGTGTACTGTTTGCTCGTTTGCCACCGTTCACAATAAAAAAAAATATGCCTGTGAAAGCAGTGAGTATGACAGCTGATGATAGGAAGCTATGGAAGGTAAGAACATGTTGTGCTGACCCTACTTAGCGTGGGATGAGGGCAGGCATATGATGAAGACAAATAATGCACTAATCTAAAATGCCTAAAAGCGCAGGATGCTGTATCAACAAAATTATAAGAGAAAACAAAATATTCAAGAATATTTGGCACGCTGTAACGCACTATCAAAGGTTTTAGTTTAGTTGCCCTTGTCTTGTAGATCTGCTGACATTTTTTAGTGTTCTTATACGACACCCGAGGCAGAAAGGCATTTTGAAACATTGCTTTTCGCAGAGATTATTTTTCACAAACATTCAAGGCAAAATGCTTCGTTATTTTAAGGACGACTCAGTAACCGCAAACAATTACAAATTTCGACAAACCATTCACCTTCAATAATTAACAATTCTGTTATCTTATTGATAACTTCGTTATTAATTGTAATCAACTTTCATTCAGGAAAATATTAAGTTCTGTATTACATAGCCTAGATTGGTTGGTCACTCAAAAAAAGGTCAGCGACTAATAAATGTATGCATACCAACTGCCATTGAGTGGTCCGGTTGCATAGTGACGTCATCACATAGGCAGCCATGTCACAGAAGCCGTACAACAGCTCTTAGCTACGATAAAATGCATGCACCATAAACTTCGTTGTACAATGCCGAGTTTATTTATAACCTCTTGAGCTGAAGTTATAATGTAATGGGTAATGGAATCATGTTTTGTTTTCAAGTTTCAACGACTGAGGTGAGAGTAAGAAGCATAAATTAAGGCTAATGAATGGCTTATTGTGTGAGGGACAGGAAATTATTATTGGTGGGTCGGTCGTGTTACATTGAAAGTAAGTACTATTATAGTAAAAAGATATTTATTTTATCGAATAAGAATAGTTCTGAGAACTATGGCGGATACAAATATTACCCGATGATTAATAATTCCGTGTGGTGACGGAGTAAGAATACAATTCACCACGTGGCCATGGATGTCGTATAAGACGATTAAGGAATATATTATGCAGATAACACCTATGCAAGAGAAGTAAAACTTGACATAAAACCCTAAGCCAAACTCGTCTGATCAGCGTGGTATGTCCTTTGTCCTCCCTTTATGGACGTGGCTCAAGCCCCACAGTGAGGTTACATGGGCTGAGATCTATAATATAATTAGTAATATTTAAGACTACTCTTACATATGTACCTAAATTTTACAGTTTGATGCGAGTACGTTTTTTTACTACTACGTGTCCGATAGATATGTTACAGCGGCCATTCGCACGGGCAAATAATTCCGTTTGAAGTGTAGTGTCATCGTTCATATATGATTTAAAACTATATTATAAAATTAATATAGTAGGTCATTCAGTATAAATAACTGACAATAGGTTCGAATCCTATTTCAATAATTTGAAATTTGTCTGTTGTAGAAACATAAAAACCCCAATATTATATTCGTTAAATAACTGATATTATTTATATAGTATTGAGATATACAACATCATCATTTCAGCTCATATATGTCCCACTGCTGGGCTCGAGTCTCCTCGAAAATAAGAGGGAAATAAACCTACAATATTACGCTGCTCAGACGGGTTGGTATAGGGTTTTATTTCGAGTATGCCCCCTCCTGCATAGATATTATCTTCAATAAATCATTAGTCGTCTTTTAAGACACCCACGGGCAAGACAGTGGGTAGCGAATTCTATTCTTCCTCCGTCACCATAAGGAATTGAGATATTATTCTTCCATAATAGGATTATGTTCTGTCACCTAGCTCTTACGCTTTAAACACAAACTAAATAGAGGTTCTTACACGACATCTGTTTCCATGTCTAGTCTACATGCGTAAGAGTAAAAAAATGATTTAATTTCAAAACGAAATGCTCAATGCAGATATTCACTTAACATTCAATCGGCCGCGATTCACAGTTCGCAATACCGGTTTATTGAAAGGCACGGCTTGGTGGTACCTTAGAACGAGTTTCTGAGTTTTGCATAGTCCGCCGGGAACGCTATTGTTCTCAATATGGGTTTAGTAAGTCTATACTTAAGCCTAGTGCATAATAACTAGCTCGAAGACGCAGCAGCTACTTTGCCGTAAACTTGTTTGAAAGATTTAAAATTAGATCTTGCAGCTATAGTTAGCTGATATTAAATTTATTAAACGGTTTAGTCAAAGGTGGCAAATGTTTAGTATGCTACTGCGATTTAGGCTCTAATCCTGAATCGGGTAGAAAAAGTGTTGTTGAGATTTAACTAGTGCGTATTTTTTCGATTTTCGCGGTCAATTCTCAGTAAGAAGCTCCTACGAACTGAGATTTATCCTACTTTCAATTCTACTTCGTCTTCTAGCGAAAAGACCTATGACGTCGATTGACGGATGGATGAAACTTAGAATGTCGCTTAATTACGTGTTCAAACCACGATCACTTACTTAATAAAGAGAACAATTATCCAAAATCTTTATACTCAATCCTAAGTGATATGATTCAGAGAACAAAACAAGATTCGAAAATTGTTCTTGTAAAATTATAAATAACAATAGCCCAGTGCGAAGTAGCCACGAATCACCTTTCACCAGACAAATGGCTTTATATAGGCCATCTTTCGCAGCCAACCTCTCGATATTATTTAATAAAAGGCTCTTAAAAGTATTTGCCAGAAATTACTGGGTAAACAAGAACGACAAAATTCGATTATAACGGACCCTTCTATAGAAATTGGTAATTGTGGCCTGTAAACAAAACTATAAGTAAATGGTTGACATTGTCGCCACTCAACGGCAATTTAATCAAGTTATTTTATACTTTAAGTATACAAAGTTATACTTCGACAAATTAGTGGCATTATAATAAAATTATTGTAGAGAATAGTTCATTCAAAGTTACCTTTATTTATATAATTATATTAATATAATTCATCCCGTGTGGTGACTGAGTAAGAATAAAAATCACCACTCCCTATCTTGCCCGTGGATGTCGTAAAAGACGACTAAGGGACATAATACGCATGTAACATCCTATGCAAGAGAAGGAAAACTTCAAATAAAACCCTATATCAACCTGTCTGACCAGCATATAGTAAGGTCAATTTGCCTCCTATTGTGGAGGAGGCTCGAATCCAACAGTGGGACGTATTTCAGCTGAAATGATGAATATTAGCTAATTTTTTTTCATATAATTTCCCGAGGCAAGAAAAATAATGACTGTAGTACAAAGTTTCATCATAATCGGACAAACAGTTTAGCAATGCATAGCAGACAAATAAAATAAACATTAAGCATCCCGTTAAATGTTTCTTCTTAATATAATTGTGTCATAAATTCTACTTCTAGGCAGGACAATCCATTTTCATCATCATATTATCAACCCATATAACTCCCACAGCTCGGTTTGGGCCTCCTCCATAATGAGAAGACGGAGGCAAGGTCATATGTAAGAGAACATTAACAAAATTGACATACTACTCCACGCTGGTCGCACGTGTTGATATAGGGTTTTATATCGAGTTTTCCTTTTCATTGTTTTTCACAAGTTATTGTTCTGATCGTATTTCGTGTCCGTTAATTAAGTAAATATTTGTAAAATCCCCCGCGATACAATGATTTCTATAGAGTCATTCTATCGAGGTTTAGGTTATTCTGTTATTACTAATCTATAACATAAATATAAATTACATATAAGTAACGTTTAACTTTTATCATCTAGATATGTATTATAATTTTATGACCTTGATAAAATGCCATCGCATCAGAAGTATGAGAAAACAATACAATCATAGGTGGGGCGGGGCGGCGTTATATCTTCATTCATTTTAGCTTATACATGCTCGAACCTTCTCCACAATAGTAGGGAAAATGACCTACCATACGACGCTGGTCATACGTGTTGCTAAAATTTCATTTCAAGTTTCCATCTCTTGCATAGATGTAAAACTTCATCTCGGCTCGAGCTATTTTAGCCATGCTGGTTAGATAGGTTAGTACATATAGGGATTTGTTGAGAGTTTTCCTTCTCCTTCGTAGATGTTATATCCCTTAGTCGTCTTTTACGACATCCACGGGCAAGACAGAGTGGTGAATTGTATTCTTATTCCGTCACCACATGGAATACATATATGTATCTACGGTTATACCTTCACAAAAGTTTAATACTGGAATAGTATTTGCGCCATTTAGCGACATGGTTTACTCAAGATAGTAGATGCAAACGAAGTGTAACAAGTACTGGACAATTGAAATTGCACACGGTCAACGCCTCACACTCTTTGACTACTTATACGATAATTGTAAGACATGAAAGTGCGACTTAGAAAATTATTGGTTCATTTGTCTATAACTTCATCAACGTGCAATGCTTAACATGGCTAACTCAAATGGGGAGTGAACGTGAAAATCGCTACGGTTGGCGGTTTTCACAGTCAGGATTGTGAGTACTGTTATCTATACCTCTAATGCTATCTAATGTTTTTGGTGACCTGTAACACCTTTTTAATGCCCACTACAGGCACCAGCGAACCACAACTTGGATTGTTTGTGATTTTGTTTTTTAAACCAATAAATATCTATACCAATAAATAAAATTGGAGTGTCTGTTTGTAAAGTCAAAATAATAGGCTTTTTTCATGCTCACAGGGTTATTTGCACGACACCTATGCCTAAAATAGCAATTAAAAATTTTTTGTCTGTCTGTCTGTCTGTTTGTTCCGGGTAATCTTCAAAACGGCTGGACCGATTTCAAAAATTCTTTCACCAATGGAAAGCTATAATATCAGGGCGTAAACTAGGCTATATTTTATCCCAGTATTCCCACGGGAACGGGAACTACGCGGGTAAAATGACTATAACCTATAACCGAAGCGAAGCGAGGGCGGGTTGCTAGTTTGTAATAACATAAGTCTTGTTGACAAAATAAATATAAAAGAAATTATTATATAAATTATTATTATCTGTCCCTTAGACAATTTATACGTAAAGTAAGATATCCAAAAAAAAATATACCGAAAAAATAAAATCTTGTAGCAGCTTGATTACTTTACGTTGCTTTGTCTTCAGAGACTGACTTAATTCTATAATAGCTTTCCAAATTAAATGAATTAATAAAAAATAATAATTATCGGTTTTTTGACGATAAATAATATTAATTAGTATTATTATATTATATGTGATGATGATGATATGAAATTATTTCATCCATCAGCCTACAGACGTCCACTACTGGACATAGGCCTCCCCATGAGAAAGTCACTCGGAACGGTCCTGCGCCACTTGCATCCAACGGTGCCCTGCGACTTTCAGAATGTCGTCAGTCCACCTAGTGGGGGGTCGTCCTACGCTGCGCCGTCCGATTCGTGGTCGCTACTCAAGAACCTTTCTTCCCCAACGGTTGTCGGTTCGACGAGCGATGTGGCTTGCCCATTGCCATTTCAACGTGCTAATTCTGAGGGCTATGTCGATTACAACCGTTCTTCTACGGATTTCCGTGTTCCGGATTTTATCACGTAGAAAAATACCGAGCATAGCCCTCTCCATACCACGCTGAGCGACTTTTGATGAAATTATTGTATTAATAATATTAATTAGTCTAAACTAATATCATCTTCATCATCCCAGCTCATATGCTAGGCTCGAGCCTCCTTCGTGAAGGGAGGGAAATTGACCTATTAGTAGGCTGATTAAACGGGTTGGTATAGATTTATTTAAGGTTTGTCGTCTCTTCCATAGATGTTATATACCTATTATGTTTCTAAGTCGTCTTTTACGACCTTCATGGGCAAGATTCTGGGAGTGGTGAATTGTATTCTTGTTCCTTGTGAATATCATTTTACAAACTTAAAATTAATGTTGACTAATTAGGTGGCTATATAGTTTATATTTAAAGCAGCCGCTATACTATAGTCCATAAAATATAGCTTGATCTCTGTGACAGATGTCAACGAAATCAACGAAGTAAGTTTGAACGAGCGACATGTTTACAATTTCATTTTGTCTCAAATATATTTTCATTCTTCTCGTGCCAGTTTTATTGCCACTAAATTGCAATATATTATAAATATAAAATATTAATATTCATGCCTAAAATGTACCTCATAAGTACTGAAATACCTAGTAATCATTTTATACATAAATGACGCTTACACACGTACAAGGTCGTACTGGACTGAAAATAAAATAGAGATGGGCCAGTCGATATACGTAAATCGATAACCGATCTGTATTAAATTATTCGTAAAAGAAATAAACTCTATACAGTACCTATATAAAACTTTCAACATATTTTTTACAATTAAAACAGACAGTTACATTATAAAATACATAAATAGAATTAATTAAACATTAAAAAGCTACTTTTCGTCTCAGAGTAGATGATAATATAATGTGCGCATTATTATCAATAAACTAGACATATTTATTTATAAAACAGTCGTAATTGATTGATTGATCTAACGACTGTCCCCATTTGGCAAAAAATGATAAATATTCTAGCAGGAACGCTAGTGTAGTACGAAGTGATGACGATAATAGTGACTTAGACCTTGATTGTACTCCTTTTGAAAAATTAAAACAGTCAAAAAACACTTTTTGTTTGAAATAAATTCAATAAGATTTTCATTGATTGTATTTTAATTAGAATAGAAAATCACAATTATAAAAATAAAGAGTTTTATCGATAAAAAACTACGGACTTTATTGTAAGCGTGAGAGCACTAGGGACAACTGTCACAGAGATCAAGCTATATTTTATGGACTATAGTCGCAATTATAATTATTATGAAGTAAAAAAAGCTTCATAATTTAAACTTTTTTTTAAATCTTTAATTGCAAGCCTTAAAATAGCAAACATTATTTATCGTAGTTTTTCTACAACCATCATTTAAATAGGTATATGATAAGTCATTGATACGTAGATTAAATTTGACTATTTAACTAAAACAGGCATAGATTATAAATTTTTGCAAGCACTTCTAACGTTCAATAAATAATTATTATGACCACATATGGGATACGGTTTCCCCCCATTTAGGTGTACTTTGGCGTGTATAGATAACGATAATTGCACCATTGGACCAATCAATGTCAAAATATGGTACTTGAGATTAGATTTGATGGTATCAAGAGGAAAAAAATCTGAAGTACCTAGTCAAATTTTAATTTCATATTCTCGACTTTAAATTAGTCATGTTTGATTCTGGAAATTTCTTGTGCTTTAAGATTTATCTGTGTTAATCATTGATATAATATTACAGAATAGAAGTCAGGTATAGATATCAATATAATATACATATAAGTTTTTTTTCTATAGAATTTTACGACAAACACTTATATTAGTATAACCTGCCTAGGTTTGTAAAATGTCTTGCGAACAAAAGTTTAGTACAGAGTATCTATCTGAAATTCGATGTATTACGTCTTGTCGTCACTATACTTTTTTAAATTTCTGAGAATATCAACTGACAAAGGTAAATCTGTTATTTGCCAAAGTCACACCATACCAAAGTCTCTACCTGCCTGTATACAAAGGGTAGTTATTTTTTTATTTGTACCTTTTTGTTATGATGGTTATCTACTAATTATGTTTTTTTTTCAAATGAAATAGATGTGTTGTGTGGCTTAGTTTAGTAAATCACACTATCTGCTGAAATATATCTACCTAATCATTAGCTTTAACATTATTATGGTAGCCGAGATAGGTGTGGTACGTAAACGTTATCGTAAATTGCCGTTATCAATCGTTAGTCTACATACCTACTACTTATTCAATGTTAGTCATTCGCTTTTCTGTAGAAACAGGAACTATGTACATATTAAATGTTATCTATATTGATTCAACAGTCAGAAATGTCTGTATGCATTTTTTACCTTGGCATGCTATTTTTAACGTATTTTTATAATCGTTGAAATATGATAGTAAATTGTTGGAGAACAAAAACCGGTTTATGACGTCATTTATAGTATACATTCTCATTTTGAAATTCTAAGACGTTCCACCGGATAAACAAAAGGCGTGGAACAAAGCAAAACTACAAACAGGGCTGCGTATACAGTTGTTGTATACAAATCAGAAAGAACTTGAAAGAGGTTTTACCTTTTGTGTATTGCGCCGACGCCACCGCTAGCGAATAGAGAAACAACGCGGCAAGGATGCCCCCCTCACTCCCGCGCACGAACATGATTCTTGACTTGAGGATTCTAATTCAAAATTATTTCGTATCACTTCTTCGAGCACGTCACTATTGCAAAAACTTGTCACAATCTCCTACGCTTTCATGTCTTCTACAGCACATAACACGCACACTATCACAGAATTCAAACACACATCCATTTGAAAAATGTTCGTTTATCCGATAAGGTAGGTAGGTAACCGCTCAGACGTGGGACGATGCATGCAGGTAAAACGAGTAAGCTTATTAAGTTTCAATGACTTAAAACTACTTATTTTTAAAGTTCTACATCGGCTGATCACAACACGACATGTTCGGCAAGTTAGTTTTACACAATTTCGAATTTAGAAACTTCACATATTTTCGTAAAACAATTGGGAAGTTCGGAGCGATAGCGATGCGTACGCGAGACACGACCACACGGCGCATCGTTCGCGTCACAACTGGTATGAAGTGAGTGAACAATCAACAAGTTGCGGTAGCGCGCGAGGTGGGCTTCGCCGCCGAGAGCATGCGCCATTCGTGCCTATCTTCACGTTTTATAACAAACCGCACAACAATGTTGACAGCAAGCGGCCAAGCGGTTTTCAACTCCCCCGCGCTCCACACCGCACTCTGCTGACTTCGGTCGCCGTTGACTTTGGCACTGAACGGATGGTCTAAGAACCTTCTAACAGGTTTTTTTTCGCGCAAAAAGGGAACGACTGGATCTTGCCCGGCCTAAGCCAGTTCTGAGATATCTAGTCAATCAGGTACAAAAATAAAATACCCGTTTATGCTTTCTAAGTTTATTGCAAATGCTTATTATTCTAAGTGCAAAATGTTTGTTTTAAATCATTTAACTATTGTATATTTGTGTGTTTAAATAATAGCTTTTTGACGCATTCACGATGGCTGCTCCTCGGTCGCGTTTGCGTCTTCATTTGGATCTACAACAAAATATAAGCAATGTTTACGTAATTAGTCATGTCAATCTACGTGGTGTCGTAATTAGTCATGTTATAAATATAAATTAAAATTAAGAAATCCTGGGTAATAAGACTCATTTCAAATATCGTCGGGGAGAGTGCAAGTAGGCATAACTGACTACGTAACCTATCTCAGGATAATAATACCGGAACTCACAATTAATGTAACATTCTCAACTCTACTTGTGGTGACGGAGTAAAAATATAGTTCACGAACTAATATCTGGCCTGTGAGTGTCGTAATAGACAAATAAGGAATATAATATGTATATAACATAGATGCAAGAAAGGAAAAACTCTAAATCATCGTAGCAGGGTTCATCCATTTCACCTGGAAACGTTATGGTCTTCAACTGTACATTTCCAGCGATCATTTCTCCTAAGTACGTGCAAGCTCTGGAATGAACTACCTGCTGATGTGTTTCCCGAGCGCTATGACATGTCCTTCTTTAAATGAGGTTTAAGAAGAGTATTTTTTTCACGGTAGGCAACGGCGTGGCTGTGTTCCTGGTATTGCAAAGGTCCATGTGCGGCAGTATCACTTACCATCAGGTGTGCTGCTTGCTCGTTTGCCACCGTTGGCAATAAAAAAAAAAAAAAAAAAAAAAAAAAAAAAACTTTGTCAACCCACCTAACCAGCGTACTACATTAGGTCAATTTCTCTCCTATTGTGGAGGAGCCTCGAGCTCAACAGTGGGACGTAGGTACATATATAATCTGAGATGATGATGAATATTTTCTATTTAAAAATGAACTTAAAATAAGAAAATTGCCATTGAAATTCTGCATCATTTAGATATTCTTTTATATATACAGAGTGTATCAGGTTATGCACACATTCGCCAAATTTTTTATCAAAATCGGCCCCGACGTTTAAAAGGCGTTCTGTTCCGTACATTCGTGCGGGCGAAATATACCTACATAAATGCGTGTATGTCTATGCAAATAATATAGCTAAACATAAAACAATGGTAAATCGCTGAAAGTCGACTTAAGAGGCTTTGATTCCTGGCAGTGGGAAGGCTTTGCCCGGACTATGGATTAGTGCTAAAAGCTGACAACCCAGTGATATTTTGTGTGAATTAGAAATTCTGTTCTCGTTCTGAGTCTGGTTCTGGAGGCAATTGTCTATTTGGGGGCAAAATAAAAAATATTTGTAAGTTCTCCGCATAAATTCCTTCTTTATTGTATGGTGGACTTTATAGAAAAATAAAACGTATTTAATCTGGAATGTATTAACATTAACATTAATATTATAAACGCGCGCCCACTAATATTATAAACGCGAAAGTTTGTGAGTATGTAAGTGAGTATGTTTGTTGCTCTTTCACACAAAAACTACTGAATGGATTTTGATGAAATTTCACAATAATACAGCTTACATATCAGAAAAATAGCTTCCATATCAGAATAACATAAAGGCTATAATTTATCCCGATATCCCCTCGGGAAGGGGAACTATGCGGATAAAACCGCAGGGTGCTGCTATTAGTTTCCTAACTTTGAATTTCGCCCAAATTTCTTTATGCATTTTAGTGTATCGCAGGTACACATTGTCACACTACATATACATAATTCACAGAATTTCGCTTTGTGTTGTTTGAAAGGTGATGGAAAAATACAAAATATCGTCATGCCATCCTTTACCTACGGCGTCCTATTAGCAACTAAGTGCCAAAAAAATTGCAAGTTAATAACACAAGAGACAGAAAACAATAATTTCTAACAAAAAAAACCCGACTTCAAAGAAAAAAAATTGCAGTGCTTTAAGAGCGTTATCGGTAATAAGTGGCCGTAAACCCAAAAATGTGGTTTTTTGAGGACTGGTTTCTCGTTCATCATAATAGCTTACTAAAAATTTATATAACCACTACATTAAACACATCTTTATATTGTGCTTGTACAGAATTATAACTCAATATTGTAACTATTTTATTAAAAGGCAAGGGTATTTTGAACTTAAGTTAATGAGATTTTACGAAAACGCTGAGTTTTGAAGTTCAGGTACGAATAAACGATAAGTCGTGGCATCTCGAAAAAAATTGTAGATGTTAGGAAAATTACTGTTCTTGGGTATGTATAAAATGAAATTCAAGATTTCTTCCTTTTAAAACTAAAAAAAAAATATTTCTTTAAGATTAATTTGACGAAAATGGCTCCTGTAAAACATTTAATTTTGTGAATAATACTAACCTTGAAATATTTAAAAAAATATCCACTATTTGTTCGACTATTGTAGAAGCAGTAAAAAAAAAAACCAAATTGAAATACGAATAGTCACCCTCGTAATTAAATTTTAAATATTACTATAAATTGAACGGCATAATTGTTCGTAAGCCGTTACCGGGTTGAGAGCCTTCCGCTCGCCCATTGCCCGCGTTAAGCTGTCAAGGTCATCTGCGACCAACAGCTAAATACACACAAAAAAAAAAAAAAAAAAAAAAAAAGTTCGTAAGCCAGTCGCGCCTTGGCGCTCAACGGAGCAGGGTCACGTCGCTCGAGCTCTCCGCTCACAGCGTAAAAGACGACAATACGAACTTGAGCGTATACTGCGACTGATCGGTTTTGATTCGTAAGTATTTATTACTACCTAATTCTTTTAATTACTTTCATGCGATCTCTATAAAGAATAATATAGAATCTTTTTACGTTTTAGGTGATGGGTCGAAAAAGCAGATTGTATGTTGGGAACAAAATCGGTTACAAGGCAAGGAAAAAGAGAACACACGATTTTTTTTTTTTGTGTGTGTACAGCTGTTGGCCGCAGATGGCCTTGACAGCTTGACGCGGACTATGGGTGAGCGCTGAGGGCTCTCAACCCGGAGAAAAGTATGCTAAGCGATATAGCCCAAGGGCTCCCCCTGTGGGAAACGGACCTCGGCTTGGGGCGTCGCTGGAGGCAAAGTGGGCGTGCCCACGTTTTTAGTCGTGACTTTTGCGCGGCGCGGTTTCGCACCTCGACGGCGAGGGCGGAACCACGGATATTTATTTGTTAAGGCCTCGCGGGCCGTGTAGGCTCTTTGTTGAGCGAGTGTGATATTGTCTTCCTCTTCGTCGAGGACGTCGGATGGATAAGATTTTGGAGGGTCTATGGGAAGCCGCCCCAACCACTAGTTGGTTGGGGTGTGTCATGGCAGAGTCAAAGTAGCTCTGAGAGCACCGTTTCCAAACTGCTTGATGGTCGGCAGTTCGAGGTCGATGTGGAGATTGACGTTTCGTATGAACCACGGTGCTCCCGTAGCTCGGCGCATGAAACGATTTTGTAGTGTCTGTGTAGCCTGTGGATCCTGTGTGGTTTACGTACGCGAACACCACGCTGGCATAGGTCATGATAGGCCGTATGCAGGTGGTGTAAAGTCGGACTTTGAGAACACACGACAAAACTGTAAGGTACTTATAGTTTCAAAAGAGTAAATGAAAAGAGAAGTGAGCCGTCACTCAGGACGCCTGGCAGACGTGAAACATCAAAATTATTTTAAAGTCGTTACCGCAAAGCGTGGCGTTAACGCCGCTTTTAATGCCACGCGACGATCAGATTCACCACGCCGATAGATATTTCACATCAAAAATCCGAACGGAACATTTATGCAGCCTCATCTTCTGAAGATTATCAGCTAACTCAAATTTAATGTTTAATAATTACTAACCATACACAATATAATTTTTTCATAGAGAATCATTTTCTTCTTGTACTAGCAATAAATATGTAGCAAAATGTGGATCAAAATTTAATAACTAATTTCTGTAGTGGGTAGATTTAAATCTCTGACTGGACTTGTTAGACATCCATGGCCATGGCGACTAGGGCCATACTCGACTACTGCACGGCAGCCACGGAGGCAGCGTGCCTCTTGGCCGGAACTCTCCGGTGGGACCTGCAGGCGGAGGTACTCGCCGAGCTTTACCCGCGAGTATCAGAGACGCGAGCCACATATAGCCTCAATCAAGGTGATTGCCGCCTGGCGGGTCGACGCCCGCCGAGACGCCATTGCTCGTTGGGCAATCGGACTGGAGAAGCCTCAATACGGTATCAGGACCGTCGAGTCCTTTCAGCTGGTGCTGATGGGGTGGTTGGGTCGGCAGGCAGCACGGGGTACATTCCTTCCGACTGGTGCAGGTATTGATGGGTCGCGATAGCCAAGTACCTGCGCAAGCTCGTTAGGAGGGAGAGCACACCACCATCCTGCTACCACTGCGATTGCAACGTGAGCACGGCGCAGCACAGGCTCGAGGTGTGTGCCTTGTGGGCAGAGCAGCGCCGTGAACTCGTTGCAATCACCGGTGCTGACCGGACCCTGCCGACCATCACTAGGGAGATGCTCAGCAGCGTCAGGAACTGGAACGCGGTCACCGCCTTCTGTGAGGCTGTCATCTCACGAACGGAGACGCCGGCTCGTGTGTGATCAATCTTTGGTCACACGTTCCGCCACCGGCGACTCGGGCGGCACAGATACGAGTATCCGCGCCTCACGCCGCCCTAGGCGAGTCCACGGGTGACCGGACCGGGGACTTTAGTGTGTCACCCGCAGAGAGCCTGACCGTGTGGCGGCGACCGACGTCCCGGGATAGGGACGTCGATTGGGGTTTTTTATTTTTTTTTAATTATTACACAGTAATGTGATAATTTAAAAAAAATAAGTTGTCGAGTCTCGAACCCGAGACCAGAGTTCCCGCCGGCGAGCACGTTACCACGAGATTACCGCTTGTTGGCGATTCAACTTTGAATTTTTCTAGTACATAAATTACCCATCCAACTTTGACCCTTAAAATCTTTTTAACGAGGGCCCAGTTGACCCTAATATTTGGTAGTTGTGATACCCTCGTGCCCCCTCTACCACCCCACCAAAAATCATGGAAATCCCCGACCCACACGTCTGAGGGTCTCCTTGTAAGTTATACTCTGTGCCTATATTTTACTATTTCCTATACTTTGCATATTAAAAATACAATTTTAACCGTTTTACTGTTATGAGATTTAGTTTATAATTAAAAATTTTAAAATTTACATCATGTTGATTTTTGAAAATCTACTTCTCCAAAGAATATATTAGAGATTGATTATTATAAGCGCCAAGGCTCAAGACTGGTCATTCTATGAACTCGCGTGTGTGTGTAGTGCATTAGTGTGCGTCGATATCGGACCGTAGCAAAAAACCTAAAATGCGAGAAGTGCCGATTACCGATAACACTCTTAATAAAATACTGAAAAAAAAATTGCAGTTCTTTAATGAAAAGAAAAAACTTGCAGACGCACTAGTCGCCCCTACAATATTACAAAGTTACCCTCGATTTTTCTGGTCTGTCATCATCAAACCCTGATTTCCTTATCACGAGACCACCTTTGAAATATCTTCTTTGCAACAAAAAGGAATCATCAAAATCGGTTAAGAAACGACGAAGTTATCCGCGAACAAACATAAAAAAGCATATATACGGTCGAATTGAGAAACCTCTTCCTTTTTTGAAGTCGGTAAAAAATATTAACTTATTTAGCAGCGTTCGTAATAATATTCTTCTTACCAGTATTATCTTCATCACAATCCGTATTTATTAGAGGATATACATCCAGCCTCCTTACAGTGAGCATTGCGAAAGGTTTCAAATCATTCAAGTTCAACTGGTAAAAAGGAGATCTTCGGTCGAAAGAACCAACTTCAACTCTTCCTACTTTATCTGCTGGTGTCGTTAGCGATGTTTCTGACTGAGAAAAAAATATATGACGATTAAAGGACTAAAAACTTGATCATCATCCCAATTATTTGGAGTTGACATGTTAACCGTTATTGAAAAAAAAATTTTTGACCAAATCTGTTCTCAAAAAAAAAAATCTGATGATTTTTGACCAGTTTGGTCAAGTATCATCAGATGGAGTTGGCCTAGGTCTATTTTAAGCTATTAATCGTCTTTTACAACATCCACAAGCATTGTAAGTAGCCGTTGCACTCCAAAGATATTTTATTATACATATTTTTAATTGTGATCATTAAATATACATTATCTAATTGTGTTCGCACTCCCTTCCTTTTTCTATCCTACATAATGTAAAAGTTTAAGCAATAGTTTTATGACTGACCGCTTGCCTGAGGTCAACCCTGCTAAGGAATGTAAATGTTGAACAGACGGCATTAGAAGTAGTAACTCCAAGTCGATGTTAAGCTCTTAACACTTAGAATATTAACAAATAGAAGGATAGAGTCGGTACTTTAGCGATCAAAAACGTGAAGCCAAAAATACTACATGCGTGCAAACGATTACACACGTACACACGCACACCACTATACAATAGTTGCCTTGTACGCAGTGAGCTTGTACACTGCCCATTAAGTTTCCCATGGAGTCATGATAACCAGCTGATAGATCAGCAGGAAAAAGTGTAGTAGCACTCTACTGAGAAAGTTATATCAACCGCCAGTAATCGCCAACTCGACCGCTGAGCGGGAGGTTCGTAGCCTTATCGCCTTTAGCGGGGCTTTGATAGGCTAGTAGATCTTCCGTGTGGTGACGGAGTAAGAATACAATTCACCACTCCCTATCTTACCTGTTGATGTCGTACAAGACGACTATGGGATATAATATGCACATAACATCTGTGTAAGAGAAGGAAAACTCGAAAAGAAAACCTATGTCTAACCAACATCTAACCAACATGTCTGGCCAGTATGGTATTGTAGGTCAAATTTCTTGCCATTATGGAGAAAGGCCGAGACCAACAGTGGGACGTATGTGAGTTGCGATGATGATGATGACGATAAGGCTAATAGATGCTGGTGTAACTAAGTAGTATATCTAATACTAGAAGTTTTTGATGCTTACTTCATAGGAAACTCCATCCTTTGTTCCAGCGTCCCATGGAAACAATGGAATCGACGACTCTTCATACCATCCATCCTTCGTGCAAAGTTCAAATTTGGAAGTACCAAGGAACCAGTCTGGAGATGGTTTTATACCCACGAGAATAGAGAACATATGGTGAAATCTGTCCACTCGGAAAAGAGAGTGAGATGGTTCTGACATCATCGGATGATGGCGCCGTTTACCTCGAATTAATGTTCGTGTACCACTTCTTACCTCCATCTGAAATTGTAATAAATGTAAAAACATGTTTCAACGTCATCGAGGCGTTGCTCTCACGGAATCGGCCATTCTCGGGTGACCGGACTATAAATCCCCGGTCCAGTCACCCACTACCACAGCTAAGGAGGTATCAAGCGCAGGTATTCATACCTATACTATCCAAGTTGCCAGCGGTAGAGCGTGTCGCCCTAGTGGAGTTCCTCTCGCGCACGCTCCGCCGCCTCCTTTCGCAAGATGACTGCCTCCCAAAAGGCGGCGACCGAGTGTCATTTTTTGACACTGTCGACTATCGCTCTCACGACAGCCGGCAGCGTCAGGTCGGCACCAATGGATGCTACGTGCCAGCATATTAAATGCTAAATGTCAGTAATTTAGATTTATAATAAATGTATGTTCCATGAGACAGAGTAAGAATATAATATGTCACCACTCCTTCCTTTCCATGGTTGTCGTAAAAGACGACCAACAAAACTTGACACAAGCTCCTAAGCTGTAATTGCCGGTTATGGATTTAAGAATATGTACATATTTATTCTGGCAAGCATCTGACTAATATCGTGTTCGTGTTATTGTTAATATTATCAGTTCCTAACGGTTTGTAATTTTATAAGTAGCTAGTCTATTTGCTATATATTTTGTAGTAGGCGTAAAAGTAATGAACAAGCAAAGATACATTTTTAGTATTCCGTACCCAAAGGGTAACAACGGAACCCCTATTACTAAAACTTCGCTGTCTGTTCATCTGTCTGTCTCTCACCAGGCTGTATCTCAATAACCGCGATAGCTAGACATTTGAAATTTTTACAAATTTTGTAAGGCCGCTATAACAACAAATAGTAAAAACAAAATAAAATAAATATTTAAGGGGGGCTCCCATACATCAGACGCGATATTTTTTTTTGCACTTTTTATAGATAATGATACTGAACCCTTCGTGCGCGATTCCGGCTGGCACTTCGCCGGTTTTTATTCATTGATATGAATATAATCCATGAAAATAGTTTTATTTATAATTTATTATAGCACTTTTTTTTTGGGGCTGGGTTGCCGTCGGTGCACTCCTCGCTCCACTCTGTCCGGGGCGACAGAGGGGCATAAGCACGTTCACCCGCAACCCACCCGTGACATGTCGCTTTCGTCCTTGGATCGACTACCGCAGCAGAGTGACTTGTCGTCAGTGGTCAGCCCGAATTCATTATAGCTCTTAAACAAACGTGTACAGATTTTTACCTTGTTTATAATATCTCGTTCGATAGCCGTGATGTTCTTATTACCAGCAAGTTCCGCTAGACCCTCGCTGGCATTAGAACCTGGTTCCCAGAGTGTATAGTCCGATGCATGAGATGCGCCCACCATGTGAGTGTACCCATTTTCATCAGGTTTGCTGGGATAGTGGAGTGGGTGAGCCAAGCGTGACCATTGACCATTGAATATAACCTGAAATATATATTAAATTAAAATGATCTTGTAAATAAAAGTACTTTAACTACATAACGTTGACTTGGTTGGACGTCAGACATCTTAGTCCGCCCGTGACCCTGAATGCTGTAAAGTGTTCGAAACGTCGGGCAATCACAAATCAAATACAAATGCGATAAAATCAATAAAAGTAGTTTTATTTACAATCTGTAGTGCTCGCGTAAACATCAGATATCATTATTAAAATTATCTTACTTTTTTTTTGGGGGTTGGTTACGGTCGGCGCACCCCTCGCTCCACTCCGTCCTGGGCGGCAGAGGGGCGTAAGCACGCACACCCGTAACCCACCCGTATTGCACGTCGCCTTTGTCGTTGGGCCGACCACCGGTGCAGAGCTTGACTTCAGTGGTCGGCCCGACGGAATACCCCGAGGGAGTACCCTCTCCCGTCGACGTCCCCTACTGCGACGCCGATTGCCGTCGCGAGGCTAACCTCTCCGTGGGTGCCCGGACTAAATCCCCGGTCCGGTCAACCGCAGCCTCTGCTAGGGCGGCATCAGGCGCAGGTATTCGCGCCTGCACCAGTCGCCAGCGGAGGATCGTGTTCACAAAATTATCTTACTAAAATATTCATCATCATTCCAACTCATATACATCCCACATTTGACATTGACCTTGCTATACTAAGCTGGTTAAACAGGTTGGTATTTTACTTTGAGTTTTTATTCTCTGGCATAGATATTATATGCATATTATATCCCTTAGTCGTCTTTTACGATATCCAAGGGCAAGATAGGGAGTGGTGAATTGTATTCATACTTACTTGGTCACCACGCGGCAAATATTATAACCACTAATTTCTAACCATTATCTCAGTTTTTATACTTCTCATAGATAGGCTCGAGTCTCCTTTATAGTAAGAGAGAATATAACCTACTATAACGCTGGTTTGGTATAGGGTTTAACACCATCGGTCCAAAAAACCGTTGTCTAAATTTTAAGCTCAAAATATTATAGCGCTGTAATAGATTTACGTAAGGAATTTTGGAGTGGCAGCATACATAGTTCATAGGCAGAAGAGGATGAGCCATACATATCTTTACATATATGTTTTACTAAAAGGTGTTAATATCATCATTTAAACCCACATACGTCCCACTGTTGGGCTCTGGCTTGCTTCATTATGGGAGGGAAAGCGGCCTACAACACCACACGGGTCAGACGCTTTGGCATAGGGTTTTGTTTGGAGTAATTTTAACCATGCATAAGCATATTATACCCCTTCGTTGTCTTATACGACATCCAAGATTGGGTGGTGAATTGTATTCTTACTCCGTCACCACACGCAATGTTTATGTTCATGATTTAAAAAAAAATACAGTTTTAAACTTATACACTTCATTTGATGTTAATTTTAATAATTATTGGCGAAAATATTAATTAATATGATAAGATTAGAAAAAATGCCGCCATTTAGTGGCGAATTTCACATTCTCAACAAAATTCATGATTTACACAAAAACTTACGCATTAATTGTAAAATAAGCTACATATTAAAAAAAAAGCATTGTATAACGTTGTGATTTATTAAAATATTTTTACTCGTTTCATATTCATATATTTTTAGCAATATCAACATATTCTTTCCTTTTACTGTTGTTTATAAGAGCGTTCTATCGTGAACTTACCTCATATCTTGCCTCACTGCACAGATTACAATATTCTATTGGATCCAATGGAGGACTATCCCGAGCTCTCTTATTATCTTTATACAGTATGATCGTCAAATTGTTACCTTCATACCAAACTTCATTATTTTCCGCAACTGTGGCGCGGATCCGAACTACCTGATCGCGGCTGCTTTGTTTTGGTGATACCCAGTGAATCTATTAGGATTTTGTACATGATTAACTTTGGAGGATAAATTGTATGTATACTTTTTCTATTACCGTAGGTGGCAAACGAGCAAACAGTGTGCTGTTTGCGCTTAAGAGCGACATTAAGATGTACGTAATGGTAAGTGATACTGCCGCTTATGAGCGTCACTTATCATCACTTACCATCAGGAAGGCTATGGCCTTTTTGCGAGGTTGCTGCCTACTGTGAAGAAAATGAAGGGATTGTGAATGCATGCAATGAGGTTCGGTGTTACTACAAGTATCACCAAATACCACTACAAGCAATAGCCTTCAGAAAGTTGCCGGCTCTCACTCAAAGAATGAAGTACAGTAACAAATTGCTACTACGCGGACGTCAATTTTCTGCGAGAGTGTGGTACTACCCTGGACGGATCGGCCCGTGGCTGTAGACAGACAGCTGTTGACAGTGTGGTCCTACCATATACAGAATGTATCAGGTTGTGGGGCAACTATTCGACTATGTTGTAATTTAACGGTCATAGACCGTAATTAGAATGTATATTACACAAAAAACAATATAATTATAAGAGTTATAGTGATTTGAAAAATGTGTGTCTAAGAGTCCATGCCTTAAATGTGATGTATTATGTAGGCATGTACAGGCAGAATACATGTAAGCATGTAAAGCTTCGACAGTATTATAGGTATGAATTGCGCGAACGTTTCAATGGTAACATAGGTACAAAGCGCTTCGTCAAGGATCATCGGGCGATCAGCTGATTTAAAGCGAAGTTTGTCTTGCTTATGCGAACGTAATCATTGATTTATTAAATTTCTAATTAACATTTAACAAAGTACGAATATATTGCAGATTAAAGTATCACTGACTTTATACATTTCAATAAGATTTACACGAAAAAGCGATGACAATATTGAAAATTTTACATGTCTCTAATTCATTAACGAATCGGTATTTATATTTAAATTTTTTTTCATGGGTTACTAGCACCATTGCCTAACTCCCATTTGACCTGTTGCCCCATAACCTAATACATCCTGTATAAATAAATAAATATAAAAGCTAATTATATTATACCACATATAATAAAATTATCCTTCTATTAGCTCTTGTTTGTCCATTTATTAAAGACCGAGAGCCCTCGCGGAGGGCGGGCAACCCGCCCTCGCTTCGCTTCGGTTTCAGTCGCTTTACCCGCAGCGTAGTTCGCGTTCCTGTGGGAATACCGGGATAAAATATAGCCTATGTTACTTCCTGATATTATAGCTTTTCATTGGTGAAAGAATTTTTGAAATCGGTTCGGTGGTTTAAGCGTGAAAGCGTTACAAACAAACATCCTTACTTTCGCATTTATAATATTAGTATGGATAGTTCCCTTCGCAAAAACTCATTAGAATGCCCTATAGAACCATCTGTATCAAGTGGTACTCCGTGCCTTAAATAATATTGTCCATCTGGTGGGGAGCCGTTCTACAGTCATCATCATCACAGCCCATATTCGTCCCATTGTTGGGCTCTGTTCCTTCAATTTCTTCACCTATAGCGGCCTAGCAAAGATTTATAAGTGGTAGTGTCACTTACTATCAGGAGTGTTGTTTGCTAGTTTGTCACCAACATCAGTAAAATAAAATATTAATCAAAAAACAATTAAAAACAAGCTTTCATTTTAATGCTCTAAAACGAAGAAAAGTACTTTCAAGACTATTCAAACGAGTCCAAACTCGACGGTTTTATCTTGTTTAGTTTAGGAGTTCCTATGGCCACCTTCCGACGCCATCTTGAGACCTCTTGTCATCGAAGTTACGTAAGTAAACCAAATTGCAACCTAATCTAACGACAGGAAATGATTCTAATGTAACTCGCAAGATATGTCCCATACTAACAGGCCAAGTTAAATAAACGCTTTTAATAAAAGAACGTATATAATTATGTACCTCTATTCTATTCTTCTCAGAATTGTCCGTGCTTTCTACGGAGCTAAAACATTTCTCACTATATCTGGAATTTTTATCCGTATCCAAAGTCTTGAGGCTCCCAACATCTAATTTCTTGTTTCCAAAATCATGAATATTATTATCCACGTCAGGATCTTCGGCGGTTATCATGAACCACTTAAACGGGTGCTCTGGTAATGCCGAAGTTATTGTTACTGTGGAGTAGTTTTGGATAGTCAATATTTTATTCAATTATGTATACCTTGCTCAAAAATTAAATATAAATATTTTTTATATCTATCTATCTATCTATCTATCTTGGAGTGTCTGTTTGTAATGTCAAAATAATAGGCTTTTTTCATGCTCACACGGTTATTTGCACTATACATATGTCTTAAATACACTTTATATTTTTTTTGTCTGTCTATCTGTCTGTCTGTTTGTACCGGGCAATCGTCAAAACGTCTGGACCGATTTCAAAAATTCTTTCACCAATCGAAAGCTATAATATCAGGGAATAACATAGGCTATATTTTATCCCGGTTTTCCCACGGGAACGGGAACTACGCAGGAAAGACGACTGAAACCGAAGCGAAGCCAAGGCGGGTTGCTAGTCTGTACTAAAATTGATTCTTGCGTTGCCGAAACTAAAAATATGCCTACATTTCATCCGTGTGATGACGGAATAAGAATACTATTCACCGCTCCATATCCTGCCAGTTAAAGTCGTAAGAAACAACTAAGGTATATGACACGCATATAATATCTATGCAAGAGAAGGAAAACTTGTAATAAGACCCTACACTAACCCACCTGACCAGCGTGGTATATTAGAATCACTTTACCCCTATCGAGGAGTAGGCTCGAGCCAGTGGCGTAGCGTGAGTCACTGTCGCCCGGGGCGGAGTCATAATTTGCCGCCCTTTTGCCGTCGTAAAAATAATAATTGTTGGTGTGGTAAAAAAAAAGGTAACAAAATGAAAGAATTGAGTGAAAAATACTTTTTCAAAACCATGTACATATGTAAGTAACATGACTGTGTTAAAACATTAATAATTTACACTATAAAAATAATGTTTAATAAAGTCTTAACAGTCTAAAATTGTACATTTCGCGACTTACGTGCAGTGAAATTATTTATTCGGTCCTCGGACTCACCGGCTACGACTGGGCGTTGAGGGGGAGCCTCTCGCCCGGGCTGGGCGTGATTTGTTACGCCGATGACATGCTCGTCACAGCCCGCGGTGGGACGCTACAGGAGGCGGCAAGCCTGGCGACTTTAGGCACCGAAGAGATCGTCAGGCGGATCAGGGCGCTGGGGTTGAGGGTGGTCCTGGATAAGACGGAGGCCCTCTTGTTCCATGGGTTTCGCATGGGCCCTCCCATCGGCGTCTCGACCACCGTCAATTCGGTTGATATCAGCATCAGGCATTGGTGGTTCCGGGAGCATTGCCGCAGGCTCGCTCCACGGCTCGTCGGCGCGGCGTCCGCCTTATCGTGGCTTATGCCGAACGTGGGCAGACAGAGCGCTATGTATCGACGGCTTTACGCGGGGGTCATCTGGTCGATGGCCCTGTACGGCGCACCGGTGTGGGCGGAGTCCCTGACCTTCCGACTCAGGGTTCTACTGTGGCGACCACAGATGGCCATGGCGGTCAGGGCCATATGCGAATACCGCATGGTATCGACGGAGGCAGCGTGTCTGTTTGCCGGGACTCCTCCGTGGGACCTGGAAGCAGAAATGCTCGCCGGTTTGTATCGGCGGGTGTCAGGGCTGCGAGTGGTGGGCGGTGTAGTCTCTTTAAGGGAACTCACCGCCTGGCACGTCGACGCCCGCCGAGACGTCATTGCCCGTTGGGGAATCCGTCTGGAGAGGCCTCGATACGGTGTGCGGACCGTGGAAGCCTTCCGGCCGGTGCTGATGCAGTGGTTAAAACGGCGGCACGGGATGCTCTCCTTCCGACTGGTGCAGGTTTTGACGGGGCATGGATGCTTCGTCAAATACTTGTACACGGTCGTTAGGAGGGAGAGTACACCGTCCTGCAACCACTGCGATTGCGACGAGGACACGGCGCAGCATACGCTCGAGGTTTGTGCCGCCTGGGCAGAGCAGCGTCGTGAACTCGTCGCAATCATCGGCGCCGACCTGACGCTGCCGACCATCGCCAGGGCGATGCTCAACAGCGTTAGGAACTGAGACACGGTCGCAGCCTTCTGCGAGGCAGTAGTCTCGCGGAAGGCGGCGGCGGAGCGCGTACGCGAGGAGCGTCTCCTCGACGCCACTGGCTCGAGCCCAGCTGTGGGACATATATGAGCTGAAATGTATGAATGAATAAAATACTTACAAACATAGGTTTGATCTGGTGTATAGAATTTTTTCCCTTCTTGTCCGTCATATGAACCAGAATTTTCAATATCTAAGTGGTACATGCCTTTGTCTTCCATTGGAGATGATGTTGTAGCTATTGTTGGTGTTTGATCACATTTGCCTGATTGTCCTCTAACTAAAGAGGCTGTTAGGAGTATAGCCAACCATGTTAGGTACCTGAAAATGTTTAAAAGTTTATTTATGGATGACTTCGGACATTTAGTTAAGAGTGTTCCAAAATGCGACATCAAAACTTGCCTTAGCACTGCATTTGGGTCGCGCGACGGCGACCGATGTTTCAGGACGTCGAGAGGTGAGGTTACCCGAAAGGGTATTCCGTCAGGCCAACCACTGACGACAAGTCACATCTGCTCCGGTGGTCGGCCCAACAACGAGGTGACGTGGGTACGGGTGGGTTATGGGCCCGCGCGCCGTCCTTTCATCGCTCCGGATGGACTGGACCGCGCGTGCGCTTACCATAGCCCATCCATAAAAAGAAAAAAAAAAAAAAGCAGTGCATTTGGGCAACAATTATTCTTAGAAATGCATCCTGTAAGCTAATGTGCCAAATCGTAAGCGTCGATCGATTGTTGATTCTGGATAATTTGGTACTGATTCACAAACTCGTCTTTGTTCGAATTTCATAATAGGACCTCCGATATATTTTAATATCTAAGAGCGCATTTCGACTTACGGTGTATATTTCATCAAATACTAACCTTTTTTATATATAAAAAAAAACATTTTATTTGACAAAATGCATTTACCGACTATGCAATATACTCATGCTATCGCATAGTCGGAGAGCTAAATAATAGCTTCCAATAAACCGTCTAGCAAATATTATAGGTATGCATTGTTAGGCTACATTGTATTACTATGTAGGTAGAGATGGCGGTGCCTATGCTGGGAGTAAGTGTTAATACCATAGGAGATCCAGCAGCCCAAGTTTCTGAGGATAATGCCTTTAGTATCAGTGAACCTCAATGCACGCATTCCTACTCCCTTCGCTTTCTTCATAATAGGCAGCGGCCTAGCAATAGGGATGCAAACGATACGATGTTTCGATACGATGTTTTAGAAACATGGATATTTCAATAAAAAACATCGATGCTTGACATCGATGTTGACTATTGCAAAACATCAATGTATCGATGTTACTTTATGCGATGTTTTGACATCGATGTTTTGTCTGCATGATTTAAAATGTATGGTACTTTTAGCAGAGTTTGCGAGTTGTTTACTCGTTTATCTTCAACAGAAATAAAAACAAATAATAGGCCTTCGTGCACTAAGATTTACAACTAAATAATTTGCTGCCTACTATTAAGTTAAAATAATCTGTGAAGACATTTAAATTTTTATAGAAGCTTTTGTTTCAATTGGCTGCTGTTCTTTGAGGTTTTAAATTTCTAGAATGCTAACTGATCTAAAATTGTTTTAATTAATCGTTAAATAAGGTAAAACACAATTATCTTCAGCAAATTTGCAAACTTATAAGAAAATGAACTCTATAAATTCAATTTCAAAATTAAAGCGTTTTCTTGCGGTCAAATTCTCTCACGAGTGTAACGGAACGACGCTCAAGGACTGAAGACCTATGAGTTAGCCAAATGGATCACTGAAGTCAAATAATACACACTGCCAATGGACAAAACGTGCGGATGGACACGAATCGAGTCTTTTGTTCCAATTATTAAATCAAACTCGAAACTATGTAGGTATAGGCATTGTTTTCAAAGGTTGGTAACTTCAGAAGATATTAATTAATTGTTAAACTTCATTGCCAAGACTATAAATTTGTTTATTATTAAATACAATCAATAACTGGGTTAGTGCTAATTCATAAATACGTACATGTTGGGTGATCAAACTTGTTATTGATCAATTTAGAACTCTTCAGACGGTTCGGAACCTCATTGGTACATTGTTTAGGTTAATTAGCAATTTTAGACACTTTAAAGCGTTGTTCTTTTGAAATTTAGAACACAATAAAGTAAATTCAATTCGTTATGCGTTTAGGTTATCGCGTCGACAACTGAGCGTGGTAGATTCAAAATAAATCTAAGGAACTTTGTTTTTGGCGCCTTGCCAAGCTGTGCTGGAGACATATGGCATATTTCTATTAGATGCGTTTAGAGTGGCCAAATTCTTCGCTTAATTTTTTTATTACAATTTCGAGCCGCTTTTATATGAAAAGCGAAATACTTGGATTGGTAATAAATCTTCCTTAAGAACATTATTCTAGAAACAGATTGTAATATACGAGAAAGTTCTACAACTGTGTTATGATTTGTTCAAAGGTGAACACCTTAGAACAAATCAAATCAAACCAATAAAATCGTAATAAAATGTCTGTAAGGACTTAAATTTATCTGACTACTTCATCTTTTATTTACATTTTATTGCACAAATCGTTGACGTTACCTAAAAGACTGGTCGTTGACATCAACTGGAGGCGTTCAATTATAAGAGCCTTCGAAAGCGTTAACGTTACAAACTCAGATCCTGAGTTTTATCCCGAGTTGGTGTAAAAAGTTATTTGATTTCTATTTGAGTAAATTCTTCGATGCTTCGACGATCTTTATAACATATGACACAAGGGCAAAACGTGTATGAATTATTTGCATTTCTGAATTTCTCTTCATAGATGCGAAAACATGAGATTATAAAAATATGAAGCCCTAAGTGTAAAATGTGTTTTGAAAGTGAAAAGTGCAAAAAAAATATATTTATTCCATTACGGTACTCCCTGTTATTTGACTCAAAAAGTTATAACAGTGTAATATGGATATCTCTATACGCTGACGCAGTAAGTATACAATTCACCACCTTCTCTTTTATCCGGAGGTGTCATAAAAGAGCACTAAGAGATTATAATATGCATACAAAATCTATTCAAGAGGAGAAAATCTCGAAATAAAACACTATACCACGGGTGGCTGACCAGCGTGATATAGTAGATAAGTCAATTTCCCTCCCATTGTAGAGGAGGCTTGAGCCCACCGAGGGAAAGTATATAATATGTGATGATAATGATGAATGGACATTAAATTTTCGCTTATCTCTTCACGGTAAAGGCGATAATTTACAAAAATGTTACCTATAATAACTGAATTCTTAAATAAATTTTATATAGCAATTTTATTTGCAATTTATTGCTATGAATATACTACAGGCGCTAAAATTTTAATCAGTGGTTTGTCATGCTATATTAAATTTAACTGCTCAGGAAACTTTTCCAAGCCACGAAGCGTTTTATAGGTTTAGTAAACAAGATTGAAAAGAGTTTTAATCGTGCAGTCTAACAATTTTCCGTCACCGCACGCTTCCGATATTCCTATCACCATTAAAGTATTATTTATTGACAGAGGAGGAAGTGAGTTATAAAACTGCTCTATGCATTTCCAGTATAAGAATTAAAAATATCTGTAGTTTTTTGAAGCGAAAACTTCTATAGACAGGTTTGAGGTTAGGATGGGGAGTAAACTCATGTGAGTCGTTTTTCTTCTTTTGTGCTAGAAAAGAACTACCGTAATATACGACATTGGTGCTAGTGTCTAGTTATAATGTTCCTCTTAATACATCTTTAGTTTCTTTATAACAGTCTTAGTTGCTACCACTGACTGGGTGCTGACAACCGAATTATAATTTCTCTAGGAATTTTGCGGAAAATGAAAATGCACGCAAATGCAAGAAATCCCTATTAAATCAAATTCACTACACTCCAGACTTTTCTCTGCATTATATTACATAAATAAAAGCAAAATTATACAATACTAGCAACCCGCCCTCGCTTCGCTTCGGTTTTAGTCGTTTTTCCCGCGTAGTTCCCGTTCCCGTGGGAATACCGGGATAAAGTATAGCCTAGTTTACGCCCTGATATTATAGCTTTCCATTGGTGAAAGAATTTTTGAAATCGGTCCAGCCATTTTGAAGATTACCCGGAACAAACAGACAGACAGACAGACAAAAATTTTTTAATCTGTATTTTAGGCATAGGTGTCTTGCAAATAACCGTGTGAGCATGAAAAAAGCCTATTATTTTGACATTACAAATAGACACTCCAATTTTATTACGAAACGCAATCATCTCATCATTACGGCCCATACATATTCCACTGCTGGGCCGGAGTATCCACAATAGGAGGGAAATTGATCTTACTGTACCATACTGGTCAGACAGATTGGCACGGTTTTGTTTCGAGTTTTTCCTCTCTTGCATAGATGTTATATGTTTACCTACTATATCCCTTAGTTTGATGACATTCACGGGTAATTTAAGGAGTATTGAATTGTATTCTTATTCCGTCACCACACGTAATAATCCAAAAAAAAAATCTCGAACTACTCAGTAGTTCTCTATTTTCAGCCCGCGGTGGGACGCTAGAAGAGACGGTAAGCCTGGCGACCTCTGGTACCGAGGAGGTCGTCAGGCGGATCGGGGCGCTGGGGTTGAGGGTCGCCCTGGACAAGACGGAGGCCCTCTTGTCCCATGAGCGCACTATGAGCCCTCCCATCGGCGTCTCAATCACCGTCCACTCGGTCGACATCAGCATCCGGGCCCATATGAGGTATTGGGCCTGGTGCTCGACGGGCGATGGTGGTTCCGGGAGCATTTCCGCAGGCTCGCTCCACGGCTCGTCGGCGCGGCGTCCGCCCTATCGTGGCTTATGCCGAACGTGGGCGGACCGAGCGCTGCGTGCCGACGGCTGTACGCGGGGGTCATCCGGTCGATGGCCTTGTACGGCGCACCGGTGTGGGTGGGGTCCATGACCATCCGACTTAGGGCCCTTCTGTGGCGACCACACACGGGTCATGGCGGTCAGGGCCATCCGCGGATACCGCACGGTGGCGACGGAGGCAGCGTGCCTGTTGGCCGGGACTCCCCCGTGGGACCTGGAGGCGGAGATGCTCGCCGGATTATATCGGCGGGTGACGGGGGTGCGAGCGGAGGGCGATGTGGTCTCGTTAAGGGATCTCACCGTCTGGCGCGTCGACGCCCGCCGAGACGTCATCGCCCGTTGGGCAGTCCGGCTGGAGAGGCCTCGGTTCGGGGTGCGAACCGTGGAGGCCTTCCGGCCGGTGCTGATGCAGTGGTTGGAAAGGCGGCACGGGGTGCTCTCCTTCCGACTTGTGCAGGTTTTGACGGGGCATGGGTGCTTCGCCAAATACCTGCACAAGGTCGTTAGGAGGGAGAGTACACCGTCCTGCCACCACTACGATTGCGACGAGGACACGGCGCGCCATACGCTCGAGGCCTGCGGTGCTTGGGCAGTGCAGCGCTGTGATCTCGTCGCAATCATCGGTACGGACCTGACGCTGCCGGCTATCGTTAGGGCGATGGTCGACAGCGTCGGGAATTGGGACGCGGTCGCAGCCTTCTGCGAGACAGTGATCTCGCGGAAGGAGGCAGCGGATCGCCTGCGCGAGGAGCGCAGCCTCGATGAGGAGATCCGCCGCCGGCGACTGGGGCGGCGCAGGCGCAACTATCTGCGCCTCATGCCGCCCTAGCCGAGGCCGCGGGTGACGTGACCGGGGATTAGTCCGTCACCCGCTGAGAGGCCGACCGCGTGAGGAAAGACCGACGTCCTCCCAGAGGGGGGGACGTCGGTCGATGGGAGGGTACCCCAATAAGGGGGTATTCCATCGGGCCGACCACTGACGACAAGTTAACGCTGCTCCAGTGGTCGGCCCAACGACGAAGGCGACGTGGTTTTTGGGTGGGTCGCGGGAGTTGCGTGCTTAAGCCCCTCTGTCGCCCCGGACGGAGTGGTGCGGAGGCGCGCCGACCGCGGCCCACCCACAAAAAAAAAGAAAAAGTTCTCTATTTTCCAATTACAGCATTAAAGTGTGTGATATAATGCTCAACGTTAAATGTTTCAACTTCAACAATGCTTCGCACTATCATAGTCCAGTATAACCGTAATAGATGTTTGTCGCCGCATACGTTATCCAGGGCACCACTCCCGGACCCGGAGCTATAAGAATAGATCAACGTATTAGGAGGTAGAGGAACAAACACATTTTCTATTACAGCATTTAAGATTTAGTAGATATCAATAAGAAAAAATTAAGTTGTTGGTGGTGTTAAAACTGTGCAAAAAAAACAATTTAATTTCTTTTTGTCTGTCTGTGTTTGTTCCGGGTAATCTTCCAAACGCCTGGTCTAATTTTAATAACATTTTACTTACTAAGTAACTGTCTGTAGAGCAACTTGGTTGTTTTTAACCGACTTCAAAAAAGGAGGAGGTTCTCAATTCGTCTGTATGTATAATATTTTTTTTTTTTTTATGTATGTTCATCGATATTTCCCTCAATTATAGACGGATTTAAAAAAAAATTCTTTTGTTAGATAGAGTTTACTTCTGAGGTGGTCCCATTTTCACCAGGTCAGGATCTGATGATGGGATCCAGGAGAAATCGAGGGCAACCACCGAAAATTGCTCGTATGGTGTTGTTGTTACGTAATAATCATGTCTTACTCAGGTATATGCTTCAGGGTGTCAACATCTGATGCTGCTGTGCTGATGATGAAGTTACAAAACTCTTTAACGGTTAGGAGTTAGCAGACAGTTCTGCAATTGGTCGATGGAAACTATTTAGTAGTATTTAGGGCTAACTTGTTGCTTGTGAGGTATGCTTGCATCAACATCTGATGCTGCTGTGCTGATGAAGCTACAGAACTCCTTAACAGTTTGGAGTTAGGAGACAGTACTGCAATTGATCGATGGAAACTATTTAGTAGTATGTAGGGTTAACATGTTGAGTGTGAGGTATGCTTGAATCAAAATCTGATGCTGCTGTGCTGATGGTGAAGCTAAAGAACTCCTTAACGGTTAGGAGTTAAGGGATAGTACTGCAATTGGTCGATGGAAACTAGGTAGTAGTATGTAGGGCTAAAGTGATACTTGTTAACCGAATTTAAAAAAGAAGGAGGAGGTTTCTCAATTCGACCGTATATATGCTTTTGTTATGTTTGTTTGCGGATAACCTTAGTGCATCGTGTTGTCTTAAAAATAAAAAATAAAAACTTCGTCATTTAAGAAGAGATTTTGAAGATTATTTTTTGTTGAAAAGAAGATATTTCAAAGTTGGTTCCATGATAAGGATATCAGAGTTTGATGATGGCAGACCAGAGAAATCAAGGGGAACTTTCAAACATCGTAGGGCCGACTACTGCGTTTGTAAGTTTTTTCATTAAGTATTTTATTAAAGCATTACAATTTAATAAAGGTCTGGAGTAGATCTGATAATGGAACAGAGACGCTCCAGGGAACTCTTCAACGATTCACTTCAGCTACCTTATGATTGAGCTTGATTAATCAACTTTACTATATAACTTAACAACTTTACTACAATAACAAATCACTAAGTAAACACAATATTATTAAAAATATCGAAACAACTACAAAACAATAACAGTATTAGAAAAATATATGAATCGATACTTAGTAGTAGTAGCATTTACTTGGCACCGACTTCAAAATTATAAAATAAATATTTAATCATTTCTATTTAATTAAATTAAAATACATATGACTTTGTGGGAAGTAAATTTATTTTTTGCTTTTTAGTTTACTGTTTGAAGTCGGTTTATTTTTTGTTAAAAATTATTTTATTCTTCTCAAGAAACCTCTATAAAATTTTGCCCAGTCCGGGAATTGAACGCGAGGTCTCATGAATTGGTAATATTTTAGAAGGTATTGAAGATTTAAAATATGGGGACAAGGCGACTGAAACCGAAGCGCTGTGACGGTGGATTACCAGTTAATAGTTGACTTAATATAATATCTCTTTGTCTATAAACATCGCAATCACTTCCAATTACACAATGACATGTTATGTAGAAAAAGTCGCCATAAAATAAGCTGTATTTTTTTTTGGGGGGTGGGTTACGGACGGCGCACTTCTTACCCGGCTACGTCCGGGGCGACAGAGGGGCGTAAGCACGCACACCCGTAACCCATCCGTATAGCAAGTCGCCTGCGTCGTTGGGCCGACTATCGGTGCAGAGTTCCTGATTTCAGTGGTCGACCCGACGGAATACCCCGAGGTAGTACCCTCTCCCATCGACGTCCCCTACCGGTACGCTAGTCGCCGTCGCGAGGCTAACCTCTCCGTGGGTGCCCGGACTGAATCCCCGGTCCGGTCTGTCAATCTGTCTGCCAAGCATGGCGTTTATGGTATTGTCCTCCCTTATAGCGGCCTATGTCCAATAAAGGATATCGATAGGCTCATGCATTTATGGTGGCCTATTCAAATATAATTCAGTTATTCATTATCATTATCATCATCCTCATCACGGGTCATATACGTCTCACTGTTGAGCTCGAACCTCCTCCGCAAAGAGAGGGAAATTGACCTACTATACCATGCTGGCCAGACGTGTTGGTATAGGGTTTTCTTTCGAGTTTTGCTTCTCTTCCATTTATGTTGTATGCATGTTATATCCCTTAGTCGATTTTTACGACACCCACGGGCAAGAAAAGGGGTTGTGAATTGTATTCTTACTCCGTCATCACACGGAAAACAAAAGTCATTACATGCATTATATTTGAAAAGGCCACATAAGGAGCAAGCAGCACAGTACATAAAGAATATATACGTAAATATTTAAATTCAGTCATTAGGAAAGAGACGTGATGCGTAAGAAATTCGGGTAGTTTTTTCAAAGGGTCTGACCATTGTTACCACTAAAAAAAACTATCCCCAGAAATACACAAAATAAAGACTATTTATAGTCAAAATAAAGATGTTCTCATGAAATTTAAATATGCCCGCAGCGATACCGTATAATTTTCGATAAGAAAACTCAACCCTATTGAATCAAAAATGCAATGGAATGAAGGCTTTTCATACGAAAAATCCCTGCAACATTCGCTATAGTGGACACGAGTTATTTTAACGAATTTTACTTTCAAATTCATTTTCTGAGTGGTACGCCGGTCATACTGTATTTGTAAATTTATATACAAAGCTAACGATTCACTGCGACTTCGCATGGTTGCAATTTAGTATTCTATCGTGGGACATTATTCAAACCCGCAGAATGTGTATATTTTAAAAAAATAGCCGGTAATATGGTAAAAGGTAACGTAGGCAATTTTTCTCAATTAAATTAAACTTTCCGTATCCCTATATATCTATCTAATCAGTTTCATTCTATTTTTAGAATTCAATCCCGAGTGGGAAGCAATTAATGTAAGTCTTTTCCGTTACTTTCCGACTATGAGAAATGAAAAGTATATTCCATGCATTTTGAATTTTCAGTAATACCTGTGGGAGATTTACAAGATCAAATATTTGATCTCGTAAATCTAACCAATAATTTAAATACTAGGGGATTATATTGGACCAACTGAACGTATTAACTGAGTATTATTTTATTACTAACGAACTGTTGAGCCGCCTGCATTTTGTGAATGGTTTGTATTACCGTGTGATATTAATGAGAGATCAACTATGTGTGTACAATAATTCGTAATCCTATGCAAATTCCCATATGCTAATATAGTGATAGATAAATAAATTATATATGGTTTTAATGCCTATTTTAACTTCATTTAAATGCTAATTATTTAATCTACATATAAGCACTTACTTTCTTTCTTTTCTGTGTAATGACGAGGTAAGAATATAATTGACCATTCCCTCTCTTGACCATGGGTGTCGTAAAAGACGACTAAGTCTAATATGCCCACAAATCTAAAGCAAACTCGAAATAAAACCCTATACCAAAGGCCTCACCAACATAGTATTATAGGTTAATTTCCTTCTTACTAGGGTGGAGGAACACGAAGTCCTTAAGCTTTTCATGCGGTGATCGAGTAAGTATACAATTGAACATCCTTATCTTGCCCATGGGTGCCGTGAAGGACGACTCATCATTATCTTAAACCTGCTCTAACCCTAATTACTCGACGTAAAATGTATTTCTTTTCCATTCATCATCATCTCAGCCCACTGTCCCACTGTTGGGCTCGGGCCGCCTCCATAATGGCAGGGAATTTGACCTACTATACCATGCTGGTCAGACTTGTTGGTATAGGGTTCATTTCGAGTTTTCCTTCTCTTGCACAGATGTTATGTGCATATTATATCTCTTAGTAGTCTTTTACGACTTCCACGTATAAGACAGGGAGTGGTGAATTGTATTCTTACTCGGTCACCACACGGAATCTTTTGCATTATACATACATATGGTAAGGGTTTTAAAAACAGTTTTAGGACCGGTCGACTTTTACGACTATGACTACGACGAGAAAAATAAGGGTTGGTAGTTCCGTAATCGCTAACACACAGGTTAAAATACGACATCCCTTAATCGGAAAAGACAATTAAGCTATATTTTATGCATATAACATCTATGATTTCTGATGTTTACGGGAGTATAGAAGCCCAACTTTCTGAGGGTGATTGCGTGTGGAGGGTTTTGGTGGTGCCCTTAGTATCGCCGAGCCTCAATGCACGCATTCACACTCCCTTCGCTTTCTTCGCGGTAGGCAACGGCCTTGTAAAGGTCCATGAGCAGCAGCAACACTTACCATCAGGTGTACTGTTTGCTCGTTTGCCACCGTTTGCAATAAAAAAAAAAAAAACATTATTACACATCTATACCAATAAATAAAATTGGAGTGTCTGTTTGTAATGTCAAAATAATAGACTTTTTTCATGCTCACACGGTTACTTGCACGACACCTATGCCTAAAATAGCAATTAAAAAATTTTTGTCTGTCTGTCTGTCTGTCTGTTTATTCCGGGTAATCTTCAAAACGGCTGGACCGATTTCAAAAATTCTTTCACCAATGGAAAGCTATAATATCAGGGCGTAAACTAGGCTATATTTTATCCCGGTATTCCCACGGGAACGGGATCTACGCGGGTAAAACGACTATAACCTATAACCGAAGCGAAGCGAGGGCGCGCTGCTAGTTGTAAATAAAACTACTTTACGGATTTTATCGCGTTTGTATTTGATTTTTGATTGCCCGACGTTTCAAACACTTTGCAGCGTTCATGGTCACGAGCAGTCATCTATATAAGAGGAGCAAAACTAGAAATAATACCAACTCGTCTAATCAATCTGGTATAGTTGGACAATTTCCCTCGTTTTGTGGAGTAGGTTGTCCTAGCAAGAGAAATAGGACGTATAGAAACTGAGATGACGATGATCGTGGAGCTTTTAGTAGTAAAGGGTTAAAGCTACAACTATGTGTTGATGGAGTAAGAATAAGGTCAGCAACCCTTACTTTTCCGTGGGCGATCGCAAAAGGTTACTAAGGTAAGCAGATAACATTATTCATCATCATCATCATCATCACAGCCCACATACGTCCCACTGTTGGGCACGGCCTCTTCCACAATGGGAGGGAATTTGATCTACTATACCATGCTGGTCAGACATGTTTGTATAGGGTTTCATTTTCAGTTTTCCTTCTCTTGCACAGATGCTATGTGCATATTATATCCATTAGTCGTCTTTTACGACATCCACGGGCAAAATAGAGAGTGGTGAATTGTACTCTTACTCCGTCACCGCACGGAAAAATAACATTATCGCAAGAGTTTAATCCGATCGATTTAGATGATAGGGTGACATCATTTAATACAACTTTAACAGAAAAGTTATAATATTAAAACAAAACGCTGTGTAAATTGTTCGCCGATAGATGGCGTACGTTTCCTATAAAGGCGACAAATATGAGTGATAATTTGGTTGTCATACGCCAGTTTAAGCCGCCGGTACAATTGGTAGACCGATTGAAACGAATTTCTAATAAGTTTGGGTTGGGGTCCCAAGTGTAGCAATCATTTTTCACTCAAGCTTTTATAAATAACCTAGCATGTTAAATCTAAGTAATTAGTTGATTGCATGTCTGTATGCTCCACCGATACATTAGTACTTATTCCTAGGCGGGAGTATTACTTTAAAAAATAAAAAATGTGTGTGTGCCTGCCTTATGCACGCACGTAAGAAGTTAAACTTCTTTGGCATAACAAGATAAAAATCTTTCTAAAAATGTGATCCTTCGCTTTATCCTACGTTTGTAGAAAAAAAAGACGCTAATAATAGAAAAAAGATTTCTAATACAATGAAAGTTTTATTATAAGGCTCTAATTGACATTAGTGACAGTGTACGCGTGCATCGTAAAACATTTTGATTAGTTATCTTTGTATTTTCGTTATGGTGTGCGCGCGGATCATAAAAATTTAGTCTGATCGCTTTTCCTAACACGCCAAATGAACTAGATCTTCAAAATAATGTCATTAAAGTACATAAAATTGCAATCTCTATACAATCTATTATATAATAAAAACAATGACCAATTATAGAAAATGCCAAGAGCAATAAAAATTCAAAATAAAAATCCAATCATCTCAAATGACGCGTAAACTTGAACAGTTAAAATAAAATACGGAACAAACATCCGGTCATCAATTCTCTTCTTAATTGAACAGACTGTTAGGTGCGATCCCGAGGTAAGGCATCGGTCCCGCTGATAAAAATTAACAAAAATAAATGTGATAATTATTTATTGGTTATGCTAACGATCTTGTATGTAGGTTTTCTCGCTGATTGATTCATAACTAACCAATTGTCCATGCGATGTTCTACAACTTTTAGGATAATTTGCTTGTGAGTAGTGTAGTGAAAAAAATGCTGTATTATGTAATAGTGGTAGGACCACAATGTCAACAGTCTTCTGTCTACAGCCGCGGGCCGATAGCAACTTGTTACTGCACTTTGTTCGATGACCGAGAGAGCCGGCAGCCCAATTTTCTAAGAGAGTTTGTATGTGGTGCCTTTAGTGTCACTGAATCTCATTGCACGTATTCACACTCCCCTCATTTTCTTTACGGAAGGCAGCGGCCAATCACTGGTTGTTTAAGCGGTAAGTTGTTAAGCGCATCGACGTTAAAAAAGCATAAGCGCTTTAATATCGCTTACAGTGTGACATAGTCTTCAATAAAAATAGAAAACTGTGAGGCTTTTATGTGTTTCTGATATCACACACAGGTGTCAAAGGTTTAATTTCTTACCATAGCGTAGCTGTTTCCACTAGCAAGAGAAAATTCTATTTAAAAAGTCCTTGTACTCTTAAAGTTGTTTAAACCTTAGAAAATATTACACGCTTAATAATTTAATGTACATTATCTTCTAATGGTATTATGGCTTATTATGAGATTTTGAAAACCCAGTTAATATTTGCTTTTACGAAAAATAAGAATGTTTACTAGCAGCATCGATTCAAACAATGTATTCAGTAGATGGTATTTCATGGTTCACCCCTAATCTTGTAGTGCAGAATCCATAGGTCACAAGGGAATATTTCCAAAATAGGGTTGGGATGAGAACTATTATGCAATACAATGCAATTACAATAAGCTTCATCATCATCATCATCACAGCTCACATACGTACACTGCTGGGCTCAAACCTCCTCCTCCTCCTCCACAATAGGAGGGAGATCGATCTACTTTACTACACTAGTCAGACGGATTAGTATAGGGTTTTATTTCAGGTTTTCTTTTCTGGCTTGGATTTTATCTGCATATTATAATCCCCTAGTTGAGTGTGGTGACCACTGATGACAAGTAACCCTGCTCCAGTGGTCGGCCCAACGACGAAGGCGACGTGGTGTTCGGGTGGGTTGCGGGAGTTGCGTGCTTAAGCCCCTCTGTCGCCCCAGACGGAGTGGTGCGGAGGCGCGCCGACCGCAGCCCACCCCAAAAAAAAAAAAAAGTTGAGTGTGGTGTTGAATTATATTATTAAGGGGGTGGTGATTTGTATTCTTACTCCCTCACTATACGGAGTATAATAAGCTTGTTAATAGGTCAACATATATTGTATTCCGTGTGATGACGAAGTAAGAATACCACCCTCCATCTTACCCACTGGTGTCGTAAATAACAACCGGCTAAGTGTGAGTCGGAGTTACGCTCGAAGGGTGCCGTACCATTATCTATAACGAGCAAAAAAGGACAAAAAATCGAATCGAAAATCGAATCCATGGAGGACCTTGGCACAATGCTCAATGATCTCAGCTGGGTATCCCAACTATTGGGTTTACGAATGAACATGGACAAGACGAAAGTCATGTCAAATGCCCATGTCATTCCTGTACCGGTCCTAGTTGGCAATGCGATTCTCGAATTTGTTGATCACTATGTTTGCCTAGGACAAACAATCCAGTTAGGTAAATCCAATTTCGAGAAAGAGATCAGCCGACGAATCCAACTCGGTTGGGCAGCGTTCGGTAAACTTAAGAGGATCTTCTCGTCCAACATACCTCAGTGTCTGAAAACACAGGTCTACGACCAGTGTGTATTACCAGTGATGATTTACGGCACGGAAACGTGGTCCCTAAATTTAGGCCTCATAACAAGGCTCAAAGTCGCTCAGCGTGCTATGGAGCGGGTTATACTTGGGATTTCTCTGCGAGATAGAATCCGGAATACGGCAATCCGCAGAAGAACGGGTGTAACCGACATAGCACGAAAAATTAGCACGCTGAAGTGGCAATGGGCAGGCCACATCGCTCGACGAACCGACAACCGCTGGGGAAGAAAGGTTCTCGAGTGGCGACCACGTATCGGACGACGCAGTGTAGGACCCAACTAGGTGGACCGATGACCTAGTGAAAGTTGCTGGGTGTCGTTGGATGCAGGCGGCACAGGACCGCACATTGTGGCGTAACATGAGGGAGGCCTACGTCCAGCAGTGGACGGCAATAGACTGAAATGATGAATGATGATTTATTGTTATAGCGGCAACAGAAATACATAATCTGTAAAAATTTCAACTGTCTGACTATGGCGATTCTTGAGATACAGCCTGGTGACAGACAGACAGACAGACGGACAGACGGACGTACGGACAGACAGCGAAATCTTAGTAATAGGGTCCCGTTTTTACCCTTTGGTTACGGAACCCTAAAAACGATTAAGGGATATGGTATTCAGATAACATCTATGCAAACAGAAGCAAACCTACCAGCATGGTACAGCAGGTCAATTTCTCTCTCATTTGGAGGAGGCTCGAGCCCAGCAGAAGTGTAGTAAGCTGAGATGATGCTGGGGTAAATCTAAGAAACACACGTAATCCATACTAATATTATAAATGCGAAAGTAAGGATGTTTGTTTGTTTGTTTTTACGCTTTCACGCTTAAACCACTGAACCGATTTAAAAAATTCTTTCACCAATGGAAAGCTATAATATCAGGGAGTAACATAGGCTACATTTTATCTCGGTATTCCCACGGGAACAGGAACTACGCGGGTTTAAGTGACTGAAACCGAAACGAAGCGAGGGCGGGTTGCTAGTATCATTATAATTAAGATTTATGAATAAATTTTGTTCTTCAAATATGTTACTACAATGTTTAATTGACAATTAACAGAATGTCATATTCGCTACCTGCACAATAACATATGTCCAGCGACAAATTTACTGCGACATGAAGTTTGTTACATATCCTTCCTAACAATAAACAGTTTATTAGTAATGTTCTTTAACTACTGTCCCTCGACTCACTGAAACTTTTGTTTCCTGTTACGGGTATGATCTTAATTAGTTAATCTAGTTTTTGACCTTTTAGTTAAACGAAATACGAGAAATATATGGGTCATAATGTTTCATTCATTAAATCTTCTTTTTTATCCACCTTACGTCCCACAATTAGGCAAAGTTCTTGTCTACAAAGCGAGTAAAAGAAGTGTGTTTTTGGATATGTATTGATATATAATTTTACGTGTATGATCTTAATTAGTTATTTATAATTTTTGATCTTTTAGTTAACCGAAATACGAGAACATAACTAACTCCGTCACCAAACGATAAACATATGTATGTAGTTTTTTTTTATTTACACGCATTTTTTATTTAGACTGCACAGATGGCGTAGTGATTAAGATACCAACCTACAGTGCCAGTGTCAGGGGTTCGAATCCCATGCATTACAACACTTTGTGCATTCAACAAGTTGTACATAATGCATTACGCTAGGTTTCGATGCCAAGCTTCTCAAATTCGTGGCAGAATATCTCAGGGACCGTAGACAGTACCTACGTTAGAGTAGGTAACTATGAGTCGCAGTATTATTATACGCGTTCTGGTGTAAGTCAAGGCTGTACCCTCGGGCCAACCCTGTTTCTCGCCATGATCAATGACATATCGAGCAGGTATTATTTCGAAATTTCCTTCTCTTGAACTACAGTCATCATCATTCATCATCATCATTTCAGCCTATCGCCGTCCACTGCTGGACGTAGGCCTCCCTCATGTTGCGCCACAATGAGCGGTCCTGTGCCGCCTGCATCCAACGACGCCCAGCTACTTTCACTAGGTCATCGGTCCACCTAGTGGGGGGGCGTCCTACACTGCGTCGTCCGATACGTGGTCGCCACTCGAGAACCTTTCTTCCCCAGCGATTGTCGGTTCGTCGAGCGATGTGGCCTGCCCATTGCCACTTCAGCGTGCTAATTCTTCGTGCTATGTCGGTTACACCCGTTCTTCTGCGGATTTCCGTATTCCGGATTCTATCTCGCAGAGAAATCCCGAGCATAGCCCGCTCCATAGTACGCTGAGCAACTTTGAGCCTTGATATGAGGCCTACATTTAGGGACCACGTTTCCGTGCCGTAAGGCATCACTGGTAACACACACTGGTCAAAGACCTGTGTTTTCAGACACTGAGGTATGTTGGACGAGAAGATCCTCTTAAGTTTCCCGAACGCTGCCCAACCGAGTTGGATTCGTCGGCTGATCTCTTTCTCGAAATTGGATCTACCTAACTGGACTGTTTGTCCTAGGTAAACACAGTGCTCGACAACTTTGAGAATCGCATTGCCAACTAGGACCGGTACAGGAATGACATGGGCATTTGACATGACTTTCGTCTTGTCCATGTTCATTCGTACTACACACTCGTATACATTCGAACTACATTCATTCATTCGTACTACATTCGAACTACAGTATTTATTCAGTATTTCTTGCACACACAAAATCTTCATATAAGCGTTATTACACTTATATATTGTAACTGCGTCGCGCTATTTCAGTGAAATATTTCTATCTAAAACGTGAGAAGGCTTTTAACTGGCCGCTGTATGCATTTTGGATACCAGCTCTTTCAATGAACTATTTCTATTGTATTTTTCAATAAATTTTTCCAAATAATGAAATGTCATCAATAGATTGTATTGCAAAAGTTAATATAATTGCGAAAATATCTCCTCCATAATGGGAGGAGATTGCCGTGTGGTGACGGAGTAAGAATACAATTCACCACTTCCTATCTTACCCGTGAATGTCGTAAAAGACGATTTAGGGATATAATACGCATATGACATCTGTGTGAGAGCAGGAAAACTCGAAATAAAAAAACCCTATTCCAACACGTTTAACCAGCGTGGAATAGTAAGTCAATTCCTCTCCCATTATGGAGGAGGTCTGAGCCCAATCGTTGGACATATATAGGCTGAGATGATGATGATGAATAAAAGGAAAACTAATTTACTAAACTCATTTGCAAAAAAAACGGGCGGTTTTGATTTTCATTCATATTTAAAAAGATACAATACCAAAAAGGTTTCAATCGTTTGTACACGTTACTGGCCGGTTTTAAAAATGCTGTGGTATTTAAAAAAGTACGTTCTAAATTCAATTTTTCATTTGATGTTCATTTTTACAGAAAACCCCTTTTTATCCTACATTTTTGGCGCGAAGTTCCAGAAGTTAACATCGACTTTCATAACTTTTATTCAATTTTTATCGATTAATTTCATATCCTTGACTGTCAAAGCTTTATTTAATACTGTTTGGCTGTATCAAAAATGGTAGATAAAGTGGTAAAAGCTACCAAAATTATCGCGCTGCTTGAAGAGGGTTGCAGCCAATGTTTCGTGGCTAGGAGGCTAAATGTTAGTCGCTCGACAGTCCAAAGGACCTGGGAAGCGATATCAGGAGACTGGTTCCGTCGAGAGAAGGCCTGGTTCTGGAAGAAAACCATGTACCCAACCACGGGATGATCGTTTTCTTGTGAGTCGCGCATTGAGAAATCGCAAATCTTCGTATGTGGATCTTAAGAACAACCTCCAAGAAGTAAGAAATGTGCATATTAGTCTATGGACGGTCAGGAGGAGGCTTCTCGCTGCCAATATACGCAGTCACCGCCCGGCCCGCGGCCCCAAATTACTCCGTGAGCACAGAGTTCACAGGCTTAGGTTCGCTAGAAATTGTGAATCATGGACTCAAGACGATTGGAATAGGGTTTTGTTCTCTGATGAAGCCAGGATATCTCTGTTCGGTGAAGATCGACGTCGGCGAGTGCTAAGAAGACAAGGAGAACGCTTTGCAGAGGCATGTTTCGAAAAAATCACACCTTATGGTGGGGGCTCTGTTATGTTTTGGGCAGGAATAAATTCAATGGATCGTACAGAGTTAGTCTTCATTGAAAACGGCTCACTGACTGGGCATCGATACATAACGGAAGTTCTAATTTCTCATGCACAACCCGCATTGGCCGCTCTAGGTGAAGACTCGATTTTTATGGACGACAATGCTCGCGCCCACCGATCCCGCGATGTTAATGCGTATGTGCAAGAGGTCGGCATTCGTCGTTTGGATTGGCCAGCTCGAAGTCCCGACCTCAATCCCATAGAGCATGTCTGGGACGTTCTGAAACGGCGTGTGAGATCAGTACACCCGGCTCCGCAGACCATCAGAGAGCTGAAGAATGTGATTACTGCGGAGTGGGAACGTATTCCGCAAGCAAGTATCCGGGATATACTCGCTAGCATGCCCAGACGAATTCAAGCTGTGATTTTAGCTAGAGGGGGTCACACTCGATACTAAACATTTATCTGCTTTTACTTTATTAAAGAAAAACAAACAAAAAAACTTTTTTATTTTTACTTCATGAGCATATGCACTACTAGCGAATATACACTACTAGCGAGGTTTAGCATTATTTCCCATAAATTGTATCTAAATTTTATGAAATACTGATGAAAACGATTATTTTCTTATTAATTTAGCAAATTGTGTGGATAAAACTACCTATAATTATCAAACAAAGAAATATTAACATTTGAAATGGTTTATTGCTTAGGTGCCCGTTTTTTTTGCAAATGAGTGTATATTGTCGATACAAGCCACCCGATTCCTACGAGGCGAAGTTAAGCGGCATGCTTCCCTATAACCTTCCGTATCTCTCTATTGCCATGGGACTGGCCACTGGTACGATTCCTTCACCTTAGTGTTCGGGTATCATCTCCGTCGTCACCTCAGAAACAATAACATTGTTACTGGGGCCTTTCTGCGAGTGGCGAACTGATCCCCAGTCTTTCAAACCACAACCTCGTCTAGGGCGGCATCATGCCCAATTGCCCAGGCGCTCTGTTGAGCTTCGAGTTTCTTCGAATGAGGTAAATACCAAAACCATACCACGTTCTAGTATACGGGTTGGCATAGGTATTTATTTTGAATTATCCTACTTTTGCAGCGATATTATCTGCTTATTCGATTATTATCCAAGGATTAAACCGGTACCAATTTTGTAGTACCGGGTACAATTTTTAGTACCGGGTCCAATTTTGAATCTAAACCATTCTCGAATCCCCTCGAACACACATAAAAAATTTCATCAACATCGGTCTAGCCGTTTAGGAGGAGTTCAGTCACTTACACACGTACACAAGAAATATCTACATAAAGAGGATATGCAGCTCAAAATAAAGTTAGTTTCTTTTATATCATAGAATCATCATTTTAGCTTATATCCCATATATGTCCCACTACTGGGCCCAAGCCTCCTCCACAATAGGAGAGGAATTGATCCGCTATACTACACTGGTTAGTCGTGTTGGTATAGGGATTTATTTTGACATTTCCTAATATAAGGATAAGGTATGGTAAATTGAATTTGTACTCCATCACCACGCGGCAAGATCTTTATTACATAACGCAATACTATATACTCAAAATACGTAGATGTAATATTGTCAAATATTTGCTTTATTGGTATAAAAAATAAAGGATTTATACAGCTCTATTGCTTTTCAGAACAATCATCTCAACCAATACATGTTTCACTCTCACTATTGGGCCTCCTCCTTTATGAGGAGGAATTTGACCTGCTATACCATGTTGGTCAGTCGTATTAACATAAAGTTTCATATCGAGTTTTCATTCTCATAAAATGTTATCTGCATAACATGTCTATCTAAAAGGTTATTATAAAATCTCAGATTATCTTGATGATAACTCGGACTGGCAATGAGCAGCTCCTCATACAGGAATTTCCTCATTATTACAATGATAGAAATTACGCACATGTTTATTATTTTTTTTTATTGTTGCTACTATAATTGTAAAGTGTAGCATGTTTTGCCAAACGATTTTTTTTTATTGGATCTGTGTTTTATGTTTATGGCAAATGGTATTGGTCATGCTCACTGAAGGGTCTTCTAGCGGTAGCTATGAGGAGCAGGTCACTCCCTTCCCTCCATTATGGTTGAGAGGAGTGATGGCTGCTCTAGTAGTTAACTCGTGATCGGATGCCGTTTGCGGGATCTGGCCCAACCATAATTTTTTCATTACATTTGTGATTATTATTATATTTGTGAACTATATTATATAATATTTTGAATGGCATTACACTGGAACTATTGATAAGCATGTTGTAAGATGTAATTTTATTTAAAATAAATTAGAAAAATAAATAAAAAATAGACAATCCCGCTGAGTTTCTTGCTGGATCTTCTCAGTGCGGTCGCGTTCCGATCCGGCGGTAATTATAACTTTAAGAAAAATGTAAAAAAAATTACAATATGTAAGTGCCCCCGCGGGGTTTATACATAATAAACGATTTGAATTTGTCCCGAAGTCTTCTTTTACGACACCCACGGGCAAAACAGTGTGGTGAATTATATTCTTACTCCGTCACCACACGAAATTTCGGATCAATAGCCGAAGTTAATATTATTATCTATCAATCCCCTTGTTTCTAAAGTCAAAGGGACATTTCTGTTCATATTAAACCCTACCACGACTAACAATGGAATACTGAAAACAACAGTAACTTGGAGTAGGATTGTGTCAATATTAATTTGAACATACAACGATCTTGTTAATACTTAATGACTATGAATTTCTACGCTATTTAATAATTAAAAAGCTGAGATTTCCGACATTGCTTTGTACATTTTAGCTTTTGCTTAAAGTTTTAAAAGCTTACTTTGTTTAGTTTCTATCGCTATTGTGAGGAAGTTATTACATTATAAATGACTAATACCTGTTCTCATCATCATCGTCTCTGCGCATATACGTCCCACTGCTGGGCTTAAGCCTCCTCCGCAATGGGCATTACACGTGGTAGTAACACACCTTTGATAGTTATCTATCTACAGTCGCGGGTCAGTCCATTAGGGGAAGTACCACACTCTCACAGAAAATCGACGTCTGAGTAGTAACAATTTGTTACTGTGCTTCATTAGGTGAACAAGAGTGCCTGAAGCCCAACTCTCTGAGGGTGTTTGCGTGCGGTGGATTTTGATGATGCCTTTAGTGTCACTGAGCCTCATTGCATGCATTCACACTTTCTTTACGGTAGGCAGCAGCAAAGGTCCATGAGCGACAGCAACACTTACCATCAGATGTACTGTTTGCTCGTTTGCCAACGATTGTAATAAAAATAATTAAGAGTGAAATTTTAGGTGATATTGATGTTAATTAATTTGGATGTTATATAAGAGAAAGAAACCGCGAAATGACACCTTATGCCAACACCTCTGAATATCGTGGTATAGTAGGTCAATTAGAGCCCTCCCATTGTGGAGAAAATTGGAGCCCAATAGTGGAATATATATCAGCTGAAACGATGATGATGAATCGGATTTTAACTGTAGGCGATTTGAATTTTTTGGTGATTTGACACATAGAATTGCGTAGCTCTTGTATCACTTACGTTTCTTTAAGGGTCGTTACTGCAAACCGCCAAAAGACATTCATAAATCTTTAATGAATGATTTTTCCCCCTTTCTTTTCCATGGTAGTCATAAAAACGGGACGCGATATCACCAGGATAGGTGTTCACACAATTTCAAAGTTATTGTTCCTTAAGGCCCGGAACTTAATTCAGTAAGTGCGTGAAACTAGCTCATATATATGAACCATAACAATACCCTTACTGAGTAAATTTCCTTTTATCACACAACAGAGGTCAGCCACGGGCCGTGATAATTAATCGGCCTGTTCTTAGACGGATATACGACTTAAAGTTATGCGGTTTGTCAAAAGGCTCCCGGCATATCTACTATAAGACAAACATGCCTTGCCTTAATTATAAACTGTATACGATAACCTAAGCAGCTTAATCGTAACAGAAGAAACATTGGGGTGGACTTACCATTAGATATGATATTGATTGGGTTGTACAGGTACCTGGTTAAGCCTAGCTTTGACTCGGCAAAATATTTAGCCGCTATTTTTTTATTAAGTTTATTTACGAAATGAAAAGAAATTAAACAAAGGTGAAATTTGAACTTATATCTGTTAGAAGTCCTTATCTAGTATTTTAACCATGGCATGGAGCCGCGCGGTGTCCCTCTGTCGCCCCGGACGGAGCCGAGCGGCGAGCGTGCTGACCATGGTCCCCAAAAAAATATGTAAATGTAACAGCAACTTTATTTTTAAATAGTTCTTCAAATACGAGCCTAAAGTGGACCTTTAGAAATTGATACCATGCAAATACGTGTGAAAAGTTTACAATGTAATATGTAAGGCAACATCGCTTACTCTCCTATAGTTATGAAAGCTGACGGAGGAATTAACAGGAAAATGGCAGTAGCACTCTATTGGGAAATCCTACACCTGTGTTTTTTCTACGTTATAAATGAGCTATAGGTACTGCTGAGTCGGTGGCCAATTCCATGGGCTATCGCAACGAGACACCTTAAATTTATTATGAAAATGTACGCCTCCTCTAAGATGAGAAGATACTCTCCTCTATGATAAGAAGATAGCGCTGAAATCGCCGCGCTTGGCCTTTGGGTTGGTGGTCGCAGAGAGGAGAGAAAACCAAGAGAAACCAAGAGATTTTTTTTTACTATTCCCATGCGCAAATAAGGGATGATGACAATTATATTTCTATCCCAACGCCACACGGAACTGTTAAGAATACTTCTTTTGGGAATAATCCGACCATAAATTCCGACCACTATAATCTCAGGCTCTACAGTAGTGTTCATAAATGACACTGTGATTTAAATCCTCAGTTAGTCTCGTAAAACGCTTATCTTGGTACCTACAATAAAGTTAATTAGATAAGAGGACTTGGATTCGAGTACTGCACTCTAGGAAGTCACAATGCCGACTGCACAGATGGCTGGATACCGACCCAGCGGGCCAGTTCTGGGGATCGAATCTTATGCAGGGCAACGCTTTGTGCGATCCACAAATTGTTGTCCTGAGTTTCGATGTAATTTGTGTCCGTTAATTATATGTTTGTAAAGTACCTCGCAACACAAGGATTATTGCCTCAGTGCAGGGTATAGTTTTCAAAAAAAAAAAAATTGATTCACGTAATTATGTGCCTCGGACGTAAACTGTCACCTGCACCGACCCAATTGCCGATGTAGAACCTGCTTAGAGAGTACGATGTATGAGTACCGTGACCTGCTTTGCTGCCTCAATTGATCACGGCCTCACAGAAGATGGCAACGATAATATGCTTATTCAATCGCTAAAACATTCTTTTCTGCTTCCTTCTCTTTAGGGTATCATCGTCGTCTTCATCCCAGCTCATATATGTCCCACTACTGGGCTCGAGCCTACTCCATAACAGGAGTGATATTGACCTACTATAACTACGCTAGTCAGACGGGTTGGTGTAGGGTTTATTATCGAGTTTTCCTTCTCTTGCATAGACGTTATATGCAAATTGTGTTCCTTAGTCGTCTTTTTCGAAACCACGGACAAGATAGGGAGTGGAGAATTATATTTTTACTCCATCATTAAAGCGTCGCGATGGAAGATCAGTGCAGGTTCTTTTAACCTCCAATATGCTGAGATTGAGACGTTTTGTGATGAGCAGCAATTCAATTGTTTTTTGTTCTTCTATGTAAACAAATTATAAACTTTGTTCGTCATAATAAATAGATTTTCTTTCCTTCTTTCTTTCACTATAATTTAGGGAATAAAAGGGTGAAAGTAAGAAAATGAACACTGTATTGTTTTACAGGCAAGTGAAATATTGTGAAACGCAATCTTTTTAGATAAAATAACCGTCTTGAAGTATTGAAATTATCAAAGATTTTAGTGGCAATTTTGCTTGTGGCAATTTAGATTTTAGTGTAAAACCTTTAAGTTGTCAAGAAACGTGCTATTATGTTTACGATATAATGTATATTAAACATTATGTTTTTATTTTTATTATCTATTTGCGGTGTTTTAATAGTGTCGTACATTCAAGATATATCATCTATTAGTTTCGTCCAGTTTTAATCTATAGATTTTTTTTTTTTTTTGTGGGTGGGTCGCGGTCGGCGCGCCTCCGCACCGCTCCGTTCGGGGCGACAGAGGGGCTTAAGCACGCAACTCCCGGGACCCACCCAAAAACCACGTCGCCTTCGTCGTTGGGCCAACCACTGGAGCAGCGTTAACTTGTCGTCAGTGGTCGGCCCGACGGAATACCCCTACTATTGGGGTACCCTCCCATCGACCGACGTCCCCCCCTCGGGGAGGACGTCGGTCTTTCCTCACGCGGTCGGCCTCTCAGCAGGTGACGGACTAATCCCCGGTCACGTCACCCGCGGCCTCGGCTAGTTTAATCTATAGATGTTCAACATTGACTGCATAGATGGCGTAGTGATTTAGATACCTATACTGCCAGTGCCATGGGTTCAATTTCCATGCAGGACAACATTTTCTGCGGTCCAAAATTTGTTGTTCCGAGTCTTGATGTAATTTGTGTCCGTTAAATTATATATTTGTAAAGTCCCCGGCAATATATGGATTTAAAAAAAGAAAAACATGATCGTCTCTACTATGGCAGAGAATTCGACCTATTATACCATTTTGGTGAATTTTTTTTTTATTGTCGTCGGTGACAAACGAGCAAGCAGCACACCTGATGGTAAGTGAAACTGCTGCACATGGACCTTTGCAATACCAGGGGCACAGCCAGGCCGCTGCCTACCGTGAAGGAAATACTCTTCTTACACCTCGTTTAAAGAAAGACATGTCATAGCGTTCGGGAAACACAGCAGCAAGTAGTTCATTCCAGAGCTTGCACGTACGTGGGAGAAATGATCGCTGGAAACGTACAGTTGAAGACTATAACGTTTCCAGGTGAAATGGATGAACCCTGCTACGATGATGGTGACGGTGGTACCAAGTCAAACAGTTCCTCGGAGCACTCCCCGTAAAAGAGTCGGTAGTAAATTTGGTATAAGATGTTATTTCGAGTTTTATTTTTCTTGCAAAAAACGTTGTCTATATATTCTATCAAATATATGAATAAAATGATATAAATATATGATAAAAAATATGTGTGGTGGGATTAGTCCTAAAAAAAAAATCTATCAAAACCAGGATACATTTTTTTACTTTATAATGACCAAAGATGATGAGACCAAACCTAAAAGAGGTATCGATGACTGCTGAAGTTAAACCGTGATCGTTTGGCGCTGGTGAAAGCTGATCCAACAACATTTAGTTTTACATTTTCATAAATGCAGGCGGTTGTATACAGGCGACACAGGACCGCACTTTGTGGTGAAACATGAGCGAGGCTTTCCTCCAGCAGTGAACGGCAATGGGCTGAGTGATGATGATGATACTTAGATACTAATATTATAAATGCGAAAGTAAGTTTGTTTGTTATGCTTTCACGCTTAAATCACAGAATCGATTTCAAAAATTCTTTCACCAATGGAAAGCTATAATATCAGGGAGTAACATAGGCTATATTTTATCCCGGTATTCCCACGAGAACTTCGCGGGTATGGCGACTGAAACCGAAGCGAAGTGAGGGCGGATTGCTAGTGATTTTCATAAAATAAAAAAAGGAATAATCATGGGCAGCACATTAAAGGGCATGAAGCTGTTGTTCTGTCATGTGGTGATGGAATAAGAATACAATTTTACCACCCCATTGTGGATGTCATAAAAGATGACTAACGGATTCAATAAGAAGATAGCATCTATGCAAGAGAATGAAAACTTGAAATAAATTTTTATAACAATTCGTCTAGCCAGCGTGGTCAGTTTCCTCTTATTTTAAAGAAGACTCGAGCCTAGTAGTGGGACGTGTATTAGCCGTATTCCGTGTGACGACTAAGGGATATAATACACATATAACATCTATGCAAGAGAAGGTAAACCTGAAATAAAACCTTATACCAACCTGTCTGACCAGCATTGTATAGTAAGGTCAATTTTGCTCTTATTGTGAAGGAGGCTCGGGCCCATCAGTGGGACGTATATGAGCCGAGATGAAGATGGAGCATGTCAAGGAAACTCTGTTTAACGCTTTTTATTTGTAAAGGATATTTATTTAATGATATCTGATGTTTACGTCGTCGCGAGTATTACACATTATAAATAAAAATATTTTTGTTAATGTTTAATAAAAATTTAATTTTAATAATTACTGACCTTTCCGTGTGATGACGGAGTAAGAATACAATTCACTACTCCTATATTGCCCGTGGATGTCGTACAAGACGACTATGGCATTTAAAATGCACCTAACATCTGTGCAAGAGAAGGAAAACTCGAAACGAAACCCTATACCAACATGTCTGACCAGCATGGTCAGACATGTTGGTATAGGGTTAAGGTAGTGGTATAGGGGTAAGGTCAAATTCCCTCCCAATGTGGAGGAGGCCCGAGCCCAACAGTGGGACGTATATGGGCTGTGATGATGATGATGATGATGAATTACTGACCAAAAAACGTTTAATTTTTCATATAGGTAGAATCATTTTTTAGCCATAAATTAGTATCGTGGTTCAAAATTTAATAACTTATTCTGTAGCGGGACATCTTAATCCATCCGTGACCATTAACACTGAAAAGTATTTAAAACGTTGAGAAATCAAAAAGATACAAACTAAAAAATCCGTAAAAATAGTTTTATTTATAGTGGGTATTTATTTTATTTAGTGTAAGTAAAAAAACTGATTGAAAAGAACCGTGGCCGTAATATTTATCAATCTGGCACGATTACGGCCGTAAAATTTTACATATTGAGACAATTTATTTCTTAATAGAAATAAAATTCTAAAGCTATTGCTTTAGAATTTAATACGCTCTTTCCTATTGCAAATGGCTGAGTAATCCGGTATCGTTAGTTATCAATACGCTTAGATTTACGTGTATATAACGATATCTTTATGTTTTTATTAACATTGGTAACGAACGATCAGTTCATTTGATGGTAAACGGTAACTACCGTTCACAGAACTCACTAATATCAAGCACACAATCAAGTAACAGCTACTGCAATACTGCTATATTTTTAAAATAGGAAAATACATAAACAAAAAAAAAAATCCAGATGTCCAAACATAGACACAATAAAAAAAGTGCAACTTTGTCGACCAATTAAGACCAACAAGTTAACCTGTCACACCTTTTGAAACTACAGTGAACACGAACAGTGTAACCGAGTACCTGGTCGCTTTGTGCAGACAACAGACAAAGGTAATGTGGCTGAGAGCGTGTATTCGATAATTAGCAGGCTTGGACACAGGTGTTCTATTTCGTTAGTCATTCTACTTTGAACCTATATGAATTGTGTTTGATTTTATACCAGTAATTTCTGGAGTTTACAAGCCAAGAATATAATTTATCCTTATTACTTAAATTTATTGTATCTTCAGCGAATAAAATAATTGAAAATTAAAGTATTAAAAACCATTAACACCTACCTCGTACAACATTTTTAAAGACAACAACCCTAGACTAAAGAATTTAACGCACAAGGGTAATACGATACTCAAAAAATGTTTTTTTTTTGTTGGGACTAATCCTACCACACATTTCCACCACTGTAACGCCTGTCATCCAGCATTCACAATGGTCTCCGTATAAGATACGGAGCCGTCAAGGATTGACCCTCAGGAAGTTCCAGGAAACGCTTTTAATTGTCTTGGAACCCACAACAAATTTAATTAGAAAAGAGACAGGAGGAGTTGGAAAGATTTCGCGTCCCTCCTATGCAAAGCGGGAGACATGAAGCAGAGTAGGCTAATAAGCCAGTAAATAAGGGATGTACAACTACGTGAAACGCAGCAGTGTAGCACCGGTTTTAAAATAGCTTGAGGGACCTATATGTGAGCTTTAAGATCGGTTGCAATAGTAGATATGGCAAAAACGCCTGAACGCACGCAAGTTTTCTCGAGTTGCTACAAAGTCCGTATAGTATATTACCCCAGACGTGACTTTCAGACTGTCTAACATGAGGTTCCGCTCGTTACGCCAGAGAATGCACTCCCAATGGATGTGGTGAGCTGTTTGTTCATAATCGGAGTTTGAGGTCGAACATTGACAAAATGCTGAAGGTACTAGTTTAAAATAGAATATTTTACTTCTAAAATGCCCATGGCAACTTACTTGTGATTAAATGAGTATGTACCCTACTTTATTTTGACAATAGTTTTATGATCGGCTTCTAGCTTGAAGTTAATCGTCTCATGAATGTAATTGTTGTATAATGCATCAGATAAAACAGGTCCAGGTCGCTGTAAAATTCTTAATCGTCTTTTATGACACCCATGAACAATATAAGGGTTGGTAGTATTCGTATACGTCACCACACAGTACCAGGACAAAAACACATATAGTTGAATATTTTAGCGAGTTTATATAACAAATACGAGTAATTTTTGCGTTAGAATTGGAGGGTTAGACTTTTGATACTACACCTCAAGCGGCTGCATTTTTTTTATTTCTTTCATTAGTTTTCTTTTTAAATGCCCCAGTTATTTTAAGTAAGTACATAAGAAAGGGGATCAAAGAGTGAAATAATAATTATTATAAAAGAGGAGACCAAAAAAGATTAAACGGACTTAATTAAAACCAATGGGTCGTGTCGAAATTAGCAAGCTAACCATTTCTCGAGTATCGTATTGCCTCTTTATTAATTAATAGCGTAATATAAAACAATCTGCAGATATATATTATTTATAAGCCTCCGGCATCGCTTTGTGAGTTTGAGAGGGGCCAAAATTCATATTATTCAAAAATTTTTAAGTCATGATTAATATTCTGTTTCTAAAGAGGCTGCATCGCTTTATTGAATTTAAGAATTTCTAACTACGAAGCTACGTGTTTTGTATTTTCACTGTTATGAAGTTTCAGAAAGGTGGATTTTAAAAGTTTGGGTTACAGTGGCTTTGGCAGCTAAAAGGTACTAAAGGTGTGTAAAATACCGATCTACTTTCGTCAAAATATTAAGCGTGATTTATTGATATTACCTTCAGAACATTATTAAAAATCACGTTATTCATTGCCATACACTTAACATAGTGGCAACTCCTTGCCAGACACCCTTAACATTCATGAAATTATAATTCTACTTACGTTATAGTACATATAATTTGACGTAAGTTAAGAAGAAGATATCTATAATACATGCATATTATAATAGAGAAAAGCGCCGAATTTAAATATATAGATAACATGATGTGGTGAAAAACATATTGTTGTACGCTTACATCGCAAACGTTGGCTAATCCTTTCGAGATAGATCCAAATAATGTATAACAGAATGGTATATCTTATTTATTGAAATGTGCATCTTACGAGATATCGAAAAGGTAAAATTGGGGGACAAACCGTCTGAAATCGAAACGAAGCCGTGTCGCTACTCGCTAGTCTACTAGATAAACGCGCGTTAGAGTGCCGAGAAGTAATTAAGTGTCCTATTATGAATACATAATATATGACTTGAATTACATAAATTATAAATATTATCTTTAGCGTTTATTTATATATAAATACGTGAAGCAAAAACTTTGTACCCCTTTTTACGAAAATTACGTGGATGGACAAGTATGAAATTTGCCACAGTTGAAGTATATAATGAGGAGAAGTGCATAAAACTAAAATTTCATATAATAATGGATTAGAAATACATTAAATTCATTAAAAAAGGCATTACGCACACTACAACGCAATCGCTACACACACACACATACACGCGTTTGTGTGAGTGTGTTGCGTAGCAACGCTTATAGACTTTTGTTTACGGTTAAAATCTCTGGTCGAACTGAATGCCAAACAATCATAATTATGATGACAATGTCTACTAAAGATTTGTGCTTATATATTAGTTATTAGTGAAATACAGCTTGCTCAATTTACAATTATACATAAATAAAATTAAAGAAAATTGTGTAGCAGAAAAAATAATTAAAATGAATTATGGCCGAATTTCGACCACACGCCGACCACTAGTTATAATGTAATTTGTATCTTTACTGTTATAAATATATTTCTTTCCGTGTGGTGAACTGGTGATGGAGTAAAAATTACAATTCATCACTTCCTATTTTACCCGTGGATGTCGTAAAAGACGACTAGGGAATATAATATGCATATAACATCTATGCAAGAGAAGGGCAACTCGAAACAAAACCCTATACCAACCTGTCCCACCAGCATAGTAAGGCCAATTTGTGGAAAATGCTTGAGTCCAACAGTGCGATGTATATAAGCTGAAATGATGATGATGAAATTTTATTTACCACTAAATAGTGGTTAAAATGTCGCTTTTTTTTTTTGGGTGGTTTGCGGTCGGCGCTCTCCTCGCACCACTCCGTCCGGGGCGACAGAGGGGCGTAAGCACGCACACCCGCAACCCACCCACGTGCACGTCGCCTTCGTCGTTGGGCCGACCACCGGAGCAGGGTTACTTGTCATCAGTGGTCGGAACGACGGAATACCCCCTATTTGGGGTACCCTCCCATCGACCGACGTCCCCCCCCCCTCGGCGAGAATGTCGGTCTTTCCTCACGCGGTCGGCCTCTCGGCGGGTGACGGACTAACTCCCCGATTACGTCACCCGCGGCCTCGGCTAGGGCGACATGAGGCGCAAGTACTTGCGCCTACGCCGCCCAAAATGCCGCTTTAAGCAATAAAATTAATGTCGTATTTTTGGAGATATTCCATAATAACAAAAACATTTAAAAATAATATATATATGATAAAAAATGACAGTAAATCTAACAAAACGGAAGATACATACAATCTTATACTTAGATAGCGGACTATCTGAAACTAGTGGATGACAAACAACTTGGTTGTGCTTAGTTAGTTAAAGTTCGTTAAAGTGTTATCCCCTACATTATCATGATAGTTTCCATACTGATAAAATTGAAAAGATCCTCGACAGTTTGTATGCCATCAAAAAAAATAATTGTAATAAAACCAAGCCTCGCAACTGAGTTCTTCTACCATAAAAAGTTCTAGTAAAAGTTGTAGTAGTAGTTTTCTTTCTCTTGTATATATATTATATCCCTTAGTCGTCTTTTACGACACCCACGGGCAAGAGAGGGGTTGGTAAATTGTATTCTTATTCCGTCATCACACGGCAAAGTGAAAATAATAAAAATGGGAAATCGAGGACCGACCCTGGGCTGTCTAGATTGAGCAACTGTTCGACTTTCCAACTAAATTGCTATCATTCTTGATAGCAAATTTACGTTCTTATTCTATTTTTATTTTTAACTAGCAACCCGTCCTCGCTTCGTTTCGGTTATAGTCGTCTTACCCGCGTAGTTTCTGTTCCCGTGGGAATACCGGGATAAAAAATAGCCTATGTTACTCCCTGATATTATAGCTCTCCATAGGTGAAAGAATTTTTGAAATCGGTTCTGTGGTTTAAGCTTGAAATCGTAACAAACAAACAAACTCGCACAAACAAACTCGCACAAACAAACAACTTCGCATTTATAATATTATATTAGTAAGGATACAAGAATTGCTTATTTTAAGATATTAGATAGGCGGATAAATAAATTTAATTTAGCTTTATAACATGAACAAATTATAGGCAAAACAGTCTTATGATCGCGCAAGCAGAGGCTTTAATAACTTAAATAAACAGCATAATTTTGACCCATTTATGACAAATATAAATGTAGCATGTAGGCTTTTAAACCTAGATTTTTTTAATTAGTCTAACATAAGTTAATGTATTCTAAGTTAATGTACTGTATGTAAGTAAATATATTGCGTATAGTCAGAATGCTCTCAATAAATAGTACAAATTTTTTTTATTTATTTATTTTTTTTTTTGTGGGTGGGTCGCGGTCGGCGCGCCTCCGCACCACTCCGTCCGGGGCGACAGAGGGGCTTAAGCACGCAACTCCCGCAACCCACCCGAAAACCACCTCGCCTTCGTCATTGGGCCGACCACCGGAGCAGGTTTACTTGTCGTCAGTGGTCGGCCCGACGGAATACCCCCTACGCGGGGTACCCTCCCATCGACCGACGTCCCCCCCTCGGGGAGGACGTCGGTCTTTCCTCACGCGGTCGGCCTCTCGGCGGGTGACGGACTAATCCCCGGTCACGTCACCCGCGGCCTCGGCTAGGGCGGCATGAGGCGCAGATAGTTGCGCCTACGCCGCCCCAGTCGCCGGCGGCGGATCTCCTCATCGAGGCTGCGCTCCACGCGCAGACGATCCGCCGCCTCCTTCTGCGAGATCACTGTCTCGCAGAAGGCTGCGATTGCGTCCCAATTCCCGACGCTGTCGACCATCGCCCTAGCGATGGCCGGCAGCGTCAGGTCAGCACCGATGATTGCGACGAGTTCACGGCGCTGCACTGCCCAAGCCGCGCAGGCCTCGAGCGTGTGGCGCGCCGTGTCCTCGTCGCAATCGCAGTGGTGGCAGGACGGTGTGCTCTCCCTCCTCACGACCCTGTGCAGGTATTTGGCGAAGCTCCCATGCCCCGTCAACACCTGCACTAGTCGGAAGGAGAGCACCCCGTGCCGCCTTTCCAACCACTGCATCAGCACCGGCCGGAAGGCCTCCACGGTTCGCACCCCGAACCGAGGCCTCTCCAGCCGGACTGTCCAATGGGCAATGACGTCTCGGCGGGCGTCGACGCGCCAGGCGGTGAGCTCCCTTAACGAGATCTCACCGCCCCCCACTCGCACCCCCGCCACCCGCCGATACAATCCGGCGAGCATCTCCGCCTCCAGGTCCCACGGGGGAGTCCCGGCCAATAGGCACGCTGCCTCCGTCGCCACCGTGCGGTATCCGCGGATGGCCCTGACCGCCATGACCCTCTGTGGTCGCCACAGAAGGGCCCTAAGTCGGACGGTCAAGGACCCCGCCCACACCCGTGCCCCGTACAGGGCCGTCGACCGGATGACCCCCGTGTACAGCCGTCGGCACGTAGCGCTCGGTCCGCCCACGTTCGGCATAAGCCACGATAGGGCGGACGCCGCGCCGACGAGCCGCGGAGCGAGCCTGCGGAAATGTTCCCGGAACCACCATTGCCCGTCGAGCACCAGGCCCAAGTACCTCATATGGGCCCGGATGCTGATGCCAACCGATCGGACGGTAATCGAGACGCCGATGGGAGGGCTCACAAGGCGCCCATGGATAAATAAATAGTACAATGACTATAATTGAACGCTTGTAATTAGCTAACAGAGTTATTAAAATTAAGTTTATTAAGATATCACTAACTGTAAGTCTTACATGATGTATAAAATAAATAAATTTAGACTCTTTGATGTAACATAATATAATCTATACCAATAAATAAAATTGGAGTGTCTGTTTGTAATGGCAAAATAATAGGCTTTTTCATGCTCACACGGTTATTTGCACGACACCTATGCCTAAAATAACGATTAAAAATTTTTTGTCTGCCTGTCTGTCTGTTTGTTCCGGGTAATCTTCAAAACGGCTGAACCGATTTCAAAAATTCTTTCACCAATGGAAAGCTATAATATCAGGGCGTAAACTAGGCTATATTTTATGCCGGTATGCTCACGGGAACAGGAACTACGCGGGTAAAACGACTATAACCGAAGCGAAGCGAGGGCGGGTTGCTAGTCGTAAATAATATATAATTTGAATGTATGAACGTAATTTGAAGACGCAGTAGAGCTATTAAGTGCTTCATTAAGTACTATCTAAATAATAAATGAACTGGAATATACATAAGTCAAACATGAGAGACAATTATAACACCTATAACAGTTATTAGAGTTATTTTGTATACATACATACATATAATCACGCCTCTTTCCCATAGGGGTAGGTAGAGACCACGTCCTTCCACTTGCTACGATCTTGACATACCACTTTCGCCTCCTCCACATTCATTAATCTCCTCATACATGTTCTTCGGTTCAGAATACTCCTAACCTGGCCTTTCTTAAGAACGTCCCCGATTTGATTGTGGAACGTCCGCCTCGATCTTCCCCTTCCAACACTTCCATTCACATTCGCCTTATAAATTCTCCTTGTTAGTCTCCTTTCATTCATTCTCTCTACATGGCCGAACCAGCTTAACATACCTTTCTTAATCCTTGTCACTACATCTACATTCATTCCACAACGTTCCCTAATCACTCTGTTTTTAATTCTATCACTCGGTTTCACACCAATCATGCTCCTCGGTGCTCTCATTTCCATAGCATTTATTCTACTTTCGTGCTTCTTCTGCCATACCCAGCTCTCAATTCCATACATTTTGTATACATTCATAACTGAAATATTACACGAATACATACATATTATATTCAAGCAATTAATGATTACCGGGGGTGACTGGACCGAGGATGTAGTCCGTCACGCGCAGAGAGGCTGACGGGGCGATGGTGACCGACGTCCCCGAAGTAGGAGGGTAACCCGCGACCGGGGTATTCCGTCGGACTGACCACTGAAAACAAGGAACTTTGCACCGATGGTCGGCCCAACGACGAAGGCCACGTGCCACGGATGAGTGATGGGCCGCGCGCCGCCCCTCCGTCGCCCTGGACGGAGCTGGGCTGCGGGTGCGCTGACTATAGCCCACTTCTAAAAAAAAAACAATTACTGATAACATTAACATATTTCCGTGTGGTGACGGAATAAGAATGCAGTTCACCACCCATTCTCTGGGCCGTGGCTGTCATAACGACGATTAAGGGATTAACTACGCAAATAAATAGACGATATTTAATAGAAGGAAAACTCAAAATAAAAACTCTATACCAAACCGTATGACCAGCGTGGTATAGTAGGTCATATCCTCCTAATGCCGAGGAAGCTCGAGCCCAGCAGTGAGATGTTTATAAGCTGAAATTATGAACGAGTACATTGTTTTGTAAATTAATTACAATAATATTTTAAGCATCCGTGTGGTGGTGGAATGAGAATACAATTATCGCCACCCCTTACCTATCTATGGGAGTCGAAATCGGTTAAGGGTCGCACCAGTATAGTGCGTAGCAACTAGGGATGATCGATGTTAGAAAAACATCGATGTTAACATCGATGTCATAATCGAAAGCCCAACATCGATGTTTGATATTTATCGAAAACCGAACACCGATGTTACAAAAACATCGACGTTACTAAGAAATTAAATCCTGCGGACAAATTTTGATGAGCTTTTATTTTTTTTAGAAAGTCAGTACAACATCGATGTTACGATATTTTGCCTATAGCAACATCGATGTTTTCCTTTCAACATCGATGTTGAAAACATCCATGATGAATTCCGTTAACGATGTTACGATGTTTTGCCTATAGTAACATCGATGTTAAAACATCGATGTTTTTCCTTTCAACATCGATGATCATCGAACATCAATTAGGATCAAGAAATAAGCCGTAATTGCGTTCTTATAAAAATCAAAGTTCATTATTTGATTCAATAATTCACCATCACCATCAGCTCAGCTTTTATAAGTCCTACTGTTAGGCTCAGACTTCCTCCACAATCAAAGAAAAATCGACCTGCTATTCCACGCTGGTTAAACGTGTTAGAATAGAGTTCTATATCGAGTTTTCCTTCTCTTGTTATTGTATATTGCAATCCCTTAGTCGCCTTTTACGGCACCTACAGGTACGAGAGGGGGTGGCTCATTAATAGTAAAATAAAAAAAATACTAATGTACTTAAATAATTGTAAAACTCAAAGAAAGAGCATTAACTTCCTTTATTTCAAGTTGTTCTAATATTATAGAAATATTTCTGGGAAAGTAATCTATGATATTTTATTATACGTTTCAGCTGTCAGTCGCGAGTTTCGTCGATTTTATAATAAAGAAAAACTAGAGGAACGCGTTCCAATATACAAAGTAGTTTTCGAAGTAGAAATCACCAGATCAGAACGCAGCCACAAGCTGAGAAGATTTGCCAAGAAACTTAGCGGGCTGTCTTTTAAATTTTTTAAGCTTATTTGTATACTTAATGCAACATATGGTATTAGTTCTGCCCTTCGAAATGAGATATATATGTATCAATAATTTCCAAAAATTAGTAGAAATAAAAAATGAAAGAAAATATGGCCGGACCAGATCCTACAAGCAGGACTTGATCACGAGTTAAATACTAGATCAATTGCATCAAGTAAATGTCGAAGGCGGCGGACGCACGGTCATCATTAATGAATAAGTTTTTCAGGCGAGTGTTGCGGTAATATATCCTGTTAATTCACCTAACACATTACGAAAACTATGTGAACATAACAGGTGGTAGCATATTGTGTAGCCAATTTATTTCAATTCCTACCCTTATTCCTAAAGTTAACATGATAAATAGCACTGTGCTTTTCAAAATTGTTTTTTACATATAAGTTTTCGAATATGTAATACAATAGTTAAAATGTTTATTTCTCTGAACTTCACCGAAAGTGAAATTCTTGGGCCTAGATTGTAAACAGCGCGGATAGGCCGTTTTTGGTAAACAAAGATGCTATTCAAATCCGCGGAGCATGTCCAAAGCAGTATAAGACATAAGGTACACAGTATAGGCTATAAGACATAAGACTGAAAATAAGAGAAATAAACTATTCTAGCCGTTTCAATGTCAGTTATTATTATAATTCGAATTTTCTTTACAGCATAAGCCGCTGAGCTAAGTCTATTTGACAGTTTCTCAATATGCTACTGGAGTTTTGCATCTACGGTGATACCCAAAAATCCCCGCGGACTCCACGAAGTCCAAGGCCACAGCATTCATTTCGTTTATACTTTATCTCACATTACGTGTGGTAAATTTAATACATTTAGTTTTCTTCTCTTTAAGAACAAGCTTTCCTATCTTGAACCAATGAATAACGTAGACAATGCGTTGTTCACATCGTCATAACTAAGTATTTATTTGTGTTTTGAATTTAAATAATAAAGAGATATCCCCCACAAACAACACAATGTCTTGATTGTCCCCTACATATGCTTGGGAGGAACTTTTTCATTCGATAAATTTTCATTTCCGCTCATATACGTTCTAGTGTTGGTCTCGAACCTACTCCACAATGAGAGGAAAATTTACCTACTATACTACGCTGTTCAGACGTTTTAATTCGGAGTTTTTCTTCTCTTGCATAGATATTATATGCATATTTAATCCCTTACTCGTCTTTTACGACACCCACGGGCAAGAGAGGGGTTATTGAATTGTATTCTTACTCCGTCACCATACGAATGGGAAACTTTACAAACATATTCATAATTAACGAACAGCAATTAAATCCAGATTCAGAAAAACTAATTTTTGAAATGCACAAATTGTTGTCTCGCGTGGGATTCAAAACCATTCTTAACGACTACGCAATTTAGGCAGTCAATTAAAAAAAAAATGGCATTTTGGTCGCATCTTAAGAGATTTTAGAAAAATAGCATAATGATTTTTAATGTGTACGTGAATACACGTGACACATCCATACTAATATTAAAAATGCGAAAGTAAGGATGTTTGTTTGTTTGTTTGTAACGCTTTCACGCTTAAACCACCAGACCGATTTCAAAAATTCTTTCACCAATGGAAAGCTATAATATCAGGGAGTAACATAGGCTATATTTTATCCCGGTATTCCCACAGGAACAGGAACTACGCCGCGGGAAAAGCGACTGAAACCGAAGCGAAGCGAGGGCGGGTTGCTAGTTTTATATAAAACTAATTTACGGATTTCATCGCGTTCATATTTGATTGCCCGACGTTTCGAACACTTTGTAGCGTTCATGATCACGGGCGGACAGCCGGCCCTGCCAGTCCGAGCAATCAAAAATCAAATACAAAAGCGATAAAATCCGTAACGTAGTTTTATTTAAAAAACAGCATAGTTAAACATATCTCATATATAAAACTGCTACACGGGTATAATATTTAATATATATTTTTGTGAAAAATATTATTGAAAATACTTGTGAAAAATATAATTGAAAATAAAAATAGGAGATAAAGTGTAAGATACTTACTTTTTATCGAAGCATAATCTTATAAACGCGACAAACCTTAAGTCACTTCTACAACAATTCCGCATCAATCTCTCCAAACTTTTCCAATATCAACTTATATTTTGAATGACGGCGTTCCCGAGATGTGCTCGCCTAAACTGCAAGAGACATAAACTTCTTGTATACCAAGATACTTAGAATGAGTTACTTCTATTACATATGCATAAAGATTTTTATACTAACAGTTATAATTCTCTATGTTGCCGAACTTGCTAATGTAGGAGACATTTTTTTAGTTCAAATGATTTTTAACACAACACCTTTTATAATATTGAAAACTTTTAATGAATAATTATACAATTAATAGTGGTAGGACCACACTGTTGACAGTTGTTTGTCTACAGCCGCGGGCCGGTCCATCCGGGGTAGTACACTCTCGCAGACAATCGACGTCCGAGTAGTAGCAATTTGTTACTGCGCTTCGTTCGGTGAGTGAGAGCAAAGTCCAACTTTCTGAAAGTGTTTGCATGTGGTGGGTTTTAGTGATGCCTTAGTAATATCACTCATTGCACCAGACATTCACACTCCCACTTTCTTCGCGGTAGGCAGCGTCCTTGCAAAGGTCCATGAGCGGCAGCAACACTTACCATCAGATGTACTGTATGCTCGTTTGTCAACGTTTGCAATAAAAAAAAAGTAGTCCTATCTATTCAGTGGAACTAAAAATCATAATATTTCATGGACAGACATGTTGGTATAGGGTTTCATTTCGAGTCTTCCTTCTCTTGCACAGATGTGATGTGCATATTATATTCCTTAGTCGTCTTTTACGACATCCACGGACAAGATAGGGAGTGGTGAAATGTATTCTTACTCGGTCACCACACGGGAAGCCCAATGCAGCTATTCAACTCATACCACTAGTTTATTAAGTGCAATAGTCCAACTTCTTCCAATAGTCCAGCGCGGTATAGTAGGTCAATTTTTCTTCCATCGCGGAGAAGACCCAAGCGCAATAGTGGGACCTATGTGGGTTGAGATGACAATCCAACTTCTTTATGATTAGCCATGGTCTCTTGGAACGTCTGCAAGTCTGTAACTCATCACGTGACACTTTGCCGCCTTTTACGGGAATTATTGGCGTATGCCTTTTATTTTTTTTTTCTGTAGGCTATGGTCAGGGTACACCCCCCACCTAATCTGTCCAGGGTTACGGATGAACGTCGTGCGACCCTATAACCTACGGTATTCTCTCCCCATCGCCATTAGGCCAACCACTGATACCTTGACATCCATGGCCGGCCCAACTGGTGTATATCATGTACAAAGTATATCGTACTAATGTTTTATTGTTTTATTAACTGATCTATCCACACAAATATAACATGAAATAAATATGATTACATAATTGACGATACGAATAATTAGCACGCTGAAGTCGCAATGGGCAGGCCACATCGCTGGACGAACCAATTACCACTGGGGAAGAAAGACTCTCGAGTAGCGACCATATATCGGACAAGACATAAGGTGATTCAACAACTCGCTAAAAGTTGCCAGCCGTCGTTGGATGCAGACGGTACAAGACCGCACTATATCCGAAACATGAAGTCTATAGCCAGCAGTGGCGGCTGAATGATGCTGAATTGATTTACTTTTTAGTACGACCAAACATTACCAATGAAATCACAGAATTCTACAATCCAACATCAACAAGAAATTTATAATACAGCTTTCCCCCTTACTAATATCACTAGAAACACTCAACAGAAATGCCCAAATCATAGTGTAAATAAACACACAATACGCCTTCGCTGAAAAGATGTCGACATAAGAGAATCATGACGTGTGTTGGCGTACAATACCTAATGCAAAGCCGAGCATTGTTTGTTCACCCATTGTCCTCTCCAACCTTCCAGAAAGCTTTTCTACTAGTGATGGGTGAAGTCCGAGATGCTTATGCTATCGAAAAGTTTGTGACTGGTGCTGTTATAATTGAGTTCACAGTTGTCCAATTGTACAATCAAAATTTATATTCCAATGATTTCTGATGTTTACGCGAGTATTACATAGTCTGCCCGTGACCATGACGCTGCAAAGTGTTCGAAACGTCGGGCTATCAAAAATCAAATACAAACGCGATAAAATCTGTAAAGTAGTTTTATTTATAATCAAAATATTCTTCTTGAATTTCTTTTTTACCTTTAGTGGTAAATGTCGTTCATAAAATTGAGCATTATACAAGGGGCTCGGCTAGGTTAACTGACGATATTCAACCGTCAAATTGTGATCTTAATACGTTTAACCGTCAACTGAGAAAGAAATGACCCAATCACAGCAATGTCTTACAATTTCTCGCCTGTGAATTTGTGAAATGTCCTCTGATTGGTTGCGTTATAAATTGCACGTGTTCGGGTGCATAGTTACAAGCAAAATTAACCGCCAGGCAAACAAACACCTTTTGAATTCAAGTATGATTTTTTTTAAGAATATTTGATGTTTTTTGTTGGGCTTGTAAACAAGGTAATCAAAGATCTTAATATATTATGTCATCATCATCATCATCATCATCTTGCTCTTATCCCAATTACTTGGGGTCGATGCAATATGTCATCTGTTTTGACATATTGCCAAAAAAATCTTAATATATTATGTATTTTTTGTTTTTATTTTAAATAGAGTGTTTGTGATTGTTAATGTCGCTAAAATAACAATGGCGGCGGGGGCGCTAGTGAAAATAATGATTTGTTGAACCAATGAGCGTGCACTTTGCGTTTTGTTACAAGCAATATCACAATTTGACGGTTGAACATGGTCAGTTTATAAACTTACAAAAATGTAAGCGTTAGATTGTAAATTTTTGTGTCCGTTTACAATCTGTCGACAGTTTATAATCCAACTAGATAGTTTATAAACTGACGGTTCGTACAATTATCCGGTGACATATATATTTTCAATTTTTTGCGGGTCCCAAGAGAATTTAAAGCGTATCCCTCAGGTAGTCCGTGGGACTTCCTGAGGGTCAAACCTCGGTGTCTTATACGGAGATCATTGGTGGTGGGTTTTCGTTTATTATATAGTAAGTTACGTTTATTATATAGTAAGTAATATGTCCCAATATAAGTAAAAAATTTTTCAATATTTCTAGGTTTTCATATGTTAAAATAGATAAAATTTAATAGTTTTTTTTTTGTAAAGTTCTGTTGTACAATGAATATAAAAAATATTTTTAATATTTCAAGGTTTTTATACGTTAAAATAAATAATTTTGATAGATTTTTTTCTAAAGTGCTGATATATAATGAACATGAAATAATACCTTATGTGCGCTTTTATGAACGGCAAAAAAACCCTATTGAGAATACCTTATTTAATGATTTCCGACGTTTACGCGAGTATTACACATCTGTACTCTATACCAATAAATAAAATTGGAGTGTCTGTTTGTAATGTCAAAATAATAGGCTTTTTTCATGCTCACACGGTTATTTGCACTATACATATGCCTAAAATACACTTTATATTTTTTTTGTCTGCCTGTTTGTTCCGGGTAATCTTCAAAACGGCTGGACCGATTTCAAAAATTCTTTCACCAATGGAAAGCTATAATATCAGGGAGTAAACTACTATATTTTATCCCGGTATTCCCACGGGAACGGGAACTACGCAGGAAAGACTGAAACCGAAGCGAAGCGAGGGCGGGTTGCTAGTTTTAAATAAAACTACTTTACTGATTTTATTGCGTTTGTATTTGATTTTTGATTGCCTGACGTTTCGAACACTTTGCAGCGTTTATGGTCACGGGCGGACTGGACATGGTTCTATTTCCTAGTCGCTCTACGAAAGACTACGTCGTAATTTACTGGCAAGCAACTTTAAAAGTTAACTCGAACAGAAAAATTACTTAACAGTGACAACAATGGGTCGCGTCAATCGCTGATAATGATCGCTGATAATGATCGATGATAATAAAGAAGAGAAAAATTTTAATGTCAATTATAATAGAAATTGATTTTAAGTCGATGATGTGATTATTCGATCGACATAATTATCCCGATATTTCCCCTTCACTACGTTCCACCGAATACGTATATTCAAGTCCCCAGCGACTATAATTTTAAATGATTATTAGCTTTATGTTATAAAATATTCATAATATATATACGGTTACGTATGTGAATTTTGTGTTGCTACGACAATAGCTTTAAACCAGTTACTAAGATGTAAGTTTGATGTTAATATTGTTTACAATATACAGAACTTATTCAACAAAGTAACAATTTTTTTTTTTTTTTTTGTTGTTGGGTCGCGGTCGGCGCGCCTCCGCACCACTCCGTCCGGGGCGACAGAGGGGCTTAAGCACGCAACTCCCGCGACCCACCCAGAAACCACGTCGCCTTCGTCGTTGGGCCGACCACTGGAGCAGCGTTAACTTGTCGTCAGTGGTTGGCCCGACGGAATACCCCCTATTGGGGTACCCTCCCATAACAAAGTAACAATAAGCTATTTAATAAACACACTTATTATGTATGGAAAATTTGTGAGTGGGAATGTTTTTACATAAATGCCTAAGTGAAGATTATTTAAATTAGGTATAGGCATTTATTTGACTCAGTAATTTTTGAAAAAGTAGAAGCACCCAAGGCAGGTGACAAATTCTTAAATTGAACTCTAGAGATGACGAACGAGGAATTACTCGATTCCATGCTACTATTTCGTCGTCTTGGATGGTTGGATAGCATGTCACCAGACCACAGCCAGTAAAAAAAGCGTCAACCTCTCATAATTTAACTAGCTTCACCCTTAGTGGCCCACCCCGATAGTGATTTGATCCGGCCGGGTATGGTTCGATTCGGGCGTATCGATGGGAATCCGATCTGATCCATTATAACTGAAATACCGTATTGCAATCACAAATTATTTTTGAGAACAAAATTGATTACCATAAAAAAAGATGACATGTTGTCGTAGACTTTTCTGCAGAATATTTAAAGAGGAACAATTCCGTCATATTCATTTTTTGCTTAACTTGAACCGTTTATGCTGCATAAATGCTATGCACCTAGTCTGGCGGCCTACACTGCGTCGTCCGATACGTGGTCGCCACTCGAGAACCTTTCTTCCCCAGCGGTTGTCGGTTCGTTGAGCGATGTGGCCTGCCCATTGCCACTTCAGCGCGCTAATTCTTCGTGCTATGTCGGTTACACCAGTTCTTCTGTGGAATTCCGTATTTCGGATTCCATCTCGCATTGAAATCCCAATTTACAACACATAATATGAGCTTAAAATTATGATTATTGGTATTCCAGGCTAATATCAATATTATAATTGTCATTTTATGGTTTTATTCAACTATTAATATGTAAAGAAGTATTTCTGACCTTATTGTGTGATTTTTAATAGGCCATTAATTAATAAAAAAGTCTAATTTCTAATTTCCATCACGATTCAATAGAATATTAAATTAAGTACACATTAACCTTTTTCTGTCGTTTTACGATAATTAAAAGTTTCCAATGCTTTGATCATTGGTCCTACGTATTGAAAACAGCTGAGTAATTAAAATTTTATAAAAAGGTATTATAAAATGGTTTCTAAGTAACGGTGACTATTCTTTGTTCATCGATAATATTTCATTTGTTTGTTTCAATGGTCTTGAGGTAATGATTTCTGATGTTTACGCGAGTATTATACATCCTTACTGATATTATAAATGCGAAAGTAAGTTTGTTTGTTACGCTTTCACACTTAAACCACAGCCGATTTCAAAAATTCTTCAATGGAAAGGTATTATATCAGGGAGTAGCATAGGCTATATTTTATCCCGGTATTCCCACGGGAACGGGAACTACGCGGGTAAGGCGACTGAAACCGAAGCGAAGCGAGGGCGGGTTGCTAGTCTATACCAATAAATAAAATTGGAGAGTCTGTTTGTAATGTCAAAATAATAGCCTTTTTTCATTCTCACACGGTTATTTGCACGACACCTATGCCTAAAATACAGATTATAAAATTTTTGTCTGCCTAAAATACACTTTATATTTTTTTTGTCTGTCTGTCTATTTGTCTGTCTGTTTGTTCCGGGTAATCTTCAAAACGGTTGGACCGATTTCAAAAATTCTTTCACCAATGGAAAGCTATAATATCAGGGCGTAAACTAGGCTATATTTTATGCCGGTATTCCCACGGGAACGGGAACTATACGGAACAGGAACGGGAACGGGATCTCCTTCTATTTGTAGAGGAGGCTCTAGCCCAGCAGTGGGATGTATTAGAGCTGAGATCATGATGATGATATGTTACTACTATGTTAATTGTCTACTGTGTTTACTGTTAAATAAACTTAGTTGTGATTATACTTGATGGCAGTATAAGATCTCAAGACCATCTATACCAATAAATAAAATTGGAGTGTCTGTTTGTAATGTCAAAATAATAGGCTTTTTCATGCTCACACGGTTATTTGAACGACACCTATGCCTAAAATAGTAATTAAAAAATTTTTGTCCGTCTGTCTGTTTGTTCCGGGTAATCTTCAAAACGGCTGGACCGATTTCAAAAATTCTTTCACCAATGGAAAGCTATAATATCAGGGCGTAAACTAGGCTATATTTTATGCCGGTATTCCCACGGGAACGGGAACTACGCGGGTAAAACAACTATAACCTATAACCGAAGCGAAGCGAGGGCGGGTTGCTAGTTGTAAATGGAATTGTGGATTTTATCGCGTTTGTGTTTGATTCTCATGTGAAACATCTATAGGCGAGGGTGAACCTGATCGTTAGCGTGGCGTTAACGCCATGCTCGGATATGTACATTTGTGTAACGAAATCATAACCTGCTTTAGAATTTTGCCATCTAGTGAACTCAAAATAAATTATTAACCTAAACAACATGGGGTGCTACGCCAGAAACCTCCGCGTGGTGTACCCTGGGCACGAGCGACAATTCCTTGGACTGCTCTCTGGAATTGTCGCTCGTGGCAAATATCTGGCCCGGGGGGGCCCAGTTTGTGGGATGCCCCAAATTCGCTCCATGCCCTCTAATTGTAGAGGGTATTGGACGCGAAAATTCGACGGGCCCAGTCACTCATTCGTTTGAGGACTGGGCAGGCATTTGCCAACCGCGACAAATCGTAGACCTAATTCTTGCTTCGGGACATTTGTCTTGAGGCCTAGATTCAAGAGCGAGGGTCTTGGCTTAACCGCCTGGACCGCGAGGAAGGAAACCTCTATAAAACAATCACCCAGAATCCTAAGTTCTGGCGCGCGGCGAGAGGATGCATGGCTGATGGGTTGTTCAGTCGTTAGCACGCCCCCAGCCAGGGTACCTGCGGATCCCCTGTGCTGGGATACAAATTTACGCTTGCTCGGGTATCGGGATCTCTGCCCGGGTCGACCGTTTATTTCTCCCATACTCGTGGGAACAAGATGAGAAACTCACAAAAAACAACACAACAACTAGAAAGGAGAGGTGAGACGCCCGATGACACCACCAGGAACGGGGATTCTATAAGTTCCCACATCACAGCCCTGCCAAGCTACCGAAAAACTGGCACAGAGGAAGGTGAGGCCTCGTCCGACTGCAGCTCAGCTGCTAGTTCGGTACTGGAGGCTCCAAAATGAGCCGCGGGCCCGGCGAAAAAAGGGGCCCGTAAGAAGAAGAGCAAACGCAAAATCGCCCCTGAAACGGCACGCGCTAGACGGCGTGCTGCAAAGCTGCGACAGGAGGCGCAGAAGATACTGGAGGCTGCTGATGTTCCGCCCAGTGATGGTGGCGCCTCTGAGGTAGGCAGCTCCGCGGCCATGGAGACAGATGCGACCGCGGATCAGTCGATGGACGAGGGCGGCAGTGCCGCAGGACCGTCCAACACGAAGGAGAGCCCGGCCGTTCGGGCCGCCGGGGGGCCTGCGGCATCAATCCTGACGGCGGCGATGGAGGAGGCCCTCCCCCCACAGGTGCGGAAGCGCCCTCTACACAAGAGTTCGAGCAGCTCCTCATCTGACTCGGAGGGGAGCGGAGACATCATGCCTCCTCCTAAGGTGGCGACCTCACGTAGAGGGCGCGGAGGGCGTGGGGCTGCGGTGGCGGCGAGAACTGGGACTCCTCCCCCAGTAATGCAGGAGCGAGAGGCTGAGGCTCGCAAGCGGGCCAACGAGGCGGCAGCCGCTAGAATGATGAGGGTGTTGAAGGACGTCCCTCCCACTGGCGTTGCGGCTGCTGAGCCCGCTGCGACAAGCGCCGCCCCTAATGTGTCCACCCTGCAGGCCGAAAACGCCCGCCTTGGTGGCGAAGTTTCAGGCCTGCAGGAGGAGAACAAGGCCTTGGCGAAGGAACTGTCGGCGGTGCAGAAGGCGAACCGCGAGTTGGCCAAGCAAATGGCTGACTTGCGGCGCCAGGTCACGCAGCTGACGAAGACTGCGCCGCCGGCAAGCGCCGGCCCTGCCGCCGCCCCTGCCGTCTCCGCTGCGCCAACTCGCGTTGCGGCGAGCCCCAAGAGGGCCCAGCCGGCCGTAGTAGTCCCGCTGCCCGCAGTGGACGGCGTGTCGGACCTGACCACGCGCGCCATAGTGGAGGTGGTGGGCAAAATGCTCGACGCGCGCATGGCGGCTCTGGAGGAGAGATTGCCTCTGCCTCCGGAGCCCCGTCTCCGGCCGCCGCTTGCCGAACAGGCCGAAGGTCGTGGCGTCAGCCCCTGCCGCGCTACCCTACCAGGGCAGGCGCGTAGGGAGCTACGCTGCGGCCGTTACTGGGCCGAAGCCGAAGGGGCCCGCCGCCAAGAAGAAGGCGGCACCGGCTGCTACTAAGACCGGACCTAAGCCGCCGCTGGCAATTGCACCGTTGGCGGCGGCTAGCACAGCCGTGACCGCGACTGCTGCGCCGAGCGACCCTGCTGCGCCCGAAGAGGGCTGGCAGACGGCTGAGCGCAGCCGGAAAAGTCGTAGTCAGAAAAGGAGAGCGGAGGCCAAAAGGGCTGCCAAAGCCTCCGCTCCCAAAGCAGGAGCCGCAAATAAGAGGTCGCGCAAGAGGCTCCGGCCGCCGAAGTCAGCAGCGGTGGTGATCACCGTCCTGCTTGAGGCGGCCGAGAACGGCCTCAGCTATGAGGCCGTCTTACGTCGCGCCCGGCGGGAGCTTGACGTCTCCGATTTAGGAGACGTCGAAGCCAGGACCCGCAAGGCCCGGACAGGGGCTCGGATTTTAGAGTTCCCTGGGGCCGACGGCGTCAAGACGGCCGATAGCATGGCCGCGAAGCTGAGGGGTTTGTTTGCTGCGGAGGATGGCGTCAAGATCGCCAGACCCGTCAAGTGTGCGGAACTGCGGGTCACGGGTCTGGACGACTCCGTGACGGTGGATGACATCCGGGAGGCCATCGTCTCGAAAACCGGATGTCCCGTGGACACCGTCCGAATTGGCGCTATCCGCCCTGGTCCGGGCGACGTCGGTGCTGCCTGGGTGCAGTGCCCGGTGGAGTCAGCCAAGCAATTGGCCGGCTCAGGCAGGCTCCTCGTGGGCTGGAGCTCGGCGCGGGTGACCGTGCTGCAGTCCCGGCCTGCGAGGTGCTACAAGTGCATGGCGGTCGGTCACACTCGGCCGACATGCACTAACTGCTTTGACTGCAGCGACCTTTGTTTCCGCTGCAGTCAACCCGGGCATAAGGCGGCATCGTGCCCCGCCACTCCCCACTGCCCCGCGTGTACGGCTGGCAATAGGCCCGCCAAGCACCGCATGGGGGGCAAGGAGTGCAAACCCCCGGCTTCAGCCCCAAAGGGGCGGAGCGACCCGACGACCCCGGCCGCTCCCGCCCCTAGCGCGTCACGATTGCCCGCCAGTGTGGAGGAGGTGATGGATACGGCCCACTAATGGCGACCGAATCCTACCACCTCCTGCAGGCCAACCTCAACCACGCCGCCGAGGCACAGGACGTTTTCCTGCAAGCCATGGCGGAGTGGTTGATCGGTGCAGCCGTAGCCGCGGAGCCGTACGTGGTGCCTGACCGGCCCAATTGGCTGGGCAGCAGTGGCGGCTCTGTGGCAATCGTCGCCTCCACGTCGTGGCATTCCCCGCCTTTGTTGCTCAAGGACAGGGGCGATGGGTATGTAGCGGCGGAATGGGGAGAGGTTACGCTATTTGGTGTTTACTTCTCCCCTAACAGGAGCGCGACGGATTTCAGGGCCTTCCTCACCATCCTCGGGGCCTCGATACGGCGACTGGCACCGCGCCAAGTCTTCGTTCTGGGGGACTACAACGCCAAGTCCACGGCGTGGGGGTCCCCCAGGACGAATGACCACGGGCGGGCAGTCGAAGAGTGGGCGGCGGCACTGGGCCTCTGTTTGCAACAGGGGCTCGGTGCAAACGTGCGTGCGGCAGCAGGGCGGGTCGATAGTGGACTTGTCGTTCGCTAGCCCTAATGTCGCAGCACGTATGAGGAGCTGGTGCGTCCAGGAGGAGGTTGAGACCCTATCCGACCACCGATACATCCGGATAGAGGTCTCCCGGACCCTCCTGCAGCCCGGCAGGGGTCACACGGCGGACGGAGCTCCCGCGTTTCCGCGGTGGGCTGTAGGTCGATTGGATCGGGACCTGTTGGCGGAGGCAGCCATCGTTCAGTCGTGGCTGTCCTCACCGCTCCAGGCGGACGGGGTGGATGCCGAGGCTGGCCTTATCCGCTGTGCGTTAACGCAGATCTGCGATGCGGCCATGCCCCGTGTGCGGCGTCTGGCCCCGAAGAGTGCGGTCCCCTGGTGGTCCCGAAAATTGGCGGACCATCGGGCCGCGTGCATATGTGCCTGGAGGGCTTACACCCGCAGCCGAGCGCGTCACCGCGACGCTGAGCGGGAGGGCCAGCTATACGAGGCTTACCGCAGTGCGCGGTCTGCCTTCAGGCTGGCCGTCCGTACCGCCTAGGACGTTAGTCGGCGGGAGATGCTGGACAGTCTCGAGCGTGACCCCTGGGGTCGCCCCTACCTCGCGGCTCCGCCCATCACGGAGCTGGAAATAGGGGCGGCGGTGACGCGTATGCGAGTCAAATCCACCGCCCCCGGGCCCGACGGTATTCCGAACCGTGTGCTGGCCCTGGTCCTCGAGCACCTGGGACCATGCCTCAGGGGACTGTTCGACGCTTGTTTGACGTCCGGGTAGTTCCCTGGGTGCTGGAAATCGTCGGGGTCGGGCCCGATTTGTCGGACGCCCAGTTTGGTTTTCGGAGAGGGCGTTCGACGATCGCGGCCCTGCTGCGCTTGAAGGCCGTGGTAGCGGAGGCCGTCACCGGCGGAGGAGTCATGTTGGCGGTGTCCCTGGACATCACCAACGCCTTCAACAGTCTGCCATTCAGCTGCATCCGGGAGGGGCTGAGATATCACGGGGTGCCCGTGTATCTCAGGCGGCTGGTAGCAGACTACTTGGAGGGGCGCAGCGTCCTCTACGTTGACCGAGTAGGGGACGTTGTGTGAACGCCCATGACGTGCGGTGTCCCGCAGGGGTCGGTTCTGGGTCCGACCCTGTGGAACATCGGCTTCGACTGGGCGTTGAGAGGAAGCCTCCCACCCGGGCTGGGCGTAATTTGCTACGCCGACGATACACTCGTCACAGCCCGGGGTGGGACGCTAGAGGAGGCGGCACGCCTGGCAACTCTCGGCACTGAGGAGATTGTCAGGCGGATCGAAGCACTGGGGTTGAGGGTAGCCCTGGAAAAGACGGAGGCCCTTTTGTTCCATGGCCTCCGTACCGCCGGCGCTTCGATCACCGTGAAGTCGGTCACCATCAGCATCCAGGCCCACATGAAGTACTTGGGCCTGGTGCTCGACGGCCATTTTTGGTTCCGGGAGCATCTCCATCGACTTGTTCCCCGGCTTGTCGGCGCGGCGTCCGCCCTTTCGCGGCTGATGCCGAATGTGGGCGGACCCAGCGCTACGTGCCGACAGCTGTACGTGGGGGTGATCCGGTCGATGGAGAGGAGAGAGAGGACCTGGAGGCGGAGATGCTCGCCGACATTTATCGACGGGTGTCGGAGACGCGCGCCCGCGGCGGCATGGTCTCCCTGCAGGAGATCACCGCCTGGCGGGTCGACGCCCGCCGAGGAGTCATTGCCCGTTGGGCAATGACTCCTCGGCGGACCAGGTTGGCAGGATAAGCCAAGATGGCAGCCAGAGTAGCGGGTAAATGTGGCTAGCTAGCAGGAATACCGCGGACGACGAAGTTCGTACCGTGTGCTGTCCGCCCTAGTTATACAGGGAGAAGGACACAGGGCAAAGGATGAAGAAAGTTAAATAACTTGTAGAGATTCAAGAAGCATGTGCATACTTACGCAAAGAGCATGGTGTGCACATGTATCTCGATGATTCGGTGGTTGGAGGGATTTGCCCGTTGGGCAGTCCGGCTGGAGAGTCCTCGGTACGGTGTCAGGACCGTCGAGGCCTTCTGGCCAGTGCTGATGGAGTGGTTGGAGCGGACGCACGGGTGCTTTCCTTCCAACTGGTGCAGGTGCTGACAGGGCACGGTTGCTTCGGGAAGTACCTGCACAAGATTGTCAGGAGGGAGAGCACACCGTCCTGCCACCACTGCAGTTGCGACGAGGACACGGTGCAGCACACGCTCGAGGAGTGTGCTGCATGGGAGGGGGATCGCCGTGAACTCGTCGCAATTATTGGTGCCGACCTGGCGCTGCCGACCATCGCCAGGGAGATGCTCGTCAGCGTCAGGAACTGGGACGCGGTCGCCGCCTTCTGTGAGGCCGTAATCTCACGGAAGGAGGCGGCGGATCGTGTGCGAGTAGAGCTCCTATTCGGCGACACGTTCCGCCGCCGGCGACATGGGCGGCGCAGGCGCGAGTATCTGCGCCTAATGCCGCCCTAGCCGAAGCCGCGGGTGATCGGACCGGGGAATTGTCCGTCACCCGCAGTGTGGCTAATCGCCCGACGGCGACCGACGTCCCAGGACGTCGAGAGGTGAGGGTACCCGAAAGGGTATTCCGTCGGCCGACCACTGACGACAAGTCACATCTGCTCCGGTGGTCGGCCCAACAACGAGGTGACGTGGGTACGGGTGGGTTATGGGCCCGCGCGCCGTCCTTTCATCGCCCCGGACGAACTGGACCGCGCGTGCGCTTACCATAGCCAACTCATAAAAAAAAAAAACCTAAACAACATACCTATAGATAGTGTGTACTAATGAAAATAAATGTTTCATCATCATCATCATCATCGCAGCCCACATACGTCCCACTGTTGGGCTTTTGCCTCTTCCACAATCGGAGGGAATTTGACCTACTATACCATGCTGGTCAGGCATGTTGGTATAGGGTTTCATTTCGAATTTCCCTTCTCTCGCAAAGATGTTATGTACATATTAAATCTCATAGTAGTCTTTTACGATATCCACGAGCAAGATAGGGAGTGGTGAATTGTATTGTTACTCCGTCACCACACGGAACGAATAAATGTTTATTGAATAAAAATCATTTACTGAAAAAAAATTTAATAAATAAATAATATTTTATTTGGCACTTTGCCATATTAGTTCCTATTCTTTTTTTTTTTTTGTGTGACTTAGTTGTTAGCCTCAGATTGGCTGTGACAACCTTACCCGGACTGGTGGGTGAGCGCTGAGGGCTCGCAACCCGTTTGTTAGCGTTTAACCCGTTTCCTGGCGTAGTGTGTTATTTTATGCATATATACTTGAACAAAATAAATTCGATTTGTCACCTCTGCGTCCTAAGCGACAGCTCCCTTTTTTGATTGCTCTACGTTGCGAATACTTTACAGCGTCCATGGTCACACACTGGGGGGACGTTGGTCGATGGGAGGGTACTCCGGGTAGGGGGTACTTCGTCGGGCCGACCACTGATGACAAGTAACCCTGCTCCAGTGGCCGGCCCAACGACGAAGGCGACGTGGTGTTCGGGTGGGTTGCGGGTGTTGCGTGCTTAAGCCCCTCTGTCGCCTCGGACGGAGTGGTGCGGAGGCACGCCGACCGCAGCCCACCCCAAAAAAAAAAACGAGCGTCCATGGTCACGGGCTTACGTATTTCGTGTCGTCACTAACACAAATACCTGAGCCACTTTCAAGTTAAGTCTGCGGCTCGATGGACGGCCATCATCGATGCATGGATCCATCCCTTCCCTCTAGTGTGGTTGAGAAAAATCATGGCTGCTCTAGTGGTTAACTTGTGATCAGGTGCCGCTTGTGGGTCTGGTCCAGTTATAACCTTTTGCATTATATTTATTTGAGAATCATATTATATCATGGGTTGAAGGGCATCACACTATAACTATTACTAGATGCAATAATATGCAATAATATTTGAAAAAAGTCATTATTTATAAAAAAAATGGGCTAACCCGCTGAGTTTCTTTCAGGGGTCTTCTCAGTTCGGGCCGACTACTGATGTCATGTCACTCTGCTCCGGTGGTCGGCCCAATGACGAAGGCGACGTGTCACAGATGGGTTACGGGTGTGTGTGCTTACGCCCCTCTGTCGCCCCGGACGGAGTGAAGCGACGAGTGCACGGACCGTAACCCAACCCGCAAAAAAGGGGTCTTCTCAGTGCATTCCCGTTCTGATCCGGTGGTAGATATTTGAGTTAATTTATGATAAAATGTAAAAAATTACAATATGTAAGTATCCCCCATAAGTACGGTTTATGCATAATAAAAAAATTGAATTTCATTCGTAGTAAGATAGGCGTAGGTAAGATAGCAATTTTACAATGGACCTTCAAAAGTACATATCTAAAAAACTTCCATCACTTAGTTTAGTCCTCTGTCGCGAAATTAAAAAAATAAAACTTTTTTTTAATTTCTGATGCCAACTAAAAAAAGTATGCAAGGAATTATTATTTTTTATTTAATTCTGTTGTAATTTTAAATTAGGCTAGCTAAATAACTTTCTGAAAATGCGACAAAATCCGGAATGAAAGACAAACAAGAACAATTTTGAGCCGCTTGCCGGCTTTCTTTAAATATTCATTTTAGTATGAGAGAAAAATTGTATTATAATCATACTGACGTAATGTACTTCTTCGTATTTGATCTAAGAATACTCTAGCATTCTGCTCATATAAAAATACAATAATATTACTAGGCTTTCTCGTAACAAAAATTTGGTAAAAATTAAGTTATGATTTTTGATAACAAAAAATTGAGAATACGTGATAAATAAACAAACCTTGCAAATGTATCAATTTCTTTAATATCAATAAAAGTTATTTCGAATATCTCCGGAGTCCGCCCGATGTTCATGGTCACGGGCGTTGTTCATTGTCATTGTACTGTAAGTACATTTAGAAATTTAAATAACAGTATCTAATCTCTTGTAAAAGACTTAAGGATACTATGTGTCACTTCACCCTACTTGCAGCAGTACTTTCTTGCAAACTTACAACACCAACTACGATTCCTAGCCCGCCAGCTAAGCGTGGCGATTATGGCATTATCCGCCTAGGAGTGCCTATATCTAACAATCGACGTTGATAGCCTGATTTATGGATTAATACTTAAATAATAGGGCATAGGATAAATGAAATTTCAATTAAATTAAAAAATCAGTGACATATTATAACGATCTACATAATTTATCATCAGGATTGTGTTATTATTTTGCGTGTGGTGACGTAGTAAGAATATAATACACCACCTCTTTCCAGTCCGTAGGTCTCCATACATCTCACCATCAACCTGTTATACAGGGTGTATCAGGTTATGGGACAACTGTTCGAGTATGTTGTAGTTTAACGGTCATAGATCGTAATTAGAATGTACATTACACAAAAAACAATATAACATAAAAATTATAGTGATTTCAAAAAAATGTGTCTAAGAGTCTATGCCTTAAATGTTACGTATTATGTAGGCATGTACAGACAGAATACATGTAGCCATGTAAAGCTTCGACAGTATAATTTCATTCATTTATACCTAGAATTGCGCAAACGCTTCAATGACATGTAGGTACAAAGGCAAGCGGTCAACGGCCATAGGCCGATCAGCTGTTTTAAAGCAAAGTTGGCTGGCTTATGTGAACGTAATCATTGATTTATTCAATTTCTAATGAATATTTAACAAAGTATGAATATGTTGCGTATTAAGTATCATTGACTTTATACATTTCAATCAGATTTACACGAAAAAGCGATGACAAAATTGAAAACTTTACATGTCTCTAATTTCTTAACGAATCGATATTTTTCGTTCAAATTTCTTATGGGTTCCTACCACCATTGCCTAGCTCCCTTTTGACAGTTGCCCCACAATCTGATACACCCTGTATAATTTAAACGTTTGTAAATAAAACTATTTTATGGATTTTATCGCGAATACTTATTCGCAACGTCGGGCAATCACAAATTAAATACTAAAAATTAAAATCGAAATAACCTGTCGGACCAGCATGGTATAGTAAAGTTAATTTCCCTCCTATTATAAAGGCGGCTCGAGCCCAGCAGTGGGACGTATATGAGCTGCGATGATGATGATGAAACATATTTCATTCAATTTACATGTAAGTGGAAGCAGTGATTATAATATAATTACAGCGCTACAAACGAACACATCCCTCGCTATAGCTGATATCTCGCTATAGTGTGCTCTCTAATATTTCGAAACTATTTGAGTGTAAATGCTTCTCCAATATCTAACACGCGTCACTGAGAATTATGTTAATAGATATCCTCTCAAGTATCAAACTCTATACATTATAATTAATAGATGGTTACGAGATCATTATAGAAGCATGGTAACGTCTATTGATTTCTTGTTTGTTGTGTGTATTTTACATAAACTACGCAGTATGTTAATAGGTCGGGGAAAAAGTCTTTTCGCATCTAATCTGTATAAAGTGTTTAATAAAATATCTTTGGCTAAAACTAGTACACAGTTTCATTTCAAAAATAGAAACAATTTAATAAAATGTTGTTTATCATCCTTATTAATTTGTTTTTCTTTCTGTCAAAATGAGTGAATTTAATAAATTCAATATAATTTAAATTTTATCTTGTGATAGGGAATATTTCAATTAGTACCAAAATGAAAGCATAATGTAATATCCAATGTAGTTAACATCTTCGCTTCTTCATAGGGTTTTATTTTTTGTGAAACTCGAGTATCTGTATTTTTGTTCCGGCTTATTAGAAGCCGGTAGGTAATTGTACAGTCATTACAAGGCGTAGGTTGTAATCAGTGTCGGGTAGCTAACACAACCTAACTGTAACGGTACAAAGGGATCATTTTAGTTTGAATGTAAAACCGAGTGAAGCTTAGGATGATAATTTGAATTGCTGCGGTCTCTTGATGAATTTACATATTTATAAATAACACATTAAATATTTAATTAAATATTTTTTATTTAGAAATGTGAATGAAGAAAGTACTCTGTGCTGTAGAATAAAATGTTTTTGGTTGTGTGAGCGAGAGGTAAAAACTCGCTTAGGAAAATGAGCAGCCGTGGATTATCGGTGGTCGGCCCAACGACGAAGGCGACGTGGTTTGCGGGTGGGTTGCGGGAGTTGCGTGCTTAAGCCCCTCTCTCGCCCCGGACGGAGTGATGCGGAGGCGCGCCGACCGCGGCGCACCCAAAAAAAAAAAAAAAGCCGTGGATTATAATCACCATGGAGGACCACCCTGTTGATGATTGTGTATCTACAGCCGCAGGCCGGTCCGTCCGGATTAGTATCACACTCTCGCAGAAAACAGACGTCTGAATAGTAGCAATTTGTTACTGTACTTCGTTCGGTGAGCGAGAGAGATGGCAGTCCAACTTTCTGAGGATGATTAGGTATGATGGTTTTGTTGATGCACGTATTCACACTCCCTTTACTTTCTTTACGATAAGCAGGGGCCTAGCAAAGGTCCATGAGCGACAGCATCAATTACCATTAGATGTGGTGTTTGCTACCAATAAAAAAGTGAGTTCGATGTATAGAAAGAAAGGATTGGCGATACATTTTATTCTTAAACTGTAACGTTATTTCCGCTAATATACGACCCTCCGTTAGTTTCAAGCCTCCTCCATAGTAGGAGATAAATTATCCTATTATACTACGCTCGTCGGATGGGTGGATATGGGGTTTTATGTCTAGTTTTCCTTCTCTTGCATAGATATTATCTGCAAATTATATTCTTCAATCGTTTTTTACGACACCCACGGGCAGGTAAAGGGTTGGGTAACCTATATTCTTATTCTGTTATTACACGAAAACACCAGGCATTATTTCTGAAAACAATATTGTACATTCTTTAGGAAGAATGAAATCGTGTAATGAGATAATCTAAAACAAAATAATTACTTTAAGCAATAACGTCTGTCTCATCAATATTTACATGTTAATTAGTCGTTAATTGACACCATTTTTTTTGTTTCTAAATCTTTTTGGACTTGAGGATATTTCTTTAAAGCTTCTGAAAGCTTATCTCTAGAATTAGAACGGCTCTTAAAATTTTCGACGAAATTTTCCACAGTCGATTTCTGAAAGACTTTGAAGGACAATCTTGTTATTTTATACTTTTAATTTAATAATACCTTTAATTTATTATTTTCCAAACTAAAACAGCTAATAATTGGGATTAGAAAGGCTTACATCGGTGTGATTACGAAGTACGAATACCATTCACCGCCCCCTTTTTTGCGTATGGGTGTCGTAAAAAATGACTAAGTGATTATAATACGCAGATAACATCTATGCAAGAGAGGGAAAACTTCGACAACGGCAACGTCGACCGGGAGGTAAATCGTAGAATGAATGCAGGATGGATGAAGTGGCGACAGGTCTCGGGAACAATTTGTGATGCACGGATGCCCCTTAAACTTAAGGGGAAAATATATAAGAGTGTCATCAGACCTGTTGCTATGTATGAATCTGAATGTTGGGCATTGAAAAATACGGATGAGAGAAGATTGCAAGCCACAGAGATGCGTATGCTAAGATGGATGTAGGGGTCATAAGGTTAGATAAGATAAGAAATGAGTATATTAGAGGAAGCCTGAAAGTGGCACCAGTGATAGAAGAAGATTAGGAGCGCGAGGTTGTCTTGGTATGGATATGTGATGAGGAGGGATGAAAGACATGTGACGAGACGGGTTATCGATATGAATGTGGATGGACGTAAGAAGCGTGGGAGACCCAAAAAGAGATGGATGGATTGTGTGAATGAGGATATGCGTGTGAAAGCAGTAAGTGCAGATATGACGGCTGATAGGAAGATATGGAAGGTGAGAACATGTTGTGCCGACCCCACTTAGCGTGGGATGAGGGCAGGCAGATGATGAAGTCAGTCGAGTTGTGGTAGTTCACATTACGAACATAAGAATCCATGAAGCGTGCTACTGCCTATTCTCTCGTGATGGCCTTTTAGTTGATTTATAGGATTAACACTGTAATAAATGATAGAAATACATTGTATTTTAAACCAATCACCTTAGTGAATATACAATATAATTACTGTGAGGGAAATCAAAGTCAAAATATAATTGTTGGTATAGAGTTATATTTTGACTTTGACCGTCTGACCAACGCGGTATAGTAGGTTAATTTCTATCGAACTACTTCTACTCAAAGGTCCTCCACAGTGTGATACTGTGGAGGACCTTCGAGTCCAGAAGTGGGACATACATACATGAGCCGAGAAGAATATAATTTAAAAACTTTTTGTAAATAAAACTTAGTACCTACGGATTTTATATGTAACGCGTTTGTATTTGATTTTTGATTGCCCGACGTTTCGAACACTTTAAGTTTACAGCATTCATGGTCACGGAATATCTGACGTCCAAATAAGTAGTTATATTTACAATGTGTAATACCTACTCGCATATACACCAGAAATCAAAACTTTTTCTTTTAATTCATCATCATCATCTCAGCCCATATACGTCCCACTGGGCTCGGGCCTCCTCCACAATGCGAGAGAAATTGACCATGCTGGTCAGACAGGTTGGTACAGGGCTTTGTTTCGAGTTTTCCTTTTCTTGCATAGATATTATTGCATATAGACCCTTAGTCGTCTTTCATGACATCCACGGGCAAGATAGGGAGTGGTGAATTGTATTCTTACGACACCACACGGACGATTTTGATTTAATTATTATACTTTTTTATTATTTGACTTGATTCTAAAATAACACGTGACGCAAAAAAAAAACTAAATTATTCGCTTGGAAAACGTTGAGAAATAGTTAATTGGTAGGAAGCTGTACAAAGCAATCTTATAATCGAAAATCTTTGCTATTAATTTATTAAGTGGCGTAGAAGTACATAGAAATATTAAATATTCAAGTCCACTTTTGTGCCTGAATTAATATTAAGGCAATTTAATTTGTAAAGGCTATTGTTATTTCAACTACAATATTAAATATTCCTTTGTTGTTCATTTCTCTTTTTCATTTCCTGCTTATGATTTGGAAAGATATTGTTAAGTGCGTTAAGCCTATGGCGTTTTATCGTTTTCGCTGTCTCAATGTATGTACTTAGTATGTTGCGCTGCTAGGCTCTCTTTCACTATACGTTAAATTTGTCTGCGATGGACATAACGTCATAAATATAAGCTATAATTACTCTTAATACCTTCATTTTAAGCTTTTGAAAGAAACTGAAAACAAAAATAAAAAGTATATATCGGCAGTTCAAAATATCAGTTCTTTAATTAATGCGTCCGATCATAATTTGATTAATAAATTATTTTCATTTTTTTTTGCTTCTCTATGTCTGTTTCTTTCTGGTAATGGGTGAAACGGCTGAAATATGTTAAAGTACATACGGTTCACGGACAGACCAGTAAAATTACGAGCAATTCTTATTAAAATTGGAAAGCCTAACATGTTACTCGTATTATGGTTTTGCCCATGGATGTCGTAAAAGACTACTATGAGATATAATATGTACATTGCACATGAAATCTGTGCAAAAGAAGGAAATCTCGAAATGAAACCCTATACCAACATGTCTGACGAGCATGGTGTAGTAGGCCAAATTCCCTCCCATTATGGAGGAGGCCCGAGCCCAACAGTGGGAAAATGGCTGCGATGGTGATTATGATTTTGATGACAATCAGCAGAGAAGTTTGATTCGGTTTTATTTAAAAAATATATGAGAAATATATACAAAGTACCGCACCTACCCTTATCTTCGCTTATATATTTCCCACTGTTGGGCTTGAGGCTCCTCCATAATAAAGAATTATTTAATCAGCTATACCTCGTTGGTCTGACGGGTTGGTATAAACATAACGCGAGTAAATTTGCGGGCAAATTAAAATAATAATTAAAAACATTTTTATTTCATTCCTGTTCTTATACATTCAGTATTTTGAGTAAGTAAGGTTCGACTTTTCGTTGTCTTGCAGTAACCTTATCTGTTTACATTCTTAATCGATCGACGACCTAGTAGAAGTGGCATGAACCTGGACGTTGTTGGATGCAGGAGGCATGGGGCCGTATTTTATGGCGAAACATGAGGAATCCATCAGTGGACGGCGATAGGCTGAATGGCGTTGATGTTGCATTGCAAGAAAGGAACACTTTTCAACAATTTTAGATATTTTTACTTTGTCACTACAGGGACCTATTTAGACACAATCTATAAAGCGCTTACATTTAAAATATATTTCAATAGAATATAACGTCTCGTACACAAAAAACTTTCTTAAGTAGCTATACAAGGTAACATATTTTGGAACTCTTCTCTTCAAAATTTAACTTGATATTGGAAAAGTTTCACAAGATTGATGCATAAGTACTATACAAACCGCTCACAATGTGCCCACTTTTATCAGTAAAGAGTCTAACATCGTACAAAGATGTGCAAATTGACATATTTTAAGCGACTAAGTCGTTATTAATGTATTTAGTAGCTTTAAACAAGCAAATATCCTTACAGCTCATGCCCACTGCTGTGCTCGAACCTCCCACAATAGGAGGGACATTGACTTAATATACCACGTCAGACATGTTTGATCTAAGGTTTTAAGTACATCGCAATTTCCTTCTCTTGCATATACATATTATATCCTTTAGGCGTCTTTTACATCACCAGGGGCAAGATGGTGCGGTGCAATGAGTTCTTACTTCGTCACCACACGGTTCAGTTTTCCACTAGCGGCAACCAATTACGAATTAACTGCAATACAAACCTGATTAGTGGTCAAATGATGTCGATACAGAAATAACAACTATTATTACAATCTTTTTTATTGCCGATGGTGGCAGACGCAAAAGCAGCACACCTCGTGGTAAGGAATACTGTCGCACATGGACCTTTGCAATACCAGGGGCACAGCCAGGCCGTTGCCTAACTTAAGAGAATGCTCTACTTAAACTTCGTTTAAAGAATGATATGTTATAGCGCTCGAGAAATGCTATGACACACCAACCAACTAGTGGATGGGGTGTGTCATGCCTCCAAAATCTCCTCTATTCAAAGAGGACGACGCCATCACACTCGCTCAATGAAGACCTTACATGGCCCGCGAGGCCATTACACGTAAATACTCGCGGTTTCGCCCTCGCCGTCGAGGTGCGAAACTGTGTCGTGTAAAAGTCACAAAATAAAACGTGGGCACGCCCACTTTGTCTCCAGCGACGCCCCAAGTCGAGTTCCGTTCCCCACAGGCAGGGGAGCCCTTGAACGATGTCGCTTAGTATATTTTTTGCGGGTTGAGAGTCCTCAGCGCTCACCCATAGTCCGCGTCAAGCTGTCAAAGCCATCTGCGGCTAACAGCTGTACACACACATACACACACACACAAAAAAAAAAGAAAGCGCTTGGGAAACGCAGCAGCAGATAGTTCATTCCAGAGCCTGCGTTGGAGAAATGATTGCTGGAAACGTATAGTTAAAAACCATAATGTTTCCAGGTGAAATGGATTAACCCTACTGCGTTATCGAGTGATATGTTGGTAAAACGGTGACGGCGGTACCAAGTAAAACAGTTCCTCAGAGCACTCGCTTTGAAAGAGCCGGTATGAAATAGAAACATATAATAAAACGCAGTAATAATAATTGTATACATAAATTTTAACGGTCCTGTTATTATAAATACGCAGGAAATTAGATCAAAGAATTGGAAACTTGTAATTATCATAAGAAGGAAAAAAAAAGGTCAAAACGGACTTAATTAACCGTTCCATTGGGCGTCATGAAAATTAGAAAGTTAGCTGTTTTTCATAGCATCGCTCTTGCCTCTTTATTAATTAAAATAAGCTTTTAATATCAGACAACTTGCAGATATATTTTTCAACGCCCCAGGTAGCGCGTTGTTTTTGATAAAAGCTAAAATTTGTTGGGTATTGCAATATAATTGGAAGGACAAAAGATTGTATTGTTTATAGAAGCTACCATGTTGGTATCATCTTTAATATCTTTTGAAGTGAAACATCTATAGGCGAGAATGAACCTGATCGTTGGCGTGGCGTTAACGCCACGTTTACATATTTACATTTGTATAATGAAACGCTTTAGAATTTTGTACAACGCTAGATGGCTAGTGAGCTCAAAATAAATTATTAACCTATACACATACCTATACTAATGAAAATAAATGTTTATTGAATAAAAATCATCCTTTTCTGAAGAAAAATCGTAATATTTTATGCGTAATAATCTATGTCATATTAATTCCTATTGTAACCTACTCTTTAATGTATATACTAGCAATCCACCCTTGCTTCGCTTCGGTTTCAGTCGTCTTACCCGCATAGTTCCCGTACCCGTGGGAATACCGGGATAAAATATAGCCTATGTTACTTCCTGTTATTACAGCTTCCCATTGGTGAAAGAATTTTTGAAATCGTTTCGGTGGTTTAAGCGTGAAAGCGTAACAAACAAACAAATAAATAAACAAACAAACAGACAAATTTACTTTCGCATTTATAATAGTAAGGATTTATAATTAGTAAGGATACTTGCACAAAATAATTAAGATGTTTCACATCTGTCGGGCATCCTGAGCGATGGCTCCCTTTTTTACTATTTAATATCAGTGATATAAGAAATAGGCTTTCTTCTTTCTTTCTTCCGAATAGTTCTTGGTAATCTTAGAAATCGATTATTACAAAAAAATAATGGATTAATAATTGATTTTTACAATCGATTATCAAAATAATAAAAATCGATTATTAATCGATTTTTTGTTATTCGAAATTCGATCGAAATTAATCGATTATTCACTGCCATATTTCAGATCAGAAGAGAAAAGAAAGGTCATCACGATTGTTTCATACTATATTAGAAAATAAAGCTCACATTTCCTAAAAAAAAAAGAGGTGTTGGGAGAAAAAATCGATTATTTTATAATCGATATTTATTTTTAATTAATCGATTATTTTATAATAGATTTATTTTAAAAAACAAAAAATCGATTATTTTAAAAATCGATATATATATATATATATATATATATATATTATATAAATAATATATATATATATATATATATATATATATATATATATATATATATATATATATATATATATATATTATTTATATAATCGATTAATTATAAATAAATAATCGATTATAAAATAATCGTTTTTTTTTCAGAAATGAGCTTTATTTTCTAATACATATATGTAGTATGAAACACTGCACGCAGTATTGTGATGACTTTTTTTTTAGGAAATCTAGCAGTGAAATAATCGATTAATTTCGAATAATAAAAAAATGATTAATAATCGATTTTTATAAAAATCGATAATTTTTTCACATCCCTATGTTGGTTCCAACCTTCTCCGCAACGGGAGGGTAATTGACCCACGATATCATGCTGGTCAGAAGCGTTAGTATAAGGACTTAGTATAGATTTCTTTCTCTTGCATAGATGCTATCCACCTATTATACACTTTAATCGTCTTTTTGTTCCCGGGCATGAAAGGTGATGGTGAATTGTATTCTTACTCCGTCATCATATAGCAAATATAGTATCTTCTTCTTTTTTTTTTTTTATCTTGGCAATCAGCTACAAATACGAGCCATTTTTGCCAGTGTCGAGTTATAATTATCTTTTCAAGTTATCAGTTTCTTCATGTCAGTAATGGTCTGTCAGTAAGTCAGTGTCGCCCTCAACAGTGTAATGGCCGCTGTTAAGGGTATCTTCTGAGAATTTTGGTGGAAACAAAAAGGTATACATAGCAGTTTTATATCATATTCACTACACCTCAGCAGTTCTGCCGCTATATATTACATAAAATGGTATCAAGATTATTGAATATAACACGTTAAAACACTAAGATATTGAATATAGTACAAGAACACCACATGACACTTCCAGATGCCCGCCAAAAATCTCATATCTTTAAACGAGCAATTCTTGTATATATATATATTCAGGATCTCGGAAACGGCTCCAACGATTTTGTTGAAACTTGGCATACTAGAGGTTTCGGGTCCAAAAAATCGATCTAGCTAGGTTTTATTTATAGAAAATGTTGTTTTGTCCGTGTTTTTAGCAAAACAAACAATGACATTAAATTTTAAAAGAATATGAATTCAAATTTCGTTTTCAACGTCATGAGTTCCGATAGCTCAGGTGGGGAGGCGGGCGGTTTTAATTTTGGATTATGTGCCATTTAAACAGCGTCGGTTCGAATCTCGGTGTTATTATTATTCTCTTTTTGTAGTTTTTTACATAATTTTCATTAAATATTTTTTATTTTTATTAATATATATCTAAATAAATGCTACAAAAATACTCCGAGCGAAGCTCGGTCAACCTGATATTAGTATCTTTATATTACATCATTTGTGATGTAATTTGTATCCGTTAATTAAATATTTGTAAAGTCCTCCGCAATACAAGGATTATTTCATTAACGCAGGGTGTTGTTGTGAATAATAACGTATAGAAGGTAAGTTCGCGCACAAAAAGTGAAACATTTCAATTGGAGCCTTATGGAGCTTACGCCGGAATCGTTCCGCAATGTACAAGGTCACTGTATTGCACGTACGTACGCAACTCTTAAAAATAAATAAGTAATTATGACTGTTTGTGCATTGAAGTGGTGTCACAACACATTTGAAAAAATAAAAAGTATATTAACATTACTTTTAAAAGTATTCCGACGATTTATGTTAATAAAAACAAAATTGGATTTCATAATTTGTGTAGTGGTGTGCGTGTGTACATGTGTAATCGCCTGCGCGCATGTAGTGTTGTTTGCTTCATATTTTTGATGCCTTACGTATGCACACTATCCTTCTATACGTTATTATTTTAAGGGTGTTGTTTTTAATAAATAATAATACAAATTTACGTGTGCATAGCGTGTAGCAGAGCCAGTAAACTATTTGTAACGAACACTCTTAGTCCACCTTAATAAAAGTTTTATATTAATTTGACAACCACAGGAGTAATTGCGGTTAGGTGGCACGATATAACACAAAACTTTAACCAAGAATCGTTGGTGAAAGCAAGTTATTCAATACAACCTTTACTTCAAACAACTAATTAACATAGATACAAAGGCTGTATTTAGCCAAAGGAGATTATACTAACTTCGTTGGGTTCAAGTTTGGTTATATTAAGTTAATATTGTTACATCAAATTGATTATCAATTATCTACATACGAAATGATATTGTGTTCGTGATGGGCTTATTAAAATATATGACTATGTTAGTACGATTGCATATGTTTCATATTCATTTGCAAATCAGAAACAGATTTTCAATTAATATTTTATATCGAATGTAATTATGTCTTTGTTATTGTTCGTTTATCGTGGTTAATGTTTTGCTTATGGCGGTGGAATAAGAATACAATTGCACTTGACTGCGCAGATGGTGTAGTGGTTAATATCATCATCTCAGCTTCCCACTGCTGGGCTCAGGTCTCCTCCATACGACAGAGAAATTGACCCACTATACCACGCTGGTTAGGCGGGTTAGTATAGGGTTTTGTTTCGAATTTTCCTTCTTTTGCATAGACATTACATGTATATTATATCACTAAGGTGTCTTTTACGACATCCACGGAATGGAGAGGAGTGTGGTGAATTGTAGGTATTCATAATCCGTCACCACATGGAATAACATACCGATCAGTAGTTAAAATACCAACCTACAATGTCAGTATCGTAAGTTTGATTTCCGTGCAGGACAACACTTTTTGTGCGATTCACGAATTGGTATTCTGAATCTGGGTGTAATAAAGGTGCAATACAAGGACTATTTCCTTAGTGCAGGGTGATGACTTTAAAAAAAAATAACCACTCCCTTTCATGCCATTGGGTTACTGTACAAGTTGATTAACGGATTATAATATACAGATAATGTTAAAATAAAAAATAAGTATAAATGGAGCCTGAATATTAAGTTTTAGCAATGTTTAACGTCCCATTTAAATATAATTACAGTTATTTTTTGGCGACCCTCTTCGGGGAGCACCGTTTAAATCATTTCAGGCCTCATATCATACCTTTTAACTAGCAGATACGGTGTTCCTTCGTGGGGGGCAAAGGTCAGTGCGTAATGAGCTACCGACTAGTAACATTGTACTGTCATAAATTACTGTTATGCTTATAAATCAAATATACAAATAGTATTATTCCTAAGTCCTCGCAAGAAGACCTGCACATTCAGATAACATGTATGCAAGGAACAGAAAACTCAAAATAAAAACCTATACCAAACCGTTTTACTATCACGATATAATAGGTTAATCTTACTCCTATTCTGGAGAGGGTTCTAGACCAGCATTGCAACATATATGAGTTGTGATGCTGATAACAGTAATTGCTAAGGATTGTATTGATGTGATCTAAGCCGATCTACAATAAATAGATCTTCTTCCTGAATTCATTCTGAGCAAAATGAAATAAAATAACTTAAAGAACATTCGGGCCGATAGATACAGTATTTTATGTCGAATTTTCTTTCTCTCTCAGTCATATTCATCATCATCATTTCAGCTCATTTACGTCCCACTGTTGGTCTCCAGCCTTCTCCTCAATAGGAGGGACATTGGCCTTACTATACCATGCTGGTCAAACAGGTTGGTATAGGGTTTTATTTGGAGTTTTCCTTCTCTTGCATAGATGTTATATGCGTATTATATCCCTTAGTCGTCTTTTACGACATCCACGGGCAAGATAGGGAGTGATGATTTGTATTCTTACTTCGTCACCACACAGAAGTCATATTATTTATATAATTTTCTATCCCTGTTCTCGTGTTCATACCGGAGTCGAATATAGGCTTAAGGGGTTAGGTGGGTTTCAAAATTTCAAAAACTCGAATGTTTTTTTTGTGCTTATCTTATAATTCAATATGTTTAGAATATTCTCTTAAAGTTTTAAAACGATCTGAGTAATATTCTAAGAGATATAGCCTTCGGATGTTCTACCCATCAGGCTATGTCAGCGTGACCCAGCGTGACGCGTCGCAGGTATATTGAGGCAGCTGCTTAGCTATTGTTCACATGTTATTTGAATGTAAATCGTTAATCGCGTTTTTCTCGAAACTACGTTTTTGAAATCGGTAGTCACGATTTCTCGAAAACTTATGAACCGATCTCCTTCAAATTTTGCACACTTCTTCAAAATAATATTATCTCGTGCTTGAACGAAGGACTTTTTTTTTTCCTTTTTAAGTGATTTTTCAAGGCCATGAAGGGTGCAAATTTTACTCAAAAAAAGGGTTTTTTGTTCTCAACGCCGCCAAAAATGCAATTTTTTTCTTTTTTTTTTTCCTTCGTCCAAGCACGAGCTTTAAGCATCTACTAACAGACAATTTTTGGTTTTTGCATTTCAGATGAATCTGTCATGAGTTATCCTGACTACGCCGAGAGAACTTTTTTTTGAGGGGTCACAGGAGACGACGTGTCCACGCCTTAATTTTCAATATTTTTCAATGAAAATTTCACAAATTACTTATGAAATATATACCTTTTATATGGTAAATTGATGTAATGAAATATTTTGTTGGTTAAATAAAAAAAATCGTAAAAATGTACCTGTTTTGAGCCTTTGAAACCCACCTAACCCCTTAATTACTCCTTATATAGACAGACCTGGTAGTAAAATATTATCAATAACGGTGCAACCGTTTTGAAGATTACCGGAAACACACAGTCAGATAAAAAAAATGACACTGGTATTTAAGCATAGGTATCATGCAAATAGCTGCATGAGAATGTAAAACCTACTGTTTTGACATTACAAATAGGCACTTCAATTTTATTTGTATAGTTGGATCAGTCTGAAGTAGGAGAGGTAGGGCAGGATTGCTAATTATTTTGTTATACTTAGCAGTTAGAAGCGATAATCCAAGTCTACAAGTTCATCAATTATTTTGTTAACTTAAATATTATATGATTAAATTTGTGTGAATATATCTAAAACTACTTTTTTTAATAGATTGTAGTATGGCTAAATAGCGCACAGATGTTCAGGGCTGTCATCCCCGGTAGTTCGGCATGGCGCTCATATGTCAACGTTCAAACTCTCTTTGCAACTTAAGCGGATTATCAGCGCTGTGAATATTTGACCGACACATGACCGACACGACCATGGCCCACCAAAAAAAAGGTAAACAAAATTTAATTATAACTAGCAACCCGCCCTCGCTTCGCTTCGGTTATAGGTTATAGTCGTTTTACCCGCGTAGTTCCCGTTCCCGTGGGAATACCGGGATAAAATATAGCCTAGTTTACGCCCTGATATTATAGCTTTCCATTGGTGAAAGAATTTTTGAAATCGGTACAGCCGTTTTGAAGATTACCCGGAACAAACAGACAGACAGACAAAAATTTTTTAATTGCTATTTTAGGCATAGGTGTCGTGCAAATAACCGTGTGAGCATGAAAAAAGCCTATTATTTTGACATTACAAACAGACACTCCAATTTTATTTATTGGTATAGATGCGATAAAAGCTATAAAGTTAATATTATTTCATATGCTTTTATTAATTTAAAGAAGTTTCTTAGAAATAGAATGGGTAGTTTTAGTTATACCGACATAAATTAAGGGTGGCTTTATGATACCATTTGTTTTAATTAGCCAGGGATAATAAAAATCATCACGTACCGTGGCCGTCATAAAAGTTGAGTATCAGTTTATGACGATCTCGTATGTACCGTTAACTGAGAGAACTATCATCGTTTTTCTTTTTAACCATCTGCGCAGTCAAGTTTTTATTCGCAAGTGCCGTTATTAAATGAATTTTATTTTCATTAGAAAAAATACGGTTGCTACGGATTTGCATCTGCATCTGAAAGCTGATCAAGGGGTTAATCGTTAGATTCCTAGATCAGAAACGTTTTTTTTTTTCTTTTTTTATTAGGAATAAGCTACTAATACCAACTCATTATTGTTACTTATTGTTAGTTACAATTTTCTTCAAAATTTGCATATTGACATTTTGATATCATCATCATCATCATCTTGCTCTTATCCCAATTACTTGGGGTCGACGCAATATGTCATCTGTTTTGACATATTGCAATACGTTTCGGCAATGACTTTTATGACCGGCCGCCTGCCTGACGTCAACCCTCCTTGGGAATGTAATCGTTGACCCAAATGGTACCAGATGGAGTTGGTCCGGGTCAATCTAGGGGCTCTTAGTCGTCTTTTACGACACCCACGAGCAAAGCAAGTGTTGGTAGTATTCGAAGCCGCTACCACACAGCACTGACATTTTGATATGTAAAAGCTAAATACCTGAATCTTTAGTCTTAGTATTAAATCGTCACGTTTAACAGTGCCATGACTACACTTATCCTATCTTCTGTGATTTTTAGGGTTCCGCAGCCAAAGGGTAAAAAAAAAAGCGGGACCCTATTACTAAGGCTTCGCTGCCTGTTCGTCCGTCTCTCTGTCACCAGGCTGTATCTCAAGAACCGCAATAACTAGACAGTTGAATTTTTTACAAATTATGTATTTTTGTTGCCGCTATCTATGTATATTTCAATAAATAAAGGAGTGGTAGGACCACACTGTCGACAGTTACCTGTCTACAGCCGCGGGCCGGTCCGTCCGGGGCAGTACCATGCTCTCGCAGAAAATCGACGTCTGAGTAGTAGCAATTTGTTACTGCGCTTCGTTCGGTGAGCAAGAGAGCCGGAAGCCCAACTTTCTGAGGGTGATTGCGTGTGGAGAGTTTTGGTGGTGCCCTGGGTATCACCGAGCCTCAATGCACCCATTCACACTCCCTTCGCTTTCTTCGCGGTAGGCAACGGCCTTGTAAAGGTCCATGAGCGGCAGCAACACTTACCATCAGGTGTACTGTTTGCTCGTTTGCCACCGTTTGCAATAAAAAAAAAATAATAAAAATAAAATTGGAGTGTCTGTTTGTAATGTCAAAATAATAGGCTTTTTTCATGCTCACACGGTTATTTGCACTATACACATGACTAAAAATCACTTTATATTTTTTGTCTGTCTGTCTGTCTGTTTGTTTCATGGCTGGGCTGGACCGATTTCAAAAATTCTTTCACTAATGGAAAGCTATCAGGACGTAAACTAGGCTGTATTTTATCGCGGTATTCCCACGGGAACGGGAACTACACGGGTAAAACGACTATAACCTATAACCGAAGCGAAGCCAGGGCGGGTTGCTAGTCCCTAATATAACATCAAGGGCAGAAATAAGACTGCGGGTAACCGGACCGGGGACTTAGTCCGGCACCCGTGGAGAGGCTAGCCTCGCGACGGTGATCGCGTCCCGGGAAGGGAACGTCGATGGGAGAGGGTATTCGGGGTATTCCAGCAGGCCGACCACTGAAGTCAAGAAACTCTGCATTGGTGGTCGGCCCAATGACGAAGGCGACGTGCTAAAGGGTCGGTTACGGGGCCGCGCTCCACCCCTAATTAAAATTATAACAAAGTAGAACATAAACTTTGTAAATTTGACAGTATGTAAGTGCCCTCTCGTGGTATATCCATAATAAATGATTTAAATTTGAAAGCGCTCAATAATTACCACATTAAAGCGTGGTGACAGAGTAAAAATACAATTCACCACTTGTCCATCTACCCATGGTTGTCGTACAAAGCGACTATGAGTACAAGCCTATATGCAGTCTACAAGAGAAGGAAATCTCGAGATAAAACCCTCAACAAGTCTAACCAGCGTGATAGCAGATCAATTTTTTACTATTTAGGAGAAGGTCGGAACCCAATAGTGGGTAAGTCCCCCAAGTTTGGAGTAGCTCGCGGGGCAAGACATGGCCGCTCCCCGCCCGCTTTGCTGATAATCGTCGGTAAAGACCAACGAGTATCTCTGCCTGCAAGTCCCACGGGGCAATTTCAGCGAACATAAATGAGCAAACCTGTATAAATAACACTTGGTTAGTTTTTTTTGAATATTTTTTGAGGTATGAAGGAGATAAAAGGGTCTCCAATTGGTTAATATAATTATGAATATACTCACGGTGCGACTTGCCAGTTCTCCCTGCTTGAACTTATCTTGACATGCTACTGCCTAAATTAAGATTCTTATTTGTCTATACCAATAAATAAAATTGGAGTGTCTGTTTGTAATGTCAAAATAACAGGCTTTTTTCATGCTCACACGGTTATTTGCACGACACCTATGCCTAAAATAGCAGTTCAAAAATTTTTGTCTGTCTATCTGTCTGTCTATCTGTCTGTCTGTCTGTCTGTTTGTTCCGGGTAATCTTCAAAACGGCTGGATCGATTTCAAAAATTCTTTCACCAATGGGAAGCTATAATATCAGGGCGTAAACTAGGCTATATGTTATCCCGGTATTCCCACGGGAACGGGAACTACGCGGGTAAAACGACTATAACCTATAACCGAAGCGAAGCGAGGGCGGGTTGCTAGTATCTAAACTAAAATTATTATACTCTATACTTAATATATAAAGTGCAAGAGTTTGTATGAACGCTCTAATCTCATGAACTATCGGTACAATTTGAAAAATTATTTCAGTGTTTGATAGCCTATTTATCCATGAAGGCTATAGACTATATGTCATCACGCTAAGACCAATAGGAGCCGTGCAACAATGTTTCAAAATCGGGTTTTTATTCCTTTTGAGAGCTTCCGCTACGTGCACTATATAAACGTTTAGGTTTCGCAAAAATCATGTGTGACAGAATTGTATTATTTAAAAATACTTTCACCTTCTACGCAAACAAAGTCGTGGATTAAAGTTAGCATTAGCCCAAAGTAACTGATCCACGTGGATGAAGTCGCGGGCATATGTTAGATCTAGATAAAATCAGTTGCATATACGCTTATTAAGTCTTTCAACATAAGCAACTGCTAATTAAATACAAAGAAATGCTTAGAGACGACTTAGACTTGTTCTAAGAAAAGACTTCCTTGCTAACGATATGCATTGCATATATTTGTATTTTAAGCTTTTAAGTCGTGGCACAATTGTACCTGGTTATAATGAGGCACTCTTTGTCGCCTTGTATTTTTTATTTTTATTCTACACACGATCCTTTGTGCTTGTGTAACACTCTTTGTAATTATAACACACCTATTCGCTATCGTGTTGAGTTTCATGTTTTTCTTTGAAGTGACGGAGTAAGAATATATTCTAGCACCTCCTCTCTTGCCCGTGGGTGTCGTAAAAGATGACTAAGTGTATGCACATATCATCTATGCAAAAGAAGGAAAACTCGAAATAAAACTCTATACAAATACTTCTCACTGTCAAGTAAGAGACATGAGGCCTTATAACAGAGTCGAACAACAGTACGTATATGTCGGCGTTGCGCCAGGAATTAGGTTGTCCATATTAAAATATCGAGTATGTAATCACTGTATTTATTAGGAGTTATTGCTGGAGAAGTGAGTGAAGTAAAACTGTCCTCTATTCTAATCTTACAATGTTTTTATAACCTCCGCTTTACAATGAAACGGTCTAGTCTTAGTAACTACAATTACTTTTTATAATAAACAAATAAAACTACTACTTTTACTATCGGAATATAGCTAAATAATAATGATAAATATTCTAATGCATTTAACATAATTCCGAATAGTCAATTTTACACAATTTATATTAATGTAATTAAAGGAAATATTGTTCTCATATATTGTTCAACAGACGGCGCTCTAACTAGAAATAAATTACAATCTTTATTGTGTAAAAACAACTAAATATGGTTACAAATAATTACATTAATTCTAATCGATTTTAATTTGATCAATTATATAAATATTTATACAATTAAATCAAAGATTTCTAGAAATACATTCAAAAAGTGTCTTAAATATCATAGCATGATAAATAGCAGTGTTGTTACTACAAATAATTATTTAAATATTAGTTGCAAATATTTCAAACATGTTTATAACTATAATTGATAACACATACATCAACAATTTACAAATATTGCCAATAGAGGGCGATATGCGCCCATATATATAAACTGAAATGATAATAATGATGTAAAGGATCGAAGGTATTGTCGCTTGCAATCGAGAGTTCCAAATATAATCTACACTAATATTATAAAGAGGAAAGATTTGTGTCTTAGTTTGTAATGAATAGGCTCCGAAACTACTGGACCGATATCAAAAATTCTTTCACCAATGGAAAGCTATAATATCAGGGAATAACATAGGCTATATTTTAGCCTGGTATTCCCACGTAATTGGGAACTACGCGGGTAAGGCGACTGAAACCGAAGCGAAGCGAGGGCAGGTTGCTAGTTAATAATATCTTTGTATGCTACTAAATCGTATGCAAACATCGCCGGCGATTTGGTGTACAATTGGGGGCACTAAAGGTAAATTCATGTCAGACCATTAGAGAAAAGGCAAAATGTAAAAGGTCAAAAATCAGAAATTATGGGTAAGTTTTGCTTCTGTATTATACTTTAGAGTATTCTCTATTCAGCTTCAACAAAAGACTCGAAAGTTTATCTAAAAATATATATATATTGCAGTAACTCAACACATACGCAGTTATTCGTATATCTATAAATAAATAAACACAAACACACTCGCTCACCGTACATAAATGTGAAACGAATGACTCGCCATGACACATGATATATTACAATGTTGTTATGAATAATTTAACCATTACTAGGTCTTCCAATTTCCTGAGCTGAAATAATATTATTTTTGATTACAATATCAAGTTCGCCGACTAAAAATTACATTATATTCAACTGCAGAACAGTTACAAATCAAAAACTTATAAATAATAACACAATTTGTTTTTACATTAGTTTTTTTATTTATTGCCATGGGTGGTAAACGACCAAACAGCATACCTGATGGTAAGTGATACTGCCGCCCATCCCAGGTCGCTGCCTACCATAATAAAAGTGAAGGGAGTGTGAATGCGTGCGATAAGGTTCAGTGATCCTAAAGGCATTATCAAAATCCATCACTCGTAAACATTCTTAAAAGGTTGAGCTTTCGTCTTTCTCGCTCACCAAACAAAGTGCAGTAATAAATTACTACTACACAGACTTCGATTTCGAGTGTGGAACTACCCCGGACAGACCGACCGACCCGCCGCTGTCAACAGTATTATCCAATCGCATAAAAGTTTGCGTTGCGATGGCGAAGGGTACATCGCACGCCGCCTTTCTGTTACCCCAGATGGATAGAGTAAGATGTGTCGAGACCATAGGCTGCCACATAAACAAATGAGCAACCGTTGGAGATTCGTAAAAACCAGGTGAGGAATTAACAGGAGAAGCTACAGCAGCACTTTGCTGGGCAATTCATATCACCAAAAACGATTAACCCTCGTGTCAAACATAGCGATCATGGTATCATGTCCTCTTTGGGGAGGCCTATGTCCAAAATCATCATTACCCTGCTCGTATCCCAATGATTACTTTGCTCGTATCCCAATTACTTGAATTATCAGATTATTAGAGGTCATCTCTGCGATCACTCCCTGTGTGTCATGTTTCACAGTGCACACACAAATCGGATGACGCAATGGACTACTGACATTATAATGGTCACTGAAAATAGAGGCAGGCGGTTTATTTCCTATAGAAATGGAGACAGAATCTAATGGTCAGAGACTATTCCTTGCTTGTGGGTATGGTAAAAATCGATTAGGAGCTATAAATAAATAACATCACTGCAAAATCTCGAAATAAAACTGTGAACCTGAAATGCGAACCCATCCGGCTATCCTGGTGCAGTAAGTTAATTTTGCGGGTGACGTGACCGGGGATTAGTCCGTCACCCGCCGAGAGGCCGACCGCGTGAGGAAAGACCGACGTCCCCCCTTCGGGGAGGACGTCGGTCTTTCCTCACGCGGTCGACGTCCTCCCCGAAGGGGGGACGTCGGTCGATGGGAGAGTACCCCAAATAGGGGGTATTCCGTCGGGCCGACCACTGACGACAAGTAACCCTGCTCCGGTGGTCAGCCCAACGACGAAGGCGACGTGCATCGTGGGTGGGTTGTGGGTGTGGTGCTTACGCCCCTCCGTCGCCCCAGATGGAGCGGTGCGAGGAGCGCGCTGACCGCCACCCACCACAAAAAAAAAAGGAGGCTAATTTTCCTTATTTGCCAAAGGCCCACGACGAGCAATGGAATGTTGTTAAAGAAGAAGAAGGCATAAAATCTATCGACATGGCACTCCCGTGGAGTGGTTTATTATCCAACATGGACTATCAGACAAATATCATGGCTTAACCGTACGCGACGATGAAAAAGCACCCGGCAAACACACGGCTCTATAACCTGTCGCATTTCTTCCCAAACGGACGGATCACCAGTACCGATCCTTTGATCTCGGTCGATAGCATAGCCTCCTGGAACATAGATTACTGAATTTTGGCTTATTTATTTATTTATTCATCATAGCTCTTACACGTCCCACTACTGGATACGTACCTTCTCCGCAAAGGGCAGTAAATTTACCTACAATACCACTGATCCGACAGGTTGGCACAGAATTTGTCAAGTTTTCCTTCTCTCGCATACATATTAAATGCAAATTATATCCCTTAATCGTCTTGTAGAACACCCAGAGGCTGGATAGGGGGAAGTGAATTGTATTATTACTTCGTCACCATACGAAAAACGCTAGCGCGTAGGCGTTTTTCGTGGAGGCTCATAACTTCACGTTTGTCAAACGTCATTCATCGTAATATACGACTGACAAACGTCAGTCGTATATTACGATAGAGTGTAGAGTTGCGTTCAGTCAAAAAAAAAATACATATAAAGAGTTGTTAAAACCGCAATAGGTTATAAAAATTAAAGCTTGTATATAGGTATATTTTATTCAATAACAAAAATCATAATCATTTTATCATTTCTTAATAAATACCAAACTGTTATTACTGCGTGCGACGTTACACAGGTAGTGTGTGACAGAGACCACGCTTTACAAAGCCGAAGTTAATCGATTCTCTCTTTCCAAGCGCAATTCTCTCTTTCGATGTGCAATATTTATCACCGGCTACTGTACGTGACTTCGAGCTTGGTTATATCATTAAGAGAGAGCCCATTTAAATACATTTTATAACGACATCAAAATACAGTTTAATGTATATACATATATTTTGTACGTGTAATCAATTAATTAAGTTAGATGTTTAAAACAAGAATAGGTACAACACATCAGAGGTTGTCGTATGATGTAAACGTTAATGAATTTCATTATAGCAGCTTCTCTTGTTGGAGTTAATTAAAAACTGAAAGGTAGCGAAGCGCTCTAATCACGCATTAATAGTGTGCCCCTACATTCCGCTCTTGACGAGACAGTCCTGTTTTCAGGCTGTCTGTCCCATGGTATCTAGGAAAAAATGTTGGCACCACCGATAGTTTGTTATACTTAACTTTTCACAAGAATTTCTTATCAGTTTTCGTAACCAACCAACGTGCAACGGGCGGACTAAGATGTCTCACGTCCAACAACTCATCGTTATTGCAGAAAACTTATAATTATCTACCCGATACAGAAAATAGTTATTAAATATTGACCCACATTTTGATACAAATTTATTGCCAGTGGAAGAAGAAAATGATTCTATATGAAAAAATTATATTGTTTATGGTTAGTAATTATTTAACATTAAAATTAATAGTAATTATATTTAAATATAATTACTATTAATTACGCCCGTGACCATGAACGCTGCAAAGTGATCAAACGTCGAGCAATCAAAAATAAAATACAAACGCGATAAAATCCGTAGTGTAATTTTATTTAAAATGTGTTATTATATGTTTGTAAAGTCCGTCACAATACAAGGATTACTTCCTTAGGACAGGTGTCATTTAAAAAAAATGCTATATGTACGTAAGAATATCTGTTCTAATCGCCCTAGAACTTAAACGAGGGTGGGCTGATCTACAACAACCAATTTGTCGCTGGTGTTGTCATTTTTACCGGAGGCGTGCGCTATCTACGCGAAAAAGTTTGCTCATTGTCCAGTCCAGTCTTAAAACTATGATGCGATCCTATTATATAAATTACTAGCAACCCGCCCTCGCTTCGCTTCGGTTTCAGTCGTCTTGCCTGCGTAGTTCCCGTTCCCGTGACAATACAGGAATAAAATATAGCCTATGTTACTCCCTGATATTATAGCTTTCCATTGGTGAAAGAATTTTTGAAATCTGTTCGGTGGTTTTTGAGTTTATTCATTATAAACAAAATACACACAAAAATACAAATTTTCCTCTTATTAGTATAGATTGATATTTAGTAATGCATGTGGGTGTGGGTGGAATTATACGTTTGCTTTTATAATTACACAGGTTTTATAACTAATTATCGTATTAATATATTTTAATATTTTTTTGTAAATAAGTTCTAGTTTTTATTTATTTCTACTAGTGTCCTGTTTTGACATACAAAAATAATGGTCACGCGCCGCATACACATGTAAAATATGGGCAACATATAAATTTATTACACGGTGTTTTTTTTTTTCAATAAATGCCTGTATTTTTTTTATTAATGTAATTTATTTAATGAAAAATATTAAATTTAAATGATCATTTGTTTTTCCAATGGAGCCGATATTACAGATGACATGACTATTAAGCAATAGATGTTAAACGTCTCTATTATTCATTTACCTATACCAACCCGTTTGGCCAGCGTGTTATAATAGGTCTAGTTCCCTCCCATTGTAGAGGAGGCTTGAGCTTAACAGTGGGACGTGTCTGGTCATAAAATCTATTACTGAGCTATAGACAATTAGGTACGCATTTCTTTTTAAAATTTAAAGTATGAATTTTCACTTTTTTATATTATTCGTGTATTAAATCATAACTGGTTAATAACACGTTATCAATTTAAAGGTTAAAGAAAATATTTTAATATCTGTAAATATAAAAATATCAAGCTTTTATAAAATACGTGACTCGAACATCATGTTTAGTCGAAAAACACAATTGTTAAAAAACTCTGAAATAACTTAAAATTGGTTTACGTTACAGAGTTTAGACGGGCGTCCCTTCGGTAAAACTGAAGTCTTACCGAAATTACTTGAAGTAAAAAGCCTGTCTCAATACGATCTAGTTTATAAAGTTTCAGAGGGCTATGATATACATAGTAATGCAATAATCTTAGAATAATAACTCATAGAAGCTAACTACGCGCACAAAATTTGAAGCATTTAAATTGGAGCTAGAAATGGCTCCCTATGCCGGACCGCTCCGTAGTGTAGTGTGTAATCGCTTGTACGCATGTAGTATTTTTGGCTTAACATTTTTGATCACTTAAGTACCGACAATATCCATCTATACGTTATTACCTTATATATGGTCTGATTTAAAGATAGATTAAGTTCTGGTCAAGTCAATGAAGTAATGGCGTTGTCATCATTATTATCCAGATTTTATTCCAAAATGAATTCAGCTACCAGCGTGCACTGGCAGAAGTTTGGGTAATAGTTTTATGACCGGTCGCCATCCTGACGTCAACCCCTTCGTGGGGATATATTGTTGATTTGACGGCATCATTTGATTGAAATGGCCCAGCTCGATGAAAAAATTCTTAGTCGCCTTTTACGACACCGATGTCCTCCTGCTTACGCCCCTCTGTCGCCCCGGACGGAGTGGTGCAAAGCGCGCGCAGTAACCCACACCAAAAAAAAAGTCGCCTTTTATGACACCCACAATCAATGTAAGTGTTGGTAGTTAAATACCCTATTAAATACCCAATTACCAAGAATAAGAACAGGAATTTAATAGGTCTTTGCCTTAATTATGTGGCGTGTATATTAAAAAAAAATATCGTTTAATGAAATCTATTTGAGTTTTTAGGAGAACTAACCTTTTTTCTTATGTAAAAGTATCTATCTTACCAGTGGGTCTTATAAAAGACGACTGTATGATATGCATATAACGTATACAAGAGACAGCAAACTCGATATAAAAATTCTATTACCCTCCCAGTATGGAGGAGGCTGGAGCCTAGCATTGGGACGTATCTAAGTGAATTGAGATGACAGGCGTTATTTTTCATTAGCAGTCTGTATCATATCAATTTTGTATTATATGTAACTTTCAAACGAAATTACGCTATATTAATTATAAAATGTTCAGTTTAACACGTTACATAATAATTAATAAACGAGCCTTGTTTGAAATTTACATCACAAATTTTCTTTTAAAATTTTCTTGAACGAAGCAACCACTTCAAAATCAAATCGCAGTGGCAGTCTACATCTTGAGTCTGCAATTTCTGCCTTTCTATTTTGGACGGGTTTTCATACGTTCGGCTTGGAGTGATCGCCAAATACGGAGAGCCATTGAGGGTTGCATACAACTCACATTTTCAATATCGGTTGAGTTCAATATATCTGAAGGGGCTGAGTAGTGCTCTCTAAGTCAAGTTTATGAGTTACTGAACAAATATACTTAAGTAAAACCGAAAAATACTTATCGTTACATATCAACTCAGTGAAGGTTTGTGAGCAGATGTTGTGTAACATTTGACCCCCTATTAGTTAGGGTGTTGAGAAATTAATGCAAGATTTAACTTTTTGAAGTAATATTTTAGAAAATACGAGAGTATGTGTGAGGGTAGGGGAGGTATCAACATTTTGAAGGATCTGTTAAATTATTTTTTTTCTTCTGCCGATATGTTTATACGTTTTATTATCTTTGCGGTTATACATAAATTTATTAATTCTACTCTTATATAAACAGCTGGCTGGGGCTGGCTATTTTTCTACGATCATCATTGCATCATCACGCATTCCTACTGGTGGGCTCGAGTCTCTAAATGGGAGGGTAATTGACCTACTATACCACGCTGATCAGACATGTTGGCATAGGGTTTTATTTCGAGGTTTCTTTTTTATTGCATAGATGTTATTCGCATATTGTATCTGTTAGGTATCTTTTAAGACACCCATGGTTAAAAGATAGGGAGTGGTAAATTGTCCGTCACTATACGGAACGATACTCTAACTTTTTTCCAACATCAGCTTTTAATGAATCGAAATCTTAATTGATTTTAAATGCTTCAAGATAATATTTTTCATTTGTCAAAAACTGAGCCAATCCGCTAAATAGTTTTAGAGATTAGCATGTAGGTGTACAGGTTTTATTGGATTAAGAGCCTTTTTTTTGTGTTATTCTTATATTATTTTGTTAATAATTTTATACATTTTTTTAAATCAATCTTTATTGCCATTGACGCACCGTATCCCCTCCTTGTCACCATCGGACTGACTTTTTTGCCAGTTTATATAGGTGTAATAGGTATTTACGCTATGTAGTGGTTTTGTAATGCATAAACGACAAATACCGCTTATCATTATTCTCTTTTTTTCAGCGCCAATAGGTCTCAATCTCGAGCGCAACTTTCTCCACGTGAGATAAATTAGCCACTACACTTATCAGACGCGTTGGCGTATGCTAACGGTTTTATTATGTGTTTTTCTCCGCTAGCTGTGATGTTATCTACTTACATGTTTTAATGGATTTTACGATATCAAAGGAAAGTTAACGATGGTGCTCATTACATTCTTACCGATAACTTTATGTAAAAGACGTGATTTATTTTTATTTTTGTTACTCCCTCATTCTTCTTTACGAAAATTCTATTGCAAATAGAACTCTTCGAAACCTTTCATAGTTTAGAGATAGAATATATAAGAAAGTAAGTGTACTACGTTTTAGACGGTAAAGGCTCTGTCTTGTTTGCTATCTAATGCACATAAATAAAACCTTGCAATATAGGTTAGGTATCAGGTTAAAACTTATATGTATCAAATTAAAGTTTAATACTATTACTAGTTCGTTAAATAACGCACGAACCAACCGTCAAAAAAATTATACGAAAAAATATTCCAGGAAATGCAATAGCGATCCACAATTTAATTTCATGTTTGCCTCCAGCCACCGTTAAAGAAAGTTCTTTTATAATTTTATTCAGTTTCGCTGCAATTACACTGTATTGCGCTTAAAGTTTGTGTTTTTATACTTTGCGCGAAAGCCTCGAAGCTAACTGTGTTAGCTAGAAGTTACAAGTTACTCATCCGTTTCTTTTTTTATTTATTTTTAACACTATCCTTTACTGAATACTGGAACTCGCGATATATACAAAGTTTCCGTGAAATTGAATTAGCGTTGTATGTTCTGAAATATTACTCGGCAACAGTAGCTCGGTTAATAGATTATTACGTAGTCTGGGGTACCCTATAGTGCTTCTGACTTAACGGAGCTGTATTAATTATATCGTTAAATTATAATTTTGCTTTAACGGGGAAGAAAATCGTGAGCAGCATGTTTAAGAAAACTAAAATGTACTCTTATAATATATATATATATATATATATATATATATATATATATATATATATATCGCAGCGCCACCTACCGGGTCCAATTGTGAATCTAAACCATTCTCGAATCCCGTCGACACACAAAATATTTCAACCCCATCGGTCCAGCCGTTTAGGAGGAGTTCAGTGACATACACACGTACACATGAAATTTATATATATATATATATAAATATATAACATTTGTGCCTAGCAAAGAATGTGTAATCATTGCTCGCGGTTGGTATCAACATTTGGGATAATCGACAAATCATCTTTTTTATCCTGATATCTAGTTTAGTTAGTTTAGTTTTAGTGTGTGGTAGCGGCTTCGAATACTACCAACCCTTGCTGTGCTCGTGGGTGTCGTAAAAGACGACTAAGAGCCCTAGATTGACCCGGACCAACTCCATCTGGTATCATTTGGGTCAACGATTACATTCCCAAGGAGGGTTGACGTCAGGCAGGCGGCCGGTCATAAAAGTCATTGCCGAAACGTATTGCAATATGTCAAAACAGATGACATATTGCGTCGACCCCAAGTAATTGGGATAAGAGCAAGATGATGATGATCTAGTTTAGTTCTAAAATATTGTTATTAATTTCAATTGTACGGGTAATAACGGTTCTGTAAAATGATATTTCACTGAGATTGGAACGCCGATCTCGCGTGGTGACAAAGTAAGAATTCAATTCACCACCCCCTCTCTTCTCCGTGGGTGCCATAAAAACGATTAAGAAATATAGTATGCATACTAGCAATCCGCCCTCGCTTCGCTTCGGTTATAGGTTATAGTCGTTTTACCCGCGTAGTTCCCGTTCCCGGGGGAATACCGGGATAAAATATAGCCTAGTTTACGCCCTGATATTATAGCTTTCCATTGGTGAAAGAATTTTTGAAATCGGTCCAGCCGTTTTGAAGATTACCCGGAACAAACAGACAACAGACAGACAGACAAAATTTTTTTAATTGCTATTTTAGGCATAGGTGTCGTGCAAATAAACGTGTGAGCATGAAAAAAGTCTATTATTTGGACATTACAAACAGACACTCCAATTTTATTTATTGGTATAGATAGATAACATTTATGCAAGAGATGTATGATATTGAGGTATGATATTGAGGTATGATATTTAGCCATACTCTACGTATGACTAAAAGTTTTATGATGAAATGGGTTTTACATTTTTGCTAATTCCTTTGAATAGAGTTAGCCTTTGACAACATAATTGTATAAAAAGTAAAGGGTAAGTGATATAAAAATTCAGTTATGTCTCAAGAAATTAACTGCAAGTTAAGCTTAAGAAGCGGACCTGCATATTAATTTCTCACTTACACAAAATTAAAAATAACACCTGAGCAAATAATTAACTTTAAAATAGGCATTGTTAATTATAATATTTCTTATTCTTTATTTTGTTACCATATGCGCTCTGTTAAGAGCTCCATTGCAATTGGAGGTATTTTGGGCTGCAATATATAGTCGGGTATCGTAGTCTCGATCGATTTCATTGTTTTTTTTTTATTATTTTTATTATTTATTTGTTATTTAGTTATTATTTTTTATTAAAAACATTTTATTTTTTGTTTTTTGTATATATTTTGTCGCTGAGCGACCACACCACACTAAGGTAAGAAGTAAAACGTTAGGCACATGTTTAACGGTCGTATGAAACAAGGTTAAACATCATGTATTTAATATAATCTTATATCTTTAAACGAGCAATTCTTGTATATATATATATTTTCAGGATCTCGGCAACGGCTCCAACGATTTTGATGAAATTTGGTATACTAGAAGTTTCAGGGCCAAAAAATCGATCTATCTAGGTTTTATTTATAGAAAATATTGTTTTGTCGGTGTTTTTGCAAATCAATACAATGATATTACAATTTAAAAGAATAAGAATTCCAATTTCGCTGTCCCCGTCAAGAGTGACTATAGCTCGGTTGGGAAGTTGTCCAGTTTTTTTGTTTTGTTTTGGCATTCAAACAGCGTGCGATCGAATCTCGGTGTTATTATTATTCTCTTTTTGTAATTTGTTTTCATTATTTCATCATTTTATTTCTTATTAATATTTATATCTAAATAAGTTCGACAAAAATACAAAAAAGAATAGGTCAACCAGATATTACAATATAATACATTATATATTTTTCGTGTGATGACGGAGTAAGAATACAATTCACCACTCCCTATCTTGCCCGTGGATGTCGTAAAAGACGACTGTGAGATATATATAATATGCATATAACATCGGTGCAAGAGAAGGAAAACTCGAAATAAAACCCTATACCAACATGGCTGACCAGCATGGTATAGTAGGTCAAATTCCCTCCCATTGTGAAGGAGGCCCGAGCCCAACAGTGGGACGTGTGTGGGCTGCGATGATGATGATAATTACATACTCATCTTAGTATATGTATATATAATATATATTTTGCTATTGCTTTTTAAAAAATGATAATAAAATCCACGTCTTACTTGCATGGGTGTTGTAAAAGTCGACTAAGGGATATTATATGTAAATAACAGTCTATGCAAGAGATGGAAAATTCGGAATATAATCGTATACCAACCCGTTCAAGCAGCGTAGTGCAGTAGATGAATTTCACTCCCATTTTGAAGTGTATTTGAGTACAACAGTGGGACCTGATGAGCTAGAATAAGTAAAAAATGAGCCATAATGTAAATTTTCTGCGTAACATTAAATACATTTGATATTAATGCAAAATCTTATCATATTGATAACAGAACTTTAAAGAAAAGTTATGCCATTTTGTCAAGTGCGATCTAGACTTAGGAATTCATTCAATTATAAGTTATAATGAAAATTTCTTTTACGATCGTCGACCAGACGCTTGTAAAATTATTGAATTTATGTGAATTGAAGCGAAATCTTTGGATAAGGGCATTCTAAAATTTACTTGTTTTTACTCTTCGATTATAATGATTATGCTGTGTGGTAGCGGCTTCGAATACTACCAACCCTTGCTTTGCTCGTGGGTGTCGTAAAAGACGACTAAGAGCCCTAGATTGACCCGGACCAACTCCATCTGGTACCATTTGGGTCAACGATTACATTCCCAAGGAGGGTTGACGTCAGGCAGGCGGCCGGTCATAAAAGTCATTGCCGAAACTTTTTGCAATATGTCAAAACACAATTTAAACTTTTTTAATGTAACCTTATGACGTTTAACACAGAATTGACAGAACGCGTGCTGCAAATATCGTCAGGATATGGAGGATGTAAAAAAACCTGCAAATTGTTTCAAACAGATGCTTCGGTTGAAGTTATTTTATTAATAAAATACATGTAAAACAATTAATTCATTATTTCTTACAGAAATGATGTAAGAAAACTGAATTTTTTAGTGCACATCAGGGTAGGTAAGTTCAGAGCCATCACGCTTAATATAAAAAGTCAACTTAATATGGAGTTTTGGTAATTAAGATACATGTTACTAATATAACAAGTGATATACTTAGTTATTAAGAAGAATACAATAGTTTTCTTTAATTTACAGTTGAATTTTCGTTTTTGAAAATGGCAGCAATTAGACGTACTAACTTAAGTTGTAAGTATTGGGTCAATAAACGTTGTATGCCAATATTGCAAGGCATTTAAGTTTAAAAATTAAGGTCCTGGATTGTGTTGCGCGAGCGCAATTGACGCCATTGGTACCGCCGTCAGAGCCATTACATTCATTGGTTTCATACGCATAAGGGAAAATAAATAAGTATGTTGTATATAGGAATATATTAGAACAATAAACATTTTTTTTAATTCAATTCGTATTCAATATTCATAGTTAAGACATGACAACGTCTGTCGGGTCAGCTAGTTAATCTATAAAAACTAACTACTTGAAAGTACATAACGTTTACATAAATACATAAATTACATAACGTTAGCCGTCAACTACGCAAAAACAATTTAATTATATTAATACATCACAAAGCGTCGAGTCGACGCGGCAAACCGTACTCAAGTACAACCAACTTAATTAACTCTTTTTTTTAAAGAATAAATTTCTTTAAAACGTTCTCTTTAATAAGTTGAAGGTTTTTATAAGGGTAACAAGAAAGCTTAGTTTTTATGACAAGAAATAAAGGGTAATGAGTATATACGTTTTAATATTAAGTATTAAAGTTTATTTACAAATTTTATGCTGTTTGGTGACAATGGCTATGATATTAGAAATCTGCAATCTGCATACTACTGTATTTTAAAAGTAGAATATGTTCTTTATTCAATAATATATACGGATATCTCATCAGTTATTATATTACCCTGCAATAGAAATAGATAAGAAAAGTTGAGCACAGTTCAAATTCAGACATTTTACAATTGTAAATCAAAGTATATTATGTAGATTGTAAATCAAAATATATTGAAAGAAAATATTGTCTTTAATTAAAGTTAAATATAGTATACAGCATACACATGATAAATTAAAAATCCTAAAAGTACTACAAAAAGTGAAAAATAAGATGTGGCGACTTACGTGGACAAACAACTAACAAGGGTTAGGCTGCATATATTTTGATTTGCGATCGTGAAAAGTTTCAATTTGAAACATTGCCCGATTTCGTTGATCTATTCACGTTTTACTATTACATGTAATGTAATGCAGAGAATTTCTGCTACACAGATGGCGTAGTGGTTAAGATACCGACTTACAGTGCCAGTGTCGCGGGTTCGAATCCTGCGCGGGACAACACTTTGTGCGATCCACAAATTGTTGTTCTGAGTCTGGATGTAATTTGTGTCCGTTAATTATATGTTTGTAAAGTCACCCGCAATACAAGGATTAATTTCCTTAGTGCAGGGAGATGTCTTTAAAAAAACAACAAAAAAATCTTAAATAATAATAATAAAGCAAGTTATATGACCTACACAACAGACATTACAATAAAATCAATATGTAATGTATTAAATTTAATTACATTGCAAATATTATAAAAATAATGTATATTGAATTGTACATTATATAAAATTAAAACTATCATCAAAATATCATTGCATATTATAAAACATTATCCCATAATAAAATTAAAACTGAACGTTTTATGTCAATGCAAAATAACACGTGTGTATGTATGGTACACAGTATCATCTTATTGCGAGTTAGCTCGAGTTTTGATATGCCGATCTTGCCTCACTTTTTCAAAAATGGCGTCCATTTTATCTGTGACAGGACGACCAGAGCGAGGTGCATCTTTGAAATCAAAATCCCTGGAATGAAAACAATAAAACCTATTTTGTGCTACTCTTTCTGACACTACTTTAGGTCCATAAACGTCACCAATTTTTTTTTGCGGCGTGGATTGCATTTTTCATTTTTTTAATAATATTTTAAATTGATTGGAATTTCTTTGATTCACTTATTTTGACAGTAAAAAAACAAATGAAAACTGCGCGAAATTTACACTTTAGCACTTTTACTAAATTGATTTTTTTTAATGTAACCCTTTTTAATGTTATCAAAACCAGCCAGATAAAACTAGTACAGTCAAAGAGATTTTATTAAAAATTTGCACAGACTATTTGCAAAAAGACTTTTCCGACTGTTTTTTTTACATGCAATTCATCATAATTCTGCTCTTATACCATTCAATAGGGTTCAATACAATATGTATTCTTCTTCAATTGTACATTTTTGAATGTTGGTACAATAGTGTGATGATCAGTTGCTAATTTAATATCAAACCCCCTTGAGAATGTTGACTAAACATCATAATATAGGGTTGGTACATGTCGAATTAATCCTCTTAGTCGTCTTTTATAACAACCACGGGCAGTTTAAGTGTTGGTAGAATCATAGCTGCTACCACAGCAGAGCAGGGAGCAGGTAATAACAATATCGCAGACACAATTATAAGGATATTGTTAAATTAACTCAGTTTTTGTGCATCATATATCATGTGCAAGTCACAATAATGGGTAATAATAGGCGGCGGACCCTGTGCGGGAGGAAAGACTCCACGCGGACACGGTCCTCCGCCGGCGACTGGGGCGGCGCAGGCGCGAGTACCTGGTGATCGGACCGGGGATTTGGTCCGGGCACCTGCGGAGAGGTTAGCCTCGCGACGGCGATCGGCGTCCCAGTAGGGGAAGGCGAAGGGAGAGGGTACTCCCTCAGGGTATTCCGTCGGGCCGACCACTGACAAGTCATCCTGCTCCGGTGGTCAGCCCAACGATGAAGGCAAGAAGTCACGGGTGGGTTACAGGTGTGCGTGCTTACGCGCCTCTATCGCCCCGGCCGGCGTGGTACGAAAAGTGCGCCGACCGTAATGGGTTACCAAAAAAAAAACAAAAAAAATAGTTAATAATAGTTAATATAATATTAATTTCTATGTGCTTGCTCATTTGACATCAGACGCAATAACTAAAATGCAACAAAAACTCCAAATTACATGAAAAGAATCATTTATGTCAGTGTTAGACAATCAAATCGTTTTGAACTTACTTGAAATAAATTTCTCCATTCAATATCTTCGCTGAAGATTTAAATCTGTTTTTGTTGTATGAGAACCAAGGTAAGGCAAGATGACAGAAATTCTTTTATTTCTCCGAAGCTAGTTTCCACGAGTATTTCAACTGCGCTCAAGTTTATTATAAGTGCAATCGATGCAAAAGTGAAGAGGATGTTCGCGCTGTTTTTCTTAGTAGTGGTTTAACTTGCAAACTTATCTGTTTATATTCCAAGCAAAGGCAGAGTGCTATTGAATTTTTTTACAATATACATTATATTTTATGATTATTTGTTAGATTTGTGTATTCAATGGTGTATTTGTTTTAGAGAATGTTTTTGGTTTTTGTTATTGACTGAGTTTTATTGATGATTTCATAAATATAATTGGCATTGTTTTTAGTTTCTGATAAAAATTATTGCTATGTTAGTAGTGTTGCCCAAATGCAAGACCAAGACGAGACTTGGACCGGTCTTGGTCTTGGTCTTGCAGCATCACACCTGGTCTCGTCTTGGTCTTGGTCTTGCGCACCCGAGTCTTGGTCTTGGTCTTGGTCTTGCGCACCCGAGTCTTGGTATTGCAGCAAGAGTCTCGCAAAGTTTTGCAGTTAGAATAACGTAACAGTAATTTATCATGGCAATGAAAAACCCAACTAAATTAATCAAATATCCTATCCTATCTATCCATCTGCTAGCCTATAGTTCACTATTGAATACAATACTTACCACTGGAGAAAATTACTCTTCTATTCCCCTGGTGTTCCATTAGACAGCGTTACTACTCTTATGACAGGACTTTCGACCCTATTTTCTTAAGACGTCACCACACGAGCCAGTTGATACAATAAATTTTATGTCATTTTATAATCAATGCGATATTTTACAATTAATGCGATTGTTTATATTCCCCTTTAAGTTAAGTGGTATGTATCTATTGTATTTCCAGTTTATTTACTGATACTCTGGATACTTGAAAAAACCTGTTGCTCTATTGCCTATATAAATACTTTGGCCGCTGGATCCATGTAGCTCTTAATATACTATTTATGCAAGAACATATAAAACTGATTTAAAATTTTATGGTTTTAATACTTGTAAAATGTATGATATTCGTCGTCATCGTCACAGCTCATAAAAGTGCCACTGCTGGGCTTAAGCTTCCTTCCAGTAAGAGGAAAATTGATCTACTATACCACGCTGGTCAGACATGTTGGTACAGGGTTTTCTTTCTAGTTTCACTTCTCTTGCACATATATACACAGGATGTATCAGGTTATGGGACAACTGTTCATGTATGTTGTAGTTCAACAGTCATAGATCATAATTAGAATGTATATTACACAAAAACAATATAACGTAAAAGTTATAGTGATTACAAAAATGTGTATCTAAGAGTTTATGCCTTAAATTTTATGCATTATGTAGGTATGTACAGACAGGATATATGTAAGCATGTAAAATTTCGACAGTATAAATAGGTATTAGATTTGCGCGAACCTTTCAATGGTTACGTAGGTACAAAGGCGACTCATCAACGGTCATCGGCCGATCAGCTGATTTATGTTAAAGCGAAGTTTGTCTTGCTTATGCAAACGTAATCATTGATTTATTCAAATTCTAATGAACATTTAACAAAATACGAATATGTTGTAGATTAAGTATCATTCCTTTATACATTTTAATCAATTTACACGAAAAAACGATGACAAAATTGAGAACTTACATGTCTCTCAATTCATTAACGAATAGATATTTTTATTTCAATTTTTTTTCATGGGTTCCTAACACCATTGCCCGATCCGATTTGATACGACATCCACGGGTAAGAGAGTGGTGAATTATATTCCTACTCTGTCTTTTTTTTTGTGCTTGTGTAGCTGTTGGTCGCAGATGACCTTGACAGCTTAACGCGGTCAATGGGTGAGCACTGATGGCTCTCAACCCGGTAAGTAAGTTAAGCGAACATCGCCCGAGGGTTCCCCCCTGTGGAGAACGGACCTCGGCTCGGCGCGTCACTGAGAGAAAAGTGGGCGTGGCCAAGTTTAGGTTAATGACTTTTACGCGGCGCGGTTTTCGACCTCGACGGCGAGGCCGATACCGCGGAGTTTTATCTGTTATCGCTGCGCGAGCTGTGTAGGTCCTTTCTTGGGCGATCATAATAGCGTCATCTTCTTCTTCATGAAGATGACGAGGACGTCGGACCGCGGATATTTTTGAAGGGACGTAATTTACCGCCCCAACCACTAGTGGATTAGGGTGAGTCGTGGCAGAGGCAAAATAGCGCTGGGAGCAACGCTTCATGTACTGCCTGATGGTGATCGTACTCTGTCCCTACATGGACGTTTATATAGATTAATTGTAGGCATATTTCTATGTCCAACAGTGAACGTCGTTGGGCTGATAAATAAACGGATATATAAATATCTATAATGGGCAAGAGCACTCTCGTGATTACGGTATTTTTGTCCTTAAGCCTTTCCGAAGAGTAATTCTGAAAAGCCAACACCAACATTGGGAATCGATTGGCCAATAGATGGATATCTCAAGACTGATTTGACTTGCCGTGTAGTGACGGAGTAAGAATATAATTCATCACCCCCTATTTTACCCGTGACTGCGAACCCACGACTAAGGGCTATAATATATAACATCGGTGCAAGAGAAGGAAAATTTGACATGTATGACCTGTAACAACACGGCCGATCACCGTGGCGATTCCCCTCCGGCCACGGCCGATTCTCCTCCTGTTATGTAGAAGACACGAGCTCAACCGTATATAAGCTGAAATGGTGATTTGAATTAAATGCAAGACCGCGAGACTCTTGCAGGCCCAGTCTTGGTCTTGCTCAAGTCTTGCAGGGCCAGTCTTGGTCTTGGTCTTGCAAAAATTAAGCGGTCTTGGTCTTGGTCTCGGTCTCGCATTTCTCGCAAGACCAAGACCAAGACCGCAAGACCAAGACTTTTTTGGGCAACACTATATGTTAGTCACCAGCCGTCAGGTTATGAATATTGTCAATTATTCGTGAATGTCGTAAAAGACCACCGAGTTACATCGACTTTTTTTTGGATAGCTTGGTCAGCACGCACTCCGTCCATTTCGACCGGCGGTTGAAGAAAGGGTGGTGGGGGGGCTCCATAACTCAACTTATTACCTAACCTTCGCCAATGAGCCGGCCACTGGTACCAAATCCTTGACGTCCGTGGCCAGCCCAGCAGAGTACCCTTCCGGGTACTATCTCTCCCCCTCCCCGTCTTCACGTGGTCACACAGTCACCCGGGGCCTCGGCTAGGGCGGCATTAAATGCAAGTGGCTTTACATCGACCGGTCCAACTCCATTTGATGCTGTCTAGTCAACAATTTCAAACCCAAGGAGGTTTAACGTTAGCCAGGCTGATCATAAAACTATTGCCAAAAAGTTTTACAATATGTACGATGAGTATATATATTGCATCGAGCCCAAGTTGTTGGGTTAACAGCAACGTGATGATGGATTAAGAAAATTTATTTAAATTTGCCTTTATTTTCCCAAGTTTGGTGATTTCCGAGAGGCGACTAGGTAAGATTATTCAGTGCCAAATCTTCTTTGCACAAACAACTCCCACAAGGGAGCCCTACAAATTGGCTGATTCATCACCAGGAGCAAAATAAGCAGCGCTTTTTTCGGAGAAACAAGCGAGCAAGCAGCTGCCTTGGTATCTACGAGAAGTCTCAAAAAAATGGTGCTATATTACGTCAATATCCGCCGTATTTACCATTATTGCATATATCTGTATTACCATTTATTGCACTAATTTAGCCAGCCGTCGCAACCGACTTGACAACTTTGTTAGCCCAACCGGCTGGTATCCACGGCGACATTCAGGCAACGAAGCCCCAGGACGTTACCCTTGCGCGTCTTTAGCATTTCAAATACAAAAACAACAAAATTAAAAAGTAATTTATATTATTTTATGCTTAGAGCTCTGTAGACAAAATAAAATCAAAACTAAATGGTAAGGTACCAAAAGTTAGAACAGAAATTACATTGCGGCAAAAACACAGGCAAAGCAAAAAGTCAGGCAAAATACTTTAGTACCTACTGGAAGTTTTAAAGTAAACCAAATTTTAGCCTTAATCAAACAATCTTCCTTATATTTAAATTTCAAAACTTCACCTACTTCATAGTCCTTGATCAGCCCTAACCTAATTCGAAAGAAAGAGGGAGTCCGTTAAAAAACGATAAATAACTCTGTAAATATTGAACTTTTCATCGTAAAACTTTAGTTATAAAATGCCGATGAAACTTTTCCAATATTAATAAACGTGTTCAACATATGACCAACTCAAAATAGCGATGTGGAGTTTTGTTTACTTACACATTTGCACTGAATCGAAGATTCGAGAAAGGTATATATAACGATATGAGTATTATATAAAAATAAGGCGTAATTCAAGCACGAATTTATTTCGCTTCTCCTTACTTCACTATGGCTTATTACACATATTGGGTACAGACCTCCCTAACATTGAGAGAGAACTCGACTTACTTCTTTTGTGATCGTTGATCAGTTGGTTTGTTATACAGTTTTATTTCGAGTTTTCTTTTCTTGCAGTGCACCTTCTCTCGTAGTCCCTTTACTTAGTCATTTTTAATGAAACTTACAGGAATGAATTGAAATTAACACACGTGAAAAAATTTAAAATAATTTTTCTTTAAATTGTGGGTCAAAATTTAATAAATTTATAACTAATTTTCTGTATCGGGTAGATAATTATAAATGTCTGTAATAACGATTACTTGTTGGACTTGAGACACCTTAGTCTGCCCGTGACCATGAATGCTGCAAAGTGTTCGAAACGTCTGGCAATCATAAATCAAATACAGACGCGATATAATCCGTAAAAGTAGTTTTATTTACAATTTACGAACTAATTTCAGTAACGGGATTTATATCCATATAAATCTCTGTAATAACGATAACTTGTTGGACGTCAGACATGTTAGTCCGCCCGTAACCCTGAAAGCTGCAAAGGTATATCAAATCGTCAGGCAATAGTTTTATTATATAATATATATATATATATATATAGTTTTATTTACAATGTGTAATACTCGCGTAAACATCAGAAATCGTTACGTAAACCCGTCTAACAATTATAGGTTAATATTCTGAAGCGAAGAAAAGAAAAAAATCTATATATATAAAATAAAATCGTGTTAGTTACACTATTTATAACTCCATAACGGCTGTATCGATTTACCTGAAAATTGACGGGGAGGTAGCTTAGAACCAGGAGACGGACATAAGATACCCGTTTTTATCCCTTTCAACCGGGTTCCCGTGGGATTTGACATAAAAAGTTTCAAAGATAATACAAGTCACTATAAACCGTGGTATAACAAAAACGCATCTATTATGTAATAATAAAACGCAAATGACAGTTGGACAAACTATATTTTCGGAAATTTTGAAAATATATTTAGGACTTTTGACGCGAATGTCAAAATGTCATGAAGCGCTTTTATATTTTTTTCATTATTTTAGTGTTTTACTGTGTTATTTTAAATAATTTTGCTGCTATTTTATGTAATATAATGCGGAAAATATGTTGAAATATAGTAAATAGGAAATAATAGTGAATTGCGTGCATTTTTATATTCTGCTAAAATTCCAAAAGGAGCCATGAATTGGTTCTTAGTACCTCTATGGTAAAGACTAAGACTAAAAGACGAAGACTGAAAACGTGAAGAATATATGTATATTATAAATCGACAATGACACCAATAGCTCACAATTGTAGCTTATTGCTATTACTCAAGAAGAAGAAGAAGAAAATATATTTACGAAAAAAATTATGGCGGTACGAAGTTCGCCGGGTCAGCTAGTTTTTATTATAACGACCATTTTTGTATTCGCCATAATTATAAAATTTACAAGAGAATTTTTGCTAGTTCATAACATAATAAACATAACCATAATTTATAAACTAAATATACACTTATTTAGCTTATTAATTTAACTTCCTTCGCTTCCACAAAACATGTCGTTTCCTTTGTGTTCTTCGTCTTGAAAAGCCTTCATCTTTTTAAAACGTTCTAAGGAAATTAAGTCTAAGTAGGAAGAGTTAATTAAGTTCATTCACTAGTACTATAGTGAGGTTCTGTCCAAGGTTTCAATTTGCTTTTTACCAGCCGGACTTGGCACTTGACGATGAATTAAATGATATAAAAAGGAACTCGACTTGTTTTAGCGTTGTCGCCAGCTGACGTTGCAGTAAATATGTTTTTAAATTGTAAGTTTTTAACACAATGTAAATTGAAATTATTATTCATTTAATGCTGTATTAAATTACGTATGAATAAAAAACGATTGATAGGTGTAAAGGGAGATGTGGGTGTGGGTTCTATGTGGTGAAAAGGTAAGAATACAATTCACCACTTACCCGTGGGTGGCCTAAGAGACGACTCTGGGATATAATAGGTATATAATATCTACGCAAGAAAAGGGAAATTCTAAATTAAACCCTATGTTAACACGTCTGACCAGCGTGGTACAGTAGGTCAATATCCCTCCTATTATGGAGGAGCATCGAGTCCAGCAATGGGATGTATATGAGTCGAATAGTGGTGAATAGAGAGAGAATCATTCACCATTATCGTTCAGCCTGTCACCGTCCACTGCTGGACATAGGCCTCCCTCATTTTTCGCCAGAAAGTGCTGTCTTGTGCCGCCTACATCCAACGACGCCCAGTAACTTTCACCGGGTCGTCGGTCCAACTAGTAGGGGAGCGTCCTACACCACGCCGTCCGATACGTGGTCGCCACTCAAGAAGCTTTCTTCTCCAGCAATTGTCTGTTTGTCGATCGATGTGGTCTGCTCATTAGTACTTCAGCATGATAATTCTTCATGCTATATCGGTTACACCCGTTCTTCTATAGATTGCCATATTTGGGATTCTATCTCGCACAGAAATCTCGAGCATAGCCCGTTCCATAGCACGCTGAGCGGCTTTAAGTTTGGTACTGAGGCCTACATTTAGGGTCTTCGTTTTCATGCGGTAAGTCATCACGGGTAATTAACACTGGTCATAGGCCAGTGTCTTCAAACACTGCGGTATGTTGGATGTGAAGATCCTCTTAGGTTTCCCGAACACTAGCCAGTCGAGTTAGATTCGTCCGCTGACCTCTTTCTCGAAATTGGATTTATCTAACTTGACTGCTTGTCATAGGTAAACATAATGGTCAAAAACTTTAACTCAGAAAGACACAGGATTATTAACTCTTGGTAATTATTGTGATTGTCATTTTAGATTTTTATAATTCCGATTATTTTTTTTTTAATATGATTAAAACAGCTTTTTGGTTTGTTAACGGAGTAAGAATACAATTCATCACAATCTTTTTTATCTGCGGGCATTGTAGAAGTGTTATGTAGTAGTACCTATAAATAATACCAGTTCTTACATTGCTTGTGGATGTCCTAAAAGACGATTAAAAGCGTAAGGTATACTTGGACCACGGCATCTGACGCAGCCTAATCAACGATTATATTCCCGAGAGTTGACGTGGCCGGTCATAAAACTATTGCTAAAACTTTTGCGAGAGCACATATTGAGCACGTATTGCTCCTTCTACGAAGGGAAAGAGTACTCGACATAAGACCCTGTAGTCTTCTGACCAGCGTAATATAGAAGGTCAATTTACCTCCTATTCTAGAGGAAGTCCTAATAATGGGACATATATGAGTGGAAAAGATGAAGATGAAAGCTGCATTTGTTTGATGGAATAAGTTCCTGTCTTCGTACTAGCCTTTTTTAATCCGAATGCTGTTGGGATTTTTTTTTTTATAAACCAACATTATTATTACCTATATATTGGGATTAGATGGGATTAGATTAGATGTCCGGATATTTGAGTGTGCTGACGCCTTATATAACCGAATGTCAATAACATTTTATGTTATTGTATTGATTAGCTTAAACCACCAAAACCTCTAGTATGCCAAATTTCATCAAATATATATATATATATATATATATATATATATATATATATATATATATATATATATATATATATATATATATATATATATCAGGTTGAACGCTGAGGGGGCTCAAAATACTATATAAATGGCGCCCAACGTGTGTCTGTCATGGCGTTCAACGTGTTAATAATTTAATAACGTGTTAAACTTTCTAATAACGATATTGAAGAATGTTGTTACATTACGTTGGTATATATGTGTATAGATTTGTACAAATGAAGATTGTTATTATAAAAAAGTTTAGAGGAAATGTTGTAATTTATTAAAGAGTTTTATTGAAAAAAAAAGAGTTATTGCTGAAAATCGACGTTGTGGTATTACATTGACATCACAACAATTGCTGAGCAGTTATCCTTTTTTCTGCAGCAGCTGAGACGTTCATTCGATCACAATTATTATGTCTCCTTATTTAGTTAATAGATTTTGTGTTTTTTATTTATTTAAGGGTTTTTTCTTTTCTGTGTGTTCCTAACATCTCGCCTCCGTGGCACAAAATAAATACTTTTCTTTCTTTCTTTCTATTGCATTATATTAAAGATATTAATTATGTATTCATTAAGTTTTCGCGAAATGAGCTAATGATTTCTATGGCGCGAGTAGGTATGCATATATAATACTTACCTATTATATACATTAATAATTACTTAATGGCAAAATTATCGCGAGGCAAATATTATAATATTTAAAAAAAAAGGAAATGAAATTTTAACAAAATATGGATGACAAGTTAAAACCTAAATTTAAATTTCATGTGGTAACGGAGTAAGAATACAATTCACCATTCCCTATCTTGCCCGTGGATGTCGTAAAAGGTGACTATGAGATATAGTATGCACATAACACCTGTACAAGAAAAGGAAAACTCGAAATGAAACCCTATATTCAACATGTTTGACCAGAATGGTATTTTAGGTCAAATTCTCTCCCATTGTTGAGGAGGCCCATGCTATATAGGGCCAGGCTTAATAAAGACTTATTTTTCAAGTTAATTTGTAATTTGTTACTGTGCTTCGTTCAGTGAGTGAGAAACCCGGCAGCTCAACTTCCTGAGGGTGTTTGCGTGTGGTGGATTTTAGTGATGTCTATAGTATCACCGAACCTTATTTCATGCATTCACACTCCCTTTACTCTTACACTTAATTTTATTTACTGCAGGCAGCGGCTTAGCAAAGGTCCATGAGCGGCAGCAACACTTACCATCAAGGGTACTGTTTGCTCGCTTGCCACCGTTCGCAATAAAAAAAATTGACAATCCCTTTACATTCTTCGTGGTAGGCAGCGGTTTAGCTGTGCGCCTGGTATTGCAAAGGTTCATGAGCGGCAGCAACACTTACCATCATGTGTACTGTTTGCTCGTTTGCCACCGTTTGCAATAAAAAAAGCGTAGAGCAGAGCCGTGAATTCATCGCAAGCATCACAGCCAAAGCTGCCAACCATCACTTAGACCATAGTCGACAGATCAGGAACTGGTATGAGGTCGCCGTCTTCTGCTTGGCAGTTATCCCGTCTAAGAACTTGGTGGAGCGAGTCAGGAAGAAACACTTCGACTCGTTCCACTGCTGTCGTGTCGGGTGGGGAGCTAGCCCATGTGTATTTGCGCTTTACTACCTTTACGTGATAGAATCACACTCTCGACAGTCGTCCATCTAATGTCGCGGGTCGAGAGCGAGAGAGCCGTAACCCAAACTTTCTGAGGATGTTTTCATGTGGTGGATTTAAGTGATACTTTACCTTTAGTATTACCAAACCTCTTTGCACGCATTTATACTTCCCTCACGGTAGGCAGCGACCTGACAAAAGTTTATGAGCAGTATCACTTACCATTAGGTGTGCTATTTGCTTGTTTGCCAACAATGACTATGTGCGGGTGATAGCACTACAACATAATTTGCTGCCTGGGGTCAAAAAAGGGTATTCGAATAACCCTGCACAGCCTTTTTTTGGAGTTTCTTACCCAAGAGATAAAAACGGGACCTTATTACTAAGACTTCGCTATCTGTCCGTCCTGGCTTCGCTATCTGTCACCAGACTGTGTCTCAAGAACCACGATAGATAGACAGTTGAAATTTTTTAAATTATGTATTTCTGTTGCCGTTATAACAACAAACGCGATTTTTGCCCTTTTTTGCCTGATATTGATAATGGCAACAGGTAGGCACTGGAAATATTCATAAAACACTCAGTTGTATTTTTAATAATAATAAATAATAACATTAAAATAATAATAAATAATAAAAATCAAATAAATATTTAACTGGGACATCTCCCATCCAAAAACCGCCATTTTTGCCTATTTTCGCTCGATATCAGTAAACGGTAACAGGTGAAGGTTACAATATGAAATTTGTGTACCTACTGTTGTTTACCTAGTTAATGGTACGGAACCCTTCGTGCGCGAGTCCGACTCGCACTTAGCTGATTCTTATTAGTCTACTCTACTCAGCAACAATTTGTTGATCACACAAAAAATTGTCCGGCGTTGAAATTGAACCTGTGACACTGGCATTGAATGTTGCTATCTTAACCACTATGCTATCAGTGCAGTTATTTAATCATTGAGGTTGTATGAATTTATTACTTGTGTATGAAAGTGAAAAATATCAAAGCATAAATCATCCCCTATTTTACACCCTTAAAAAAATAAGTTCTCTTTAACCTTCAACTAAATTATTAGTCGCATTTTCGTCTTTTGTACGTTCGTCTAATTGGTTAGAAGTTTGGTACGAATTTCCAATAGATATGATTACTAGTCCTACGGATGGTCATCATTATCATTTTTCGCTCGCAAAATAAGTTTTTTCATATAATCTAATCTTTCTAAAAGTTTTACTGCCCCGCGTTATTCTACGTTTGTAGAAAAAAACACACACTAATAATAGAAAGTTATTATATTAAAAGTTTTATCGTAAAGCATTATCTAGTCGACATTTGTAACGGTGTACGCGTGCATCGTAAAAATGTACTCTCATAATTTTTCCCTAAGTCACCAAAAGTAATATAATTTTAATAACTTTAGTAAATACTTTTATCTATCAGCTCTAAGACGCCCACTGTTGGACTAGGCCTCCTCACGACAATGCCACTCAGAACGGTCCTGTGCCACTTGTGTGCAACGGTTCCTTGCACCTTTAAGGTGGCGTCAAAGCTCCATAGGGAACCACAATAGGGGATCGTCCTATGCTCCGTCCTTTCTTTCCTGTCGGTTCATCAAGCGATATGGCCTACACTTTACCATTTTAACGTGCTAATTCTGTGGGTAATGTCGGTTACACCCGTTCTTCTGCGGATTTCCGTATTACTGTTTTTATCAAGTCGAGAAATACTCAGTAGCAAATACTTATTGTGCGCCAAATATCACACCACTCGAAATCATGGAAGTTAAAAATTAACCGAAATATCCGCGACCTAATAAAATAAAAAAGAAAATAGATCTTATTTAAAATTTTATCTTATATCTTTAAACGAGCAATTCTTGTATATATATATATATATATATTCAGGATCTCGGAAACGGCTCCAACGATTTTGATGAAACTTGGCATGCAAGAGGTTTCAGGTCCAAAAAATCGATCTAGCTAGGTTTTATTTATAGAAAATGTTGTTTTGTCTGTGTTTTTAACAAAACAATACAAAGACATTAAATTTTAAAAGAATATGAATTCAAATTTCGTTGTCGACGTCATGAGTTACGATAGCTCAGTTGGAAAGTTGTTCAGTTCTCTTTTTGTATTGTTTTGGCATTCAAACAGCGTCGGTTCGAATCTCGGTGTTATTAATATTCTCTTTTTGTAATTGTTGTTATATTTTTCATTATTTAATTTTTATTTTTTATTAATATATATCTAAATAAATTCGACAAAAATACAACAAAAATATCCCGAGCGAAACTCGGTCACCCAGATATTATATTTAAAAACAGAATAACCTGTATTTGTTTAGTGAGAATATGGATTCGAACAACACTCGAACGGTTTTACGACGACCGTAAACGTGTACGAAGGTATCTCACTTAGTTCACTCGTTTACGTTCCCGTAAAACACGGAAAGAGCTTCCGAAATAAAGGTGCAGAGTAAAACTGCCAATGATAACAATACATGAAAGTATCAAAGATATAAAATATTTACACGCCCTTGTAAAACTTTTATATTGTTTACGATGATCTCATTGGGTTCCTACATTTTTATCTAAACCTTTAAATTTTGTACACGGCTTAAAGTAGCGTTATAAAAATTTTGTTGCATTTACGTTGGTTTTGAGAGTTCATTGTTCGATGTCCAAGTTGGCGATCATACTATTACTAGCAAATTCCCCTGGTTTCACTGGCATAGTTTCCGTTCTTAAGGGAGATCGGAGATAAAATACTGATTACGTTATTTTCCATTGGTGAAAAAAAAAAAAATAGCGTCAATACTAAGTACGCATGTCAGAAGTGAAACTTCTTTGGTTTCATGTGTTTTTAATCAGTAATAAAAAAAAATACTCTCGATCTTTCTCACTCGCTTGCTGCCTACTCTCGCCCCGTAGCTGTGCTTCGTGCTATGTTCGCCCTTTCTCAATCTCTCTCAATCGGTCTCAATCGCTCTCTCCCTCTTCTTCGACAAAACCGCTGCACATCTTCGTGACGCTAAATTGCGTTTCATCCGTAAAAAAATTACATGAGGGTAAATTACGCGCGCAAAGAAGTTCCACTTCAAAAATAAAATAAAATTTCTTTCAAATTCCCGTGTTATATAATAGATATATATAGAATATATGTAGAATTCAAGGGCAACCTAACTAAATACAAATGTAAGTTTCTTTATTTGTTACGCCTTCACACCGCAACCATTAAACCAATTTTAAAAATAATTTTTCTCGATGGAAAGCTCCATTATCAGCTCCATTATATAGTTTATATTTTATACCTATATTCCCAATAGAACGAAGCCTAGTGGGTGAAACTGCGGGAATTTGACTGAATTTAATTTTTTTCACTAATTGAAAGCTATCAGCGAGTAACATGGGCTATATTTTACTTCCGATTTTCTTCAAGAACGGCAACTACATGTGTGAAACTGAAGGAATTTGCTTGTAAAAGTATGATCACCTACCTTGATATGTAATTTCGGGCTTACAATTTGTATTGCAAGTAGTCCAGGAGAATAGCATTATCTCCTTAGAATAATAACGTATAGAAGGTAAGTCCACGCACAAAAAATGAAGCATTTAAATTGGAGCCTAATGGAGATTACGCCAGACCGTTCCGTAGTGTACAAGGTAATGCACGTACGTACGCGACTCTTAAAAAATAAATAGGTAGTTATGACGGTTTGTGCATTCAAATGGTGTCACAACACATTTGAAAAATATAAAAATGTAAATGTCTGTAATAACGATTACTTGTTGGACGTGAGACACCTTAGTCCGCCCGTGACCATGAATGCTGCAAAGTGTTCGAAACGTCGGGCAATCATAAATCAAATACAAACGCGATATAATCCGTAAAAGTAGTTTTATTTACAATATAAAAAGTGTATTAACAATAATAGTAACACATTTAAAAGTATTTCGACGATTTATGTTAATAAAAACAAAATTTGATTTCATAATTTGTATAGTAGTGTGCGTATGTGTAATCACCTGCGCGCATGCAGTATTTTTGGCTTCATGTTTTTGATCGCTTTAGTACCGACACTATCCTTTTATACTTTATTATTCTAAGATTATCTCCTTGTTTTCCCTTTTGGTTTTTAGAACACCTGTAAGTAATGGCAATTGACATATTATATTCTTATTAAAAATCTCGTCACCATACTACTAGTCCCTAGCTGGGGCCGCGGGTGATCGGACCGGGGAATTGTCCGTCACCCGCAGTATGGCTAACCGCACGACGGCGACCGACGTCCCAGGATGTCGAGAGGTGAGGGTACCCGAAAGGGTATTCCGTCGGGCCGACCACTGACGGCAAGTCACATCTGCTCCGGTGGTCGGCCCAACAACGAGGTGACGTGGGTACGGGTGGGTTATGGGCCCGCGCGCCGTCCTTTCATCGCCCGGGACGGACTGGACCGCGCGTACGCTTATCATACCCCACCCATAAAAAAAAAAAGAAAAACATACTACTAGTGCTTTTGTATTCATCATAAGCTCGTAAACGTGTTTAATCTTAGCCAGTATACGTCTCATTGTTGAACTTGAGTCTTCTCCACAATGTGAGAGGAATTGACATACTCTACCATGCTGGTCAATTCGGTTGGCATCGCAGCTTAATTTCGACTTTACTATCTCTTGTATCGATGATATCTGTTCATATGCCGCCTGCATCAACCATATTAATCATAACTTATGAATAAATTGTTAAATATTAGTTTTTACCAGAGTTGGTTATTACATGTAATGGGATGACAGTAACACGCGTCGCTCATGATTTACGACCAGGAATGTAAACATTTTGTGGGTATATGACATTATAATATGTAAAATAAAATATGTTCTATCCATTTAATTTTATTTACATAGTTCCGTATATAGTTCTATTGAAGAATCACACATTTCTATTGATACAATAAAATAAAAACGTATAAACTTAGAATAATAACATATAGAAGGTAAGTCCACGCACAAAAAGTGAGGCATTTCAATTGGAGCCTAATGGAACTTACGCCGGAACAGTCCCGTAATGTACAAGTCATTGCACTGCACGAACGTACGCAACTCTTAAAAAATAAATAGGTAATTATGACGGCTTGTACATTCAAATGGTGCCACAACACATTTGAAAAACATAAAAAGGTTTTTAACGTTACTTTTAAAAGTATTTCGACGATTTATGTTAATAAAAACAAAATTTGATTTCATAATTTGTATAGTGGTTTCCGTGTGTAGGTACATGTGTAATCGTCTGCCCGCCTAATGGCGGGCAGACGATTACACATGATTATACATGTATTTTTAGATTCAAATTTTTAAAGTTCGAAGTACTGACACTATCCTTCTATACGTTATTATTCTAAGCGTATAAAATTGTTTTTGTTACACCTTATGTAATAAAAAGTATTTTTTTTTATAATATAATGATAGAACATGTTGTATTAAAGAATATTCATTGTATTACAGCAGATTTTATAAACATACTTTATCGTGTAATGACGGAGTATGAATAAAGTTCACCACTCCTTATCTTGCCTGTGGTTGTCGTAAAAGATGACTAAGGGTTATAATACTCATATTATTCTTATCATGTATGAGAAAAAATCGAAATGAAACCATAGGCTAAAGACCTTCATGTCCGATCAGCATTTCAACTTCTTCCCTATTATGGAGAAGGCTCGAGTCCAAGAGTGAAAAGTATGTGATCTAAGATGATGATTACGAACATATAATTTAAAGAACACATTTAAGTTAAAAGTCAATTACGGTTGTTAGAAGACTATGACTATGGACACAGCACACGCTCGAGGAGTGTGCCGCATGGGCAGGGCAACGTCGTGAACTCATCGCAGTCATCGGTGTCAAGGTGACACTGTCGATCATCGCTAGGATGATGCTCGTCAACGTTAGGAACTGGGAAGTAAGCTGAAGTAAGTGTCAAAGTGTTTCAGAGCCGAGATGAATCATGTTGACACTTCGCTACTAGCGTATAGGGTGTTGTAGGCGTGAGTACCTGCGCCTAATGCCACCCTAGCCGAGGCCGCGAGGACTGGACCGTGTAACAGTCCATCACTTGTAAAAAAGTCCACCATGCGAGGGCGACACTACACACTAAAAAAAACCTACCGCAGCCGGGCGAAAAAACTCAACAACAATTATCAAGGACTTGAAGCCTTCTTGACATTAGAAGGGCAATTGGCTTAATATACCACGCCAGTGAAACATATTTCCGAATTTCTTCTTCTCTTGCATAGATGTTATATGCATATTACTTTATTTTGTTGTTTTTTACGACAGCCACGAGCATAAAATTCTTCTTTTTTATTATAAATCGCTAAAACTTTCATAGCTTCTATTCATTTATACTAATAAATTAATCAAAGCTACGACAGTCAATACAGGAGCTCACTAAACCAGTATGCATATGTACAGTAATTTTAAGTTTTTTTATTGCTAACGGTGGCAAACAAGCAAACAGTAGACCTGATAGTAAGTGACGCTGTTGCTCATGAACCTTTAGGCTAGGCCTACCATGAAGAAAATGAAGGGATCGTTGGACGCATTCACACGAATGCGTCCTGTAATATTTAGTGTTTCACAGGCTCGGCACGCACTTTTACACTTCTCTATCGGTCCACTCTCACCACCACGGGGTTCTCATGGCCAACGTGGTTCTATAGAGTAATAATCTATATACTCTATGCGATGCGCTCGAGACAGTGATTGTATGAACTATTTACCTATGTCTCTGTACAGTATTGGTGTGAATGTCAGAATACTTAAAAATACATTACCTCTATTTTTGTGATTTGGTAGGCACAAACACTACACGTCCAATGAGGATTGATGATATTAAATCAAAACCCACCTTACACAAACACCCTGAGAAAGTTGGGCTGCCGCATGCCGGCTCTCTCGCTGACCGAACGAAGCTCAGTTACAAATTATTGCTATTTGGACGTCGATTTTCTGCGAGACTGTGGTACTACCCTGGACGGACCAACCCGAAGTAGATAGACAATTGGTAACAGTATGGTCCTACCACTAAGAAAATAATTTTATTTATAGAAAGAAATGTTCATGAAGAATCAGGGATAAATGAGAAGCTTTCTGATGATTGATGACTTTGACGATGATGTTTGTATTTGTATTTTATTTGCCCGACGTATTTCTACTGCGTATTTGTACTTGGTAGACACGGGAAAACTATGGCACTTTCCATCCAACAAAACCGCCACTATTAGAGAGATTTTTACCTACCCTATACTATTTACTATGAAATGAAATGAAGTTTATTGCAAGAAATATGGGTTACATTGTGTAAATAATGGTTCACAAAGAGGTCTCACATACTTCGTCGCTCATTACGGCATGCAACCTAATGTAAGGCTCAGAAGTCTAATGTAGAACAAAAAATACATATAGGTATATATATACCTCATCATCACCTTGCTCTTATCCCTATTACTTGGGGTCGACGCAATATGTCATCTGTTTTGACATATTGCAAAAAGTTTCGGCAATGACTTTTATGACCGGCCGCCTGCCTGACGTCAACCCTCCTTGGGAATGTAATCGTTGATCCAAATGGTACCAGATGGAGTTGGTCCGGGTCAATCTAAAAAATATATATAGGTATATATATACCTATATATATTTTTTGTTCTACATTAGATTTCTTAGCCTTATATTTGAAATTCTGAGTTTTATATTCAAATTCATTAGATTTTTACAAACAGTCACATTCAAGAATATAACCATTTTCAATTAAAACAGAATAATTTTAGGTCATAATTTAAAAAAATGTTAACAGAATAATATAAAAAAAAAATAAAAATAAATATCAATACAAAACATAAAAAATTTAAAGTGTATAATTTTATCAATTTATAAATATGGTTATGTCATACTAAAAAAGTCATTAATAAAATAGAAACATTTCTCAAGGAGACACTTAAGTAGATTTGTCTTAAAAAGCTTAAGGGCAGATCAGAGCAGATCTCTCATAATTTTTGGTAAGTTATTATAGCTTTTAATTATCATATATGTATAGCAGTTTCTTAGATACAGTGTAGTTGAACAACCAAGTATAATTAGTCTTGTTTGATCCATATTTTTTATTACTGAATTATGTTATTCTTTAAAAGTGTAAAAATACGAACCGTATTCCTTAACAAAACAACCTGCCTGAAAAATATATAGACTAGATTTTTAAATAAGATTCTTTGTAATAACTAGGTTACTTAAAAACTTATGTAATAACGATGACATGTAAAACTAGCTTAATACTATTCATTTCACAATTCATCTAAATGTAGATACAAATCTAATATTCATTAACTATAATTACTGTCGTATAGATGCAAATAACGATAACCAATTGGTTGTATCTAATTTGTTTGAATTAAACGCTAAGGGAATCGATAGCTGGCCGATATAGGTTAGCGTTCATAAGGCAAATTTAAAGGAAAATTATGCTATTCCCCATTTTCACCAACAATGTCTAAGATACAACTACATAAAAAGTATTATGTATATATATTATAAGTTTATTTATTACTATTATGTCTATTTCCTGTCTGGCCAGCCACGAATGTCAACAAATCGGTACTAGCGGTCGGCCCAATGGCGATAGGGAGATGATAGTGTAGCTTCTGGAGCTGCACGCCGTCCTTCTGCCCCAAAGACATAGGGCGGGATGAATCCAGGCTACCGAGAGGTAATGTCTATGAACTAGGACCAGAGAACATAATGTCTATGAACTATTAAAAAGGTATATACATTTATTTTGTAACTAGCAACCCGACCTCGCTTCGCTTCGTTTTCAGTCGTCTTAATCGCGTAGTTCCCATTTTCCCGTGGGAATACCGGAATAAAACTTTGTAACTCCCTGATATTATAGCTCTCCATTGGTGAATGAATTTTTGGAATCGGTTCAGTGGTTTAAGCGTGAAAAGCGTAACAAACAAACAGATAAACTTACTTTCGCATTTAAATAATTAAATATCGCATTTAAATATCGAATTTTAAGTTAATTTTCATAATTTTTTTTTTTTTTTTTAATGAGTTGTTCATGATTATCAATTCTTCTTCTTCTTCTTGATTAATGGCAATGACCTGCAATAATATGCGCTATTGGTGCCAATGTCGAGTTATAATTAATTAATTAATAAGTCACGTCTGTAGTCTTCGTAAGTAGTCCGTCGTTAGCATTGATTTGGTGTTGATAGCCAAATCAAGCTTCTTCTGGGAAATTTGGCAGATTGTGAAAATGCACGCAATTCGCTATTATATCATATTCACTATATATCAGCATTCTATCAACATTATAATACACTAGCAATCCGCCCTCGCTTCGCTTCGGTTATAGGTTATAGTCGTTTTACCCGCGTAGTTCCCGTTCCCGTGGGAATACCGGGATAAAATATAGCCTAGTTTACGCCCTGATATTATAGCTTTCCATTGGTGAAAGAATTTTTGAAATTGGTCCAGCCATTTTGAAGATTACCCGGAACAAACAGACAGACAGACAGACAGACAGACAGACAAAAATTTTTTAATTGCTATTTTAGGCATAGATGTCGTGCAAATAACCGTGTGAGCATGAAAAAAGACTATTATTTTGACATTACAAACAGACACTCCAATTTTATTTATTGGTATAGATAAAATATCAACAAAATTATTCAATATAACACCGTAAAACACTAAAATAATGAAAAAATATAAAAGCGCTACATGACATTTTGACATTCGCGTCAAAAGTCCGATTATCAATTCTTCAACCATACTTAATCATAGACGAAATTACGTTTAGCTGTCATTTGCGTTTTGTTATTACGTACATATCAAATGCATTTTTGTTATACCACGTTTCATAGTGAGTTAGTGATGTAAAGAATGTCGTATTTTGGACATTCGCGAATGCGAATGCGGATGCGAATATCTGCTGCCAACATTCGCGAATGCGAATATTCAGTATAAACCGGTGGCAAATGACGTTGACCATTTAACTTGGTGGAAAGTGAACAAAGAAAGATACGTTCTTCTGCTTCCTGTAGTTCGGCATTATTTTCGACGATCGCGGCTCTGTTGCGCCTGAGGGCCGTGGCGACTGAGGCCGTCACCGGCGGGGGAGTGCTGTTGGCGGTGTCCCTGGACATCGCCAACGCATTCAATAGTCTGCCATTTAGCTGCATCAGGGAGGCGCTCCGGTATCACCGGGTGCCAGCTTACCTGAGGCGGCTAGTGGCAGACTATTTGGAGGGGCGCAGCGTTCGGAACTGCACCAACTGAACAGGGGACGTTGTGCGAACGCCTATGTCGTGCGGTGTCTCACAGGGGTCGGTTCTCGGACCCACCCTGTGGAACATCGGCTACGACTAGGCGTTGCGGGGGAGCCTCCCGCCCGGGCTGGGCGTGATTTGGTACGCCGACGACACGCTTGTCACAGTCCGCGGTGGGACGCTAGAAGAGGCGGCAAGCCTGGCGACTCTAGGCACCGAAGAGATCGTCAGGCGGATGGAGGCGCTGGGGTTGAGGGTCACCCTGGAGAAGACGGAGGCCCTCTTGTTCCATGGGTGCCGTATGAGCCCTCCCATCGGCGCCTCGATCACCGTCCATTCGGTTGAAATCAGCATCCGGGCCCATATGAGGTGCTTGGTTGGGCCTGGTGCTCAACGGGCAATGGTGGTTCCGGGAGCATTTCCGCAGGCTCGCCCCACGGCACGTGCCGACCTGACGCTGCCGACTATCGCCAGGGCGATGGTTGGCAGCGTCAGGAATTGGGACGCGGTCGCAGCCTTCTGCGAGACAGTGATCTCGCAGAAGGAGGCGGCAGATCGCCTGCGCGAGGAGCGCAGCCTCGATGAGGCGATCCGCCGCCGGCGACTGGGGTGGCGTAGGCGCAAGTATTTGCGCCTCATGCCTCCCTAGCCGAGGCCGTGGGTGACGTGACCGGGGATTAGTCCGTCACCTGCCGAGAGGCCGACCGCGTGACGTCGGTCGATGGGAGGGTAACCCAAGTAGGGGGTATTCCGTCGGGCCAGCCACTGATGACAAGTAACACTGCTCCGGTGGTCGGCCTAACGACGAAGGCGACGTGCATCGTGAGGGGGTTGTGGGTGTGCGTGCTTACGCCTCTCTGTCGCCCCGGATGGAGTGGTGCGAGGAGTGCGCGGACCGCAGCCCACCCCTAAAAAAAAAGTTCGGCATTATTTAGTTACCACCAACGAGTGTCCCCAGCGAGCGCATATTTAGTGGTACTAGACTTATTTACACGCCACATCGAAACAGACTTGAAGCAGACAAGGCATCAAAACTACTATTTTTAAAGTTTAATATTCCCCTACTGAAGTTCCATTATTAATATGAAAAATATATATAATTAACTGTTATTTTTTTAAGGGAGAGAAGTATTTTTGTTTGAGAATCTATTTTTTTGTTTGTTTAGAGTTAGACTATTTAATGGTCTATTGTAGAAGAATATAATTTTTGTTTGATAATTTAAATATTAAAAATATATCTAAAGATTGAGAAAAGTTTAATAGAAGAATTTAATTTTATTAGTTTCAATTGCATTAAAATTTTGTGTCACAACTTCTAATAACAATTAAATTTTTTAGCTTTATTAAAGTAAAAGACTTAATTTTATTTTTGTTTGCTTAAAGTGTTAACTGTTATGTAAAATGATTATATTTATACTATAAATACTATAAACTATATAATATAGTGTATATACTTTTTCCGTGTGGTGACGGAGTAAGAATACAATTCACCACCCCCTATCTTACCCGTGGGTGATCGTACGAGACGACTAAGGGATATAAAACGCATATAACATCTATGCGAGAGAAGGAAAACTCGAAATAAAACCCTATACCAACACGTCTGACCAGCGTGGTATAGTAGGTCAATTACCCTTCCATTATGGAGGAGGCCCGAGCCCAACAGTGGGACGTATATGGGCTGAGATGATGATGATGATGATATAATATAGATATACCATAAACACTTTGTGATTATGATGACAGCAACTCATATTAAGCTTTTATTTAATTTTAATTATAGTAAAAATCATAGAAGATTATTTTTGTTTACATTGCATTTAGGCCATTTACTATATAGTTTTGTTTGTTAAATTCTTATGACAATTTGATTGTTAGGCTTCATTGCACAAAGTTAAATAAATATTAATTGTAGAAGTATTTGTAGATTATTATTTTTAGTTTTGTTCAAGAAGATAATTATAACATTAAACTTTGGTAAAAATTTATAGAAGATTATTTTTGTTTGATTACATTGCATTTAGGCCATTTGGTATATAGTTTTGTTTTTTAAATTGTTATAAGTTTGATTGTTATGTTTCATTGCCTAAAGTTAAATAAATAAATGATACCAATTGATAAAGTGAAGACCGATAATGTGATTACGAGGTTAAGTTATTTTTATTGCATTAAAAACATAAGAAATTAATGGAATTGGATTTTCTTATATTAACCAACTATTATTATCTACTTAAAAAAATTATACACGCAAAAATATTCGCATAAACATTCGCAATAATTTCGCGAATGCGAATGCGAATATGCAAAAAACATGCGGATATTCGCGAATGGGAATGCGAATATTCGTTACATCACTATAGTGAGTTATATTCTCTTTGACGTTTTACGTCACGTCACAAGGGAACGGGGTCGAACGAGATAAAAAGTATCCTATGTCCGCCTCCTGGTTCAAAGCTACTTCCCCATCAATTTTCAGCCAAATTGGTACAACCATTCTTGAATTATAAATAGCGTAACTAACACGACTTTCTTTTATATATACAGATTATGGTCCACAACACTACGACTGCCAATGTCTAAATGATAATGTAAAGTTGTTTGTGCATAATTATCTAGTAACAATTTATGAATCTGCTTCATTGTATTCTCATAGTTTGAGTCGCCTTACCCGCGTATTGCCCATTCCCATGGGATAAAATATAGCCTATGTTACTCCCTGATATTATAGCTATCTATTGGTGAAAGAAGTTTTGAAATCGGTTCTGTAGTTTAAACGTGAAAGCGTAACAAACAGACAAACTTACTTTCGCATTTATAATATAAGTAACGAAGTTACAGACTTATTTGAATTTGCAATTTTGTGAAGCAACAATTATAAAAATAACTTTTAATATTAAAAGTTGAGGGTTATTTATAGCACTAATATCGGGCATTATATTTGTCCTAGGTGCCGCGAGGCTGGTGGTGTTAGGCCATTTTTAGAAGTCTGTATCAGCGAAATTCTCATAGTTATCTACACTCAAAGGCGTATAAGATATGCGAAAATGAATTTGCTGCAGCACCTACTGAAAAAAAATACGGAAATTAGCAGTCTAAAAATCGTTTTGTGTAATTAGCCTTTTATTCCGGTTGGTGACGGAGTAAAGATACACTTCACCATCCCCTCGCTTGCCTGTGTATGTTGTAAAAAATTAAATGGGTTATAAAATGCAGATAACATCCATGCAAAAAAGTAAAACCGCAAATAAAACTCTGTACCAATACGTCTGTTCAGTGTGGTAGAGTAGTTCAAATTCCTTTCCGCAATGCGGGAGACCCACGCTCAACAGAGGGCAGTATGTAGGCTGAGATGAGATGAAATAGCCTAAATTTATATTTTATAGAATATAGTGTTGCTACCTATAGTAACGGAGCAGTGATCATAACTTTCAATAAAACATATTAAAATGACAATTAGAGTTCGTACAAGAGACAAGAAGACATTAAAAAATCTAATATTCTAGAGGTAGACAAATAATTTTCTAATGTAAAACTTAGTTTTGAAAATACTGTAAAAATAATTAAATTGACCGCTATTCAAATATTATTCTCCACAGCTAAGTAAAAGGACTCGTTCTAGACTTGTTTAGAATTTCAGAAGAGGATTTTTAGTAGAAAACGTTCAACTCGCATTACTAAATATTGAAATTATTATCGAATAAAACTTTAGCTAAAAAAAGTGATATTACTTTTTCTATATTAATAAAAGTTGTATAAGGTCCTTGAATACTCATACACAATCAAATAAGCAATTTTATTTTACTCAGGTATTTAATTAAATGTTTTAGGGTATCCCAATACTAATTATTGTTGTAAATCTAAATAAAAGTTTAATCAGCTCATTTCGGCTTATATACGTCCCACTCCTGGGCCTCGGCTTACTCCACAATTGGAAGGAAATTAACCTTACTATACTATGCCGATCTAACTACTAACCCTATACTAACCTGTCTAGGTTAGTATAGGGTTTTGTTTAGAGTTTTCCTTCTCTTGCATAGATGTTTAATGCGTAGTATATCCCTTAGTCACATTATAGGGAGTGGAGAATTGTATTATTATTCTATCACCATACGGACAATATATCGGACTTTATTTACTTTTTATTAGTTTAGTCAACAAGATAAAAAAAAACGTATGAATTTTTGGTACTGCGGATTAAAATACGTACGCTTTTGAATATTACGTATAAAAAATTATTCGCTTATCCACCTCCACGGGCTTGAATTTTCCCTTAATTTAAATTTAGTTAGTTAGTTAAATAAAATATTTTAGAAAGTGTTCAAAATGGATGGGACTTACGCAAGTCTAAGTTCACTTTTTTGGCTGTACTTTCGCCCCTCTGGGAAAATTTTAAATATTGGTCGTACAATTCAGGGCGTTGTGAGTTCTTTAGGACTGGCTTCTCCTTATATAACCATTTTATTAAATTTCTTTAGCATTGGAAACTTTAACTGTTTATAAGTGAAATGGTTCATGTGTAGATTAGAAATTTTCACACATTTTTCTAAATGTCATGATGATAATAAGCTATTATATTTTCATTTGGAGTATCAATAATTACCACGCTTTTAATCTCGTTGAAGAGTAACTGCTTCCGATAAACAGAAGAGCAACTTAACTAATTTATCGCTATAACAAAAAAAAAGCAGTGCACTAATATTATATGATGAAAGTTTGAGTTGTTTAATAAATTTTCACACTCTAATGGCCGGAAATTGGTCTCGATCAATTTCGATAAAATTTGACATGGAGGTAACTGACGCCCAGGATTAACACAGAAATTTTTTATCCCTGTAATCTTGGGTCAATATTTCAACTTTCAGACACTGTCACTTTTTACTTGAACGAGGCTGCAGACAGAAGCTAGTATAAAATGTCTTGTATACATGTCTGTATCGTCACTATATATATAAGCAATACGTCAATCCCGTGTATCATATACAACCCGTTAAACGTCATCATCATCAACGCAGTCCACATACGTCGTACATATGTTGGGCTCGGGCCTTCTCCATAATTGGATGGAATTTGACCTACTTATACCATGCTGGTTAGACATGTTGGTATAGGGTTTCATTTCGAGTTTTCCTTCTCTTGCACAAATGTTATATGCATATTGTATCCCTTAGTCGTCTTTTGCAACATCCACGGGCAAGATAGGGAGTGGTGAATTGTATTCTTACTCCGTCATCACCACAATTACATCTTCATAAATACACACATAGTAACATAACTTTAATATGCACTTGCAATATTCAAATATCATAATTCTTCTTTGCTTCTATTGTATCTAAACTACGTGTGACCACCGAATGTCTTCAACCCTTTATTTTTGTTTGTGTGTATAGCTGTTAGCCGCAGATGGCTTTCCCAGCTTATCCCGGACTATGGGTGAGCGCTGAGGGCTCTCAACCCGGTAAGAAATTTAAGCGAACATCGCCTGAGGGCTCCCCCTGTGGAGAACAGACCCCGGCTCGGGACGTCGCTAAGAGCAAAGTGGGCGTGGCCACGTTTAGGTTATTGACTATTGGGCGCCGCGGATGCCGACCTCGACGGCGAGGCCGGCGTTTTATTTGTTATCGCTGCACAAGTGGTGTGGGCCCTTTGTTGGGCGATCATTATGAAGTCATCCTATTCATCAAGAAGATGACGGGGACGTCGACTCATTCGAGACCTTACACCCGTCTCTCGCTATTAAACCACTCAAGCGTGACAATACGTAGCTACAAATATTGTCAGAGCATACTTTGTGTATCCACCTTTTGATTTTCGATAACATACACAATGAGCCAATTTTTCTCCAATTATAGACGGAGCGAGAGTTCAATAGTGGGCTGTATAAGAGTTGAAAATGTAAAGCAATAATTGAAAAAAAAACCTACTTTCACAGTGATATACGCATTTGAACGGTATCAAACACTATTTCGTTCGACGTAGTCGTTTTGTAAATAAGTTTACCGATTTTCACAGCTTGTTACACGTCGACTCTTAGAATGAAAAGGGTAAGGGGTGCCAAAGTGGTAAACTGCGAGTTAAAATGTTTCACATATCTTTGAAAGCTTTCAAGCAACTTTTTAAATGCGTAGCTTACACCATGGATTTTTTTAACTTTTAATATGTTGAATTTTTGTATAGGCCCTTGAATATAATACATATTATAGGCATTTTATAATACTTTTCGTTCGTGGTTTCACGGCTTTATCCTCGAAAAGATATTCAAGAATCCTTTTCTTAGTTATTTTTCGCAATTCCATATACGACCTTCCGTGTGGCTCCGTCACCACACGGAACACCTATAAGAGAATACAATTCACCACCCTCTCTCTTGCCCGTGAATGTCGCTAAAGATGACTAAGGGAGTAAATATGCATATGACATCTATGCAAGAGAAGGAGAGCTCGAAAGAGAACCCTATACCAACACGTCTGACCAGCGTGGTATGGTAGGGCAATTTCCCTCCTATTAAGGAGGAGGCTCAAGCTGAAATGATGATGATGTAATAGGTAGAAAGTATGGTCTTTTGTTTATAGCTTCAAACTCCCTACCGACTCTTTCACGGGGAGTGCTTCGAGGAACTGTTTGACTTGGTACCACCGTCACCGTTTTACCAACGTACCACTCGACACCGCGGCAAGGTTCATCCATTTCACCTGGAAACGGTATGGTCTTTAACTGTACGTTTCCAGCAATCATTTCTCCCACGTACGTGCAGGCTCTGGAATGAACTACCTGCTGCTGTTTCCCGAGCGCTATGCATGTCCTTCTTTAGACGAGGTTTAAGAAGAGCATTTACTTCACGATAGGCAACAGCCTGGCTGTGCCCCTGGTATTACAAAGGTCCATGTGCAGCCGCTTCACTTAGCATCAGGTGTGCTGCCTGCTTGTTTGCCACCATCGGCAATAAAAAAACTTTCAGTTTCTTAAATGTATTCTTTAAGACATTTATCATCTCAGCCCATATACGTCCCATTGTTAGGCTCGGACCTCCTTCGTAATGGAAGGGTAATTGACCTACTACACCACGCTGGTCAGACGTGTTGGTATAGGGTTTTATTTCCAGTTTCCTTTCACTCGCATAGATGTTATATGCGGATTATATCCCTTAGTCGTCTCGTACGATCAGTCACGGATAAGATAGGGGGTGGTGAATTGTATTCTTACTCCGTCACCATACGGATAGAATAATAGAAACATTCATCATCATTTCAGCCTATTGGCGTCTACTGCTGGACGTAGGCCTCCCTCATGTTATGCCACAAAGTGCGGTCCTGTGCTGCCTGCACCCAACGACGCCTAGGAACTTTCACCAGGTCCACCTAGTGTAGGGGCGTCCTACACTGCGTCATCCAATGCGTGGTTGCCACTCGAAAACATTTCTTCCCCAGCGGTAGTCGGTTCGTCGAGCGATGTGCTCTACCCATTGCCACTTCAGCGTGCTAATTCTTCGTACTGGACAATGAGGGATAATTATTATATAAGAGGGTCTTCTGAAGTTTCTGGAATGTTGAATTAAATAGTACACAAATGAAAATGAACTGTAATTTTGTAATAGTAGTTGATTATCTTATCTCTTCCCATCTCTTCAATATTGGAAGCATCGTCGAATAGCAAATCATATTAACGATACTGTTACGAGAAAATTAAGTTATTTCATCAATTTCGCAGGGCAAAATGAACCGTATTATTTATGCTCCAATGAATAAAAACAAATATGTTTACGATCGATAAACATATTATTTTACATGAATTTTGATGTATAAAGTAAATAGAATTAAAAAAAATATATGGTTACTTTAATTTATTTTCAACTGACTTCAAAAAAAGAGGATGTTCTCGATTCCACTGCATGTTTTTTCTTTGTGTGTATGGTTACGCTATTATCTCGCTAGTTATAAATCGATGTTGAGCATTCTTTTTTTTTATTTGATAGACATCCCTATGTCGTCTTATAAGACACTCACACGCAAGAGAGGGGCTGGTGAATTGTATTCTTACTCCGTCACCACACCTAAAATTGATAGGATTACATATTATTATTTACATCATTCATCATCAAAATTTCGGCTCATATACCTCCCACTGCTGGGCTCGAGCCTTCTCCGTAATAGGAGGGTTGACCTGCTACACCACGCTGGTCAGACAGGTTGGTATAGGGTTTTATTTCGAGTTTACCTTATCTTGCATAGAGATTATATGCATATTATATTCCTTAGTTGTCTGTTACGACATGCACGGGTAAGAAAGGGAATGGTGAATTGTATTCTTACTCCGTCACTACACGGAAAATTATTAATTATTTTATTTTATCAAAAAAAAGTTTAATGTTCGCACAAACTACGATCAAAGTAATTATCCATAATTAAAATCAGTGATTTTTTTTTTTTTTTTGTGGGTGGGCCGCGGTCGGCGCGCCTCCGCACCACTCCGTCCGGGGCGACAGAGGGGCTTAAGCATGCAACTCCCGCGACCCACCCGAAAACCACGTCGCCTTCGTCGTTGGGCCGACCACTGGAGCAGCGTTAACTTGTCGTCAGTGGTCGGCCCGACGGAATACCCCCTACTGGGGTACCCTCCCATCGACCGACGTCCCCCCCTTGGGGAGGACGTCGGTCTTTCCTCACGCGGTCGGCCTCTCGGCGGGTGACGGACTAATCCCCGGTCACGTCACCCGCGGCCTCGGCTAGGGCGGCATGAGGCGCAGATAGTTGCGCCTGCGCCGCCCCAGTCGCCGGCGGCGGATCTCCTCATCGAGGCTGCGCTCCTCACGCAGGCGATCCGCCGCCTCCTTCCGCGAGATCACCGTCTCGCAGAAGGCTGCGACCGCGTCCCAATTCCCGACGCTGTCGACCATCGCCCTAGCGATAGCCGGCAGCGTCAGGTCCGTACCGATGATTGCGACGAGTTCACAGCGCTGCACTGCCCAAGCCCCGCAGGCCTCGAGCGTATGGCGCGCCGTGTCCTCGTCGCAATCGCAGTGGTGGCAGGACGGTGTACTCTCCCTCCTAACGACCTTGTGCAGGTATTTGGCGAAGCACCTATGCCCCGTCAAAACCTGCACCAGTCGGAAGGAGAGCACCCCGTGCCGCCTCTCCAACCACTGCATCAGCACCGGCCGGAAGGCCTCCACGGTTCGCACCCCGAACCGAGGCCTCTCCAGCCGGACTGCCCAACGGGCGATGACGTCTCGGCGGGCGTCGACGCGCCAGGCGGTGAGATCCCTTAACGAGACCACACCGCCCCCCGCTCGCACCCCCTAAAAATCAGTGATCTATAGAAGTAAAGAACTCTGTGTTATTGTTTGTTTAAATTAAATTACATACCTCTAAATTACCTTTTCAATATCTGTTCGGTAAATCGATGTAAAGTTATTTGAACTGCTTTTTTTTTTTTGTGGGTGGGTCGCGGTCGGCGCGCCTCCGCACCACTCCGTCCGGGGCGACAGAGGGGCTTAAGCACGCAACTCCCGCGATCCACTCAAAAACCACGTCGCCTTCGTCGTTGGGCCGACCACTGGAGCAGCGTTAACTTGTCGTCAGTGGTCGGCCCGACGGCATACCCCCTATTGGGGTACCCTCCCATCGACCGACGTCCCCCCATCGGGGAGGACGTCGGTCTTTCCTCACGCGGTAGGCCTCTCGGCGGGTGACGGACTAATCCCCGGTCACGTCACCCGCGGCCTCGGCTAGGGCGGCATGAGGCGCAGGTAGTTGCGCCTATGCCGCCCCAGTCGCCGGCGGCGGATCTCCTCATCGAGGCTGCGCTCCTCGCGCAGGCGATCCGCCGCCTCCTTCCGCGAGATCACTGTCTCGCAGAAGGCTGCGACCGTGTCCCAGTTCCCGACGCTGTCGACCATCGCCCTAGCGATAGCCGGCAGCGTCAGGTCTGCACCGATGATTGCGACGAGTTCACAGCGCTGCACTGCCCAAGCCGCGCAGGCCTCGAGCGTATGGCGCGCCGTGTCCTTGTCGCAATCGCAGTGGTGGCAGGACGGTGTACTCTCCCTCCTAACGACCTTGTGCAGGTATTTGGCGAAGCACCCATGCCCCGTCAAAACCTGCACCAGTCGGAAGGAGAGCACCCCGTGCCGCCTCTCCAACCACTGCATCAGCACCGGCCGGAAGGCCTCCACGGTTCGCACCCCGAACCGAGGCCTCTCCAGCCGGACTGCCCAACGGGTAATGACGTCTCGGCGGGCGTCGACGCGCCAGGCGGTGAGATCCCTTAACGAGACCACACCGCCCTCCGCTCGCACCCCCGTCACCCGCCGATATAGTACGGCGAGCATCTCCGCCTCCAGGTCCCACGGGGGAGTCCCGGCCAGTAGGCACGCTGCCTCCGTCGCCACCGTGCGGTATCCGCGGATGGCCCTGACCGCCGTGACCCTCTGTGGTCGCCACAGAAGGGCCTTAAGTCGGGCAGTCATGGACCCCGCCCACACCGGTGCGCCGTACAGGGCCATCGACCGGATGACCCCCGCGTACAGCCGTCGGCACGCAGCGCTCGGTCCGCCCACGTTCGGCATAAGCCACGATAGGGCGGACGCCGCGCCGACGAGCCGCGGAGCGAGCCTGCGGAAATGCTCCCGGAACCACCATCGCCCGTCGAGCACCAGGCCCAAGTACCTCATATGGGCCCGGATGCTGATGTCGACCGAGTGGACGGTGATCGAGACGCCGATGGGAGGGCTCAAAGTGCGCCCATGGAACAAGAGGGCCTCCGTCTTGTCCAGGGCGACCCTCAACCCCAGCGCCTCGATCCGCCTGACGACCTCCTCGGTACCCGAGGTCGCCAGGTTTACCGCCTCTTCTAGCGTCCCACCGCGGGCTGTGACGAGCGTGTCGTCGGCGTAACAAATCACGCCCAGCCCGGGCGGGAGGCTCCCCTCAACGCCCAGTCGTAGCCGATGTTCCACAGGGTGGGTCCGAGGACCGACCCCTGTGTGACACCGCACGTCATGGGCGTTCGCACGACGTCCCCTGCTCGGTCGGTGCAGAGGACGCTGCGCCCCTCCAAATAGCCTGCCACTAGCCGCCTCAGGTAAACTGGCACCCCGTGATACCGGAGCGTCTCCCTGATGCAGCTGAATGGCAGACTATTGAATGCGTTGGCGATGTCTAGGGACACCACCAACAGCACTCCCCCGGCGCAACAGAGCCGCGATCGTTGAACGACCCCAAAAAAAAAAAAAAATGATGTATTGGCGTATGATTTTTCGATTACGCGCTTCAGGAGTGCTAGTATAATCGTCAAATGTTAATTTAGAGATTATTCCTGTTGGAAAGAACGTAATACTTTTTTTCTATTATCTTCGGTTGTTTCGGGGGTTTTGAATATTTTTAAATTTTACTTATAATGTTGCTATTATAACTCACTTTGTTAACAAATTATGAACTTAAAGCTACCATTTCAAAGCATTATGGACTTACTAGATAAGTTATTCACAGTAGCAGTCCGAAGTTTGAAACTTGATTCAGTAAACGACAACATGCTTTCTATTATGTAGAATTTCAATAGTTACCAGGGAAATAAAATATAAGGTGTAAAGGATTATGAACGCTTATTCTACTTCTATGTTTTATAAGCATCCTGGAAGTATCATCATTTGATATTATCCTATGCTTATTTTAGTTATTTGAGGTTGACTCAATATATACTTTTTTTTCACTTTTGCAAAAGTTTTTGGCAATAGTTTATGACCGGCTGCCTGCCTAACATCAACTTTTCTTTGGGAAAGCAATTAATGACTACATGACATCAGATAGTCGATCCAGGTTGGAGTAAAGAATGTCCAATGTCAACCGTACTGTTACTAATTCTCTTGGTAATGATTTATGTACATACATACACAAAAATAAAAGACACGACAAAAAAAGCGGTAGAGTACGGCGACACGTTCTACCGCCGAAAATTTGGGCGTTGCAGGCGCGAATAACTGCGCCTGATCCAGTCTTAGCTGAGTCCACGTGCGACTGGTCCGGGCAAAAAACCGTCGGCTGGCCGTGTGAGTACGGGGAGAGATTGTACCTCAAAGGTTAACCTGTGAGGTTGTTCACGAACGTCAAGGACCCGCTACCAATGGGCAGCCCAATAGCGAAGGTGATGGAATACAGCAGCAAATTTTATGCTGTTCAAACGAAGTGTGGTACCATCTTAGACAAACAGGCTATAGAATATAATATTGGAGGCGGCAATGCTCGCCGGATTGTATCGGCGGGTGACGGGGGTGCGAGCGGGGCGGTGTGATCTCGTTAAGGGAGCTCACCGCCTGGCGCGTCGACGCCCGCCGAGACGTCATTGCCCGTTGGGCAGTCTGGCTGGAGAGGCCTCGGTCCGGGTTGCGAACCGTGGAGGCCTTCCAGCCGGTGCTGATGCAGTGGTTGGAGAGGCGGCACGGGGTGCTCTCCTTCCGACTGGTGCAGGTTTTGACGGGGCATGGGTGCTTCGCCAAATACCTGCACAAGGTCGTTGGGAAGGAGAATACACCGTCCAGCCACCACTGCGATTGCGACGAGGACACGGCGCGCCATACACTCGAGGCCTGTGCGGCTTGGGCAGTGCAGCGTTGTGAACTCGTCGCAATCATCGGTGCAGACCTGACGCTGCCGGCTATCGCTAGGGCGATGGTGGACAGCGTCGGGAATTGGGACGTGGTCGCAGCCTTCTGCGAGACAGTGATCTCGCGGGAGGAGGCGGCGGATCGCCTGCGCGAGGAGCGCAGCCTCGATGAGGAGATCCGCCACCGGCGACTGGGGCGGCGTAGGCGCAACTACCTGCGCCTCATGCCGCCCTAGCCGAGGCCGCGGGTGACGCGAGCGGGGATTAGTCCGTCACTCGCCGAGAGGCCGACCGCGTGAGGAAAGACCGACGTCCTCCCCGATGGGGGGACGTCGCTCGATGGGAGGGTACCCCAATAAGGGGTATTTCGTCGGGCCAACCACTGATGTCAAGTAACCCTACTCCGGTGGTCGGCCCAACGACGAAGGCGACGTTGTTTTTGGGTGGGTTGCGGGAGTTGCGTGCTTAAGCCCCTCTGTCGCCCCGGACGAAGTGGTGCGAAGGCGCACCGACCGCAGCCCACCAACAAAAAAAAAAATACGAATATAATATATATAACAGAAAAAAAAAAGAAAAAAACAACATCATCGACATGGCTCTACAACTAGTATGTATTTTAATTCCTTCTCTATTTCAAAACAAATACATATATTATTTTTCTTAAGACGCTTATCAATTGTGAAGTCAACCGTAAAATTTGTTCTAATTGTATAAAATATGTATAAGGTTTATATTCTCAATTCTGCGTACTAAAACCTTTATTTTTTAAAGATAAATAGGTACTTACCAATATAAATTATATGATTAACATTAATGCATTTTTAAGACAAGTATATAAAGGAGTATTATGACAAATTTGTGTACAGTTTCTTCAACCGTTGGTTCTGGAGCCACACAAGTGAAAACATAATCGAAGTTGCAGCAATGTATTCAAATATATTATTTTTGTTAAGCATCTACTCCTTCGTAATGTCCACGGTATCAGCCAGTTTGATAGTAAGCATATTTTTTACATTACTTTTAAATTCTGAATACGAAAATCCGTAGAAGAACGGGTGTAACCGACATAGGCCGAAGAATTAGCACGTTGAAATGGTAATGGGCAGGCGATCGCTCGTCGAACTGACAACTGTTAGGGAAGAACGGTCTTGAGTGGCAATCACGAATCGGACGACACAACGTAGGAAGAACCCCGCAGGTGGAATGACGACGTCGTGAAAGTCGCAGGAAACCGTTGGATGGCACCGGACTGCTCCGAGTGGCATTCTTGTGGGGATGATTATGTCCAACAGTGGGCGTCTATGGGCTAATGGATGGAAGTGCTCTTATGGAACTTATACTACATGATTTGAATTGTTCGTAATATTAGGGGTTAAAGTATGAAATTTTCGTTTCGTACTGATAAATTAATACAATTTTTTTTTGTTCATAAAACAGATTTCTTTAATCAAAGTATTTACCCTCGTTATCTATACATTTCTGCCATCTAATTGGAAGATCATTTAAATCTTTGCGAATACAACTCTGGGGTCCTGGACGCCCATATTGTGTGAATGTATCTTGTACTGCTTCCTTGGAAGATAATTTTATTCCGTGCAAAAAATTATCCAAATCGCGGAACGTACGGCGAGTACGGAGGATGACGTATGGTTTTAACTGCAGGTCTTGTAGTGTTAAAATAGTTTCTCGAGCAGTATGAGGTCTTGCGTTATCATGGAGCAATAATGGTGAAGATCGATTGACAAGTCAGGGCTGTTTTATTGCGAGTTTCGCCATCATTGTTCGGATTTCTGCACAGTAGACATCTGCGTTTATTGCTTAACCAGATCTGAGGAGGCTGTAGTTAATTAAACCATGATCTATGGGTAAGTTTCGCTTTTGAGCAATGATGTGGCGTTTGACCTGGGGTCAACCATTGCGTTGTTTACTTGCGATTATCCTAAATAATTCATTTTTCATCACACGTCACAATTCGATCCAAAATCCCTTCATTTCTATACCGGTTTGACAGGATAAGGCAAGTTTCAACGCGCGCTGCTCTCTGCAGATCAGTCAAATCATGATTTTTCAAGTATTTTTTTTATGTTACTTTAGTAGCTGGTCTTCCTCGTGGTTCATTTTTCAAGTTCCAATTTCTAGTGCGAAAGCGGTTAAACCAAAAACACACGGTGCGTTCGTTAGCCCTATCCTCTCCAAACACAGCATTGATATTACGAGCGGTTTCTGCTGTGTTAGTCCCACGTCGGAACTCGTATTCGAAAATTACTCTGATTTTCGTCGTATCTATGTTCACTTCAAAAGCTGGATGTAAAAACAATTGAACGTCGAACGATCAAATTTCATACATTTTTTAAATTTAGAAATTTATAGTTTTCCTTTGAAAACAGTTACACTTGGATATCTGACACCATGCAGGTTTAATTTAATTCAAAGTGGCTAGTACGTTAATATGGCAATTTCAAATTTAAACCCCTGTATGTGGCAATAATTCTAATTTTCCCGCTAGAGATGTTTGAGATACTCAAAAAATAAAAAACGAGCATCAGCTCTTTCGTGACAATTGATAACGGCAACTGTAGTCACGAATCTGCCTGCCAAGCATGGCATTCCTGTACCCATAATAACGCAAGCCTGGCTTTAACAAAACATAATATACAAAAACATAATAATTTTATCAAAAAAGAAACCAACTTCAACTAGATTAAATTGAAATGAAACTACACAGGAAGCACCAGCTTTTAAATAAAACAAGAATCACCAACACCGGTTCACCCAGTCGAAAGTTCTTAGGTAACAAACAGAAAAAAATACAGCCGAATTGAGAACGTCCTCCTTTTTTAAATTCGGTTAGAAATGAATAAGAGTCGGCGAAACCGGTAAAGATTATCCAGTAATTATAGACCGTCGTCATAAGTTATTATTAATGTAAATATTTTTGTTTTCTTATAGAGCAAGATAAATGAACTAGCTAAAGGAAAACTTGGTGGCTAAAGATGTGAGAGACTGACAACACATTACATACACGGCAGCTATTGCGAAGATTTAGACTTCCTTATTTTTTACTTAAGATGAATTTAAGTATTTATTAATACATTTATTGTTATTTATATTTTACACTATTGTATTGCACTATGAAAATATATTTACTTTGAATTCGTATTATAAAGCTCTCAATTCATTTTTAATGTATATAAAATACTACGTTTTGCTCACGACTTTGTCTGCGTAGAAATTATATATCTCAGAGGCTTTATACTTACGACAGCTTTGCACGGAGTTCAAGGTTCTACAGGCCCATTATGTTGCTTGGTAATGTAGGCAAACTAGTATAGAGAATCTTAACTGTCCCATCACTCAACTTAGTGGGGTTAACTTCGTTCTGATCGATGTTCAGTTTGGTTTCTAGCAGACGTTCACGGCCTTTCAACACTTTAGGTCACCAGCCACTGATAGAGACGTGCTGTCGGCGGTGCCTTTGGGTGTCGTCAACACAATCAATAGTTTGCTTTTTAGCTACATCAGGGAGTCACTTCATTATCACGTAATGCCCCTATACTTAAGACGGCTGGTGGCAGACTATTTAAAGCGACACAATTTTCTCCAAGGGAAGGGCGCAGAGGAATATGTGCTAACGCTTATGTTACGCAGTGCTCAGCCGGGGTCAGTCTTGCGGCCGACAATGTGATATGACTGAATTTTGCGAGGCAGTCTTCCCGGACTGGACTTAATTTAAAGAGGCGATACATATGGCCATATTCGGTGTCTAGGAGATAATCCGGTAGATCGAGTTACGACTTAGAGTTCCTCAAATAAAACGAACGCTTTACTATATAATGATCCCCGTAACGGTCTACCCGCCGGCGTTGGTCAGTCCCCAAAAGCTTCGAGATCCATTTGAAATATTTGGGCATAATACTTGACGTGCAATAGGTATTAGGTTCAGAAGCATTTTATCAACTTAGTGACGCGGTGTCTACTTTGTATTGTCTTGCTTTATGCCGAAAATTAGCGGAGCCAGTGTTAAATATTGACGGTGTCGCTCGAAGCTGTGAGCGCTTTGGCTAGAACTCCTCCGTGGGACTTGGAGGTGGAGATGCTTGGAGTCCTCTGTTTCCGTCTAGTACATATTTTGTCAGTGCATGGTTTCCTTGACAAATAGCTATATTCAGTCACAAGAAGCGAAACAATTCCGTCCTCCCATTATTGTGGGTGCAGCGAAGACACGGCATAGCATGCGTTTGAGATCTGTATGCCCTGCTCAGAACAGCGCTCTTCGTTCAGCGTTCTTTTTCTCAAGCATCGCTACCAATGTTGCTGACTATTGCTAAGCCCATAATCGACAACGTCAGGAACCGGGATGCGGTTCCTATCTTCTACTAGTTAGGTATCTGGCGTATGGAGGTGTTGAGACGAGTCATGGAGGAAATACTTCAGCTAACTCGCTTCACCGCTGGCTCGTCGGGCGGTGATAACCGAGTGACTACGTTTGATGCTGTCTTAGCACACCGCAGGTAGTAAGAATGCTACTTACCTACCATCCCTTATCTGGCCTGTGGGTGTCGTATAAAACGACTAAGGTACACATATACCATCTATGCAAGAAAATGAAGACATGACGTAAAACCCTATGTCGATCCGTCTGATCGGCGTGGTGTACATCAACTTTCCTTCTATTGAAGAGTAGGCCCAAGCCCAGCAGTGGGACGTACATTGCCTGAAACCACGACGACGAAACGAAATAATTTTAAATTTGTTTATTGAACTCTTAATTAATATACATACATACATACATACATATAGCCAGTTTTACGTCATGTATCTAAAGTAATACACAATTCACGTTATTACATAGCTCGCGAGCTTGTAGCTTGATCTAGAATTAACATTTATATGCACATAATTTGCTCTATTAATGCTTAAGTACTGTATGGTAATATTTAGTAATTAATAATATAATCGGCAGGCACATGCAATTAAGCCTTAACATTAGTTTCGTGACTATATATCACTTCAGGTTTAAAAAATAGTAGTCACGAGGACTACGAACAGAAGAGAAAACTATGAAAAAACAAGTTGGTGTTATTAGATATTCAAAGTACTTGTTTAATTTTATTTTTTTAGGGTTTCGTACCCAAAGAGTAAAAACGGGACCCTATTAGGTACTGAGACTTCGCTGTCCGTCCGTCCGTCCATCCGCCCGTCTGTCACCAGGCTGTATCTCAAGAACGGTAATAGCTAGACAGTTGAAATTTTCAGAGATAATGTATTTCTATTGCCGCTATAACAACAAATACTAAAAATAAAATAAATATTTAAGGGGGGCTCCCATACAACAAACTTGATTTTTTTACCGTTTCTTGCTCGATACTAATAACGGTAATAAGTAGACGCTTTAACTATTCACAGAATATTTCGTTTTATGTTTTCTCTAAATATAATTAATTAAAATAAAATAAATAATTAAGGGGCCTTCCATACAATAAAAGGGTTTTTTTATAGATAATGGTATGGAACCCTTCGTGCGCGACTCGACTCGCATTTAGCCGGTTTTTCTTCCATACTTAATATTATAAATGCGAAAGTAAGGATGTTTGTTTGTTTGTAACGCTTTCACGCTTAAACCACCGAACCGATTTCAAAAATTCTTTCACCACTGGAAAGCTATAATATCAGGGAGTAACATAGGCTATATTTTAACCCGATATTCCCATAGGAACGGGAACTACGCGGGTTTAAGCGACTGAAACCGAAGCGAAGCGAGGGCGGGTTGCTAGTTATTAAATATTTTTACATTTATCTGGTTTTGACAACTATCATTACATATAACAGATCACATGGCGTTTTAACACTACCACTACAGTTATAGCTATGTCAATGTCACTGTATTTCTATTTAATTTCAATATTTAAAAATTAAAACTATTTATTCATAGTTTTAAGTTCACACTTCTGATTCCAGTCCTTATGATTGTTTTTTTATTGATAAATTGTCTATAGTATAGACGTTTGCGCAATGATTGCGATAATGTATGCGCAAACTTTATGACAAAGGTGATTGTAAATAAACCTGACATTTAATAAGAAAATTCTTCATCACCATCATCACAGCTCATACACGTCCTACTGCTGGGCTCGAGCCTCCTCCATAACGGGACGGCAATTGATCTACTATACCATACTGGTCAGGCGAGTTAGTATAGAATTTCATTTCGAGTTTTCCTTCACTTGCATAGATGTTGTATGCATACTACAATCCCTTAATCTTCTTTTACGACACCCACGGGCCAGAAAGGGGGTGTTGAATTGTATTCTTACTCCATCACCACACGGAAAGAGTAGAAAAGTAAAAAAAAATAGAAACAAAATTAAAAAAACTGGCAAATGCGGTACATTTCGGACTATAACTTCGTACATCGTGAATATGCTACCTTGTCGCAATTACGCCTTTGATGTGTGAACCATACAAAATGAAATAATGGGGGTAGGAAATATTTTGTCAACAATTTGTCACTTGCTGACGGATCGGTGTTGCTTTCGTGTATGCGAATGTATGAAATATACATGCATTTTTATGTTAAAGCTTACACGAATTATATTTGCTTTATGATGGCTTAAATTTATTATATATGTATATAATATGAATGAATCCTAAATCTATCTTGCATCTTGCTGTATTATTTGTTATAGAATATACAATACCAGTCAGCATCTTCTTCATCACAGGCCACAGCTCATATATGTCCCACTACTCAAGCTTCTTTTAAAATGGGAGTGAAATTGAGTTACGGAGCGATGCGGCGTTTCACCATCGCAAATCATCGGTAAACGGAGACCTGCAATGGTTTTCCCGTAGTTACAGTAGTATACCTTTGACAATGACACTTCCACCTCCTAGCATATAGCCCTGGCGACCTCTCTCTCTGACAAGAGTTGAGAATCCTGCGGGCACTCTTCGGTTTCCATTCCAGCCAGTCAATAAAAGCGAGCTGGATACTAACCCCATATCAAATGTTGATGTATCATAATTTGATATGGAGTTTCATAAACTTCTATTCTACTGTATATTTCACTTATAAGATATACACAGCACTAAACGTCAGCTGTATACTTACAGATACACTGCTATAAGCGTGTTGCTTACGCGAACGCACGAGATTTCACCCATGCAAAATGTGTCAAAAGCGCACAGCACACTGAGCATGCGCCAGTCATAAGCATGTCGGTGACGCGCGCCCATAAGATTCCCCCCTACCAAAGAGTGCCCAACACGGCTCAAGAAAATTCACTTCAAAAAAAGAAACAAAAGAACATGCATTTCAAATTTACTTAATGATGTTACGTCGACATTCTTCTAATAAATTTCAAAATTATCAACAAAACTTAGCACCCAGATAGATTTCAAGTCTTTTGTCGTTGAAATCAACAACCACACTTTTGTCATAATAAATGTGAAAATGTGAGCCACGTTCCAACCGTGGTCACATTTTTACATTTATATTTTGGTAGGATACTATTTACAACAACAAATTCGATACCGTAATGCTAATTCGCGTGCAAATTGATCCGATCCCAATTTGGTTACGTCATATGCATTTTGGTCGCTAATCATAATTGATGAATGCCATCCGTATACGCATGAATCTGTATAAATGAATTCATAGGATTATAACAGAACAGAACTATACAAATCTTAACTAATAGTATAATTCCAAATATGTGTTATTTTGTTTGTTTCTCTACGACTTTACCACTAAATCTATCTTAAAAAATCTTTCAGCAATGGAAAGCTACATAATGTAGCCAGTCCAGTAACATAGGCTATTCTCATGGAAACGCAAACTACGCTTGTAAAATAGTAGGCATATAAGTGAAATATACATAAACTACCTACTTCAAAATATTGTCTGACCAATGGGAAGTTATATTTTATCAGCGAGTTACATCCTTACTTCCTTACTAATATTATAAATGCGAAAGTAAGTTTGTTTGTTTGTGACGCTTTCACGCTCAAACCACACCACCGATTTCAAAAATTCTTTCATCAATGGAAAGCTATAATATCAGGGAGTAATTTAAGCTATATTTTATGCCGGTACGGGAACTACGCAGGTAAGGTGACTGAGCCCGTAGGTCTAGGGTTTTTTTTTTTTTTAGGTGGGCTATGGTAAGCGCACGAGCGGTCCTGCCCGTCCGGGGCGATGAAAGGACGGCGCGCGAGGCCATAACCCACCCGTACCCACGTCACCTCGTTGTTGGTCCGACCACCGGAGCAGATGTGACTTGTCATCAGTGGTCGGCCCGACGGAATACCCTTTCGGGTAACTTCTCACCTCTCGACGTATTGGGACGTCGATCGCCATCGCGCGGTCAGCCTCTCTGCGGGTGACGGACAATTCCCCGGTCCGATCACCCGCGGCCTCGGCTAGGGCGGCATTAGGCGCAGATACTCGCGCCTGCGCTGCCCGAGTCGCCGGCGGCGGAACGTGTCGCCGAATAGGAGCTCTACTCGCACACGATCCGCCGCCTCCTTCCGTGAGATAGGGTAGGGGAAAATCTTATGGGTTCGCGTCACCGACATACTCATGACTGGTGTATGCGCAGTGTGCTGTGCGTCTTAGACACTTCTTGTATGGGTGAAATCTCCTGCGTTCGCGTAACCAACACGCTTATAGCAGTGTATATGTAGCTATACAACTGACATTTAGTGCTGTGTATATCTTATAAGTGGAATAGGAAAAATCTCGTACGTTCGCATCACCGACATGCTTCGAGCAGTATATCTGTAGCCATACGTAGTGACGTATAGTGCTGTGTATATTTTATAAGTCAAATTGAATAGATTTAGTGAAAAGTTCAATATGTATATACTGTGCATTGTTGAAATAGTGTTTTGTTTGATTATTTTAATCCTATAGGATTTTAAATAAAAGACAAACATGGTACAAATCAAAAACTTATCACTCAAATACCAATTAATCTTAATTGAAGATCCAAAAATAGCAACTGTACGTTCATAATTTTAAGTTTTCACTTCTATCGGCAGTCCTCTTGACTGCTTTGTATTTTTTGTTTCAGAAAACTGACACGAGCATTTTTTATCACCATCATTGCACATAAACATGTCACCAAATCACGCAAATTGACCTTACTATACCGCGCTGGTCAGACGGGTTGATCTAGGGTTTTATTTCAAGTTTTCCTTCTCATACATAAATGTTATATGCATATGTATACCCTTACTCATCTTTTACGCAACCCACGGCTAATATCCGCTCACCGTTTCCTGTGTCTCCTTCGTCATCACATGAAAAATACGGTGTCAAAATGTAAAAGTACATTATAACATTTATTTATTTATATAAGGCTTCATCTACGACATAAACACAAACATATGCTAAAAACATTCCAGTGGCTTAAAACTAGTGTTTACATCAATTACAGACTTGCACAACATTAAGGAATATATTATTATGAGTAAATTAATGTTAGAGTTAAAAAGAAAAGTATTAATTATGTAATAAATAAAATAACGAGTAGAAGTAATCAGAAGGTACGTAAAATCTAAGTAAAATCTAAGATAAGTAGTTATATAGAAAAATAATTTATAATATAAGTAAGATGTAAGTAATGGGTAAAAATTTGCGACTAGAATTTGTAAAACACGCATAATCTATATATATATATAGGAGAGGCGGGTTTTGCGAACGATATATTGACTCATCACCATATCTCTGGAACCATAAGGCGTACAGACTTGAAATTTGGCAGAAATATTCCTTTCGTCGAGTAGAGTTCAGCTAAGAACGGATTTTACGAAATTCCACCTACAAGGGGTGTTGCGGGGGCGTAAACAATAATACACAATTAAAGGAACAGGGTGAGCCGAAGCTACTGAAGCTAGAAAAATGAAATTTAGACAGTAGTTTCATTTCATGACGTAGGCACTCTATAACAAAGATTTTTTTTTTTTTTTTTGAAATTCTACCCTTAAGGGGGTGAAACGCAACAGCAAAGTTTGTATGGAAAGAAAAAAATCTTTAGCTACTGTCTTCAAATTAAGCACAAATACTCTTTAATAAAAATAAATAAACACGTGTTTCAGCGTTTGTCCATTTTCATCCTCTAAGGGTGTAAAATAGGTAGAAAGATGTCAGTTTACTGACTTATCACAGAGCCGAAACTACTGAAGCCAGAAACATGAAATTTTGATATTAGTTTCTTTGCGTGACGTAGAAACCTACTAAGAAAGGGTTTTTTGTAAATTCAACCCCTAGGGGGTAAACCGCAGTAACAAAGTTTATATAAGGAGAAAAAAAATCTACATGGATTTTCTTCAAATTCTCCAAAAATACTCTTTAGTAAAAATAAATAAACACGTGTTTCAGCATTTTTTAATTTTCACTCTCTAAGGGAGTAATCTACACTAATATTATAAAGAGGAAACGTTCCTTACGAATAAACTCAAAAACTCCTGGACGGATTTCAATAATTCTTTCACCATTAGAATGTTACAGTATCCCCGAGTAACATAGGCTATATTTTATGCCAGTATACCCACGGGAACGGGAACTATGCGAGTAAGGCGGCTGAAACCGAAGCGAAGCGAGGGCGGGTTGCTAGTAAAAAATAAAATAAACTATATTTTCTAACTAAAACTAACATTTGACTTTAAATATTGAACTGATATATAAATTATAAAATTTCAATTCACAAAACATCAACCTAATTGTAAAAATTATACAATCTATCAAATAAATATAGAACAGATAGAGTTTTTGGATTAACCGTTCGATCTTATTCTATACAGTTTATAGGTACACCACAATAAATAATTTGAACAGGATCGTCCTGATTAAGATTGATCTCCATCTTTCCAGCCTGTTGACGTCCACTGTTGGACGTAGGAAGGTACAGAAGGTCGCTAATATCATAATCGCGATTCCTAACAAGTGTGCTCGCGATCGAAGTTGACACAGTAATATTAATACTAATTATTATTATTTTACTATTACTAATTATTATTAATACTTATTAATGTTTCTATGAAAGTTGATGTGGTAAGTTTTCCGATGAATGTTTTTTTTTTTTTTTTTATATATCAGGCGCATTAAGTTAGATCATACCTAATCCGTCCGGAGCAAAGGGAAGCGTGATACCCTACATTCTGTCTTACAGGTATCTCACTATTGCCATGTGGTTAGGCCCTTGGTACACAAACGGTCATTGTGTTCCGAGATAATTCCGCTGCGCCTTTTCCTATTTATCATCATCATCATTGCAACTCATGTACGTCCCACTGTTGGGCTTGAGCCTCCTCCACAATAGGCGGGAAATTACCTACTATACCACACTGGTCAGATGTGTTGGTATAGGATTTCATTTCAAGCTTTTCTTTTCTTGCATAGATTCTGTATTCATTTTCAATCCCTTAGTCGTCTTTTACGCCACCCATGGGCGAGAGAGGATGGGCTGAATTTTATTCTTACTCCATCACCCCTCCAACTGATATTTAAATACATTGTATTCTTATTATTATTTCAATTCATATACGTGACAAAGTAGGGCTTGTAATTCCTCTTTCTAATAATAATCATCTTTTACGATACCCACGGGCAAGATAAGGAGGCGGTACATTGTATTCTTACTCCTTTACGACACGATAAATTATTGTATTCTTAATTTATCTGAAAAATATGGTGACCCTATTAGAGCTTTATTGAATATTTCATTGGCTTTTTATAGAGCCATGGACAATAGGATCGTCTACGTTATTTCGCTTCGCTCTCGCCAGTCCTTCTCACAAAAGCTTACGTCCTGTACATTGTCAAGAACTTTCACAGACCTTCTTATAATAGAATAGAAAGATTTAGAAACGTACTTGACAGGAGATAAATATGATCGCCTTTCAAGTAAATTCGCTATTTATTTATTATTCTTTGTTGGCAAGAATAATTTTCGGACGCTCAACATATATTTTTTTAAAATAAGCTTCATATTGAAGAATAACTTTTAATGACTACAGATGGCGTAGTGGTTAAGATACCGAGGTGCTTACCGGACATGGTGCCTTCGGTAAGTACCTGCACAAAATTGGAAGAGAAGAGGCCCTAGGATATCATGAGTGCGGCGCGCTAATCGACGATGCGCGCCACACACTGGAAGTATGCCTGCCCTGCCTCACCGAGCCTCAGCGCCACGTCCTGTCATCGGAAATGGGAATAACAGACCTGTCGTTGCCGACCATCATCTCCGAGATGGTTGTCGATAGCCTCCTTCTGTGAGGCTGTCATGAAAAGGAAGGAGGCCGCGGAGCGGGCACGCGAGGCTCTTGTGTTCGCTGACTCGCTCCGCCGGCGACGACCAGGGAAGAGGAGACGCCGCTATGCACTGCTCCTCCCACAGCCCTGAATGATGACAGGACGTGGCCAGACGGCCAAGCGTTGGGGTGTCGGGAATAGAATGTTATCAGACGATCTCGCCGGCACCCCGTAAAAGCGCGGAAGGTACCGCTGTGGTTTTAGTGGGTATTTCGGTCACTTTTTGTTTTTCTGGCGAGTCCCACACATACTCCCGCGTCTGTAACCATCGGTGGATAGTGCGTAAATGCATTTCCACACGTGAAAATAGTGGTTAAGATACCGACCTACCGTGCCATTGTCGTGAGTTTGAATCTCGAGCAGGCGAACACTTGGTGCGATCTGCAAATTGTTGTCTTCAGACTGGATCTAATTGGTGTCCGTTAATTATATGTTTGTAAAGTCCCCCGCAACACAAGGATTATTTCCTTAGTGCACGGTGCTGTCTGTTTAAAGAAAAATGTCGCAGGGTATTTCATTAATTTCAAATGAATACTAAATAAAATGCATTTATACGAGTAATTATTCCACATATAAATCAAACCTATGACGCTCAACATGGAGGACATTTACTTAAACTACTATATCTAAGTACCTAATTTTTCGGGGCAATCACACAACTGTCTAGTTCGAACCACTGTTGGAGGAGGACTCCCATAAAGACACCGGGCCAAGGCTACGCTAGGCGGGTGGATTAGTGATAGCAGTTGATGTTGCGCGTTGCCTGGGAAGCTCCTTGAGCAGATAGTATGCGAGAAGAAAACTCTGCGAATTAGTTTTAATCCATAGAAATTATGATTTGTCCATAATTTCTATGGCTACTTCTATCGAATCTATAAGATAAAATAACATGAGATTTTATCCCATATATAATAGATTTATGTACATTGGAACACGGACATAAGTTTTCTCCATCCGAGCAGTGTATTTGTAAAGCTTTTCCTTGCGTAAGAAAATAAAATAAGTTAAATTGGTATTGGAAAAGCGAGTTGTATGGCACAGAAGATCTAGTTCAGGAGTTGTTGTTTCATCGAAATCGTTGTACTTATACATATAAGCTTTTTAGAAGGGAGTGTGTCAGTCAGAGTTAGAAGGCTCAAAACCACAATTAATGAATATAATATAGTACATAATGAAAAAAGCCGCAGTTACCTACAAAGATGATTCTAAATAAAAACTGAGTCTAAATTATTTGACCTACTTTCGTGAATAATATTTCTACTTTGACAAATATTCGTGAAAGTAAGAAGTGATGATCTTTGAGCGACAGCTGGATTAGTGATTTCAATTTAGTCGCGCGTTGGCGCGAAAATAGGCGGTGTGCCTGTGACGTGTTAGATAGCAAATCACGCTGACTCATCCAAAAGATTAGATGCTAGACCTCGGCAAATAAATTAGGTTTCATGACCCGATAAGAGAATAAATGTTATATAAAACATATTTCAGTAAAATAATTTATTGTAACTTCTTTAAAACAATATTCCACATTAATCCATTTCCATGAGATTCCATTTCAGTGACATCTATTTTTCGTGCAGTGACGTAGTAGGAATGTTAGCCACTACCTTCTTGCTCATTTGTTTCGTAAAATACAACTAAGCGATTATATTATGCAAATACTATCTATACAAAGAAGAAAAACTTGAAATAAAACCTTATACCAATACGTCTGACCGGCATGGCATGGTTGATAAATCAAATCAAATCATTTATTTTGCATAAACCCCTTAAGAGCACTTACATATTGTCAAGTTTAAACATTGTTTGAATACAATAAAATAATCTACCACCGGATCGGCATGCGGCCACAAGCTGAGAAGATCCGGCAAGAAACTCGGCGGGCTGTCACTTATTTTTTAGTCTTTTAAATATATATAATTTTATACTTCGTATAACATATAGTATTAGCTCCAGTGTGAGTCTGCTTGCGGTAGCTATGTGGGGTGGGTCGCTCCCTTCCTTCTAATTTGGTTGAGGAGAGTGATGGCTGCTCTAGTAGTTAACTCGTGATCGGGTGCTGCTTGTGGGATCTGGTCCAGCCATCTTTTCTTTCTTTCTTTAATGCTTTATTTTTTTTTGTCTTGTACTAAATCTTGAAACTTTATACATATATACAATTTCGAAGGGCATCACACTGGAGCTAATACCATATATGTTGTACGAAGCACAACATTATGTATATTTAAAAGATTAAAGAAAAAAAATTACTGCCCGCCAAGTTTCTTGCCGGATCTTCTCAGTTTGTGGCCGCGTGTCGATCCGGTGGTAGATTATTAATTGTGTTCAAACGTGTAATTTGACAATATGTAAGTGCCCTTAAGGGGCCTATGCAGAATAAATGATTTGATTTGATTTGATTTGATGCCCTTCGAAATTGTATATATGTATACATTTTCAAATATTAGTACAAAACAAAAAAAAAATAAAGAAAAGAGAAAGAATTTGGCTGGACCAGATCCCATAAGCAGCACTCGATCATGAGTTAACTACTAGAGCAGCCATCACTCCCCTCGACCACATTAGAGAGAAGGGAGCGATCCACCCCACGTAGCCACCGTGAGCAGAACCATTCGGTGAGCATAACTAAATTTGACTCCTATTGTGGCGCAAGCCTAGCGGTTTCATGATATTGTCATTAATAGTAGAATTTAGAACTGAATAAAAATTCTAATTTTGCGGGCTTGAAGGTACCCGAAGAAGATTCTATTTTAAACACACCCAGATAAATACTGGTGGTATTTGAGGGTACTTATGGTGACTAGGGCTTTGATCTTGATTTTACTAAATTCTTAAGCACCAATTAATATTTAATGGGACACCAGGCCATCTACTACCATTTATAATAAGAAAATAATATACAAAATAAATGAAAGTATATGTCGGCGTTGCGCCAGGAATTTGGACGATGATAGTAAAATACTGAGTATGTAATCACTGTATTTATTAGGAGTTCTTGCCGGAGAAGTGAGTGAAGTAAATCTGTCCTCTATTCTAATCTTACAATGTTTTTATAACCTCCGCTTTACAATGAAACGGTCTAGTCTTAGTAACTACAATTACTTTTTATAACAAACAAATAAAACAACTACTTTTACTATCGGCATATAGCTAAATAATAATGATAAATATTCTAATGCATTTAACATAATTCCAAATAGTCAATTTTACACAATTTACATTAATTTAATTAAAGGAAATATTGTTCTCATATATTGTTCAACAGACGGCGCTCTAACTAGAAATAAATTACAATCTTTATTGTGTAAAAACAACTAAATATGGTTACAAATAATTACATTAATTCTAATCGATTTTAATTTGATTAATTATATAAATATTTAAACAATTAAATCAAAGATTTCTAAAAATACATTCAAAAAGTGTCTTAAATATCACAGCATGGTAAATAGCAGTGTTGTTACTACAAATAATTATTTAAATATTAGTTGCAAATATTTCAAACATGTTTATAACTATAATTGATAACACATACATCAACAATTTACAAATATTGCCGATAGAGGGCGATATGCGCCCATATATACTTACCTTTAAACAGCGGTTGATGATACCAGTCATTGCTTAGGCAGGAAAAATTTAACTTATTAGACCTTATACATATATGTATAAATCATCACACTATCTCCTTTGACCAATGGCAAACAGCCACATCATCGTCGTATGCCGATTATTAGTTTTTTTTTTTTATTGCAAGCAGTAGCAAACGAGCAAACAGTACACTTGATGATAAGTGTTGCTGCCGCTCATGGACTTTTACAGGCCGCTGCCTACCGCGAAGAAAGTGAAGGGGATTGTGAATGCGTGCATTGAGGCTCGGTGATACTAAAGGCACCATCAAAACCCTCCACAAGCAAACACCCTCAGAAAGTTGAGCTTCCGGCTCTCTCGTTCACCGAACGAAGCGCAGTAACAAATTGAGTACACAGACGTCGATTTTCTGCGAGAGCGTGGTACTGCCCCGGACGGACCGGCCCGCGGCTGTAGACAGATAACTGTCAACAGTGTGGTCCTACCACTCCAAAATATTAGTACCAGGATTAGTAGCCTGGTTCGTTAAAAATACTGTAATTGAAGTCGAATGGCGAACAGTCGAAACTAAAACATTCTCGAAAATGTTGCAATTACGATGCTAAGTTCGATATTGTATCCAGATAGTTACAGCCTCCAGTACTTCTTATTAAAATGGTAGTCAAAATTGTGAAGTGAAATGCTTTAATGATGACACATCAACTTATCCTTTCTAAGATAAAGGCACAAGATTACCAACATTTCAGCTTAAATACATCCCACTTTTGGGTTCGAGCCTCCTCCACCATAGAAGGGAGATTCACCTACTAAACCACGCGGGCCAGACGTTTTCACATAAGGTTTCATTTAAAATTTTCCCTCTTTTTCATATGTGTGCTTTTCATATGTGCATATAGATGTTTACGTCATAAAGACGTCTAAGGGATTAACCTTAGACCTCTTTTACGTCACCCACGGGCATGAGAGGGGGTGATGAATTATATTATCACTTAGTCCCCACACGGAATATCCATACTAATATTATAAATGCGAAAGTAAGGATGTTTGTTTGTAACGCTTTCACGCTTAAACCACCGAACCGATTTCAAAAATTCTTTCACCAATGGAAAGCTATAATATCAGGGAGTAACATAGGCTATATTTTATCCCGGTATTCCCACAGGAACGGGCATTACGCCGCGGGTAAAGCGACTGAAACCGAAGCGAAGCGAGGGCGGGTTGCTAGTAGATTATAAATAAAAAATAAAACTAAATGTAGTTCTATATAATACACTTTACAGCTTACAAAGAAATTTCAGAGTATTCGAATATATTTTCCTCTTGTTTACAATGTTAAATTACTTTAAAAAAGATAAATAGACACTGCAATCACCTCTTAAATGTCTCGCAATCAACGTTAACACAGTCGGGATTTCCGAGATCAAACTAATGGTAGCATTACGACATAGCAACACTGAGTGAGCACACCATTTACATCCTCTGGGAGTGATATTAAAAATAATAAACCTCCTGTCGGCCGCCGATTACCCAATTTTCAGTAAAAGCATTTTTTTTAACCCGGGTAATTCCACCGCACTTGGAATAATGATACTAACTGAGTAGGACAAGGCTTTATTGTAACGTTTTCGTTGAATGCTTGTAATTTTACTGTGAATTTTGAGCTTTTAGTTGGGTGCCTTTTATGGATTATATCGCATTTACAAATACGAAAATTCGTCTAGTAATTCGTGCCTTTGTACTAAAATTAGATAATAGAATAGAATAGTATTTCTTTTGAAAAGGTATAAAAATGATTTTACATAATGCGCTACAATTTTTTGTATGAAGCCGGAGCTAAAAATAAATCGGATGATATGTATTGAGTCCTGCTAAAATTAGAACTATTTCTTTACTTTCACGTAGGTGCTAGGAAAGGTTGTAAATAAAAGATTACTACCATAAAAAATAATATACTGGTATAGTAGGTCAATTTCCTCCACACTAGAATAGGAAATTGACCTATTATACCACTCTGGTCAGACAGGTTGGTAAATGGTTTTATTTCGAGTTTTACTTCTCTTGCGTAGATGATATACGCATATTATAATACCTTAGTCGTCTTTTACGACATCCACAGGGATGAAAGCGGGTGGTGAATTGTATTCTTAATCCGTCACCACAAGTCCTTATATGAATTTTATTAAAAACTAGCAACTACGTTTTACCCACGTAGTGACCGTTCCCGTGATAATACCGGGATAAAATATAGCCTAGCTTACGCCCTGATATTATAGCTATCCATTGCTGAAAGAATTTTTGAAATCGGTCCAGCCGTTTTGAAGATTACCCGGAACAAACAGACAGACAGACAAAAATTTTTTTCATCTGTATTTTAGGCATAGGTGTCGTGAAAATAACCGTGTGAGCATGAAAAAAGCCTATTATTTTGACATAACAAACAGACACTTCAATTTTATTTATTGGTATAGATAGATATTGGCAAAAATCGTTGTTAGATGAATAGTAGGTATTTAGTCGATAAATCTATACCAATAAATAAAATTGGAATGTCTGTTTGTAATGTCAAAATAATAGGCTTTTTCCATGCTCACACGGTTATTTGCACGACACCTATGCCTAAAATAGCAATTAAAAATGTTTGTCTGTCTGTCTGTTTGTTCCGGGTAATCTTCAAAACGGCTGGACCGATTTCAAAAATTCTTTCACCAATGGAAAGCTATAATATCAGGGCGTAAACTAGGCTATATTTTATCCCGGTGTTCCCACGGGAACGGGAACTACGCGGGTAAAACGACTATAACCTATAACCGAAGCGAAGCGAGGGCGGGTTGCTAGTTTAGAAATAAAAAAACAGTCTCTACTATCAAATATCTTGGTGAGCCCACGCGCGTATGCCCGTGTTTACGGATGCACGCACGTACGAAAACATGCAAACACGCATGAACGCGCACATACAGCCACATATATTCCTTTTCTTTTTGATTTATTTTCATTTTGTATTCATTTTCTTTGAAACACAAACCAAGCCAGGGGATTCAATATGAAAATCAATTAAATCTAAAGTCAAAATGATAGATTTTTTCATGCTCACACGGTGATTTACACCATGCATATGCTCAAATCCAGTTTAAATATTTTTGTTTTATTTATTGGTCCGGATAATCTTCAAAACGATTTGACCAATTTTGATAATATTGTACGACCAGGTAGCTGTTTGTATAAGGAGTTACTTAGACTATATTTTAGACCAATATTTTCAAGGGAACCGTAACTGTAACCGCGATTATTTGCTAGTTATATTATAAAGTAAGGAAGCTTTCTCCTCTACAGCTGTAGAGGCACATATTAATCTTAGAATCGACACACTCCGGCGGGTTTGGGATCTCAGTTGTAATATTTTTCCTACGAGAATGCTACTTTTCGTTCTGTAAGAGATCACTTTGACGGTTTTACGACACCCATGGAACTGTAGGATGTAGAATGGAGTGTCATCAACATGCGTCATATACGTTCCACTACTGGGCTTGAGGCTCCTTTGCTATGGGGGGCAAATTGAATGACTACAACACTAGTTCATTTCGAGATTTCCTTCTCTTACACAGGTGTTACCTTTACCATGTGCTTTATTATAATATACTAACTGACCTAACAGACGTTATTCTGCTCAACTCAAAAAAAAAATAGAAAAGGAATTCTTTGAAATCGATCGCAACGCCACATGTCGGATCCAAATATTAATCTAAACCATTCTCGAACCCATTTGAACATATTTAAAAAATTCACCGAAATCGGTCCAGCCGTTTAGAAGGAGATCAATTACAAACATACGAACACAAGATTTATACATATAAAGATAATCCATATTTTACGACACCCACTGACAAGAAAAGGGATGGCGAATTCCTTAGAATAATAAAGTATAGAAGGATAGTGTCGGTACTTCAAGCGATCAAAAACATGAAGGCAAAAATTCTACATGCGCGCTGGCACACACACACACACGTACACACGCACACCATTATACAAATTATGAAATCAAATTTTGTTTTTATTAACATAAATCGTCGAAATACTTTTAAAAGTAATGTTAATACACTTTTCGTGTTTCTCAAATGTGCTGTGACACCATTTGGAATGCACAAGCATAATAATTACCTGTTTATTTTTTAAGAGTTGCGTACGTACCTGCAGTACTGTGAGCTTGTACACTATGGAACAGTCCAGCGTAAGCTCCATTAGGCTCCAATTTAAATGCTTCATTTTTATGCGTGGACTTACCTTCTATACGTTATTATTCTAAGGGTGAATTATATTCTTACTCCGTCACAACACGGATAAAGATATAACACATTCCATTCTTAGCCCGTCACCAGAAAATACCTATAAGGAAATTTATCTTTAAGCTGACCGCTCCTGAAACAGACTATAAGTTGGTACAAAAAGTTATATTGTATTCCTTACTCATTCGAAAGTTCTAATTACATAATATGTAACTTCTACCCTCTGGCTTACAAGCTAGAAGTTTACACTAGTGCTTTTAATTACAACGTAGATACGGCTCCATTGGGTATCATAAACAAAATATTACACATACGTAATAATATATATTCTAGCTTATTGTTACGTGGTAGAGTCTACGAATACTACAAATTGTTCGGAGTATCGTAAAAGATAACCAAGAGAAATCTGGGCCAATCCTATCAGGCAAAATCCTAAGCAGGGTTGACTTCAGGCAAGTCGCCGGTTACAAAACTATTGCCAAAACTTTTGCAATATACAAATACCATCAAAAACAAATTTGTAAAAAGCCAAGCCTCGCAACTGAGTTCTTCTACCATAAAAAGTTGTGAGATCCATGTTATACAAAGTCGGTTAACTCATTCGGTCCCTGCTTAAGGGACCTTTCTTCTTAGGTTATTACGTATATAGCTAACATAACAACTTCTTATAGTGACTATATCAATATTAAAGATCTTTTGAGTGGTGCGAGGACAGCGCCGACCGCAACCCACCCAAAAAAAAAATGTCTTAAATAAACAGAATGACTTGACAATAACTTTTTTTTTGCTCGACTTGGCGGGGGGCACTGCCGTTCCCCCAGATTACGTCAAACTCAAGTAATTGGGATAACAGCAGGATGCTAATGATGATATTTTTCAGCTTAAATTCCATTCGAAGATCTATAAAGTAAGTATCCCATCTTGCCCGTGTGTTGATAGTCTAAGAATGCAATATTTCATGACATCTGTATACTGAGGAGGTTGATATCTGTGGCGAGTGCTTACTAAAATTTTGTTTAGTTGATATACATAAGAAATCCATGTAATATATATTTTAGGTGTGGACCCAAGTCCCGCTAGTGATAATAATTTTTTCATTTACAAACAAGTTTTTATAAGCGAATAATTTGGTTCATCATCATGTCGATGTCCCACGAATATGGCGTACGTATAGCGCGCTGGTCAGACGGGTTGGTATAGGGTTTTATTTCGAGTTTGCCATCTCTTCGCCAATTTCTTATTACATATAATTGATTATAAATTTCAGTTTGAACGGGTTCACGAAAGGTGTGGATGTAATAATCAGCTTTCGATCAAATAATCTTTTTTATGAAAAATATCGTCCGCTCCATCCGAGGCAACAAAAGAGCGGTGCATGGTTACATAACCCACTATATGCCCTCCCCATCACCGTTGGGCCGACCACTGGTACCGAATTCCTGACATCCGTAACCAGCCCATCGCGTTATTTTTTCGGTACTATTTCCCGTAGACGCCCAATGCTATCGAGGCGTCGCCCTCGCGCGGTCATCCTCTCTGCATGTAAGGGTCTATTCCCTGGTTTAAGCACCCGCTTTATACAAACCGGCTAAGTGCGAGTCAAGTCGCGCACAAAAAGTTCCGTAGCATTATCTATAAAAATTCGCGTTTGTTGTATGGGAGCCCCACTTAAATATTTATTTTACTTTGTTTTCAGTATTTGTTATTATAGCGGCAACAGAAATACATAAATTGTAAAATTTTCAACTGTCTAGCTATCACGGTTCTCGAGATACAGCCTGGTGACAGACATACGGACGGACAGACAGCGAAGTCTTAGTAATAGGGTCCCGTTTTTGCCCTTTGGGTAGGGAACCCTAAAAACCCAGCATGTTAGATGCTACATCAACAAACAACAAACATTAAAATTGAGAATGATCGTAATTAGCTTAATGATTGACAGGATCGGTGCATTGGTCGCGTCATGCGATTTGTAGCGACAAATGTGTTATTGAAGTGACAGTGATATATTTACAGGGATCGATCCAAACGATTCACTGTCAAATCAGAGTTTTCCTTTAGATATTGAAAGGAAATAATTACATGTATATATTTTCTGTGGTAACGGAGTAAGAATACAATTTACCACCCCCTCTCATACCCGTGGGTATCGTAAAAGACGACTAAGAGATATATTACGCATATAACATCTATGCAAGAGATGGAAAACTCGAAACAAAACCCTATACCAACCTGTCTGGACAGCATGGTATAGTAAGGTCAATTCCCCTCCTGGGCTCGTCCCACTGCTGGGCTCGAGCCTCCTCCAGAATCAGAGGGAAATTGATCTACAATACCAGGCTGATCAAACAAATTATCATAGAGTTTTCTTTCGAGATTTCTTCTCTTAATGATATTATCTATTTACATTTTTACATTGTCTTTTACGGCGTAAAGCAGCGTGAGGCTGAAGAGGTTGCTTCAAGAAGTCTTTTCTTAAATTAAATAACCATTTTTAATATAAAACTTCGAGCAGATATGAAGTTTCAGTCAGAAACAGTTCTTGATAAATAGGTTTATTTCCTATATTATTTTTCTCTGACAAAGGTCAAGCTTGTAATAACTATTAGAAGAGAATCTTACTTTCTTCTTATATAAAGTGCGAAGTATGAAATACAACTAAGAGTTATTTATCTAAGTATTTACAGCACAAATGTGGATATTCTTACCCCAAGTTTCACCACATAATCCGATTAAGTTGACTGAATAAACCGTAAGGTTTACTCAATACCTGATAAGGAAACGGCGAATACTTAGCGATTATCGAGATAATCTTTATAAACACTTTTATAATATTTTTATATTAAATTTATTTATGTAAGCATTAAATTGAATTCGATTTACTAAAGATGCAATTTGCTAAAAAAGAAAGTAAAAATATTTTCATAAAATTTTCTACTTTTAAGGCAAGGCCATTGATTGCGTTTCTCGGGTCTATTAGTCTTATTTAGTAGGTGGTCTACTGGTTAGATTGATAATTGCTAACACTGACGGAAGAAACCTAATTTATGAATTCTTCCGTATGATGACGAAATCAGAATGCGGTTCACTATCTCTTTGCCGTGAGTGTGATAAAACACGACTAAGCTATGCGTTATGCATACTTATGCATAATATTTATTTATACAAGAGAAGACAGACTCGAAATAAAACCTAAATAATCATGTTACAGAAGTAATACAGTAGATGAATTCCCCTTCCATTTTGGAGGAAGTTTAGCCCCGCCATGAGACATATATGAGCATTTATTATCATCTCAAAGATAATCATGAATTTTAGTTCCAAGATTTTATACTCGAATTTTATTTATTTGATATTTATTAAATATTGCGCTATCAAACGTACAGATAGCGTGGTTTTCTAAGAAACACTCCACTCTAAATTTCCACGCACAAAATTTATTTGCTAGATTCTGCAAACAAAAAAACAAATTAAAAGATACCTAAATATGTTGGCAGATATCAGATCTCTTCAATATCACAGGAGCCATTCATATATAATACACAAATAGTCATTTCATATTCTTCGAATATCACTTACATCATTTTGACGGTCCCACTCAAAGCCTTATCGAATATTTTGTTGGTTTTTTTATTCCAGAGCTACAGGACAATAGGAGCGTCTGTGTTATTTCGCTTCACTTTCGCCTGTCCCATTCACAAAGGCTTACGTCCCGTACAGTTGTCAAGTATTTAGACGGGCATCTTTATAATAGAATACAAGAATACTCTGCAAGAGGTAAATATAACGGCCCTTCCAGTAAACGCGTGTTATGAGTCATAATGTACTTATAACTTTTTTCTGTCGTTTACACAAAGGAATATAGTAAGATAACAAAAAATGCGTAAATATGGTTAATATTATTATTAATATGATGGAACGTTGTGACTTTAGAGATAAAATAACAGATGCTGCTAAATAATCATTCTTACCATTTAGGCTTCCTCCGTAGATCTCCTTCATACTTCGTCATAAAATGCTGTTCTGTGCTGCCCGTTTACATTACGTCATTCGAATATGTGGCCGCCAATGGAGAACCTTTCTTCCCTAGTAATTATCCAGCCTATTGTCACTTCAGCGTGCTAATTTTTCGTGTTATTTTGGTTATAAACCTTTTTCTGCAGATTGCTATATTTTGGATTCTATCTTATAAAGAAATTCCGAGCATAAATCAATCCATAGCACTCTGAATGACTCTGAGTTTAGTCTAAACTCGACATAAACCCCTATGTGAACACGTCTGATCCGCGTACGGTACAGTTGGTCACTTTCGCTCCCATTATAGGGGAAGCTGTAGCCCAACAGTGAGACTTATGTGGGCTGAGTTGATAATGATGAATCTCGTCTATTTTTTGCAATGTCTATACTAATAAAAATTATTATCATAATTTAATTCTTTAAAACAATATATAATAAAATGGCAAGTTCAGGCAGCGAATGTGACACCATAGGATGGCATTGAAATTAGATTGCAAAAAAAATAGGTAGTATTAGTAAAATTTAGTCTAGATTTTTTATCACACATGAAATGAATTAGATACAAAGCAATTTTTTGTAGGGAGAAGGAACCTTGACAATATTGGATGGCATTCACATTAGATGGCATTAAACAGGTATTATTAATAAAATTAGGCTTCTTATCATACATAGCGCGGATTAGAGACACTGCAGTCTCTTTATAGAGTAAAGGCACTGTGGGAGCCTATGACCTAAGCGTTTGGCTGCCAAATTGCGGACAAAACTGCCAATAAAGTCACAGTATTTACGACCTCTTCAAAAAAAAGTTATTTTTCTTATAACAGGATTATTTTTATCTATAAGGAGAATAAATATATACTTAACCATAATCCCTAAAAAGTTCATTAAATAAAAGCTACAATAAATTACTCATATTACTCAAGTTGACTCGTAAATCACAAACTTAAGTCCGACTTCCTTGTTTAGAACTCAGGGTAATTAGAAGTATAATATATTTAAGTCGCTGTTTTTATAATAATATAATTGTTGATGTTATTTAATTAAAATGTAATTATTTGAATAATTGCTATGTTTATTGCTATGTTTAATAGATTTTGATGAAACTTCACAATAATATAGCTTATATATCAATATATATATACTTATATATATTCAGGATCTCGGAAACGGCTCCAACGATTTTGTTGAAATTCGGCATACTAGAGGTTTCGGATCCAAAAAATCGATCTCATCATCATCATCATCATCGCAGCCCAGATACGTCCCACTGTTGGGCTCCGGCCTCCTCCACAATGGGAGGGAATTTGACCTACTATACCGTGCTGGTCAGACATGTTGGTATAGGGTTTTATTTCTAGTTTTCCTTCTCTTGCACAGATCTTATGTGCATATTATATCCCTTAGTCGTCTTGTACGACATCCACGGGCAGGAATAGGGAGTGGTGAATTGTATTCTTACTCCGTCACCACACGGAAAATCGATCTAGCTAGGTTTTATTTATAGAAAATGTTGTTTTGTCCGTGTTTTTAGTAAAACAATATAATGACATTAAATTTTAAAAGCATATGAATTCAAATTTCGTTATCAACGTCATGAGTTACGATAGCTCAGTTGGGGAGACGGCCGGTTTTAATTTTGGGTTTTGTGGCATTCAAACAGCGTCGGTTCGAATCTCGGTGTTATTATTATTATTCTCTTTTTGTAATTTTTTATATAATTTTCATTATTTATTTTTTATTAATATATGTTCAATGCACATTGAACATGCAACGCAGCAAACTCAAAAGTAGAGCATGTCAACATACAAGTAAAGCATGTCAACATAATGTGCAAAATTAGCACTGACATGATTTAAAGACACTGCGTTATACTTTACACGTACGACACACTAACACAAAATGGTATATGTGTGTATTAGCAATAAGTAGTATATAAGGTGTACATTGTGTAAAATAAATCAGATTTGAATTTATTCATCTCTCATTTACATCCCTCTCACTGTGGCCAAGACACCCTTAGCCGTCAGTTCTGACCAGTCCTGTGAGTCTGCTTGACTGGCAGTGAGAGTTACCAATCCTCCACCCAAACCTCCATCTCACTGTGGCCAAGACACCCTTAGCCGTCAGTTCTGACCGGTCCTGTGAGTCTGCTCGACCGGCAGTGAGAATTACCAATCCTCCACCCAACATCCATCTCACATCTACCTGTCACCTTAGGTAGCGCGGTGCAGGTATCCCATCATATAGGCTAGGAACTTAAGGGCTTTAGGTACTTCAAACTATAACCTTAGGTTCTTCTGTCAAACACGGCGTTAGTCCACTAGCCCAGACTACGCCTGTACATTTGGTCCTTCGAGTAAAAGTAAAGATTTTCCTCCCTCTAACCCCCCCGTAGGTTTGACATAACAGACATACGAATCAGTTAAGAACGGGCTGGTGTACTCAACAAAGCATCAGTTTCGGAATTGACTGAAGGACTTTTACTTACGTACTCTGTCAGAAAGCCTCTCGTTGCGGTTCGGTCACTGGCCTCCCACAAGCGGGACTCACCAGCTGATTGAGAAGTCGCACCTTCAGGGACGTGTTATAGCGAGAGCGCAGGTACGATAAGTATTGACTTAAAACATTAGTAGTAGGGAAGTTAGGGTAGGGCTATTAGGGAAGAAGACAAAAGAAGCACTATGGACATACAAGAAATAAACACAGCAATCAGAAGCCAGGAGGAAGATTATAACGAGATCAGGAGGATAATTACAAACATTAAAAAGGACTCCGTGAGCCGAAGAACACAAAAATACATTGACGAAAAAAGACAAACACTAACTACTATTTTCCAACGGGTGCAAGAGAATCACTCGAAACTGGAAAAACAAGAGATGTTATCATCTCACAAATATATCACTACAAATTACTTTGGAAATATCCAAAAACAATACAACGAGGGCTTAGCCCACCTACAAAAATATGAAGCAAGACTTCAACTTGTTCAGGCGATATATGAACCTGAAGAACAAAACACAAACGAAGAAGAAGGGAGAGGGAATCCCAAGACGTTTATACAAATGTTCAGGATATCCCAGATGTCAAAAAGGCTAATTCAGGCAAAAGAATCAGTCACTGAAAACAAACCTATATGGCATTTACAAACTACAATAAACAACTTACAAAAACGATGGCAGGATATTGAAGAAACACACATTGAATTATTATTGGAGGAGGATACATCGGGACACCTTTACTTCAAAAATAAATATTTTGAAAACACCCAAACAAATTGGAATCGTTTGAAGAAATGTTACAGTTTTTAGAAAAAAGATTTAAAAGTTTAAAGTCCTACGATCAGCAAAAAATTACGTATAATCACCTGAGTAATAACTCGGTGAATCATACAATAAATAAATACCGGGGAACACTCATACCAATAGCAGAATCATCAAAAAGTAAGCATTGCTGGTACTGCAAAAGCACAGAACATAATATAAATAAATGCCCTAGTTTTAAAACCTTGAACGTGACGCAACGATATAAGGAAGTCTCAGACAAAGAAATGTGCAAACGCTGCTTAAATCATGATAAACAAATAAAATGCACGAGCGAGTTTTATACAAAATGTGAAATATGTCAACATAAAGGTCATAACACACTATTACACCGAACATTCGATTCAATTAAAAGACAACCAGAGTCTTCTGAGTATACGAAAAAGTTCACTCCTAAACCAACTATGAGTGATAAAAAACAAAACACAACGTTATCGAACTTATCAGCTACCAATTTAGAGGCAAAAAATACGGTCTTATTAGCCACAGCGCTATTACAAACCACGTCGTATGATGGAACACCACAATTATTAAGAGTATTGTGTGACCAAGGTTCAGAAGCGTCATTTTGCACGGAAGAAGTAGCACAACTGCTGTCGTATCCAAGACAAAAGGTTCGAGCCGAAATAAAAGGCATTGGAGACAACGAACCTAAGACATCGAAATATACAATTAACATAAAACTACAACCAAGGTACTCTAGTGAGTACAGACTACCTGTAACACTTATAGTACTACCAAAGCTTACAAACTCGTTACCAAGAAGTAACTTACAACAATTACAAGAGTTGGACAATGTTCTATTGGCAGACCCAACGTACAACAAAAAGGGACCTATAGACATAATTTTAGGTGCCCAAGAATATAGTAAAATACTATTACAAGGTTTTAAACGACTACAAGGCGGTATAATCGCTCAAGAAACAGAATTGGGTTGGATTTTATCCGGGTTATATCCGCAAGACACAAACGGTGGCATCAAAGTATTAAGCATGATGACTCGCACCGACGACATACAACAATTAACAAAATTTTGGGAATTAGAAGAAATTCCACGACACTATGCACTCACCAAAGATGATGAGTTGTGTGAAAATTACTATACAAATACTACAATACGAAGTTTCGACGGCACTTATACGGTACGACTGCCGTTTAAGGACGCGAACATAAAATATGGCGAGTCAAGGAAAAAAGCCGTGGCTCGACTATTACAACTAGAACGTCAGTTCGAAAAAAATGAAAATTTACGCCAACAATACAAGGAATTTATGTACGAGTACCTAAATATGGGTCATATGAGAAAAGTACCTAAACCAGAATATTACACAGGAGAGTATTATATTCCCCACCAAGCGGTAATAAAAGAAGACTCTCTTACAACAAAACTACGAGTGGTATTTGACGCTAGTAGTAAAACAAGTAGTAAAATAAGCCTTAATGAAAATTTACATAAAGGACCACGACTTCAACAAGACTTATCAAACATATTATTACGCTGGAGAACGCATAAGATTGCTTTCATGGCCGACATTATGAAAATGTACCGGTTCATAAAAATAAACCAAGAAGACTATAAATATCAAAGAATTTTATGGAGATTTTCTCCAAAAAAGGCCACTAGTGAATACGAACTAACAACGGTCACGTATGGCACAACAAGCGCGCCTTATCTGGCCGTGAGAACATTACAACAACTAGCATTAGACGAACAAGACAATTACCCTATCGCCAGTAGAGTAACGTTACAGGATTTCTATGTTGACGATATTTTGTCAGGAGAATCCCAGGAAAGCTCCGTCAAGGAATTACAAGAACAATTAATAGCAATGTTAAACAAAGGTGGTTTCCAACTACGAAAATGGTCTTCAAATAGTTCGGAATTGTTGAACAATTTAACATGCGATAAAGAAGAAAGTCGGATGCTGAAACTTCCCTTAGACGAAACAAGAAAGTCATTGGGAATTATATGGTCTCCAGGCGAAGATAAATTCTGTTTTCAAATAACTACAACAGAAAACACAAAACCCACTAAACGGTTCATTATGTCAGAGGTGGCGAAAATATTTGATCCGTTGGGCTGGTTGGCCCCCATCATCATAACACTAAAATTACTAGTACAACAACTGTGGACGTCTGGGATGGAATGGGACCAACCAGTAAATGACATAATACGAAATAAATGGACAGAAATACAAAAACAGTTAAAAAACATAGAAAATATACAAGTACCACGATGGTGTCACACGATAGACAGGACAAAGTTTGAGCTGTATGGATTCTGCGACGCCTCAGAAAAAGCATACGGGGCTGTCGTCTATAGCAGAGTAATGGTGAATAACAGTTACTACATAACATTGCTCCAAGCTAAGTCAAAAGTTGCACCGAAAAAACAAAAAACAACATTACCGCGTCTTGAGCTATGCGCCGCAGTATTATTGGCTAATTTAATAGAAAAAATAAAAAATGCTCTAAACGGTGATAACAATACCGTGATTTCATGCTGGACGGATTCTATGATCACGTTGGGATGGATAAAAGGAGATCCTGGGCGATGGCATACGTTCGTGGCCAACAGAGTGTCAGAAATTAACAGCATAATACCTAACGCTCAATGGAATCATGTCATATCGTCTGAAAACCCAGCGGACATTATATCAAGAGGATTGGAGCCAGAAAAATTAATAAACTGTTCCTTATGGTGGAACGGCCCACCATGGTTACAGACGAGTGATATACCTATTACAACAACAGCACCACAGCCAAATGAAGAAGCCAAGTACTGTTTATCAACAACAATTAATACTACGAATGAAAAGTATGACATCTGGAGTCGATTTTCTAACTACAATAAAATGATAAGAACATTAGCGTATTGCTACAGATTTATCAGCAAGCGCAAAAAGCACGAACCATTATCCTGTACGGAACTAGAAGAAACAGAGAAACGAATTCTATGCATATTGCAACAAGAAGAATTTTACGATGAAAAAGAAATTATTCGAAAGAAAAAATCACTGCAGAAAAACAGTAAATTATCCACACTAGATCCATTTATTGATAACGATGGATTATTACGAGTTGGAGGTCGAATAGAAAACGCTGACTTGCCATATAATCAAAAACATCCTATACTATTACCACGCCGACATCATATAACGTCATTAATAATACAAAACGCACACATGAAAACATTACATGGAGGAAATAAACTAACTACAGCTGTCCTACGACATAAATACTGATTTAATAAATAGATGGAAACAAATTCAAAGAATGAAGAAAGATTTCTGGAAAGCCTGGTCATCTGATTATTTACATCAACTTCAACAAAGATACAAGTGGAAAGAAACTCAAGAAAATATCAAAATTGGAACCATAGTACTAATAAAAGATGAAAACATAAGTCCAAGTAAGTGGCCCTTGGCAAAAGTGGAAAGCGTTCACCCAGGAAGCGACGGGGTGATAAGAGTAGTGACACTCAAAAAATCGACAGGTTTATGTCAAAAACGATCAATACATACATTAATTCCTTTACCCGTATATCAGGAAGAATTAATGACTAACACGAATACGTTAAGAAAAAATACCGAAACGCCTGTGAATAGTAACATAGCAAATAACATAAATAAAAAATCTAAGACACTTAAGTCAGGCGTGTTACTCTATACTACATTATTATTGTGTATCGGACAAGTAACAAGTACATCAATGTTTACTATGAAACATTTAAATCCAGGCCTATATGTAGAACAAATAGGTACTTCAACAATAAACAGAGGGAGTTTTAGAATAGAAACTAATTACGAAAGGAGTGATTTGGAACTGAATTTAAATAATACGATAAAAATAACTAATCAGTTTCAAAAGTTATGCACTGACACACAACAGTATACAAAAGACACCCATTGTGCAGAATTTTATTATCATTTGAACGAAGAGAAAGCACGATTTGAGAAGATAAAGGATTACCTTACTGGGATAAAGATTTCTAGAAGGAGACGTGGATTGTTAGGACAAATGTTAACATACGTGTTCGGAGTTAACGATGAAGTATACAGAAGTATTGACTCATTGAGTAGCAATCAACAAGAACTTATAAACGCCGCCAATCATCAAACAAACATAATGATATCTACAGTATCCGCTGTAAACCAAACCGAGGAGCGGATTAAGAAAAAGTTAGAGAATTTTGAAAAGAAGTTAAATGAAGCTATAGCATTCATGTACGATAACGACGTATGGTATAAGATGGTAGACGCTAACAATGTGAAAATACAAGTAATACAAACGTATCAATTAGCGAGCAATTACATAACAGAGATTATTCACTATTACAACGGGTTACTTGAGATATACCTAAATAACGCATCGATATACACGATTTTGAGTCCTAAATACGCTAATGATATAATACAAACAACCAATCAAAAGTTACCTGGAAACTTAAGAATAATTCAGGATCAATTAATACAGACTAACATGGAAATAAATGCAACACATATAAACGTATTTGCGTACTATCCTATTCATGACATAAGAAAATATACGCTAATACACATAACGGCGATTCCTCAAAAGTTGACCGGGAGTTCTTTTGAATGCTTGTCAATCCCAAGAGCATTCATAGGCTTCGACTATAACAATGAACGATACTTTGAATTAAGTAAAGACGAGTTCAAAGATTGTTTACACAAAAAATCGGAGTTTGTTTGCTATCCCGTGGCTGTTAAGAACATGCAATTGAACAAGAATTGCATTGTTGACCAGCTATTCAGCAACAATAATAACACTAAATCACAATGCACATCAAGAAGATACAACATTCAATCTACAATTCTATGGAAACAACTTTACATGCAGAATACGTGGATGTTTATCACTACAAAAACACAATCAGCTTCGATAATATGTGATGGACAAAGACAAGAGATTAACCTAGAGGATATAGGAGTACTACACATTTCAGAAAGCTGTGTAGTAAAGACGTTGAACAACATTCTTGCAGCTAAACGAATAACAACAACAACTGTGCAAGCATCATATTTTAAAAGGAGTAATTTTACTCTAGACACACAAGTAGTCCAATCAGAGATACCAGACATACCGAAGGAGGAAGTATTAGATAGCTCCACCAGTATATTTGACCACTTAGCCGCTTCAGAAGCAAAGCTAAAAACAAGATTAGATAACACAATATGGAGGCGAATAGAGTCTCATTCCTATGTGGTTAGCACCGTGACATCTCTTTCTTTAATAGTATTAGCTTGTCTTTTAATTTATTTCAGACCACTCAAACAATGTCGAGATAGACATACGAGAAGACAAGACAAGGAGACAACTACAACACAAGCCACAGAGACAGACAAACAGCGGGCAGCTCCACCACAACCACGGCCACGGTATGGGAAACCTCGTCCCCAGACTACAGTCCAAACACCACAAACGACGGAAGGACACATTGGACCATATGAGGTTATCGAATTATACGACTTGCAGTCGTGTTCCTGAGAGACCCCAGAATGTTCAATGCACATTGAACATGCAACGCAGCAAACTCAAAAGTAGAGCATGTCAACATACAAGTAAAGCATGTCAACATAATGTGCAAAATTAGCACTGACATGATTTAAAGACACTGCGTTATACTTTACACGTACGACACACTAACACAAAATGGTATATGTGTGTATTAGCAATAAGTAGTATATAAGGTGTACATTGTGTAAAATAAATCAGATTTGAATTTATTCATCTCTCATTTACATCCCTCTCACTGTGGCCAAGACACCCTTAGCCGTCAGTTCTGACCAGTCCTGTGAGTCTGCTTGACTGGCAGTGAGAGTTACCAATCCTCCACCCAAACCTCCATCTCACTGTGGCCAAGACACCCTTAGCCGTCAGTTCTGACCGGTCCTGTGAGTCTGCTCGACCGGCAGTGAGAATTACCAATCCTCCACCCAACATCCATCTCACATCTACCTGTCACCTTAGGTAGCGCGGTGCAGGTATCCCATCATATAGGCTAGGAACTTAAGGGCTTTAGGTACTTCAAACTATAACCTTAGGTTCTTCTGTCAAACACGGCGTTAGTCCACTAGCCCAGACTACGCCTGTACAATATATATCTAAATAAATTCGACAAAAATATTCCGAGCGAAGCTCGGTCAACCAGATATTTATCAACAATATTTATAATATTAATACAAACAAGTAAAACCTAAAACCCAACTACGACAAAAAACGAGTTATCGGATAAATACGAATGAAGTCATGAATAAATGCTAATAATATGAATATTTTTGAAATGTACAAGTAACTCTCTTTTCAATGATATGAAACACGACATATTTGTCTCAGATTTATTTTTTAACACAGTACTTTAAGACCTCTAGAGGACGCCATACAAAATTCTGTGACACATCATTTATAGTCTATAACCCCTGGACGATAAAGACGCTTCTAACGATACCTTATTTGTCCAGTTCCAATAAGTAGTTGAGGAGCTATGAGGGAACAGATGAACATACATACATAGCCTGTCAAAATCATAACACTCCGTAGTCGGGTAAAAAGATAATGTATTTGTATTGCTTATCTCGGATTAAAAACTTCAAGCTAAAAAAGCCAGCAAACCTCAAAAATGTAAATGGTATAACCTGTTTATGATTTCACGAATGCGGATGACACGTTGCGAGGGTACATGTAAAGGGTCGTATTTGATCTCTATCTTGCCGTACGTGGAGTGACGGATGAAAGGGTTAAGGCTATTACTCATCGTCAGGAACATAACACCGACCAACCATTGCGCATTTACGTTATACTTCGAATGAACAGCATGGCGATTACAACATCGGTTTTCTTTCTGGCCGTGCGTTATTTATAAAATTAAAACTACTATAGCTAAGTTTGGATGGGAACTAAATTCATGTAATCGTCATCGACATGGTCACATGATGTATACGTTAACACTATGCCTTTTTATTTTTTTCTCGCACCACTCCGTCTGGGGCGACAGAGGGGCATAAGCACGCACACCCGTAACCCACGCGTGACACGTCGCCTTCGTCGTTGGGCCGTCCACCGGAGCAGCGTGACTTGTCGTCAGTGACCCGACGGAATACTCCTTGAGGAGTACCCTCCCATCGACCGCCAAGGGGGAGGACGTCGGTCTTTCCTACGGTCGGCGCTCTCCTCGCTCCACTTCGTCCGGGGCGACAGAGGGGCGTAAGCACGCACACCCGTAACCCACGCGTGACACGTCGCCTTCGTGGTTGGACCGACCGAAGCAGGGTGACTTGTCGTCAGTGGTCGGCCCGACGGAATACCCCTTGAGGAATACCCTCCCATCGACCAACGTCCCCCCTCGAGGAGGACATCGGTCTTTTTTCACGCGATCGGCCTCTCGGCGGGTGACGGACTGACTCTCCGGTCCAGTCACCCGCGGTCTTGACTAGGGCGGCATCGGCGCAGGTAATCGCGCCTGCGCCGGCGGCGGTTCGCGTCGTCGAGAAGAGGCTCCTCGCGCACGCGCTCCGCCGCCTCCTTCCGCGAGACTACTGCCTCGCAGAAGTCTGCGATTGCGTCCCAGTTCCTGAACGTTAACACTATGCCTGTAGCTATGTCAATGTTTCTATATCTAATGATTACTGGTGTTTATACGAGTAAACGCGAATAATATCGGACCACGGAGTCGACCCGTGACCATGAACACAGTAAAGTGTTCGAAATATCGGACAATCAAAAATCAAATACAAACGCAATAAAATTTTTAAAACTAGTTTTATTTACACTGTCTATATCTGTGCTGATATATGTCAAAATCAGATGTAAAAGATTTAAATTATAAATGTTAATTAAAGATCAAACTTGTATATCCAAAAATAATATTTGTTTTTTTACTGTTTTAAGTATGCACTTCTGTCAGCACAAGCTAATTTAACGCTTTCATAGTTTTCAAAATCGTGGGCCTTACTGAGATTAAGATCAGAATCTGTTAGATATAGATACAGATGCCTTGTTGTTAAAAACCTATGCAATTCTGTGTCTCTCTATACTCTTTCAGCTATCATTGACTATTACTAAAAGAGTTTCTTTAAATTTTCTTTTTCAAAAGTCCGGGGAAGGATCAAGCCTAGTGGTGGAACGCACTAGACGATGATGATGAAATTTTGATTTATAAGTTAACACATCCTTACTAATATTATAAATGCGAAAGTAAGTTTGTTTGTTTAATTGTTTGTTTGTTTGTTACATTTACACGCTTAAACCACTGAACCGATTCCAAAACTTATTTCACCAATGGAAAGCTATAATATCTGGGAGTAATATAGGCTATATTTTATCCCGGTATTCCCACGGGAACGAAATCTACGCGGGTAAAGCGAATGAAACCGAAGCGAAGTGAGGGCGGGTTGCTAGTATAAAATAAAATACACTTTCACGGATTTTATTGCGTTTGTATTTGATTTTCCGTGTGGTAACGGAGTAAGAATACAATTCCCCACCCCCTCTCTTACCCGTGGGTGTCGTAAAAGGCGACTAAAGAATATCATGTGCATATAACAACAATGCAAGAGAACGAAAACTCAAAACAAAACCCTATACCAATCCAGCTGACCAGCGTGGTATAGTAGCTGAATTTCTCTCCCAATATGGACGAGGCACGAGGCCAGTAGTTGGACGTATATGAGCTGTGGTGTTTTTAATTGTTACCTTTTCAAAGTTTCAAACACTTTTCAGTATTAATGGTTATGGGACAACTATGTATGATTTAAATTCATATTTAAGTCTATTAATTTTTATATTGAGTATTTAAATAAGATAGGAAGTGGTAAATTGTATTCTTATTCCGTCACCAAACAAAAAACAATAACCTACCATATGAAAAATAAAGAATAAGTCTTGGCGTATAATGTGAATGGTTACCAAGGGAGAGGGTTTAAAAAATATAAAGTATGGATCACATTCCCTTAAGTAAATATACACTGCAGATGGAAAAACATGCTATTTGATACTAAAACATGCCTAACGTAAGTTATTAATTAAAATATGTAACAAAGCAATACAACACAAACACGAGCTTAGGGATATGCACCAACGTCTGTCATGTCGTGTCACAGCAAGCTGCGTCATGATGCCGTAATGGTATGACAGGGTGACGGCCAGGCGGATAATGTCCACTGTGATTACCACGTAGCAATATAGTCATAGACTAGGTAATTAACAAAGATATGTTACAAAATATATCCTACTATCCTTCCTACTAATATTATAAACGCGAAAGTTTACGAGGATGTGAAGACATGATTGAAGATGTTTGTTGCTTAATGATATCTGATGTTTACGCGAGCACTATACATCTATACCAATAAATAAAATTGGAGTGTCTGTTTGTAATGTCAAAATAATAGGCTTTTTTCATCCTCACACGGTTATTTGCACGACACCTATGCCTAAAATAGCAATTAAAAAATGTTTGTCTGTCTGTCTGTTTGTTCCGGGTAATCTTCAAAACGGCTGGACCGATTTCAAAAATTCTTTCACCAATGGAAAGCTATAATATCAGGGCGTAAACTGGGCTATATTTTATCCAGATATTCCCACGGGAACGGGGACTACGCGGGTAAAACGACTATAACCTATAACCGAAGCGAAGCGAGGGCGGGTTGCTAGTTGTAAATAAAACTACTTTTACGGATTTTATCGCGTTGTATTTGATTTATGATTGCCCAACGTTTCGAACACTTTGCAGCATTCATGATCACGGGCGGACTAAGGTGTCTCACGTCCAACAAGTCATCGTTATTACAAACATTTATAATTATCTACCCGATACAGAAATTAGTTATAAATTTATTAAATTTTGACCCACATTTTAGTACAAATTTGTTTATAAATGCTGCAAAGTATTCGAAACGTCGGGCAATCATAAATCAAATACAACACGATATAATCAGTAAAAGTACTTTTGTTTACAATGTTTGTTGCTCTTTCACGCAAAAACTATTGAATAGATTTTGATGAAACTTCACAATAGTATAGCTTACATATCAGATTAACACATAGGCTATAATTTATTCCGATATTCCCACGGGCAGCGGAAGTGCGGGTGCGGCGGTGCGAAACCGCAGGGCGCTGCTAGTTTGTCTATATTTAGACGTTAAATATTTCGGGATGTGACAGAGTAAGAATGTTATTCACTACGCGCCACCCTATCTTACCCGTGGATATCATAAAAGACGACTTAGGAATATAACATGCATATAACATCTATGCAAGAGAAGGAAAACTCGAAATAAAACCCTATACCAACCCGTCTGATCTGCATGCTGTAGTAAGGTTAATTTCGTTCTTATTCTGGAGAAGGCTCAGCTGTGGGACGTATATGAGTTTAGGGTTGTTGATAAAATATGGATATATCGACATATTGATATTATTATCTAAAAATATCGATAATTATAACCGATTTTTTTTTTGGGCGATATATTGATAATTAGATACTAAAAAGTAAGTATCGAGATTCGATATTTCTTTGAATAAAATTGTTGTTTTATCGTTTTTTGTAAAGTATGTATTCTACAAAATCACCGTAAACTTAATCTACTGTAAAAATGGCGGCATGAAATTGATGATAAGTTATCATTTACGTCTAGAATTTAGCAAAAAAAAAAGCTCTTCACGAAAACTCTGCAAAGAACGAAGCTAAAAAATGGTCATGCGGCAAATTATCGATATATCGAAATTTTCTCCATATATCGAACACCGATATTGATATCCATACTAATATTATAAATGCGAAAGTAAGGATGTTTGTTTGTTTGTTTGTAACGCTTTCACGCTTAAACCACCGAACCGATTTCAAAAATTCTTTCACCAATGGAAAGCTACAATATCAGGGAGTAACATAGGCTATATTTTATCCCGATATTCCCACAGGAACGGGAACTAAGCCGCGGGTAAAGGGACTGAAACCGAAGCGAAGCGAGGGCGGCTTGCTAGTAATTAATAATATCGATATATCGAATAAACTATATTTAAAAAAATATCAACAGCCCTAATATGTGTTGAAATGAGACGTTAAATTGCAAAAGTTTTCAAATTTGTTTAGTAATTATATTTACCGTGTGTTGAGGGAGTAAGAATACAATTCACCGCCCACTTTCTTGCCCGTGGGTGTCATAAACATCGAATAATAACGTAAGCAGATAATATCACTGAAGAAAAACGAAAATTAGGAAAAAAAGCCTATACCAACACGTTTGACTACTACACGTAGGTCCCTTCATACGTTCTACTATTGGTTTGAACCCAAGAGTAGAACGTATATGTGCTGAGATGATACCTTGCCCCCATACTTTTTAATTACACTAGTGTTTGCCCGCGACTTCTTCTGCATAGAAATTATGCACGACATTCCAGTTAAATATGTAAATATTAATTGTATAATAGGGCGAGAATTATCAAAGCAAAGTTTATTCCCTATTTTACAACCTTTTTTTTGTAGGCTTTGGCTGCTACCGATTCCTTGACTACGGTGGCCCGCCCCCGCAACATAGTGTTGCCGGTCAGGGCGTCACCCTCACGCGGTTGCCCTATTTGCGGGTGGCGAACTAATCCTCGGTCCGTCCACCCGGCAATTTTTTACAACCTTAGGGAGACAAAAATCCTGTGAGTTTAGATTTTTAAAATATTATTTTTAAAATTTAAAGAGTTCTATATCACAAAAGTAAATTAAATAAAAGTATCACTGTCATATTACATCCAAAAATTGAAATATTTTGTATCCTTAGAGGATGAAAATTGGCAAATGGTGAAACACGTATTTATTTATTTTTATATGGGCAAGCATTGCGTTTAATATGAAGACAATGGATAAAGAGTTTTTCTTGCCATACAGTATTTGCTACTGTGTTTCACCCCTTTTGTGATTGAATTTCATTGCGAAGAATTGTTCATATAAATATATCAATTAAGATTTACAATATATAAATAAACATCAAGACAAGGAAAACTTGAAATAAAATATACATCTCATTGCTGCATCGGAGCCCGTTCCGTAATAAGAGCGTAATTTCATCTACAGAGTCAGACATGTTAATTTATTTCGAGAAAAAAAAAAAAAAAAAAAAGGCAAGTTAATATATGGCTGGACCAGATCCCATAAATGGCATGCGATCATGAGTGAACTACTAGAGCAGCCATCATTTACACATCTATTAAGTCATATATAAGATTTATCATCATTATCATCATTTCAGCTGATATACGTCCTACTGTTTGGTCCTACTGGTTTGTTCAAGCCTCCTTCACCTTGACAATAGAAGGGAAATTGACTTTACTACACCATGCTGGTCAGACAGGCTGGTATAGGCTTTATTTCAAGTTTTCTTTCTCTTGCATAGATGTTATATGCGTATTATATCCCTTAGTCGTCTTTTACGACAACCACGTCTAAGAATTGGTGAATTGCATTCTAACTTCGTCACCATACGGCAAATAAAAGGTATACTTTAAACAAATCAAAATACATGAAGCACCTCTGTGTAATTATTTAATCACAAACACCGAACGATGTCATTCACGCTTATTATTTATTCATATACTAGAACCGCTTTCTATTAGCTAATTAGAAGTCATCATGAGAAGTGCTGGGATTTATATACCACTAAGAATAATTAGCAAATATATACACTATATACATATGTGTTGTAATTAATGAAACAATTTGTGAAAATATAGTTTAGTATCGACATTGCGGCAGTCCGCTCCGAAAGCCTCGCGACATCTACCTCAGGGTGAGGCAGGGTGAGGCGCATTTGTAATGACCAATGCTCGATGCGAGCACACGAATCACCCAAATCAAAAGTACTCTCGGCATTTTGCATGATGCCAGTTTACAACGAAAACTTTCTTGTGTGATTCCAGTACATGGGTATGGACATAACGAACGCCTCAGACTTTTGAGCATTGCCGTTTATCGACAAGCTACAACGCAAATCGTTTATAGTGAGCAACCCCGATATCGACCTGCCGCGCAGGCACCTACTTTTTAATACGCTTTTATTAGCTTCAGACGTATCTATGTTAGTATGTAACGGAATCTTTGAACATGATTTTAACTCCCTTCAAAACGTCGGATTAACTCGAAATTTGGCATACTTATTAAGGACCGATGACAATTCAATATTTTAAACAGTTTGACCCGTTATCCTTACTAGGATGATCCGGATTAGCGATTTAACGTATTTTTTTAGTTTTTTTGAACTATTATATTTCTTATTAGAGACAGGCCACGGTATATTTTCCTGTGGTGACGGTGTAAGAATATAATTCACCACCACTCTCTTGCCCGTGAGTATCGTAAAAGACGACTAAGAGGTTATAAGATGCATACATCTAAGGAAGGAAGGAAAACTCGAAATAAAACCCGGTACCAACTCGTCTAATCAGCATGTTACTACTGTAACTGCAAGTCAATTTCACTCTCATTGTTGAGGAATCTTGAGCCCAGTGGTGGGACGTATATGAGCTGTGATGAGGATGATAGTAGTGACCCCAAAACGTGCTGTACCTTTCCTCGCATACAGTACCTCTCTTCGCCACGTCCGTATCATTAGTGGGCCGTCCGGTGGATGACAATTTTGGATACCTTCTCGAATCACCTTCACGCAGTGGCCTCTCCTTGAGTGACCGAACTAATCCCCGGTTCAAGAACATATACCCTGCGGCCCTCAATCACGTACTGCCGTTACTGAGCTTCATTGCGTTTAATTAAATAGCTTTCATAGTAGTAGGAGCATACTGTCGACAGTCTTCTGCCTGCAGTCGCGAGCCGGTCCATCCGGGATTACCACACTCTAGTGCCACACTCTCGCAGAAAATCGACGTAAACGCCGACTAAGGAATATGATATGCATATAACAGCGTGTTAGATATAGTCAATTTCTCTTTTATTGTAGAGCAGGCTTGAGCCCAGCAGTGGCACGTATATGAGCTGAGATATGGATGAAGACGATGAATTGCCATGAAATACAACACATATAGTAGTAGTATCTGCATCTTAAACAACCTAAGAATTAAAATGCAACAAGATAAAAATAAAAACTAAAATCCAACTACGACAAAAAAATGAGTTATCGGATAAATACGGATAAACGCTGGTTAGACGGGTTGGTATAGGTTGTAAATAAAACTAAGTAGTTTTATTTATTTACGGATTTTATCGCGTTTATATTTGATTTATGATTGCCCGACGTTTCGAACACTTTACAGCATTCATGGTCACGGGGTAAAGTGTTTGAAACGTCATGTAAAGTGTTCAAAATGTCGGATAATCACAAATCAAATACAAACGCGATACGCCCGACGTTTCGAAAACTTTACAGCATTCATGGGGTAAAGTGTTTACTGGAGAGGGTGGTAGCTGCCCGCATCGAGCGGCACCTCGTCGGCACGGGGCACGATCTGTCGGACGCCCAGTTTGGGTTTAGGAGGGGTCGTTCGACGATCGAGGCCCTGTTGCGCCTGAGGGCCGTGGCGACTGTGGCCGTCACCGGTGGGGGAGTGCTGTTGGTGGTGTCCCTAGACATCACCAACGCATTCGATAGTCTGCCATTCAGCTGCGTCAGGGAGGCGCTCCGTTACCACGGAGTGCCAGCTTACCTGAGGCGGCTGGTGGCAGACTATTTGGAGGGGCGCAGTATCCTCTACGCCAACCGAGTAGGGGACGTTGTGCGAACGCCCATGACGTGCGGTGTTCCACAGGGGTCGGTCCTCTGACCCACCCTGTGGAACATCGGCTACGACTGGGCATTGCGGGGGAGCCTCCCGCCCGGGCTGGGCGTGATTTGTTACGCCGACGACACGCTCGTCACAGCCCGCGGTGGGACGCTACAAGAGGCGGTAAGCCTGGCGACCTCAGGCACCGAAGAGGTCGTCAGGCGGATCGAGGCGCTGGGGTTGAGGGTGACCCTGGACAAGACGGAGGCCCTCTTGTTCCATGGGCCCCGTATGGACCCTCCTATCGACGTCTCGATCACCGTCAATTCGGTTGGGATCAGCATTCAGGCCCATATGAAGTACTTGGGCCTGGTGCTCGACGGGCGATGGTGGTTTCGGGAGCATTTCCGCAGGCTCGTCCCGCGGCTCGTCGGCGTGGCGTCCGCCCTACAATGGCTGATGCCGAATGTGGGCGGACCGAGCACGGCATGTCGACAGCTGTACGCGGGGGTCATCCGGTCGATGGCCCTCTACGGCGCACCGGTGTGGGCGGGGTCCATGACCGCCCGACTTAGGGCTATTCTGTGGCGTCCACAGAAGGTCATGGCGGTCAGGATCATCCGCGGGTAGCGCACGGTGGCGACGGTGGCGGCGTGCCTATTGGCCGGGACTCCTCCGTGGGACCCGGAGGTGGCAATGCTCGCCGACTTCTATCGGCGAGTGTCGGGGGTGCGCAGGGGGGGGGGCGGTGTTGTTTCCCTGAGGAAGCTCACCGCCTGGCGCGTCGACACCCGCCGAGACGTCATCGCCCGTTGGGCAGACCGGCTGGAGAGGCCTCGATACGGTGTTTGGACCGTGGAGGCCTTCCGGTCGGTGCTGATGCAGTGGTTGGAAAGGCGGCACGGGGTGCTCTCCTTCCGAATCGTACAGATCTTGACGGGCCACGGATGCTTCGGCAAATACCTGTACAGGGTCGCTAGGAGGGAGAGAAATCCGTCCTGCCACCACTGCGATTGCGACGAGGACACGGCGCAGCATACGCTCGAGATCTGTGCCGCTTGGGCAGAGCCGCGTCGTGAACTCGTCGCAATCATCGGTGCCGACCTGACGCTGCCGACCATCGCTAGGGAGATGCTCGGCAGCATCAGGAATTGGGACGCGGTCGCAGCTTTCTGCGAGGCAGTTATCTCACAGAAGAAGGCGGCGGGTCGCGAGCGCGAGGAGCACAGCCTCGATGATGCGACCCGCTGCCGGCGACTGAGGCGGCGCAGGCGGGATTACCTGCGTGCAATGCCGTCCTAGCTGAGGCCGTGGGTGACGTGATCGGGGATTAGTCCGTCACCCGCCGAGAGGCCGACCGCGTGAGGAAAGACCGACGTCCACCCCGAGGGGGGGACATCGGTCGATGGGAGGGTACCCCGGGTAAGGGGGTACTCCGTCGGGCCGATCGGGCCGAAAAAATGGGGTAAAGTGTTCGAAACGTCGTGTAAAGCGTAAAAGTTATTTTATTTACAATGTGTAGTGCTCGCGTAAACAGCAGGTATTATTGGGTTGCTATAGGGTTTCATTTCGAGTTTTCCTTCTCTTGAATAGATTTACCTCCTTATTATAATCCCTTAGTCGTCTTTTACAACTCCCATTGGCAAAAAAGCGGTGGTGAATTGTATTCTTACTCCGTCACCACACGGAAAATGCTGAATCATCATCATCATCATCTCAGCCCACATACGTCCCACTGTTGGGCTCGGGCCTCCTCCATAATGGAGGGGTAATTGACCTACTATATCACGCTGGTCAGACATGTTGGTATAGGGTTTTATTTCGAGTTTTCCTTCTCTTGCATAGATTTTATATGCGTTTTATATCCCCTAGTCGTCTCGTACGATCACCCACGGGTAAGATAGGGGGTGGTGAATTGTATTCTTACTCCGTCACCACACGGAAAATTCTGAATGAAAATCTGAAATTCAATTAAGCAAATTACAGTGCTTATACAAAATGTATCTTAAAATTGGTTTTCGTTTACCGTACCATGAAGCGGCAAGAATAATTTGAAATGACACCCCCCTGTACGTCCCTTTTAACATTATTCAATTCAATCATTGCGAAGAAATTGACAGGTAAATCAGATAAGCAATTTTCTGGATCCCCGAATTTTAACAGCCACCAACTCATTTCACAATCACAATTATAAACTCATTTGCAAAAAAAACGGGCGGTTTTGATTTTCATTCATATTTAAAAAGATACAATACCAAAAAGGTTTCAATCGTTTGTACACGTTACTGGCCGGTTTTAAAAATACTGTGGTATTTAAAAAAGTACGTTCTAAATTCAATTTTTCATTTGATGTTCATTTTTACAGAAAACCCCTTTTTATACTACATTTTTGGCGCGAAGTTCCAGAAGTTAACATCGACTTTCATAACTTTTATTCAATTTTTATCGATTAATTTCATATCCTTGACTGTCAAAGCTTTATTTAATGCTGTTTGGCTGTATCAAAAATGGTAGATAAAGTGGTAAAAGCTACCAAAATTATCGCGCTGCTTGAAGAGGGTTGCAGCCAATGTTTCGTGGCTAGGAGGCTAAATGTTAGTCGCTCGACAGTCCAAAGGACCTGGCAGCGATATCAGGAGACTGGTTCCGTCGAGAGAAGGCCTGGTTCTGGAAGAAAACCATGTACCCAACCACGGGATGATCGTTTTCTTGTGAGTCGCGCATTGAGAAATCGCAAATCTTCGTATGTGGATCTTAAGAACAACCTCCAAGAAGTAAGAAATGTGCATATTAGTCTATGGACGGTCAGGAGGAGGCTTCTCGCTGCCAATATACGCAGTCACCGCCCGGCCCGCGGCCCCAAATTACTCCGTGAGCACAGAGTTCACAGGCTTAGGTTCGCTAGAAATTGTGAATCATGGACTCAAGACGATTGGAATAGGGTTTTGTTCTCTGATGAAGCCAGGATATCTCTGTTCGGTGAAGATCGACGTCGGCGAGTGCTAAGAAGACAAGGAGAACGCTTTGCAGAGGCATGTTTCGAAGAAATCACACCTTATGGTGGGGGCTCTGTTATGTTTTGGGCAGGAATAAATTCAATGGATCGTACAGAGTTAGTCTTCATTGAAAACGGCTCACTGACTGGGCATCGATACATAACGGAAGTTCTAATTTCTCATGCACAACCCGCATTGGCCGCTCTAGGTGAAGACTCGATTTTTATGGACGACAATGCTCGCGCCCACCGATCCCGCGATGTTAATGCGTATGTGCAAGAGGTCGGCATTCGTCGTTTGGATTGGCCAGCTCGAAGTCCCGACCTCAATCCCATAGAGCATGTCTGGGACGTTCTGAAACGGCGTGTGAGATCAGTACACCCGGCTCCGCAGACCATCAGAGAGCTGAAGAATGTGATTACTGCGGAGTGGGAACGTATTCCGCAAGCAAGTATCCGGGATATACTCGCTAGCATGCCCAGACGAATTCAAGCTGTGATTTTAGCTAGAGGGGGTCACACTCGATACTAAACATTTATCTGCTTTTACTTTATTAAAGAAAAACAAACAAAAAAACTTTTTTATTTTTACTTCATGAGCATATGCACTACTAGCGAATATACACTACTAGCGAGGTTTAGCATTATTTCCCATAAATTGTATCTAAATTTTATGAAATACTGATGAAAACGATTATTTTCTTATTAATTTAGCAAATTGTGTGGATAAAACTACCTATAATTATCAAACAAAGAAATATTAACATTTGAAATGGTTCATTGCTTAGGTGCCCGTTGTTTTTGCAAATGAGTTTATTATAAATGAAACTTTTTGTTAATACTGCAAGTATGGAATAGCATTATCAACCTTCAGCCTTGATTTAGGTCCATTTAGTATCCGTTTGATGACGAAGTAAGAGCACAATTCACCACCCCCTATTGTGCCCGTGGGTGTCATAAACGACGACTAAAGGATGTGTGCAAATAATATCAATGCAAGAGAAGGAAACTCGAAATGAAAGCCTATTCCAATACGTCTGACTAGCGTGAAATAGTAAGTCAATTTCCTTCCCATTGTGGAGGAGGCCCAAGCACAAAAGTGGGACGAATATGAGCTGAGATTTAGGCTCATTCGTAAGATAATTGATTGAATTAGGCGATACATGGCGGAAATCCATTTTTATTCTGAAATGGAAGGAAGGAAGGGAGACCCACCACTTTCCCACGGTAATCAATATACCGCACACCACAATAAAAGGAATACGGGATAGGATTAAGGTGGATTAGGAAATAAGGAAATCTTATTCTAACGTGATGATCACCTTCCAGAATATCAACTTGCAATTTTCCGCAGAACTTCGAATATTCATTCGACACGTGTTTCGCCTCTAAACGAGGCATCCTCAGGAGCCGAACCGCGGCTTCAAATGCTCATTCGTAATCCATAAAATAAAATAAACAATTTACCTTTACATAGCCATTGGCTGTTATAAAAGAGATTTATTTTGAGGACAGGCTATGGTATGGTCACACCCTAACTGATCTGATCGGGGCGACAGTAGGAATATCGCGCGACTCCACAACCAGCCGGCAACCGGTATTCAGTTGCCTTGTAAGAGTCATCTAAAGGTTTTACATCGACCTTGGACAACTCTATCTGATTTCCTGATGCCAAGTCCTTCGATGATAAAGTTATTAGCTCGCATTGCTATGCACTAAAACAGTTTATTGTATTTGTTTAATTTATAAGTAAACTAGCAACCCGCCCTCGCTTCGCTTCGGGTATAGTCGTTTTACCGGCGTAGTTCCCGTTCCCGTGGGAATACCGGGATAAAATATACCCTAGGTTACTCCCTGATATTATACCTTTCCATTGGTGAAAGAATTTTTGAAATCGGTTCAGCCGTTTTGAAGATTACCCGGAACAAACAGACAGACAGACAGACAAAAAAATTATAAAGTGATTTTTAGGCATGTGTATAATGCAAATAACCGTGTGAGCATCAAAAAAGCCTATTATTTTGACATTACAAACAGACGCTCCAATTTTATTTATTGGTATAGATAATACAAAGAAAGAGTTGACGGAAATACATTTTTTTCCGATTAATAGTGGTAGGACCCCACTGTTGACAGTTATCTATCCACAGCCGCGGGCCGGTCCATCCGAGGTAGTACCAGAACACGGAGTAAGTACAAAAACAAAACTTTGTATTTGCTCCGTGTACCAGACTCTCGCGGAAAATAGACGTCCGAGTAGTAGAAATTTGTTACTGCGCTTCGTTCGGTGAGCGAAAGAGCCAGAAGCCCAACTTTCTAAGGGTGTTCTTCTTCTTCTTTTTTGTCATGGCTATCAGCTACAAATACGAGCCATTTTTGCCAGTGTCGAGTTATAATTATCTTTTCAAGTTCTCAGTTTCTTCATGTCAGTAATAGTCTGTCAGTAAGTCAAAATGTCGCCCTCAACAGTGTAATGGCCACTGTTAAGGGTATCTTCTGAGAATTTTGGTGGAAATACAAAGGTATGTATCATAAAACTGCTATCAGTTTTATATCATATTCACTACACCTCAGCAGTTCTGTCGCTATATATTACATAAAATGCCATTAAGATTATTTAACACTAGCAATCCGCCCTCGCTTCGCTTCGGTTATAGGTTATAGTCGTTTTACCCGCGTAGTTCCCGTTCCCGTGGGAATACCGGGATAAAATATAGCCTAGTTTATGCCCTAATATTATAGCTTTCCATTGGTGAAAGAATTATTGAAATCGGTGCAGCCGTTTTGAAGATTACCCGGAACAAACAGACAGACAAAAATTTTTAATTACTATTTTAGGCATAGATGTCGTGCAAATAACCGTGTGAGCATGAAAAAAGTCTATTATTTTGACATTACAAACAGACACTCCAATTTTACTTATTGGTATAGATAACACGTTAAAACACTAAGATATTGAATATAATACAAGAACACCACATGACACTTCAGATTCCCGCCAAAAACTCCTAAGGGTGTTTGCGTGTGGTGGGTTTTAGTGATGCCTTTAGTATTAACAAAAAGTAACAATGTACTCTTCATAATTTATAGAATAGAATAGAATAGCATTTATTGTCACATAATAACTAATAATTATAATACATTATTTTAATTAATTTTGACAATAGGGGAATGCTCAGCATTGTGCTGCATAGAAATTATGCAGGGCTGGTTTTCAGCAAACCCCTTTCCTCAAACATATAAGAAAGAAAAAATAACAAATAGAAAAGAAAAAAAGAAAAGGAATAAAAATAACTTACAATAACAATGATAACAAAATAAATAACATTAATGAATTGAATTATGAAGGATGTGCTTTTGTATGATGAGTTCGCTTTTTCATTTTTGTGTGTATGAGTGTCGAGTGTTTGTTTGCGTGTGTGAATGTGTGTATGTGTATGTGTATGCGTGTATGTGGGCAGCGATTGACGTATCTATTTGTTGCAAATTTGTAGGTTATGTCATGTAATTATTCATCAGTTCGTTATACAAATGTCGCATCAAATATGGTTTTATTTCGGTATAATAGTAGTAGTTTAATTTTTTTTAAAGCTGTTAAAACTTGTATTTTGTCTTAAAGGAGGAGGAATTTTATTCCATATTTTTGATGCACTATATTTGAAACAGCCTTTGAAACCACTAGTCTTGTGCATTGGTATTATAAGATGAATTAGAGCGTATAGTTCTTGAGTGAATATCTCTAAGCCATGTATGTTTTCCAAATAAGTATTCAGGGTTTTTATTCCATAATACTTTTATTTACATTTTATATACATGTGTGACTGTGTGGTAGCGGCTTCGAATACTACCAACCCTTGCTTTGCTTGTGGGTGTCGTAAAAGACGACTAAGAGCCCTAGATTGACCCGGACCAACTCCATCTGGTACCATTTGGGTCAACGATTACATTCCCAAGGAGGGTTGACGTCAGGCAAGCGGTCGGTCATAAAAGTCATTGCCGAAACTTTTTGGCAATATGTCAAAACAGATGACATATTGCGTCGACCCCAAGTAATTGGGATAAGAGCAAGATGATGATGATGATATATGTGTGACTGTGTGTGACGGCCTATTTTGTGTGACGCACATGTCACAAGTCGAACTAGGGATGAGCGATATTAGTAAAATATCGATATTGAAATCGATATTGATATCGATAACTAAATATCGATAAGTCGATATTATCGGACACAAAATATCGATATTTTGTAATATCGATATTTTATAATATCGAAAATAATGGAAAGAAAATTCTCCGGACAAATTTTGATTGAGCTTTTTTTTTTAGGATATTTGTCTGGATGTTTTAAGATACAGCGGGCCTTACGACGAAATAAAATCCTCCGGACAAATTTTAATGAGCTTTTTTTTTAGCAATTTGTTCGGATGCCTAGGAATCACACTTTTTATCAAAATTATAAATATCGATATTGAAATATCGATATTTCGGCGGCTAATATCGATATTTCAACAATATCGATAAATATCGCACATCGCTAAGTCGAACCCCTAGGCCGATCGTGCCTCTCTATGGCTGGACTCATACATCCGGAATTTCTCTCTGAATCCATAATCTGAATTCATATTATTCCTTCAGTAAGCCCAGCATTGGATACAATTTAATTATGCTCTACACACATTTTGATTTTTTCAGATTATGTTTTTTTCACATCGATCTCTAAGAATGATACTGACGAGTGTTCTAAATACCAGATCGGAATGTTTAACATTATAATTTCATAACACGCGTGTTTCTATACATTCGAACACGCGAACATACACACACACCGGAATCAGATTATGAATTATTTCATTTGACACTGGGAGTGATAACTGTTAGACGTATTGCGACTTGTCAAATTGTGATCAGGTGTGATGTCTGACACGGAAAATTTAATATTGTGCGTTGAAAGCCACCCTTGTATTTGGGATACTTCCATTGACGTTTATCACGACAGGGAAAAAAGATTTATCATGGTTGGAAATATATAAAATTTTCAGTTTTAGTGTATTGGTTTGCGTTTCTTTTTTTCATTATTTAAAGCTAAAAGTAGTTGCGATGAGTACCTATTAATTCCTCTTCCATATCCAAGACGTTTGCTTGAGCTGAGAAACACGAGACTACTGATTTACCTGAATTTTTAAAGTACGTGTGAGGCAGCTTGCCGGAATTCAAATTATAAATTCCAATCCTGAATTTAGATAGGAATTCCGGATGTATGAGTCCAGCCTTAGGCTTTGTCCGCACTCTCATATCCACGCTCGACTCAGGAGAGAACGTGATAATGAATGATTCATTATCACGTTCCCGCTTTTTCATACGTACAGCCGGCATTCATCTATACTTCTATACTAATATAAAAAACTGAAAAGTATGTTTGTTTGAACGCGCTAATCTCAGGAAATACTGGTCCGATTTGAAAAATTCTCTTCAGTGTTAGATAGCCTAATTATCGAGGAAGGCTATATATACCATCACGCTAAGACCAACAGGAGCGGAGCACCAATGAAGAATGTTTCAAAATCGTTCTTTTTTTTGAGAGCTTTCTGCGTAACGCTGCGTAAACGGCAAAATTTTTGCAAAATCATGTATGACAGAATCGTATTATTAAAAAATATTTTCACCTTCTACGTAAACAAAGTCTTAGGTTAAAGTTAGCTTTAGCCCAAACTATCTATACCACGGTGACGAAGACGCGAGCAGAAGTTAGTCGATTTATAAAACGTGATTACGTCAAAATTATTTAAAACTGTGCTATAAACACGACTATATCTCGCGAGGGATTCGAGGGAAGCAGGAATATAAGCACACTGTACAGGGTGTATCAGGTTACGGGGTCACTGTTCGAGTATGTTGTGGTTTAACGGGCATAAATCGTAATTAGAATGTATATTACACAAAAAACAATATAACATAAAAGTTATAGTGATTTAAAAAATGTGTGTCTAAGAGCCTACGCCTTAAATGTACGTATTATGTAGGCATGCACAGAATGAATTGCGCAAACACTTCAATGATAGCGTAGGTACAAACGCGGTTCGTCAACGGTCATCGGCTGATCAGCTGATTTAAAGCGAAGTTTGTCTTGCTTATGCGAACGTAATGATTGATTTATTCAATTTCTAATGAACATTTAAGAAAGTACAAATATGTTGCAGATTAAGTATCACTGACTATACATTTCAATCAGATTTACAAGAAAATGCGATAGCAAAATGAAAAACTTTACATGTCTCTAATTCATTAACGAATCTAGATTTTTCCTTCAATTTTTTTTTTTTATGGTTGCCTATCACCATTGCCTAATTTCCATTTGACCAGTTGCCCCATAACCTGATACAACCTGTATATACGAACTATCGTTTATAAATTTAGCGTGAAATCATCGCGAACCCAATTAAAGTTTCTGTATTACGTCATTTAGCTATCTATTTACACCAAAGTATAGGTTAAAGATGTCGTCACGTTTACCGTTACTTAATAGTTATTTGACAATAATTTACGTTGACTAAGTATAGAGGAAAACTGTTGGGTGTGGGAGGGATTGAGTTTCGTTCAATAATGAGGTGAAAGGGCGTGCGAACTGCGACCTACTGTATCAGATTCACTAACTAAGCGAGCGCTTGGCTGATGATAATTATGTTCTTTAGATACATACTCCAAACTTGGATTCTAAATACAACAACTAACAATATTGGTAAGGAATATATCCATGGCATGCAAGTATCAAGGGTTCGTTGCCCACGCGCCACGCATTATAATATTTTGGGCACAAATTGCAGTTCTAGAGCCAGACTGAACTTTTTTAACAAACTTCAAAAAAGGAGGAAGTTCACAATTCGACTATATATTTTATGTTTCCTCAGAACTTTCGATTGGGTGTACCAATTTCTAATGATTTTTGCTTGAAAGTTGATGCTGATGCCGTGTGGTCCCATTTCATTTTGGGCCAGTTCTGAGAGCATCCATGAGAAAACGGATTAAGTCGATTTTGGTTTGTTAAAAATTTGGATTTATTTCGGATATGTTCAGCGTCCTCTTGTGAAAGTATTCAAAACTCCAGGCAAAAACTAATACCAATGCGATTTAATCCATAAAATTAACTTCAATATAAAAATGATCTCACTTTGGTTGCGTCACAATATTTTTAATTGTATTTTTTTTCCATATAAAAACTGATTCTGTAGTCCCGGATATTGCTTAAATAATTTCCGTGTGGTGACAGAGTAAGAATACTATTTACCACCCTCTCTCATACCCGTAGGTATCATAAAAGACGACTAAGGGATATATTACGCATATGATATCTATGCAAGAGATGGAAAACTCGAAACAAAATCCTATAGCAACCTGTCTGACCAGCATGGTATAGTAAGGTGAATTTCCCTCCTATTGTGGAGGAGGCGCGAGCTCAGCAGTGGGACGTGTATGAGCCGAGATGATGATGATGAATTACTTATAAGAAAAAGTTTATTTCGTTTCCTGGGAGAGTGTGGTATTACCCCAAACAGTCCGACAGCTGTAGACAGACGACTATCGACAGTATGGCCCTACCACTGTTGTTTAAAATATCTCCTAAAGTAACTTGACTGCACAAACGGCGTAGTGGTTAAGGTACCGACTTACCATACTAGTGTCGTGATTCGAACCCCACGCAGGACAACACTTTGTCCCTAACCGAGGCTGCGAGTGACTGGACCGGGAATTTAGTCTATCACCCGTTGAGAGGCCGACCGCGGGAGGAAAGACCGACGTCCTCCCCGAGGGGGGTCCCCCCCATGGGAGGGTACTCCTCAAGGAGTATTCCGTCGGACCGACCACTGACGTCAAGTCACCCTGCTCGACGAAAGCGACGTGTCACGGATAGGTTACGGGTGTGCATGCTTACGCCCCTCTGTCGCCCCGGACGGAATGATGCGAGGAAAAAAGACTTTCTTACGGTGGACAGTGATATGTTTAACCTAGTATTGCGGAGGTCCATGAGTAGTAGTTACCAATTACCATCCGCTTTTGATAATAAGAAAAGACTTATTTTTTTATTATCATTATCATTTCAGCTCATATACCTACGTCTCACTGTTGGGCTCGAGCTTCCTCCACAATAGGAGGGAAATTGAACTTACTATACAATGCTGGTCAGACAGGTTGGTGTAGCGTCGTTTTATTTCGTGTTTTCTTTCTCTTGCATAAATGTCACATGCATCTCTTAGTCGTGTTTTTCGATATCCACCGGCAAGAGTGCTGATTGGTATACTTACTCCGTCACCACACGGACACTTGTCTTCTTTTTATCTACGCACAAATATCCTTTCTTACAAAAAAAAATAAATATTACAGAAAACTTTAAGGAAGAGTAACCCTCGCCTAATAAAGGGTTTAATAAAATTACTTATATGAAGAATAAAGTTATATAAATCGTCAACAAACATTAACGCAAGCTCTTTGTCACAGAGTTCACTTGTGTATGCTATGGCGAGTGTCTCTCTAGTATTTGTTGCTGACATGCCTCGCCCTGCCTGAGTTATAGCCTGGTCTCCAAACACAGGAATTTACAATATAAACGTTGTAATTGTATTGTTTATATCTACGCTATTTTGGTTGGGACATGAAAGTGTCATGTGGTGGTCTTGTATTTTATCTAATATCTTTGTATTCAAACATGTTATATAAAATAATTTTGATGGAATTTTATGTGATGTGATGCGAAGGAAGTGCTGGGGTTTAGTGAATATGATACAACATGCTTGCGTGCTTTACATGTTTTATTTATAGAACAATTCCCAAATTAACAATTAACAGTGGAAAGATGGAAATGTTGAAACAGACAATTTGTCTTACTGAAGAACAAAGAGATGATTTATAAAAAAAAGACTTTGCGAAGATTTGAAGAAACTGATAATTTACTAAGAAAATTGGATAATTCTCAACAGTAGGTATAGATTGCTTCTTTTGCCTGCCCGAAAAACGAGCAGAACCAAAAAACATCATTATATATATATATATATCTCTTGCTTGACTTGTATCCAGTTAGACAAGTACGGATAGTCCTTTGGTAAAACAAGTTGTAGTAATTGGGCTCTGATAAACTTGGCAGAATATGAAAATATACTTAAGCCATTGTTATATAATTATCACTACACTTCACCAATTTTTCTGTACATTACATAAAATTTGGGAAATATTATTCAATAGAACTCTGTAAAATACTGACGAATTGAATATATATTAATTTAGATGCTCCACATGGAATTTCCCGCCTAAGTTCCTGCTAAAAATTCAGTATGTAACTTAAAAAATACAACCTTTTATTTTTCTCTTAAAACTATTAAAGGCACCAAGAGACTGGGCAGCAGCGGAATCTTGAGAAAGTCATATAGCCGAGGCTAGCCGAAGTCCTCCACCAATCATAGAGTTCAGGCAGCACGAAAATCCATTTCTTTAGTCAAAAGTCAACTTATAAATCACTATGATACACTAAATACAGTAATCTATTGTATAATTCCTCATTTTAATTCCAGTCCTTAATTTTAAGTGTACTCACAATCATCATCAACACCATCATATCAGCCTATATATATCCCACTGCTGGGCTCAGGCCTCCTCTATAATGGGTGGGTTATTGACCTACTATTCCACGCTGGTCAAACGTGTTTTAATAGGGTTTTGTTTCGAGTTTTCCTTCTCGTACTCGCAATATCTGATTTAAAATGTAGAGCTGTATTGGTATTTAACATCAGGGGTTAATAAGAACTAGCTTTTGTTTGTTTTTAAGTAACTTATTAAGATTTTTGCATTATATATATTGCATCTATACCAATAAATAAAATTGGAGTGTCTGTTTGTAATGTCAAAATAATAGACTTTTTTCATGCTCACACGGTTATTTGCACGACACCTATACCTAAAATAGCAATTAAAATTTTTTTATTTGTCTGTCTGTCTGTCTGTCTGTTTGTTCCGGGTAATCTTCAAAACGGCTGGACCGATTTCAAAAATTCTTTCACCAATGGGAAGCTATAATATCAGGGCATAAACTAGGCTATATTTTATCCCGGTATTCCCACGGGAACGGGAACTACGCGGGTAAAACGACTATAACCTATAACCGAAGCGAAGCGAGGGCGGGTTGCTAGTTATATATATAATGCAAAAATCTTACCTTAGTATATAGAGTATATACTAAAGTCGATGTGGTTGAGGGGAGTGGTGGCTGCTCCAGTAACTCGTGATCGTGTGTCGCTTGTGGGATCTTGTCCAACCATATTGTTTTTAGTATTAATTATATTGAATTTCACAAAAGATATATATTTTCTATTTTGAAGGGTACACTAGAGTTAAAACTATAAATATGTTGAGTACATACATACCTTAATTGGCTTATGAAGAATAAATAATTTGATATGATTTGGTAACCCGCCGTGGCACTCTTGTCTGAAAATATCATGTGGCGGTCTTAATTACTTTGAAAACTAGCGACTTTGCACTAGCTTCACATTGGGTTAGTGATGTTGATTTTCCAGAAGATTAAATTAGAAAATTATAAGACTGTAATCTATATATATAAAAGAAAGTTGTGTTAGTTACACTATTTATAACTCAAGAATGGCTGTACAGATTTGGCTGAAGATTGGTGGGGAGGTAGCTTAGAACCAGGAGACGGACATAGGATACTTTTTATCCCGTTCTTCATCTTCTTAATGGCAATGAGCTATTTTTCATCCCGTTCGATCGCGTTCCCGTATGACGTGACATAAAATGTTAAATAGATTTTTTTATGTTTCTATTTGTCCATTCGGACATGCAAAGGGATCAAAGCCCATACAGCCAAGTCTGATACAATTTTCTTCATATTATTTAACATTTATTTATATAGAATAACTTATTTATAGTCATGTCTGTCAGTAAATTAAGTCGTTACCATTAATTAGGCGCTGAAAACCTAACTAAATCATGGAATTCTGAGAATTTCGGTGGAATATGAAAATACACGTAAACCACTCTTATATCACATTCACCACACTTCAGCACCTTAACTGTATTATATTACATAAAATATCAGCAAAATTATTCAATATAACATTATAAAACACTAAAAAAATTAATATAATGCAGGACCTTAACATGACATTTCCATATTTGCGCCGAAACTCATGTCAGAGAGAATACGAGTCACTATGAAACGTAGGATAACAAAAACGCATTTGATATGTAATAATAAAATGCAAATGACAACTAAACGTAATTTTGTCTATAGTTAAGTATGGTTGAGATAATTATAATTTTGTCAGAAATCAATAATCAGTAATTTGGATTCTCTTTGAATCATTATTAACAATGCCACGACCAAGACGATCAAATCTTTCCCGACAAAGCCGTGATGGTTCTTCCATTAGAGACTATATATTCGGAAATTTAGAAAATATATTTAGGAAAAAAATAGGGCGGTACGAAGTTCGCCGGGTCAGCTAATGATAATGTGGCTATAATTTATGTTAAACTATCATAAATTATAGCCACATTATCATTACTTATAATAGTTTTCATCACATAAGATGCTGTTATGTAAGTTACATTTAGATTTTATTTCATTATTTACTATGAAAGCAAAAAAAAAATAATATAAAAATGATAAAGATGACATATAATCTTATATCCGTGTGGTGACGAAGTAAGAAAACAATACTTCACCACCCCTTCTCTTGTCCACGGGGGTTGTAAAAGACGACTAAGGGATTAAATATACATATAACATGTATTACTGAGAAGAAACAATCGAAATAAAAGCTAGGTATACTAACCTCTCTGACCAGCGTAATACCTATAGTAAGTCAATTCGCCGCCTACTGTGGAGGAAGCTCGATCCCTACAATGGGACGTATATGAACTAAAATGCTAATGATGTGATTGTGATTAAAATGTCCTTCATAGAGGTATTATTTTTTATATATTTTAAATTAACGCACTAGCAAACTAATTTATTCCAGTTTAAACAGAAAATTAATTAATCATCTCAGTAATTCAATTGTAATGAATACTAGAAAACTTTAACTATAAAATTTCAACATTATTTCAAATTGCAGAATCGCAAGCCGTGATCCTAACTAGTTTCAACTTCAGTATAGTAACGCAAGTATGCAAACCTATACGGAAACGTCCGGAGTATTCTGAGTGTCGACGTCGGGAACGAATGCAATATCTGGTACGTGACTGCAATAGCGACACGATGCGGGTTTGCGTCTACAATATGAAATGTAAAACTAAGAATAAAAATATGTGACTTCAAAGCAGTAAAGTAGCAGCGAAAAATAACGTGTTAAAAGTAGCACACCACAAAGAGCTGTATCTATAGATTTACTGGAATAGAATACTTACATAAAATACATATATTATTTTTTTTAATTTGATTCCCCACATAAAACAAGCAATCGTCGTTACATAAGAATTTCATAAAATTAACATTAGTTTACCTTACGCAATATCTACTTGAGAACTGAGAGAGTTTACTTTTTGTGCGACAAAGGATTATCCTAGGTCCTTATTCACTGTAGCCAAATAGTGAGATCACACTATGTTTTGGGGTTGACTATGATGCAGTCACCCGATGCGATCCTGATCGGGGCAAAGGAGAGAGCGGCAAGCAACCCAATAACTTGCCATCAGTCTGCTGTTCTATTTTTTTATAGACTATTGGTTACTAATGTTAGCCCATTGTTGCTAGTGTCCAAATAAAGTTTCTGCAACAATTATCATCGTTTTCATATCTTCAGTTTGCTCATTATCCGTCAGTAAGTCAAATCATCGCCTTTAAAGTGCTATAATCGCACTGTAGATGATATCTGGGTTTGTTTGAAATGGAATGGAATGACATTAATGTCATAATCACTAAACTTCAGCAGTACTTTTATATCATATTCATTACATCTCAGCACTTCCTCTGCTTCACATTACATTAAAAGCCATCAAAATTATTTAAAATTAAACCTTAAACTTAAGATATTGTATATACCTTAAAATCACCATATACCAATAAATAAAATTGGAGTGTCTGATTGTAATGTCAAAATAATAGGCTTTTTTCATGTTCACACGATTATTTGCACTATACATATGCCTATAATATTTTAGGCATATGTATAGTGTTAACACTTTATATTTTTTTGTCTGTCTGTCTGTTTATTCCGGGTAATCTTCAAAACGGCTGGACCGATTTCAAAAATTCTTTCACCAATGGAAAGCTATAATATCAGGGAGTAACTTAGGCTACATTTTATCCCGGTATTCCCACGGGAAGGGGAACTATGCAGGAAAGATGACTGAAACCGAAGTGAAGCGAGGGCGGGTTGCTAGTAATTAATAAAGTTTAAAAGTGCCACATAACATTTTGACATACCCTTTAAACATCATTTCAGCTCATACACGTCCCACTGTTGGGCTTGAGCCTCCTTCACGAAAGGAGGAAAATTGACCTAGCGTGGTATAGCCACGCTGGTCAGATACGTGTTGGTATAGAGTTTCATTTCGAGTTTTTCTTCTCTTGCATAGATGTCAAAAGACCCGCCAAAAATTGTTGTATCTTTTATATTTATATTCGTATTTTATTGTTTTTTTTCCATTAGTTAAGAATATTCAATAATGTTATTGGTTGTCTATCTCTGTTGACATAACGAATTTTGAGCTTTATCGCAAATGCAAACTACATATGAAACTCGATATGAAAATTCAATATTTGGTGATTCATACTGCATCTGTACAAATAGTTTTTAATTAATTTTCAATATTTATTAAAATACTAACTTAACTGTATCTAAGGTAACTTTTCTTCCAGCTTATTATTGCCTGTAGCTTTTATAATAGACGACTAAAGAATGTAAGCTGATAAAATCACTGCCAGAAAAGGACAGCTTAAAAAATATTTACCACAAACGCGTCTAGTCTGCGTGAATATGGCAATATTATCCGTGCCACTATAGAGGATGCTTATTATTCTACTTCCATAGTAGATCCATGTTTTTTTTTTTTATGGGAGGGCTATTGTGCACACGCCGTCCATTCTGTCCGGGGCGACGAAAAGACGGCGCGTGGGCCCATAACCCACACGTACCCAGGTCGCCTTCGTCGTTGGAACGACCACCAGTGCCGAGTTCCTTGTCCTCAGTAGTTCCATGTGATTTTAAGTTGCATTAATTTTAGGCCAATGACTAATTTACACCTACCAACTAGTAATAATTCCTATGGACGTAAATTTTAGAAACAGTTTTATGCGCTTTTTGTATTGAGCAAATAATAAAATCCATATAAAGACAGTAACATTAATAAGACACAAAATGTATTTAGTGGATGATTTCTGATGTTTACGCGAGCACTATACATTGTAAATAAAACTACTTTTACGGATTTTATCGCGTTTGTATTTGATTTATGATTGCCCGACGATTCGAACACTTTACAGCATTCATTTGTGGTCACGGGCGGACGACGAGTCGAATGAACAAACGCGATAAAATCCGTAAAAGTAGTTATATTTACAATGTATTTAGTGGATTTAGAATCGCAATTACAAGTTCAAAATTACCTGTGTTAGTATTTCTTTTGAAGATCTAACAATTATTGGTTTAGAAATAGATGATTCTTCTATTAATACGCTTCTTCTCTTCTTTAGATCCTTATAGACCGCACACCTGTGTGGTAGGTCCTAATGCTGGTGGTGGATCCTCGGCCCACCTACAGCCTTAACTTGGACGGCATCAGACGTGATTACAAAAACCAAGACCTGCATTATTATACTTCGCGAAGAAGGAATATATGCTTCATAAAAGTCCACTCTTGTTTTTTCTAGTTGCTTTAGATTCAAGTAAAGCTAAATATATACCCAAGTATTTTAGTGACCTTATTAAATAGGTTTTACTTGATATGACAGATGAAATAGTCCCTCAAAGACGGACATTTGCATTAAAATTTTCGTGTAATGCAGTGGATTTTAGATATCTTTTGAGTAGTCAACTTTGAGTGCATGTGGACTGACGCAAAAGTGTCATACTTACTGTTTTTGCAGATCATATATGTGTGTAGTATTTAGTACGACACGTTCTCAAAAACCACCTCCTTTTATTTGTGAAATTTGGTTCACTGTTTTTAAGCTTCGTCGCAAAAAGAGGGGTATTATAAGTTCGAAGTCGACGTCTGCCTGTGTGTGTGTGTGTGATAGACCGATATCGATGCGGTTTTTTTTTATTTGAAAGCCAGTTTCCTTGCGATGTTTGGTTAATATCGGTCCAGTAGTGTAAGAGTATCAGCTCTTATCTAAAATGATGTAATTGCATATGATTACTTGATTAAGTGCTTCACGCGTGCCAGTATGATCATCATCATCATCATCATCATCATGTTAGGCTCGGGCCTCCTCCACACTGGGAGGGAATTTGACCTACTATACCATGCTGGTCAGACATGTTGGTATAGGCTTTCATTTCGAGTTTTCCTTCTCTATGATAACAATATTTTTTTTATTATTTTAGTTTGTGTCGAGGGTTATTCAAAATTTTCAATTTTATTTATATTATAACTATTCAGTTTTAAGTTTCATCCGATTTTAAAAGTTGTATAACAAAACCACAAATCTGACTGACACCGTCATTTACGATATTGTCTAAAAGAAATTACGTATAGTTTGAACATGGCTATAATATTTGGAAAAGTAAACAAAATCGGTCCAGTCTTTTGAAGATGGGTAATCATCAAAACGGCTGGAGAAACAGGCAGACAGACAATAAAAAAATATTTGAACTGTTTTTAAGGATATATCGTGTAAATAACCGTGTGAACAAGAAAACAGCCTACTATTGTGACATTACAAATAGACATTTAAATTTTATTCACTTGTATAGACTAAGTTAAGACTAAGTTACCAAACCTCAATTTGAATAATGTGAAGATTTATATATAAAATTAAGTTTGCACAGACAAAATGCAACAATGCTTTGTTACATTGTTAAAATCTAACAAAGCTGCTTACTTATGCATTATAAATCTAAGTCAGTCGCTTCGTAATAAGCCCACATAATATGTAGTTAATTATATTAATTGTGCGTGGCTTATGATGCCAACAATGCGCTTTACTCTTGTGAACGCGGTTCAAAGCTATATTACGTATTGTATACTTCTCTTTATGCAAGGGGATGAAAATAAATGGAGATTTTGTATTACTTTGACAGGCCTTTGTACAGTTTACGTTTAACGGATAAGACGAAGATATTTGGAATAAGCAAGAAATATAAATAGCTAATGAATTTTTTATATATTTTTACTTTCATCATAATCATTAAGTCCGCTCACTCAACATAATTTTAGAAAAAAAGATAATACTCTAATAAATATGTATGTAGAGACATAAAGGAGAATATATGTCTACATAAAGAGAAATTTATGTCATTTTTTCTCTTAGAAAAAAACCTTATAAAATTTTGTCCAAGCCGGGAATCGAATCCAAAGCCTCATGGACTGCAGTCACGTAGTATATCTTAGGAGATTTTACAATGCGAGGACAAAGCGACTGAAAACGAAGCGAAGGGAGGACGGGTTAGAGACTAGCTCTATATATAAATTTCTTGTTTACGTGTGTATGTCACTGAACTCCTCCTAAACGGCTGGACCGATGTTTATGAAAATCTTTGTGCATGTTCAAGGGGATTAGAGAATGGTTTAGATTCACAATTGGGTCCGATATGTGGTGCTTCTTTGAACAGAACAATGTCTGTTGGGTCAGCTAGTATTATATAAAATGTCAGAAATATTTTTAGACATATTATATACATGCTAAAATACTACAGAGTTCATTATAATTTAAGACCGTAACATCACAATGCACGTGAGTAACGATATTGATTGAATTTCGAGAGAAAATACGCTGTAAATACTTTTTGCTGTTTAAAATTCCAACAAATTAATAATTTCAATCCCTGAAATAAAAATCCTAAAAATTCCCTTACCAAACTTCTAAAATTGTACACCCGCAAGGGTATCTAATCAAACTGTAATACTGTCCCTGCGTTACGTAAAGTAAAATTAAAAGCAATAAAACCATTCTCACAATTATGAAAACCTAGAGGTTAAATTAATTGTAACTAATTAAACTGAAATGGTCTGTATCGAATTGCGAGCGTCAACTCTTATTCTACGTCTGCTCTCTGGATAGAACAGGTAACTGGGTTCATAGCTCTACATACATTTGCGGAGTGTTTCTCAAATTAGATTACATAGCCGAATGTTCTGGCTTAATTTTGGTTTAGATTGCCGCATAATGAACTTTGCGTTGATATGCCTTTTATGCCCTTTTTGTTGCGAATTTAGGGTGAAGCTGAATTATTTTATTATAATTAGACGTAGATTAAACTCTTTGAGATGACCAATGTCCACATAATATGTCCACTATTATATAGATACTGTATCACTTAATGATTAAAAAATCGTCGACCGTTCAATAGCTTAAAAATAATAATACCTAAAATCAGACATTTTTACCTTATTAAACGTTTTCCTTGTAGTGTCGGAGTTCAAAATACAAATTGATCACCCGTGGCATTTGGGTTGAGAGCTCTGAGCGCGCGAGATCGAGTAAGGTTGTCACAGTTATCTGCGGCTAACAACTATAGTCGCACACAATAAAAAAAAAGAACCCATGGCTTGACCCGTAGGTGTCCTAAACTATCACTTAGGGATTTAATTTGCATGTACAAATGGCCCCGGCAAAGGGTCTGAGAGTTCTCCTAATTTAACCGCGTTAGACTATTTTTTGCAGGGTTACGTTCAAGCTGAAGAATACAAAATCAGCTACAATACCATTGAAGATCTTAAAACAGCCATAGAGTTTTAAAGATATTAAATGCAATAGTATTATCGTGATCTAATCGAGTTGAATGCTGTATTGCACGAAATGGTTGCCATTTCAAATACCTACTTAATTAAATTCATCATCTTCTCAGTTCATGTACGTCTCACTGCAACTCGATACAGACATGGCCGCCTACCATCAGCGTCGCGACCCTCACCGGTAAAGATCAGCGAACATCTCTGCCTCCAAGTCCCACAGGGGAGTTCCGGCCAACAGACACGCTACCTCCGTCGCCACCTTGCTGTATTGTGTTGTGTGTGTGTGTGTTGTCGCCACAAGAGAGCTCTAAGTCGAACGGTTAGGGACTACGACCACACGGGTACCGTACATGGACCATGGACCGAACCAACCCCAAGTACAGCCACCGGCACGTAGCGCTAGGGCTGCCCACATACGGCATGATTGCATGAACCATGAAAAGGCGGACACCGTGTCGACAAGCCGCGGAACAAGTTGGCAAAAATGCTCCCGGAACAATACTTTCAGACTTGTTCTCTAACCGATCAAAATAGGCCACCAGGTATATTATAGGATTATTCTATTACTCAAATTTTGATTATCAATTAACCTTCGTCTTTTTAACCGTCTTAAAAATAAAGAAAAGTAATTTTTGTCTGTATTTGTTTTAATGTTACTATATTACCTCGAAACCTTTTTGTAGCTAAATGTGATTGATTAATGTGATGAGATGATTTTTATTTGAAAAATTTAATCAATATCAGGCGAGCAATTTTTGAGTTGTCGTCAATAATACGTATTTGGTTCACTACATTCTCTTTGGATCAATTTTTTTTTTTGTTAAAAGTTTGCATTGCCTTCATAAGATTTGTCAGTGCATGTGTAAGATAACAATCTGTAAAATGTATATTCGCCATTTTACGAATGCTGCATTAAATACAAATAAAATTCAATGTAAAAGAAATAGAGGTATAAGATAACGGCGTCTACAGAATCGGTTAACTTTAGTACTCCCACAGGTAAAATCCAAATCGGTATCAATTTTACAAAGGAAATTTGCTTTCATCCGTATAAAAAAGAAGAAAAGTGGTTCTTATAGACATCTATGAAACGTTTTTCTTCGTTTTACTATATCTAGTATAAAATCTAATACTATATCTAGTATAAGGGATTATGTAGGATTATATAAATCTTGTTAGATTTTATAAATAATGGTTAGGTACTTTTTCCGTGTGGTGACGGAGGAATACAATTCACCACTCACTCTTTTGCCCTTAGGTGTCGTAAAAGACTACTAAGCGATATAATATGCTTCCAATATCAATGCCAGAGAAGGCAAACTCAAAACAAAATCCTATGCCCACTCGTAACAAAAAAAAAATGCCCACTCGTCTGATCAGCGTGGTGGTGGTTTCCCTGCCGGAGGGAGGAGGCCCGAGCCCAGCAGTGGGACATATATGTGCTGAGGTGATGATGATGATGAAAGACTACTTTATATTTCTTGAACGACTTATTTTGATAATTATGAAAGAACCAGCCTCCCCTCTTTCCAGCACCCAGGGAACTGCCCGGACGTCAAACAGGCGTCGAACAGTCCCCTGAGGCGTGGTCCCAGGTGCTCGAGGACCAGGGCCAGCACACGGTTCGGAATACCGTCGGGCCCGGGGGCGGTGGATTTCACTCGCATACGCGCTACCGCCACCTCCATTTCCGACTCCGTGATGGGCGAAGCACTTTCATCGTCGGCCTCCCGGTCGCTGTCCGGCGAAGCCATGACCGGGGGCGTGTGCTCTGCCCGCCGTGAAAAGAGGTCCTCGACAACTCTGGTGAGGAGGCTGGGCTGGAGAGTCTCGGTGATCGCCCGCGGAGCTTGTTCAGCGCCGCGAGGTAGGGGCGACCCCAGGGGTCACGCTCGAGACTGTCCAGCATCTCCCGCCGACTATCGTCCTTGGCGGTACGGACAGCCAGTCTGAAGGCAGACCGCGCACTGCGGTAAGCCTCGTACAGCTGGCCCTCCCGCTCAGCGTCGCGGTGACGCGCTCGGCTGCGGGTGTAGGCCCTCCGGGCACGTATGCACGCGGCCTGAAGGTCCGCCAATTCTCGGGACCACCAGGGGACCGCACTCTTCGGGGCCAGACGCCGCACACGGGGCGTTAACGCACAGCAGATGCGGCCAGCCTTGGCATCCACCCCGTCCGCCTGGGGCGGTGAGGACAGCCACGACTGAACGATGGCTGCCTCCGCCAACAGGTCCCGATCCAATCGACCCACAGCCCACCGCGGAAACGCGGGAGCTCCGTCCGCCGCGTGACCCCTGCTGGGCTGCAGGAGGGTCCAGGAGACCTCTATCCGGATGTAAATCTGATGCCACCTGCTCAACAACTACATTCCCAAGGAGGGTTGACGACAGGCAAATTGCTAGTCATAAGACTACTGCCAAAATTATTCGCTATATTTTTTATTTTTTGGTGGTGGGCTACGATCAGCGCACCTGCTGCACGGCTCCGTGCGACAGAGGGGCGGTGCGCTGGCCCATAACTCACCCATGTAGCACGTCGCCTTCGTCGTTGGGCTGACCACCAGTGCAGATTTCCTTGACTTCATCGATCGACCCGACGGTATTCCGTCGGGCCGAGGGAGTAACTTCTCCCATCGACGTCGCGAGGCTAACCTCGTCGCGGGTGCCGGACTAAATCCCCGGTCCGGTCACCCACAACCTCTGCTAGAATATATGGATGGATGGATGAGGATTACATATTACGTCGACCCCAAGTAATTGAAATAGTAAAAGAATAATGATGATAAATTGTGGGTTTGTAAAGTCTCTTGCAATATATTTTGGGTCCTCCAACACCTGGAACAACGCTTTGGGGAACTGTAGAACGCTTGTCTAGCGTCTCTGCAGTTCCCTAGGTGGTGTAAGGAGGAGAGACTGGTACTCCAGCGAAGCCAGTACCATCTCCGGACTCGCCCTTGCCGTACACAACCATCGTGCTGCTTGTCGATCAGGGTAAGCTCTTGGAATGAAGCTTGGCTGCCCGCATCAACGTGTCTATTGGCTAGGACTCCCTCGTGATAGAGTAATTAGATTGGTGGCACAACAACCTTTCCTTCCGGCTGTTGTAGGCCTTGGCGGACCATAGTTATCTCGGCATGTCCTGCACACGGTCGAGAGAGAACACCAATTTGCGTGGCCTGGGCGGAGCAGAGCCGTTAACTCGTCGCATCATCGACAACAATGCCACATCGATGAGAATACGTGTTCCTGACGAAAATAGTTCCCGACCTAGTTGAAAATATCTTGGTATAAAATTCAAAAATATTTTTAACAGATCCAGTAATCGAACCTGTTTGTAATACTATACTTACATCACATTACCAACGACGTAGTCAGTTATAAAAATATAGTGTCATAAATTGTGGCCGCAATTCTGACCAGTATAAGTCAGAGACGCCCATGAATAGAACTCCGATACATTATAAGCTAGTCTGATTTATTACTGCTAATAAATAATCGCTATTTCCCCACCATTCCGTACAGAATTCATATACTTCATAATAACAAAGATATCGGTATAGAAACCAACATAAGCTTCTACCTAACACTTACGTTGTATATTCGTAATAAAATATTCATAACATTATATGGAATACGTACTGTCTTATTGTTATTGTTTGAGAATCGATAGTTTATTTTTGCACATTATTATTGATAAATGTATTTTTCTTACCCATGGATGACATAAATAAGGACTTAATATGTATATATTATCTATGCAAGAGAAGAAAAACTTGAAATAAAACTCTATACCAACCCATCTTACCAGCGTACTATGGTACTTTAATTTATTTCTTATTGTAGAGGAAGCTCGAGCCTTATATTAGCACGTATATGAGCTAAAATGAAATGAATTATAAACATAATCTATGCTATTCAAAAGTAATTAATAAATATTTAAAATGATTCCCCGTAATATAAAAGTTTCACACTTATCGTGCTCCTTTACGTTATACCCTATCTTTCTTTTTTTCTCCACAAACCTACCTATCATCATGAATTACAAAACTGAATTATTAACGTGTGCTGTCTGAACAACAAAGTAATATAAAAATAAATCGTCCGTAGGATTGTATCCTACTTATTTTTATTACATTTCTTTTCAAACTTATCTTCTTCATAGTCTCGTTATTGTCATCGGCTTATAAGCTACTATACCAACTATAAAAAGTATTTTCTTAAAGCCTATAAAGGAATAAACATCGTCAAAGTCTTTGAACTTAGGATTCCAAATACACAAAACAATAAAATGTATAGCAATTTAAAATAATGTCTTTTCTATAAAAAATACGAGCAACATTCCATAGTTACTAAGTAATAATCGTTGTTTGTGTGGTGACGGATTAAGAATACAAATACCGTCTTGATTGCCTGTGGGTATCGTAAAAGACGACTAAGGCTACGACGACTAAGGATATAATACGCATATAACATCTAATCAGGAGAAGGAAAACTGTGAATAAAACGCTATTCCAACCCGATGTATATGAATTGAGATGATGATAATGATGAATCGTTGCCTGAAAAAGAACTTTACAACCTTGGTCGGGCACATATACTGCGTCGTCCGAATATATGGTCGCCACTCGAGAACCTTTCTACCCCAGTGGTAGTCGATTCATCGAGCAATGTGGCCTGCCCATCGTCACTTCAGCGTGCTATTACACCCGTGGTTAGACTTTGCCGTATTCAATCATTTCTCACAAAGAATTGTCCTGCATAATAATCGAATACATGCCGTTCAATATAGGCAGTTGCTACTTAACCAACTACGACATCTAATAAATTAAAAATAGAAAACATTGTCAATAAAAGACCATTTAAAAAGAATTTAATAAACTATGTATTTTAAAACATTCTCCATCACGCATTAACAAATGGCTTCTATATTAGGGAGTGCAGTTAGAGCCCTCAATCCACGCCTAATGGCAGGCAAGATGGATGAGCCATCTCACGGGACTACTGCCAACTCCTGGTACTCACAACCAAACTCTACGACCACTTGCTTTAACTTGCAAATTAAAACGGCCCGCTGAGAATGCGCCTCTTCTTACCGATATTAATTTGATTTAACAAATGAATAGGTATACAAATATATAGGTATAATCAAATTGTCAGCAAATTTAAATAATTCAAGTCGGTATTATGCATTAAGTTGTTTTTTTTTTATTGCAAACGGTGGCAAACGAGCAAACAGTACACCTGGTGGTAAGTGTTGCTGCCGCTCATGGACCTTTACAGGGTCGCTGCTTACCGCGAAGAAAGTGAAGGGAGTGTGAATGCGTGCATTAAGGCTCGGTGATACCAAGGGCACCACCAAAACCCTCCACACATAAACACCCTCAGAAAGTTGGGCTTCCGGCTCTCTCGCTCACCGAACGAAGCGCAGCAACAAATTGCTACTACTCAGACGTCGATTTTCTGCGAGAGTGTGGTACTACCCCGGACGGACCGGCTCGCGGCTGTAGACAGATAACTGTCGACAGTGTGGTCCTACCACTCCTTTTTGCAATAATATTAGTGATATAATAATATAATGTTAGTGACTTTGTTAAATATTATTTGTTGAAAGTATAAAATAAATTTATTTCTTTAATACAATTAAATATTAAGCTACTCAATATTGGGATCCACATGCCGTATGGTGTCGGAATAAGACTCCAATTTACCACCCCCTCTCTTGATCTGGCTCGAAGGACTATATTATATTGGGGCGATTTCTTGGTTGGTAGGCGGAATCAAAGCCGTGCACTGTATATCTTTGTATATATACTATCAACCCGCCCTCGCTACGCTTCGGTTCCTGTCGCCTTATCCCCGTAGTGCCTGTTCTCGTGGCAATACCGGGATAAAATATAGCCTAGTTTACTCCCTATTATAGCTTTCCATTGGTGAAAGAATTATTTAAATCGGTCCAGCCTCAAAACGATGAAACAATCTTCAGAACGAAAATTACCCGGAACAAACAGATAGACAGACAGACAGACACACATACAGACAGACAAACAGACAAAAAAAATATAAAGTGATTTTTACGCATATGTATAGTGCAAATAACCATGTGAGCATGAAAAGGGCCTATTATTTTGACATTACAAAAAGACACTCCACTTTTATTTATTGGTATAGATATGGATTTCTTCTGTACGTGTGTATGTCACTGAACTCCTCCTAGACGGTTGGTCCGATGTTGATGAAATTTTTTGTGCATGTTCAAGGGGATTCGAGAATGGTTTAGACTCACAATTGGACCCAGTAGATGGGGCTTATTTGATCAGAACAACGTCTGTTGGATCAGCTAGTATAAATTTAATTTAAAAGTATCTATTGAAAAACTAACAATGAAAGTCGCAACTACGACAAGTATTTTAAAATGTATAAAGCAAGGTAAATAAGTGATGCGCACACGCGATACAATGTATGTACATAGCTCAATGTTGTTATCGGTCGTAACGGCGCGCGGCAAACAGCTGTTGGGCACCTCCCGACCGCGACGCCTCCGCTGTGGTCCAGTCAAGTTGGGTTGCATGACTCAACACTGTGGGTATCATAAAGGACAACTAACAGTTATAATATGCGGGTGACATAAATGTAAGAGAAGGAAACTACCAACAAATCTGGCCAGCGTTGTGAAGTACAAAAATAAATTCCATCTCACAACGGAGCAGGTCCGAGTCCAACAGTGGAAGCCCAATATATGGGCTGAGATGATGATCATGAGGGATCCACAACTTTTATTTACTAGTCCCCAAAGAATTGGCTGGTCTTTCACTGGGCAATGTATATGTTTCTACAATAAACTACCTAAAGGTATCCGAGACACGTCAGTAAATAAGTTTAACAAATAGTCTTTGTAAAAAAATATACAATATCGGATTATCTAGATGATATTATAGATTGGTTATGAGCAACTCCTCATACATCAATTGTAAAGAAGAAGAATTTTTTTTTTTTTATTGCAAACGGTGGCAAACAAGCAAACAGTACACCTGATGGTAAGTGTTGCTGCCGCTCATGGACCTTTACAAGGCCGTTGCCTACCGCGAAGAAAGCGAAGGGAGTGTGAATGCGGTATTGAGGCTCGGTGATACCAAAGGCACCACCAACACCCTCCACACGCGAACACCCTCAGAAAGTTGGGCTTCCGGCTCTCTCGCTCACCGAACGAAGCGCAGTAACAAATTGCTACTACTCAGACGTCGATTTTCTGCGAGAGCATGGTACTGCCCCGGACAGACCGGCCCGCGGCTGTAGACAAATAACTGTCGACAGTGTGGTCCTACCACTCCTCGTCCAGAATTTCGTCATTATTCTAATGAATGTGTATACACATTTTAATTTTGTTATTGCCACTGCAGTTGTAAAGCGTAGCGTGTCGTGTCTAACGAATTAGGTTTTGATATTTTTTATTACCAGTTGGTGGCAGACGAGCAAGCAACCCACCTGATGGTGAGTGGTAATTGCCGCCCATAGGCCATAGCAATGTCAGGCGCATAGTCAAGTCACTGCCTGCCGTGAGAGAAGAGCTCTATTTAAACTTCAATTACATGAATATATCATAGCGATCGGGCAACACTACAGTAGGCAATTCATTCCAGAATCTACATATGCTTGGGAGAAATGAACGCTCAGGTACAGTCGAGGATGATATTGTTTCCAGACAATATGGGTGAGTCATATCGTGGTGTCAAGTGGTACGATGATAGAACAGAGACATTGATACCAAGTGAAACAGTCATTAGAGCGTTTGTCATTAAAGAGTCGATATATCACACAGAAACTCAAAGTGCCTGCGCTGCTCCAACGATTCCAAACCATCCGCACAATTGACATCATCGACAATTCGATTAGTACGTCTTTGCAAGGAGTCAAGCAGATATTTGCGCGTACATGCCCAGAGATGTAGGCAATAGTCCAGGTGAGGACGAACTTTTTCTTTATACATGAGAAGTCGTTACCTCAGATAGAATGGCATTAGGTAATATAGCTCAAATACCTAAGCCTCATTTTGGGTTTCGCCAAAGTCGCATAAAATAACAAGCAATTTATGAAAATACGTTGTGGCATGCTGTATTATGTTGAACCAGAACGCTGAATACAAAATAGACATTTAATCCCCAAATACGAGCCGGAAATACGGCAACCAATATTATTACGTTTCCAAGCAAATCGTCAATTAATCATTGCAGTAGCGCAATCGTAGCGGTTATCCATATTACTGCTATTAAACTAAGGATTCATCTTTTAGAAGGCGGTGAATCAAATGCAACCCTCGCGAAGGAGTTTGGCGTGTACATAATTATGTATTCGTAGGTTAGGTACTTATGTACTTAAGAAATAATCCTACCGTTTTATACGTCATCCGGCTAGTACGACAACTATGTCGTACGATACTAATCGCCGGTCCCTTAAAGGTCGCTATATCCGGATTCTACTGTACGCTAAATTTCCTTAAATTAAGAACTTGATTATTGTAAAAAATTATAGTACAATATTTTAAATACTCTAACGTTCTTTAAATCGAGAAGTTGATTATTGTAAAAAATTAAACTATAATACTTTAAATACGAAGAAGAAAGGTTCACGAGTGGCGACCACGTATCGGACGACGCAGTGTAGGACGCCCCCCCACTAGGTGGACCGATGACCTAGTGAAAGTTGCTGGGCGTCGTTGGATCCAGGCGGCACAGGACCGCACATTGTGGCGCAACATGAGGGAGGCCTACGTCTAGCAGTGGACGGCTGTAGGCTGAAATGATGATGATGATGATGACTTTAAATACACTAACTTTCTTTAAATATTCTAACTTGCTTGAAATTGAGAAGTTGAATTAAATTATAATATTTTTATTAATTTGTACATCAACCTCGGCCAATACCTGCTGCCTGATGTGCATATAACATCTATATAAGAAAAGGAAAACTGGAAAAAAAAAACCCATACCGACACATCTCAGGTTGACCACGGACGACAAAGAACTTGGTACCGGTGGTCGGCCCAATAGCGAAAGGGTAGGAATACAGTGGCTTATGGGGTCGCACGCTGCCCTTGCCTCGCTCCGGACAGAATGGACCGTATGTTGCGCTAATAATGTCGTATAATAATTTAAAAAAAGTGTGGCACTCGGGGACTGCCGCGGTAAAGCTATTGCATAGTATTTTTTATCAACTTATGCAATTATAATTATTTATTTATTTTTTATTTATGCAGTATTTTTTTCTTTGATATTAATTCAAGTTACACTTTTTGAGCGTGGTGACCGATAAGAAAACAAATGTACTATATGTATAACAATAAAGACGGTTTGGATTACCACTGTCGTTCGCTGAAGATCGTTGGGAGCATTAGAAAACGCGCGAAAACACTTTTTGACGTAAGCTACGCAAAGCGGTGGCACGTGTGCGCAACGAGACGGACGAACGCAGAATGTGTGACGAACTGACGACCGTACGCTCGGCCGAGTCGCCGCCACCCGCCTACCATGTCACTCGTCCCGAGCTACATGGCCCGAGTTACATGGTACGGGGGTGTGAGGTTTTATTTTCGTTACGGTATTTCTTGATTCGGTCGCCGCGCAGCCCGCGATAAAAGCTATGCAATAGCTTAAAAAACGTCGACACATCTAACCAGCACGGTATAGTAGGTCAATTTCCCTTCCATAATGGAGGAGGCCCGAGCTCAACAGTGAGATGTATACGGGCTGAGATAATAATGGTTTACCAAAAAAAAATGCATGATAGTAATAAATTACATAAACCGCGCAACCAAAACTACAAGTGCTCGAATAAAATTTCACATTATGTATTTTGTTTACTATATGGCAGCATACGGCTCGTTGGGGCCCGCAGGCCTCTATAGCCCGTATGTGGCCCTCGTTACGTCAATCGTGTCATTTCTCATGCGGTCTCGTTAATGCACCATGTTTTAATATTTTATCGTATGTAATGTAGTTTAAAATCTCATTGTCGCGGTGTAATGAGACCGATATACATGCATGCCTTTATAAACAAGTTGTTGAATGGTCTGAATATTTCAACGTATGCTTTCGTTATATATACTTCTTTATCCATACAAATAAATAAAATTGAAGTGTCTGTTTGTAATGTCAAAATAATAGGTTTTCCATGCTCATACGGTTATTTAGACGATATCTATGCCTAAAAACTGGTATTATTTTTTTTGTCTGTCTATTTGTTGCGGGTAATATTCGAAAGGGTTGGGCCGATTTTGATGATATTTTATTACCAGGTAGCTGCCAGAGTAACTTGGCTATATTTTATCGCGCTATTCCCGCGGGAACGGGCACTACACCGGTAAGACGACTGAAACCGAAGCGAAGCGAGGGCGGGCTGCTAGTTTGTAATATATTGATAGTAGGTTTTTTCATGCTTACACGGTCTCTGTTTGTTCCGAGTAATCTTCTAAACAGCTGGACCGATTTTAATAACATCTTACTACTAGGTACTTGTCTATATAAAGAATAACTTAGGCTATTTTTCCTCTTAAGAAACCCTTATAAAATTTTGCCCGATCCGAGATCGAACCCGAGGCATTATTAACTATAATCATCGTAATGTTTTAGAAGATATTGCAGATTTAAAATAAGAGAACAAGGCGACTGAAACCGCAACGGCGCGAGAGCAGATTACTAGTTAAAAATTACACGTTTTTTTTTCGGCTTTTATTGTGTTTATATTTGATTTTCGATCGCCCAACATTTCGTACAGAGGTGTTTCTGTAATGATGACTTGTTGAACGGGATAAACTAAGGTTTATCCCACTAAGGAACTAAGCTTCACCCGTAACCATGAACGCTGAACACTGTTGGAAACGTTGGGCAGTCAATAATCAAATACAAACGCTATAAAATCCTTAAAAATGGGTTTATGTAATATTTGCGTAAACATCAGAAATACCCCTTTAATGTTTTGTCATTTATATTAATGGATAATACTATAATCGGCGCACGTGCTAAGCAGGTTGGTGATCGCAGTGAGGCGTTATACGTTTTCCAGCAAAGAGCTGCTTCTTGCTCTCTTAATGAACCCTTAGCCGATTTTTACGACTCCCAGAAGCAAGCAAAGGGTGGTGACAATTGTATTCTTATACTGTCATCACACGGGAGAGCGCAATTTGTGTCGAATCATGAGAGAACCCTGTTTCCAGTAGTGAGAAAGGCTGAAAGATGATGATGACGATTCCTTATTAAAGATAAATATTTGGATTTATCAATTTCGGCTTGATTCTTCAACTGTATGAATATTTTCATCGATTATTTCTGAGAAATAATTAGGCTTAGGTATAAACTACCGACTGCTATACTTCCCAAGTATTGTTCAGGGCTACGAGTGGAAGTATCACTTATTTTAAGAAGTATTGCTTACTCGATTGATAAAGAAAAAATATATTTAGAGCGCATTCTAACTTAGCAGTGGCTCTTCCTTTTAATGGACCATTAGCATCATGCGTATTAGATTCTAATGGATCACAATAAGGATTACAAGGTGGGTTATGGGTCTTCACGCTTCCTTTCCTTTGTCCTGGAGGACCTGTATAAAGTATACTCAGAATAATGGCATAATCACCTACTATCTTGATTTGGGTGTAGTAAAATACGTTAAACGGATATAATGTGCATATAATATCGATGCAAGAGAAGGAAAACTCCAAAATAAATCCTAAATCAACCCGTCTGACTAAAGTGGTATAGTAGCCCAGCAATAAGACGTATATGAGGGAAGATAATGATCCACCATATGTACTAACAATATGAAGAAAATTGACCTACATAGGTAGGTCTTATTATGTAGGGCAGACGGATTAAAAAAAGGTATAATTATAGTTTTAATAGTGGTAGGACTACACTGTTGATAGTTGTCTGTCTACAGCCGCGGGCCGTGGACAGACAACCGTCCGGGGTAGTAACATACTCTCGCAGAAGATTGACGTCCTCTCCACCGCTGGTTCACAAGGAAGCACGGCAACTTAACATTTAGAATGGTGCATGTGCTTACCGGGTACGGGGTCTTCGGTAAGTACCTGCAGAGAAGAGGCCCCCGGATGTCATTAGTGTGGCGCGCCAACTGACGATGCGCGTCACACATTGGAGGTATGCCCCGCCTGGGGGCCTCAGCGCCACGACCTGTCGGCGGTACTTGGAGCGGACCTGTCGCTGCCGACCGTTATCGCAAAAATGCTTGGCAGCGACAGGTGCTGGTCGTCGATGACCTCATTTTGCGAGGCCGTCATATCAAGGAAGGAAGCGGCAGAGCGAGAACGCGAGGCGCTTGTGTCTGCTGACTCCCTTCGTCGCCGGCGACCCGGGAGGGGGAGGCGACAATATGCACCTACTCCCACCGCCCTGAATTGTAATGACAGGACGTGGCCATGCGTTGGGGTGTCGGGGATTGAATGTCATCAGACGTCCTTTCCGGCACCCCGTAAAAGCGCGGCAGGGGCCGCTGTGGTTTTAGTGGGTATTTCGGCCGCGGATGTGGTCGACGAGTCCCACACGTTACCGCCCCCCTCCCCGGTCCGTCACTGGCGGGGGACAAAAAAAGAAGATCGACGTCCGAGTAGTAGCAATTTGTTACTGCACTTCGTTCGGTGAGCGATGGAGCTGGAAGCCCCATTTTCTAAGTGTGTTTGCGTGTGGTGGGTTTTAGTGATGCCTTTAGTATCACCGAACCTCATTGCACGCATTCACACTCCCTTCATTTTCTTCACGGTTGACAACGACCTTGCAAAGGTCCATAAGCAGCAGCAACACTTACCATCAAGTGTATCGTTTGCTCGTTTGCCACCGATTGTTATAAACTTGATGGATTTACTAATAAGCAATCCCAGAATACGTATTATTCTACCTTCGAAGCCCTACCTCCTCCCTACAGCAGCTAACAAAAACTGTTGTACCTGAAACGCCTGGACATTCATAAATTGTAGCTTAGAAGAAATTCAAGCACGTTAGTTTTCAAAAATTAAAAAGCCCATTTCATAGTGGGTCCACTTATTTAGGAGTTATGATTATACAAACAAACATACTGATATTGATATGTCGAACTTCTAACACCCCTCTTTTTATATCGGGGCTTAAAAACTTCTTCATTTGATGAAATATTAAAATACTTCAACAGGTGTATCAGAATAGCTAAGGTGGCATTTGATAATATTGAGACCAAAGCAAATAAACGATTAATCCCCTCATAAAATATGATCCTAGAAATACTTAATCCTTATTTGAATAGAAAACTAGAATGACAACTTAAAATCCTCTCTTTACTTTATCACCTATTTTTCGTAGGAATCACAAAAACTAGTTTAGATTTATTCAGAAATAAAAGCAATGTGTTACATTTCGTGTCTTGACAATGTAAGAATACAATTCACCACCCCCTATCCTACCCGTGGGTGTCATAAAAGACGACTAATATATATAATACACGTATATTATCTATGTGAAGGTAAACTCGAGAGAAAACCCCATACCAATTCGTTTGATCAGCGTGGCATTGTAGGTCTATTACTCTCCTATTATGGAGGAGGCTTGAGCCCAGCAATGGGATTTATATAAGCTGAAATAGTGAAGAGCAACATTCTCCCAGGAATATATAATATCAGCTGCGATCAATATTCGTAATCGCCTACCAAGTAATTACAACATTATCTGGCCTTTCGCGTTCCCTCATTCAACAGGGGACAGTAAAAGATGGATGGACGACATTAATAAATCAAATAACATTACCACATTTTTTCTTTTTCCTATTACTTAATATATTTTTATTTAAATACGGCTTTCATATAATTTATTGGGCTGTGTCCATTTAACATTTAGTTACAAATGTCGATCGTTATACCGGCAACTGCAATTTTTCAGGGGTGGCACGCAATAGCACTACTTTGTCATGAGAGATACGGCTTTCAACACACAAATTCATACAATATGTCGGAATACGCCTGTTTAACGGGTTGACAGGTGGAATTATTACAAATATTGCAACGGATAGATGGCACGGATAAGCGCTTGTGATTAAATACGGATAATAAATTGCTTGGGTGACCTACTGCGTATATTCGTCCCTCTTTTGCGAATGTGGAAATGTTTTTCGAACAAATAATAATAATAGGGGTTATCCGCATAATTTTTATTTTTGGTTAGCGCAATTTTGAAGCTAAATCTTCTGTAGGCAGGTTTGGGTGGGGAGTAAATTCATTCAAGTCGTCATCGACATGGTCGCGTGGCGTGTTAATCTGTATATCTGTAGCAGGGTAAATCTATACTAATATTATAAAGCTGAAGAGTTTGTTTGTTTGTTTGTTTGAACGCGTTAATCTCAGGAACCACTGGTCCGATTTGAAAAATTCTTTCAGTGTTGGATAGTCCATTTTTCGAGGAAGGCTATGTTATATTTTCAAAAAAATTAGGCATCCGTACCAAAAGTCCAATAATGAAAAAAAATTACCCGAAAAAATCCTTACATCGCGTGTGCTGCGAAGACTATTGATTATAGAACAAAATAATGTACTACAACTTTGTAGAGCATATAATTATCTACAAAAAATATTGCAACACCATATGTGTAACTATTGTAGTTATCTCACAACAAGTGCTTTTTGAATTTTTCTAAATAATTTAAATGCCGTATTTTTACTTCGTCATCACACGGCACTTAATGTCATTGCTTGCCCAAATATTTCTGAAGTGTTTCACCAGTTGGTAAGATGGAATAAAAAATAAAGATACCAAGCACCTAGTGGCGAAATATGAGAGAGGCTCAAGTCCTATCGCCTACTGTTAGGCGATAAATGGCTAAATAATGGTGATGATGATGAAGGTAACTCTCTATAGAAACTTATAGCAACAACTGCAATCACTAAACGGTGCGATTGTGGAAAATTTGTCTTGGAAAGGCATAGTAAGTCGATAGGCTAATGGGTAGTTCACATTAATAATTAAAGTTGAGAAGCCAAGAACAAATTTATACCAAGATATACTCGTACTTATCTTGCCGAAGGTTAGTTAGATACTTTATTTCAGATAGCTCTGTGTAAACATAGTTTTAAAAGACTCTAAGCCAAATGCTCACCTGCTAAAGTATCGTAGTTTCCCTTTTATCAGCTGGAAGGAAGAGTATTTATCTATATTATTTTTTTAATAATAATCATTCATTCCGTCTTTCGTTCAACTTTCTGTGTGGTGACGGGGTAGCAATTTATCACCACTTGTCTTGCCCTTGGGTTTCGCAGAATAATGGTTATAATGTACCGAGGACATCCATTCAAGAGAAGAACAACTCAAAATAAAACTTTATACCAAACTGTCCGACCAGCAGTAGTATTTTCAAATCAATTCAATTTCCCTCCTATTGTGGAGAAGACTCGAGCCCTGTAGTGGAAAGTTTATGAGGTATTTCGTCATTCACTAGTGGATGTAGGCTTTTCCGTATAGACAGTAAGTTGTTATAACTGCTATTATCTGCAAATTTGCTACTTGCTATCGTTCAATCAAATATCATCCCTTTAGAAATCCCACGTAGCATTAAAATTTAACATAAATTATTTTCACATTCGTGGGTTATAGGGTTTCGCTAAGAATCAGTGCCAGCATTTTGTCTGCCAAAGGCTGAGCCAGCCTTTTAGGTCATTTCATTTCTTTATTTAATCTTTTTTTTTATCTTCTCTTTTCCTTTATTTTCTGTCTAAAAGTATTATCTATTTTTGTATTTATTTTTTAATTTCAATTTGTGTAATTCATTCCTGTCACTTGTGTTTTCTAGCTTATATTTTATTAAAATATTTTCTTTCTTTCTAAGCTTCTTTTTACCCGTCACGATGACGACGGAATTCTTTGCCCATATATATATATATATATATATATATATATATATACCTTAAAAAAAGTTTTGTTATACTTCTTTGGCCCTCGTACACGTTCACAGTATTACGAATTACCATTACGATCTGTTTGAATTTAAACTTGTGATGCCTTAACTCCAAAAACAATTATATTATTATATAAGAGATTTTTAGAAAAAATAATAAATGAAATTACTAATTTTTCCTTTTCTTTGTAATTTATAATATAATTTAGATATTATATAATAATTGAATTAAATAATATGCCAAAAACCGTATTTTGAAAAGAATGAAACCAAATGGTTGATATAAACACATAAAGGTTTGTCATAACAACTATATAGGCACTATGCCTTGGGGCCATGGCTCGTTATGATAATACGGAACGTAACGAGCTTTGTATTACTAGTTAAATGTGTGTATTTATGTAACTACATACATATATATAACATACGAGATGGGAAAGCGAATTCTGTTATAAGCAGATAAAATACTGGATTGAAATACTTAGCTCGGGTTTCCTCCATAATAGGAGGGAAATTGACCCATTATATGGTGCTGGTCAGACGTACTGGCATAGGGTTTTGGGTTTTGCATAGATATTATTTGCATATCATATCTCTTAGTCGTCTTTTACGACAGCCACGAGCAAGATTTGTTTATTAAATTAAAATTTATAATATGTTTTATAATAAATGGAAAGTTAATTTTTTATTCGAATATACTGCAAAAACTACTAAACCGATCGGAATAATACTTATACCATAATATGCAGCGTGTTCTGGCGAAGATTTTAGTATATGATATGTTGCTGATTATTTCTCCGGAACCTATATTTTGATATGATTTTTTATTGTAACTAAACTTATTCTATTCGATTGTCATTTTAATTCTATTAGTTATTCTATTGGTTTGTTATTATATGTTTATTCAGCAACTTGACATTTGGTAAATCGAAAACTGTCTAGAATTATTTATAACTAACTGACCAAACGGGCGTTTTGCCGCCCAAATCTAAAAAATAGTTAAAGCTATTCTCCTTGAAATCGATCGCAGCGCCAACTACAGGTTCCAATTATTAATCTAAACCATTTTCCTATCCATCTGAACAGCCACAAAAATTTAAGAGTTCAATTATAAACACACAAACAGAAGATCTATATATCATCATCATTATCATCATTTCAACTCATAATATGTCCCACTGTTGGGCTCGAGTCTCCTCCATAATAGGAGAGAAATCGACTTTACTGTACCATGCTGGTCAGGCCGGTTGGTATAGGGTTTTATTTCCAGTTTTCCTTCTCTTGCATAGATGTTATATGCATATTATATCCCTTAGTCGTCTTTTACGACATCCACGGGCAAGATAGGGATTAATGTAATTTATCTAAAATATTTTTAATAAATTACATTCTCTAATCAAACTATCTGTTTTATTTACTCTATTATTTATTCAAAGTATCAAAACTATTCACGAGGAGACAACTATGCGGTATTCAGCTATCGTACATGTAAATTGATGAAAGTGTATCAGTAGTGATCCATCCCGCGTAAATCTGATGGTATGGGGAGTCGGGCGCCTGGGGAAATATGCTAAGTGCTCACAGTTGCTACCTGTATCAAACTTCATACTGCTTACTATAGCATAGCATAACGGCGGATAAATAACACGTATAACTATTTCTAGTAATCTACATAAACATCTTTCTTTCTCTCTCTCTTTCGGGTACTCTTATCTTTACGTTTATCTTTTTAGAATCTTTCGAATTCAGCGCAGTTTTTTTAACTGTGTAAAATGTGAAAAATATTTTAAAAACTTATTTTCATATTACCATTTAACAATGTTACTTCCATATTAATTCCTGTTTTCCGCGTGATGACGGAATAACAATACAATACATCACCCGTAACGTAAGGTCGTAAAAGATGACTAAGGGATTAATTATGCATATAACATCTATGCAAGAGAAAAGAAACTTGAAACGAAACCGTATACCAATCCTTATAATCCCTAATGATTTACCAATACTATTCTTTATAATATATACTTCAGCATTCATACTACTAGAAACATAACAGATGCATACAACAGATGTAGACCTTTGAAATTAAATTTGTAGTAAAAATAACGTTACAAAGTCAATGATTTGTAGCAAAAATATGTTACATATATTAACTGCAAACGTGACAGTGGTAGTTCTTTTTTTTGTCACTACAAGTGAGTATGATTTATATATTTTCGATGAGGCGATCCGCCGCCGGCGACTGAGGCGGCGGCGTAGGCGCGAATACTGAAAGAAAGAAAGAAAGAAACTCGTTTATTTCGATCTCATAATGATACATCGATACAGAATCAATATAAATTTCAAAAAGACTAAAATATAACTTAAAAATCTATACTTAAAGTTATACTAAGTTAAAAAAAAAAAAAAAGGTAAAATCCATAGAAGGCGAGGATATAATAGATTAAGTAACAAATAATAATTAACAACAAAGAGAACAATAATTAACAAAGAGATCGAAAAAGGTTCTATATCAGCATAAGCCGCACCGAGACGGTGTGGCGCTGGTTTTCATATAGAACCATAGTGGTGAGATCACGGGTAGGCATAAAAATATATAAAGTTAACTGTATGCTGAGGCTGACCGCATAAATATAAAAAATTGCTGATTGATACTATGCTGGTGGTATTATATAAGATATTGTTGAACATATTATTGACAGAATATATGCAGCACTTACAAAGAGAGAAGTACTCACTCTTTATGTATACACCATATTAATCGAAGAAATTATGTAAAACAGAGTCAGTTTCTAAGAGATATTAGTACTGGAAAACGAATAGTAGTAATTTATAGACTCGCGATAAGAAGGCCATAAGAATCATCAGACATACATAGCTACACACAAACCAAGATATTAAACATATACATAGAATATACATGCACATACACACAACACAAACATACACAAATCTACACATATACATACTGATATGCTTAGCAGTTTTCCTGTTGTTGAGCTAACAAGTATTGCTTGTAACTTGATTTAAAGGATACAACAGACTTTTTCAGTCGAAACGGTGGTAACAGATCGTTCCAACAGCGGGTTGCGGTAAATTTAAAACTTCCTCGGAACGCTGCAGTCTTGTGCCTAGGAGTAGTTAACAAATATAAAGATGCTCTTGTATTTATTTTATTAAACTCACGAGACCACGACAACTTACTGTAAAGATAGAATGGCTTTTTGGATATTATGATATCAAACAGTAAGGTGGCCAGGTGAAGCTTCCTACGTGCAGACATTTTCATCAAATTTCCCTTGTTTAAATATGGGGTAACATGCGAACGAGGAGGTATATCATAACAGAAGCGTGCACAAGCATTCTAAACACGCTGGATCATTTTTTCGGTTCTAGCAAGAAGGCAAGGACCATATACTGTATCAGCATAGTTCAACTTCGATCAAATCAGACTTTCACATAGCATGACACGTAAGTCGACATTAAGGAAGGGACGTATGCGATACAGAAGTTTTAAGCGATAAAAACAATTTCGAACAGCGTTCAGAACGTGGGTCTCAAAGTGTAATTGACCATCGAATACCACCCCCAGATTGCGCGTTTCTTCTACTTGGACTATAGGACAGCCGTCAATATTTATATCGAGGTTAAGAAGTTGATATTTATTTAACATTGCTCTTGAGCCCATTATTATGTACTTTGATTTATTAGGGTTCAAAACCAAAGAATTATTTCTAGATCAGTCCGCGATTCTAGTGAGGTTATCGTTTAATTTATCAACGGCTTCAACAAGATCATGGGGATGGAACGAAAGGTATAGCTGAAGGTCATCAGCATATAAATGCCAACTAGAGTGTTTCATACAGCTTGTTATATCAGCGGTGTATAAAATAAAGAGAAGTGGCCCAAGGATAGAACCTTAAGGGACACCTCTATTCAACTCTTTTGTAGACGATGATGAGTAAGTACCGTCCTTATTTTGAACCTGGACAAATTGAGAACGAGCGGAAATATAGCTGTTGAACCAATTAAGAGTTTCAGAATGAAATCCATAGAAAGACAATTTAGAAAGAAGTAGCGACGTATTTATGCAATCAAAAGCACGAGAAAAATCTAAAAGAACGAGCAAAGTAGCTTTACCGTGATCTCTGGCTTCAAGTATATTGTCAACGACATCAAGGAGAGCAGTTGTTGTACTGTGTTTTTGTCGAAAGCCAGATTGCCTGTCCGGCAATATGTTATAGTGCTCAAGATACAGTCTTAATTGGTTACTTACAGCCTTTTCCAAAATCTTGGAAATACATGGCAGCAAGCTGATAGGGCGAAGATCATTAACAGTAGAAGGATTGTCCACTTTCTGAATGGGTTTTATAATCGCTATTTTCCATAACTGCGGGAAAATCGACTCAGTGATAGACCTATTTATTAAATTAGTAACTGCTGTAAGTGCACGAGGTAGTAACATAGTCAGCATGTTTAATGATATAAGGTCACAACCAAGAGCATTGGACTTAATATTGCGCAGGAGATTGAGCACATCCCCTTCCTGTATCCTCGCTAGTCGAAAGCTACCATTACCAAATCTGTGGTATTCAAAATAAGTTAAATCTGAAATAGTGACTACATTACTACCAGGGACCGCTAGGAAGTGTGTATTTAAAATTTCAGGGTTATTGCAAGAGGCGGGGAATTCAATTGGCCCTTTTACAGAGGTGGTAATTACTCTCTTAATATTGTACCATAATTTTTGGGATGGTTAGTGTTATTATTTATATATGTCGTGAAGTACGCTGATTTTTCAATATTGATTGCTGCTCTAACAAGATATTTCATCTCAATGTAAGAGTTATGGTGTCCTTCACTTCTCGATGACTTAAATTTTTTATGATATTTATCCCTTAGCCTTATCGTATCCTTAACCGTATCTGTTATCCAAGGATATGATTTATCTTTAATTAATACTGTTTTTAAGGGTGCATGAGCATGAAATAAACTTAAAACACAAGAATTAAATATGGCTACCATGTCATTTAGGTCGTCACAGCACTCAATTGCCTCCCAATTAATCATATTAAGATCTTGATTAAAATCGTCCAGTATAATATCCTTGAGTGGTCTGAAAGTTACCCACTGTTACCCACGTGGTGTAGGCTTTTCTATTTTGAATCGAAATTCCGCAGAAATTATGGCATGATTTCCAAGGTCGGGTATATGCAACACAGAGGTCGCGCTCACTCTAGCGTCGGTGCAAACAATGTCTATTAGCGTCTCACTGTATTCTGTGAAGTAAGTTGGTTCATGAATAATTTGATTCAAGTTAAAATATTGAAGGAATGTAATTAGAATTTTGGTTTTATTATCATTTTTATTAAGTATATTAATGTTAAAATCCCTAGTAACACAATTTTATCAGCGTAAGAAAAGGAAGCTAGCGATTCAGTAATTGCGTCAATGAAGACAGTAACGTCTAACCATGGTAGTCTGTAAGCCGTACCGATAATAATCGTCTGCGCATTGAGGTTTAACGATAACCACATCTGTTCCACGTGGGACGCATGAGGATGTGGTATGGTGCGCGCGCGGACTCCGCTGCGGATGTAAAATCCCACCCCACCGCCTCGTCCGCCGCACACCGTGGTAGGGCGAGGTATGTGCCGGAGTCGATAATCAGCCAGAGACGGCGCGCGACCCTCCTCACCCACTCTAATCCAAGTTTCATTGATGGCCATGATATCTACTTTAAGTTTGTCCATAGCTACTATAAATTCATCATAACGCGAGCCCAATGATCCCGCATTAAATAATCCAACTGTAAAGTTTTTATTATTATACATTTATACTGTATAAATATATTGATTGATCATGAAAAAAGATAAACATATATTTAAAATGTATAATAAAATAAACAATATTAACTATTACTGCGCCTCATGCCGCCCTAGGCGAGGCCGTGGGTGACGTGACCGGGGAATTAGTCCGTCACCCGCTGAGAGGCCGACCGCGTGAGGAAAGACCAACGTCCTCCCCGAGGGGGGGACGTCGGTCGATGGGAGGGTACCCCAAGTAGAGGGTATTCCGTCGGGCCGACCACTGATGACGAGTAACCCTGCTCCAGTGGTCGGCCCAACGACGAAGGCGACGTGCATCGTGGGTGGGTTGCGGGAGTTGCGTGCTTACGCCCCTCTGTCACCCCGGACGGAGTGGTGCGAGGAGCGCGCCGACCGCAACCCAACCCAAAAAAAAAAAAAACAAAAATTGATTTATATCTTCTTCACGCCTTTTTCCCATAGGGGTAGGCAGAGTCCACTGCCCTCCACCTGCTACGATCTTTGACATATTCAGCGTAGCAAAGCGGTTCTCTGTGGGCCACTTTTCGCCCCCGACGGAAACGAGACGTGACGTGTCGCGAACCACATCGCCGCCATTCGTACAGTTTTAATTTTTTTTTTGAAACTCATTGCGTTTCCGCGAGAAATACATACACATATAATTAACGAACACAAATTACATCCATTGATTTATATATTTTCTAAAAAACCTTTTGTTCATTATGGTGACAGAAAAATGCAATGCAACAATTTGACGAAAGTTATTAAAAAAAAGTTCTGTTGATTCAACATTATTCGCCAAATCCATGCAATCCAATTTCTAGGTCCTGAAAATCGAAATAATAGAAAAGTATAGTTTAAAAAAAATTCAAAAATACGCTTACAAGCTGTCAGCCCGAATCATAGAACTTTCTAATTTCGCGCATTCATAGTTTGCACACTAACTTTGTCTCTCTTGCTCTTATACAAAGGATACGATGAGAAATATCTAAACCCTGGCGAATCTAATCAGGATATTTGCATATTTTGATCGAATTATTGCATTATCATGGGCCTTTGACGATTGTGCAAAGTTTAAATAAAAAAATCTGTTCATTCAAAATGGGGCAAAATGCCGTTCAAAGATTCTGTTACATACATAGATACATACATACAAGTGAAACTAATAAAAGCGTGTTAAACAAAAAAACATTAGCAACATTATTAAAAAAATATTAGCCACGAAGGCTAATATTTTTTTCTGATAGAATGGATATTCAACTGTCATAAAAACTTTAAGTGCTGATGATAAAAGCTTTAAATTTTTTTACGACTTTCAGCTAATATTAAACATAGATTAAAAAAGAGAATCACACACCTCCAGCAAGCACATATATCCACAGGAAAGAAATTGAATTGTAGGTATTATTGAATTGTATTCTTACTCCGTCATCAGACGGAATAAAATATGTAAAAACACGTAGTTACCATTAAATTAAATAAAATGAAACTGAAAAGGCAGCAGGATCATATATTTATTTATAATAATAACGATATAGCAGAGGGTTTTCTGAGAGGAAAAATAGCTTAACAGTAAGTTAAGCTATTTTTCCTTAGCCTTATATAGACAAGTATCTACTAGTAAAATATTGCCAAAATCAGTCCAGCCGTTTTGAAAATTACCCGGAACAAACAAACAGGTAGACAAAGAGACAGACAAAATGTTTTAAACTGGTTTTTAGGCATTGATAGCATGTAAAGTACCGTGTGAGCATGAAAAAACATACAATTTTGCCATTACAAACAGACACTTCAATTTTATTTATATGTATAGCTAAAAGTAAATTATAGTAAACATTGATAAATGCCAAAATACCCAACCCTTATTCAGTACCATGTGAATATTGGGCTAAAATTAAATTTCGCCTAATTTGCATAATTTGTAGGTAGGTTCTGAAACTCTGCATAATTGTAATGCCTCTTTCCTGTAAAGTTTGTTTTAAGCTTAAAACATTTCCGAAGCTTCGTTCAAAGTTCTTGTAAAAGTAATTGCCAATGGTTGATCGTCGCCGCATTACTATGAGGACGTTACTTTTCAAACAAAGGTGTCTAATCAGCGATGTATTGAATTTTCAACTTTAATTCTTAACTCGTTCCGCTAAAGTTTAAGAGTTTGCGGCGCTCAGCTTTAAACGAACCCTTTTAATATTTACACAATCATAATGACTTAGTTTGCAAATATTTAGTCGCAGTTTTTTTTATCTATACCAATAAATAAAATTGGAGTGTCTGCTTATAATGTCAAAATAATAGGCTTTTTTTTTTTTTCTATTATTCGCACTGTACAAATGCCCTTTTTTTTTTTTTTTTTTTTTGGATGGGCCGCGGACGGCGCTTTTTTTTTGGGAGTGGATTACGGTCGGCGCACTCCTCGCACCACTCCGTCCGGGGCGACAGAGGGGCTTAAGCACGCAACTCCCGCAACCCACCCTAAAACCACCTCGCCTTCGTCATTGGGCCGACCACCGGAGCAGGTTTACTTGTCGTCAGTGGTCAGCCCGACGGAATACCCCCTACGCGGGGTACCCTCCCATCGACCGACGTCCCCCCTCGGGGAGGACGTCGGTCTTTCCTCACGCGGTCGGCCTCTCGGCGGGTGACGGACTAATCCCCGGTCACGTCACCCGCAGCCTCGGCTAGGGCGGCATGAGGCGCAAATACTCGCGCCTGCGCCGCCCCAGTCGCCGGCGGCGGATCTCCTCATCGAGGCTGCGCTCCACGCGCAGACGATCCGCCGCCTCCTTCTGCGAGATCACTGTCTCACAGAAGGCTGCGACCGCGTCCCAGTTCCCGACGCTGTCGACCATCGCCCTAGCGATGGCCGGCAGCGTCAGGTCGGCACCGATGATTGCGACGAGTTCACGGCGCTGCACTGCCCAAGCCGCGAAGGCCTCGAGCGTGTGGCGCGCCGTGTCCTCGTCGCAATCGCAGTGGTGGCAGGACGGTGTACTCTCCCTCCTTACGACCCTGTGCAGGTATTTGGCGAAGCTCCCGTGCCCCGTCAACACCTGCACTAGTCGGAAGGAGAGCACCCCGTGCCGCCTTTCCAACTACTGCATCAGCACCGGCCGGAAGGCCTCCACGGTTCGCACCCCGAACCGAGGCCTCTCCAGCCGGACTGCCCAACGGGCAATGACGTCTCGGCGGGCGTCGACGCGCCAGGCGGTGAGATCCCTTAACGAGATCACACCGCCCTCCCCGCGCACCCCCGACACCCGCCGATACAACTCGGCGAGCATTTCCGCCTCCAGGTCCCACGGGGGAGTCCCGGCCAATAGGCACGCTGCCTCTGTCGCAACCGTGCGGTAACCGCGGATGGCCCTGACCGCCATGACCCTCTATGGTCGCCACAGAAGGGCCCTAAGTCGGACGGTCAAGGACCCCGCCCACACCGGTGCGCCGTACAGGGCCATCGACCGGATGACCCCCGTGTACAGCCGTCGGCACGTAGCGCTCGGTCCGCCCACGTTCGGCATAAGCCACGATAGGGCGGACGCCGCGCCGACGAGCCGCGGAGCGAGCCTGCGGAAATGCTCCCGGAACCACCATTGCCCGTCGAGCACCAGGCCCAAGTACCTCATATGGGCCCGGATGCTGATGTCAACCGACTATACAAATGCCTAAAATACACTAAATTTTTTTTTGTCTGTCGTCTGTTTGTTCCGGGTAATCTTCAAAACGGCTGGATCGATTTCAAAAATTCTTTTACCAATGGAAAGCTATAATATCAGGGAGTAAACTAGGCTATATTTTATCCCGGCATTCCCACGGGAACGGAAACAACGGGGATAAGTCAACAGAAACCGAAGCGAAGCGAGGTTGCTAGTCTATACCAATAAAAAAAATTGGAGTGTCTGTTTGTAATGTCAAAATAATAGGCTTTTTTCATGCTCACACGGCTATTTGCACGACATCTATGCCTAAAATAGCAATTAAAAAATTTTTGTCTGTCTGTCTGTTTGTTCCAGGTAATCTTCAAAACGGCTGGACCGATTTCAAAAATTCTTTCACCAATGGAAAGCTATAATATCAGGGCGTAAACTAGGCTATATTTTATCCCGGTATTCCCACGGGAACGGGAACTACGCGGGTATAACGACTATAACCTATAACCGAAGCGAAGCGAGGGCGGATTGCTAGTATATAATAGAAATGTAGACATGGATTAAGTTTATTTAAAATTAACAGATTTCCATGGTTTCACCCGTGTTGTTCTCGTTTCCGTGAGAATACTCGAATTAAATATAATCTACTAGCAACCCGCCCTCGCTTCTCTTCGGTTTCAGTCGCTGTACCCGGGTAGATCCCGTGCCCGTGGGGATACTGGGATAAAATATAGCCTATATTACTCCCTGATATTCAATGCTTTCCAATGGTGAAAGAATTTTTGAAATCGGTTCGGTGGTTTAAGCGTGAAAGCGAACTTACTTTCGCATTTTTAATATTAGTAAAGATATTACTCACTTTTTTTTTTGTGGGTGGGCTGCAGTCGGCGCGCCTCCGCTTCCAATCCGTCCGGGGCGACAGAGGGGCTTAAGCACGCAACTTCCGCAACCCACCCGAAAACCACGTTGCCTTCGTCGTTGGGCCGACCACCGAAGCAGAGTTAACTTGTCATCAGTGGTCGGCCCGACGGAATACCCCCTACTTGGGGTACACTCCCATCGACCGACGTCCCCCCCCTCGGGGAGGACGTCGGTCTTTCCTCACGAGGTCGGCCTCTCGGCGAGTGACGGTATGAAGCGCAGGTAGTTGCGCCTGCGCCGCCCCAGTCGCCGGCGGCGGATCTCCTCATCGAGGCTGCGCTCCTCGCGCAGGCGATTCGCCGCCTCCTTCTGCGAGATCACCGTCTCGCAGGAGGCTGTGACCAAAGATATTACTCACTAGATGTTAACAGAATACCAGCGCTATTTGTGTAAAAAGAAGTAGCACGAACCGAGCCTTTTTGTTCCTCGTTAAAATTAAATTATTTTATTTAAGAAGTTTTGTAAATAAAACTACAGTTTTATTTACAATATTTTTTTTTGAATTGGGCGTTTATTGGGAGCTGAAGACAATCACAAACCAGGTAACCCCGTAAGAACATTTAATATCATCAAACCGATAAAATGAGTAGTGACAGCAGTTTTTTTTTCGCAGGCGCGAGTCATAATCATCATCATCATCATCGCAGCCCACATACGTCCCACTGTTGGGCTCGGGCCTCCTTCACAATGGGAGGGAATTTGATCTACTGTACCGTGCTGGTCAGACATGTTGGCACAGGGTTTCACTTCGAGTTTTCCTTCTCTTGCACAGATGTTATGTGCACATTATATCCCATAGTCGTCTTATACGACATCCACGGGCAAGATAGGGAGTGGTGAATTGTATTCTTACTCCGTCACCACACGGATTAGGCGCGATTAGGCGCGAGTATCTGCGCCTAATGCCGCCCTAAGCCGAGGCCGCGGGTGATCGGACCGGGGAATTGTTCGTCACCTGCAGGGAGGCTAACCACGCGACGGCGACCGACGTCCCAGGACGTCGAGAGGGGAAGTTACCCGAAAGGGTATTCCGTCAGGCCGACCACTGACGACAAGTCACATTTGATCCGGTGGTCGGCCCAACAACGAGGTGACGTGGGTACGGGTGGGTTATGGGCCCGCGCATCGCCCCGGACGGACTGGACCACGCGTGCGCTTACCATAGCCCACACATAAAAAAAAACCCACACTTCTAAACGGCTAGACCAATTTTAATAATATTTAAATACTAGGTAAACGGGTACCTATATAAGAAATAACGTAAGCTATTTGTCCTCCCAAAACCCCTATAAATATTTGTATATTTATTGAGTACTCACTATTGTACTGCACAATGATTCTTCAATTAAACGACGCAAATAATAATTAAACAAAAACAATATTCAACAATGCACAGTATATATACATTGAATTTTTCACTAAATCCATTCGCTTTCACTTATAAGATATACACAGCATTATACGTTAGCTCTATAGCTTCAGATAAACTGCTATAAGCATGTCGGTAACGCGAACGCACTGCTGGTGCGCCATACATGAACATGTCGGTGACGCAAACCCATAAGATTTTCCACTACCAAAAAGTGCTCAACGCGGCAAAAGAAGTTTCACTTCAAAAACGAATGATGTCATGTTTTTTTATTTAATTTAGATCCGACTTTGAACCCCAAAGTGATAAGAATGGTAATTATAACACTTCGAGGTTCAAAATTGGGTCTAATATTACATAGCAATAGAAGCTACTTTAAACCCAGAGTAACAGTAACATTCCCGTCGGACAGCGGTGTTACTTTCAGAGATTCTACGTCGTCTTGCAATTTCAACTCCAGCAATACTTATTTCCATGTGAAAGTTGTAAAAACCGGCTGAGGTTTCCTGAAGAAAGAGCAGCTTTATGCTGAAAAATTCATAACACCATTTGCGATCGCCAAAATGACTGCCAAGCATGGTGCTATGCAATTATGCCATTATCTCAATTATCTTATCAAATAGAAGACTTTGTTAATTTTATAGATGTATAAAGTTTTAGTTAAAGCAAAGCTAACACAAAAATATCGAAACGTTAACAAAATAAATAAAAGAAGAAACAACCTTTTGTCACAAAACAACAAAAAGCTTTCCATCAAAAAAGTTGTACGTTCGGCCTCAATAGTTAATTTTTCAGCGTCACTTACCTCGGCTTGCAAGTTCGGCCAAGATAAATTGATACTGAACGACCACTGTACGACGACCTATTGCGCCTCACGGGTTTCTTATGAAAATAAGTAAACGTAAGCACTATCATAGCTACAAATAATTTGGGCGCTTAAGAATGGAGAGCTGATTTTGCGATATTAAACAATTTTACCATTCAAGCGGCAGATTTTGATAATTTTCTGATTTTACAAAATCTTCCTTTTCGTCACTGATTTTATTCATTTTGTTATATCATAGATACAATATCATAGAGATGTGGGTGATGGCTCTAAATACAACAAACATTTCGTAACACGTTACATTTCGTGGGTGTTGCAAAAGGCAACTAAGAACCAAGGCCATCTCTGTCTGAAGGCCCCTCTTTTTTTTTTATTTTATGGGTGGGCAATGGTAAGAGCACACGCGGTCCACTTCGTCCGGGGCGACGAAAGGCCCATAACCCACCCATACCCACGTCGCCTCGTTGTTGGGCCGACCACCGGAGCAGGGTGACTTGTCGTCAGTGGTCAGCCCGACGGAATACTTGGCGAAGCAACCGTGCCCCGTCAGCACCTGCACCATTCGGAAGGAAAGCACCCCGTGCGTCCGCTCCAACCCTAGCCCTACTTATTAGCCCTATTAGCCCTACATAATACAGTAATAAGGGCAGAACCTATGGTCGTTATTCGGTTATAGTTCCAAACTTTGGAAAGCGAACTGTTTCACAAAGCGACGGATTTGCCTTACCAGTGTATTTCAACTCATAAGACAAGTCGACACGAGCTCTTGTTTAGGGATTTCCTTCTACTCCAGTGATGTTCATCATCATCATCATCACAGCCCACATACGTCCCACTGTTGGGCTCGGGCCTCGTTCACAATGGGAGGAAATTTAACCTACTATACCATGATGGTCAGACATGTTGACATAGGGTTTTATTTCGAGAGTTCCTTCTCTTGCACAGATATTATGTGCATATTATATCCCACAGTCATCTTTTACGACATCCACGGGCAAGACAGGGAGTGGTGAATTGTATTCTTACTCCGTCACCACACGGAAAGTGATGTTACCTGCTTCCATTCTTTAATCGTCTGTTACCACAGCCGCGGGTTAGGAACAATAATTTTACTCCGTCACCGTATAGATTCATCATCGTTCTAATATTTATTATTTCAACATGTTCAGAAAAACGCGTTTTCTCTCGATATTTCACTTCGCCAAGCTGTGTGCCTTTAAAAATTTAAAATAGTATTCAATAAATTCAATTAGTCACTTTTCTGAGTGCTATCGAAGTAAGAATACAATTCACCTCCCAACTCTTGCCGTGGGTATCATAAAAGATGAGTAAGGAATATAATAGGCATATAACATTTGTGCAAGAGACGAAACACTCGAAACAGAACTCTATGTCAACACGTTTGAGCAGCGAATTCAATGAAATTAAGTCAATTTCCCTCCCATAGTGGAGGAGGTCCGAGCTCAACAGTGGAACTTATATGGGCTGAGATGATGAATTTAATTCAATATTGTTTATCATAAAACAATCAAAAGTTGATGTGTAATCATTTCGTGACATGTTACGTGTTTCCTCGGTTTGATAAAAGGCCAATTAGATCTAATTAAGTTAGATAATTAAATAGCCCACATCAAATATTCGTTTAGAAACAAATTACGAAACAGGCGTTGTAAATATTTAAATGTGTATGTGGCTTACTTTTGTCTCTATTATACATCAGTGTATTAAGTATATTGATAGCAAAACCTATTTGTTATTTATTATTCTGAACGTTATGCGGTAAGACTACACTGTAGACAGCTGAAATGATGCTCACAAACCATAAAATACACAATCTCAACCATACCAACGACGAAGGCGATGTGGTGTTCGGGTGGGCAGCGAATGTGCGTGCTTACGCCCCTCTGTCGCCGGACGGAGTGATGCGAGGAGCGCGCCAACCGTGACCCACCCAAAAAAATAAAAAAAATCTCAATCATACTCAACCACAAACTTACATGATTAAAAATTGATAAATAGAAAACGTGTTTATCATTAAATCCTTTCATAATGAGGAATCACAAAAAGAAACTACGCTCAGAATTTAATGTTTCCACTTTAAGTAGTTACGACTCGGCGTTAATATCAACCAGCTTCTTTCTATATATACTAGCAATCCATCCTAACTTCGCTTCGGTTTCAGTAGCCTTACCCGCGTAGTTCCCGTTCCCTGGGAATACCACAATAAAATATAGCCTATATTACTTCCTGATATTATAGCTTTTCATTGGTGAAAGAATTTTTGAAATCGTTTCTGTAGTTTAAGCGTGGAAGCGTAATAAACAAACAAAGAAACAAACTTACTTTCGCATTTATAATATTAGTTATGATATACATAAATAATACCAGGTTCCCTTCAATTAAAAAGGGTCACTCAATGAAAGAAAACAATTTAAAATTTTGGTTTAATAACAAAGTAAAAATCCAATTTACCAGCTATCTAGACCATCGAAATCGTAAGAGACGGCGAAGAAGTATAATAAGCATATAATTTCAGCTTCAGCATATAACTTCAGTCAAGAGAAGAAAAACTGAAAATAAATCACAGATCTGTAGTTCGATCCTAATAGTGGACTAATATGTTCTATGATTAGTATGTATGAAAAAAAAACAGCTAAGTGCGAGTCGAAGTCGCTCACGAAATGTTCCGAACCTTCTTTATCTTTAAATATTATAAAACAAAGTCCCCGGCCGCCTCTGTGTCTGAACGGGATGAACTCAAAAACTATTGAACAGATTTTCATGCGGTTTTCACCAAATGATGGAGTGGTTCACGGGGAAGGTTTTTATGTACAATATATCAATGTTTTGTGTAAATTGGTTGAAATATGACGATAATTGTCGAAGAGGTCGGCAAAAGTCAAGCCGTCCGGGAGCTTTTATAGAAAACGCTGTCTGATTCGTTGGAGATATATCAAAACAATATATGGTGGAATTATGTATCTTTTATAGGTCTACAAAAAAGTCCGCAATAACATATGTCTATCTATTACGAATAACGTACAATATCCATTTTAATGTTTAAGAAAATGGCCACATTATAACGTGATAATTTGAAAGTTATTTAGACGCATAGGATATTAATCCTTATCAAATAAAATAGGTTAGTTACCTTAAACATTTCATGCACTACATAATTGCCTTTTACACCATACAATTTTAACTAATATCTTAAGAGTTATCGCAAAATTAAAATACCGTGCGACTAAATAAATTCAAGCACCGCGTTCAGTCCCATACATGTCTCACTCGCCCAAACGGAGGCTACACAGCCCGCGAGGCCCTGAAAAATAAATAACCAAATTGCGCCCCCGCCGCCCGCCGAGGATGGAAATCGTGTCGCGTTAAAGTCATAAACATAAGAATACCCAATTTGCCAGCGACCCCCCCGAGCCGAAGTCTGTACCCCCACAGGGGGTGCCCTCGGGATCGGTCGCTTAACTTATGAACGGGTTGAGAGCCTTCAGCGCTCACCCAACAGTCCGGGTAAAGTTGAAAAAAAAAAAGAAAAATACAGACGAATTGAGAACCTCCTCCTTTTTGAAGTCGGTTAAAGAAAACCACGCTTCGCCATACCGGGTTGTGATGCTCACCCATAGTTCCGATATTCCCAAGGGAACGATAGCTACGCGGGTAAGGCGACTGAACCCGAAGCGAAGCGAGGGAGGGTTACTAGTTATCTATAAAAATAGGAAAAAAATGGCGTTTTTTGTATGGGAGCCCCTTAAATGTTTATTTTTATTTTATTATTTATTATTGAAGTAAAAATACAACTGAGTATTTTGTGAATATTTCAAGTGGCACCTGTTGCCATTATCGATATCGAGCAAAAAGAGCAACAAAATCGCGTTTGTTGTATGGGAGCCCCACTTAAATATTTATTTTGTTTTTAGTATTTGTTGTTATAGAAGCAAGAGAAATACATAATTTGATAAAATTTCAACTGTCTTGCTATCATGGTTCTTGAGATAGGGCCTGGTGACAGACAGACGGACGGACAGACAGCGAAGTCTTAGTAATAAGGTCCACTTTTTACTCTTTGGATACGGAACCCTAACAATATAAATGGTTTAACTGGTTAAGAATATAATGTATCTTGTGAAACATTTCGTCGTTTAAACCCGTGGGAGAACGCGCTAGCAAAATTCAGCGATTATGTCTTTATCCCCCCTTTAGTAGAGACAATTATATCCAATGGTGGATGTTGATGGACTTATTTATTAATGGGTTGAATGAGTAAACTATAGCACGCCCTTTTACAGAAAAAAAAGAACTAATGTTATCTGGGCTGTATTACATACAATGTAAAACGTATGAAATACGACCTTTTAAGGGCTTTGACTACACGATCGCACGATCAAAGAAATTTAAAGACTTTCATAAAACGTTATATAGTTTTTAATTAAATGTTCAAAATATCATTTGTATATTTTTTTCTATAAGAAAATTGTGTATTTTAATTTTTAATTAAAAATATATATTCCTGGAGTTTGTAGAAGTTAATTAATTTTCATAATTAAAGTTTCGGTTTTTATAATACAAGTTAAAACTAGATGCTGATGATGAAAAAGATAAATAAGGAATTATATTCTTTTTTTATATACATAGACAGTCCATCATGGGACATGGACCTCTACCAAGTTTCCACAATGATAGCAAAAATGACCTTAGTACACCGTCCCACGTTAAGAAAGATCTTATATGACGCAAGGTCTTGCAATGAAATTATTATATATTCTTATTCATCTCTAGCGATATCCACGCGGTTTCTGTGTGGTGGCGGTGTAAGAATACAATTGACCACTCCCTATATTACTCTTGGATATCGTAAAAGACGACTATGGAATATAATATGCATATAACATCTGTGCGAGAGAAAGGGAATTTGAAATAAAACCCTATATCAATATGTCTGACTAGCATGTATGCCATGCTTCTTCTGCCATAGTTCTTCTCAATGGCGACCGCGTGGCGATTCAATGGGATGGGATATTGGATTCATTTGAGATAAAATATTAAACGCATATTACATCTATGCAAGAGAAGGGACACTCGAAATTAAACCCTATACCAACCGGTCTGGCCAGCATGGTATAGTAAGGTCAATTGCCCTCCTATTGGGGAGGCGGCTCGAGCCCAGCGGTGAAACGTGTATGAGCCAAGACGACGATATCCGTGCGAAAGAGTTTAGTAAATTGTATTCTTATTCCGTAACCACACAGAAAAAAAATTAAAACGAGTGAGCTTTAAGCCACACCGCCAAAATAAAACTTCTTTTGCTCCATCTATGTGTATATATATATATACATAGCCTCACTGCTCTCTCTTGCTTCTATAGTGTGATACAAACAATGGGCTTGCAATGTGCCTTTGACATGCGAATCGTAACTCTATCTTTCTATCTTCACTAACCTATACCTCCCTCTAAATTTCCGTTCGCCTCGCTCGATCACATATTTCTTAACACTCTCGTTACGCATTCACAGAAGTTTTATTTCAAAAAATTAATATTGTTTAAATGAATATATGTACATATGTTCTTAACAATATTTTTCACTTTCTAAGCTTTAAGTTTGTCTCTACCACACCGTTTAAATTAATTAATATTGTACCTGCCAAATATATTTGAGATATACAGCCGTTCAATTTTGCGTCGTAACTGCCTTAATAATTGTAAAACACGACTGTGATACTGTATATTAATTTAAAACATATGTATATAGAATATAATTACATTAAGCTGAAGTGAACTACACACGCCAATCTGGGATATCTGTATTGTTATCTATAGGTAGTAGTAGGTAGAGACGATTTAGTTGTACGCGCTAATCTCAGAAAGTACTATTTCCAATTGAATTTTTGATGTGAAACATCTATAGGCGAGGGTAAACGTAATCGTTGGCGAAGCGTAAGCAGGCCGTGGCGTAAAGCGACGCATGCCGTAGCGAGGACTCGGCGCGTTATATGATAGTAAGTGTAGTTCCGACTAAATGTCACAGTAATATCGTCAGAAGCAACGAATATAACTATTATATTATATTATTACAGAAATCACTGATTAAAAGAATTGAGTTATCACAATTTGAAATGTTTTTAAATTTTTAATACTTGTATTTAATGAAAATAAATGTTTATTGTGTAAAAATCATTATTTTCTAGAAAAAACATCGTAATATTTTATTTATACATTATGCCATATTAGTTCCAGTCGTAATCTATTCTTTTACAAAACAATACCGATGTTTCACATCTACCAGGCCTCCTGAGCGGCGGCTCACTTTTTTTTTTATTGTTTAATTCCACATTTAACGAGAAAGACTATAGGGTATATAACATTACGCTACTACTAATAGTACTACTAATAGTACTACTATTAGTAGTACACTAAGTACTGTCCTGAGTATAGTATATTAGTAATAAAATATCTGGTTGACCGAGCTTCGCTCGGAATATTTTTGTCGAATTTATTTAGATATATATTAATAAAAAATAAATAATAAATAATGAAAATTATATAAAAAATTACAAAAAGAGAGAGAGAAAAGAGAATTACAAATAATAACACCGAAATTCGAACCGACGCTGTTTGAATGTCAACAAAATCAAAATTAGAACCTGTCAACTTCCCATCTGAGCTATCGTAACTCACGACGTTGACAACGAAATTTGAATTCATATTCTTTTAAAATTTAATGTCATTGTTTGTTTTGCTAAAAACACAGACAAAACAACATTTTCTATAAATAAAACCTAGCTAGATCGATTTTTTGGACCCGAAACCTCTAGTATGCCAAGTTTCAACAAAATCGTTGGATCCGTTTCCGAGATCCTGAATATATATATATATATATATATATATATATATATATATATATAACAAGAATTGCTCGTTTAAAGATATAAGATATTTTTGTATGGTGACGGAGTAACATTACAATTCACCACTTCTCACTCTATCTTGCCCTTGGATGTCGTAAAAGACGACTAAGGGAGAGAAAAAGAAAACTCGAAATGAAACCCTATACCAACATGCCTGACCAGCATGGTATAGTAGGTCAAATTCCCTCCCATTGAAAAGTGGACCCGAGCCCAGCAGTGGGATGTATGTGAGCTGCGATGATGACGATAATGAAGAACTATTAGTGATAGCGTCGAGAGTTAAATGAAAAATCTTGCAAAAACGAGCAAAGGTTATTTGTTTTTAGACTTTTCTATGCGAGCACTGCCTTCGTAGACTAATCTCCGGTTTGATCACCCATTGGACACCCTAACTTAAAGGAGGTCTTATGTTGTAGGAGACTTTACAAACATGCAATTAACAACCATAAGATACACCCAGACTCGGCACCAACATTTGTGGATTGCACAAACACGCGAGGGAACCGACTCACGAGGCTCGGCATCTTGTCGTAAAAGACGACTAAGGAATATGATATGCAAATAATATATAGCTATTGATATGCAAAGAAGGAAATCTTCAAATGAAACCTTACACAACTAGTCTGATTAGCGTGGTTTGAGAGGTATTTTTACTGTGGAGGAGGCTCGAGATGTTGATCATGTAAAGTGAAGCATTTATTTGTCATATGTATTTGTAAATACATAGGTAGGTATAGCCAGCATAGGCTGGCTATAGACAAACAAGAAAATAGCACACTTAATGGTAAGGGACACTGCCGCATATGAACCTTTACAATACCAGGGACACAGATAGGCCGTGGCCTACCGTGAAATATTGTTTAGATATTTGTCATCGAGGCTATCATGCGGTGGTGGCTTCGAATACTATATACATTAAAGTAATAGCGCAAAGTAGAAAACCCCGAAATACATGATGTCCATCAACAGCGATGGCACATGGAACAGCGCTCAACTTCAAGTCTATCTTAACATCTAACTGTAATAAAGCCACTTGAAGAATAACTTGAATTATATAAACTCACCTTAACAATTAAACTCAAAAAATTTAACAAAGGCACGGACAATAAGTCTGTGAACTATCAACAAAAAGAAAAAAAAAATACTATATACATTATTAGTACTGCTGGTGGAAGATTACTAAAAGCTTTATATTAACCTGGACCAACTCCATCTGTACAGTGAAAAGTCATTAAAAGTTAACAGTAAAATTATTGTGTATATTTGTAGTCATCATGCAAATATCACCAACCTTAACATTGCTCGTGGATAACATAAGGACAACTAAGAGCTTTACATAAACCTGGTCCAACTGCATCTGAAACCATTTGTTCAACAATTACATTTCCAAGAAGGATTCAAGCTGACGGTTGGTCATGAAACTATTGGCAAAACTTTTACAATATGTATGATAGAAAAAGAAGTAACTCCACGAAGTTACTCTGTATAGGTCTGTGTACTGCGCCATGTCTTCCCTACATACTAGATTACCTTTTTTTTTGGGTGGGCTATGGTCAGCGTACCGTGTGATAACGGAGTAAGAATACAATTCACCACTATCTTGCCCGTGGATGTCGTACAAGACGACTAAGGGATATATTCACATAAGATCAATGCAAGAGAAGGAAAACTTGAAATTAAACCCTTAGCAACATGTTCGACCAGTATGGTATGGTAAGTCAAATTCCCTCCTATTGTGGAGGAGGCCCGAGCCCAGCAGTGGGACGTATGTGGGCTGCGATGAGGATGATGATGATGTTTAGCACACTCCGTCCGTTCCGTGCAGGGTGACGAAAGGGCGGAGAGCGGCTCCATAACCCGCCGTAATCCCTCCCCTTTTCTATTCGGGCGACATGTACGGAATTCATTGTCGTCCGTGATCAGCCCGATAGAATACTTTTTTGGGTACCATCCCTATGCTAAATTACCCTAACTTATTTTTATTATATTTACATAATTTGAGTAGCAATATCAACACACTCTTTACAAGTTTTCTTTCATCTTTAGTCTATTAAATGAATTAATTACATGATAGTTATCAAAATAGAAAAACAATTTGGAATCTAATTATTCATTTATTTAATATATGTTATTCTAATGCTATCATACGCCAGATACACTAAAAAATGTCTGAGCTTTTGTTAAAGACGCAATTTTAATAATACAATTTCGTTTTATTTCGAATTATTAAAAAATTTAACCTGCTACATGAATGAACTTCGCGAAATTCTTAATTAAAAACTAACTCATTGTATAACGCTTAAAAAGTTTGACCTTGTTTTTTTATTAAATTTTTAATCTTACAAAAGAAAAAAAGTTTATTATAACAGTTCTTTTAATAATGCTTCAATTACTCTCAGTAAGTCTCATCAAATGAGCGACTTTGCACTCTTAAACTTATATTATCAACTACAATCGCCAAGTTGCCCATTAATCATGGCGATAATCGCATTATCCTGCCTTGTAGAGGGGCATATGTCTCATAACCATCACTTTGCTCTTACATGGCGTTGAGTCCATATGTGCTATTCTTTCGTATTACATATTGCGAAGAGTTATTGATGATATTTTTATGACTGGCTGACGTCAAATCTAATTGTTGATCATATGGTAGATATAGTCAGCCTAGGTCTGTGTAAAGCTCTTAATAGTTACGATACCCACGATCAATATCAATAGTATTCTTAGTCACCACTTTTAAACGTAAGGCCTATCTCTAACAGTGGATCAATCAATCATCAATAGACAGATGAACAGAATGGAGGGATGTAATTATTACTATTTATTACATTAATACGCAATATGAACGTTTCTTTCATCATACATATGGATGTAAATGTTGACTAGCTAGGATGTGAGATGGAGTTGGCCTAGGTATAAAGCTTTTAGTAATATTCTATAGTATTCGAAGCCCACCATATGATGGTCTTGATGACAAGTACTTGAACTACATTTGCCGGTAGGCAACCACCTAGCTGTGCCCCTGGCATTGTAAAGGTAGCTAAGCGTAAGAAAGCAGATTCTTCTTATTGCGTTACTACTCGAAAAAATTCACCTTTAGAGGAATCTATTTACCTACAGATATGTTTATATTTTTTAAGTTAAAACTTAACATAAACTGGTTAGCCTCACATTTGTGAGTCATAAACTGAAGTTAAGGTTAAGCTGAAAACCAGCGCCATCATTCGGTCTGACAAATGCTGAGCGAAATCGTTTTAAGATAGTCGCGAGGCACAAGAATTTTACATTTCATGTATTATTTGATTTCTTTTATTTAATCTCTTTGTTTATTTTCTTTTCTTGCTATCTAACCGTTATATTTGTTCTTGTTTTTATTTTTTTTATTTCAATTTTTATCCTTAGAATAATTGAGTTATTATTCTAAGTTTGTACCATTAAATTGAACCATGTGTGTTTCTTTCATGGGGTGACGGAGTAAAAATACAATTCACCACCCATGTCTCTTACCTGAGGGTGTAGTAAAAGACGACTCAGCGATATGATATGCAGATAATATCTATGTAAGAGAACTCCACATAAAACCTTATGTCAATACGTCTAACCAGCAACATAGTGGATCAATTTCCCTCCCATTGCGAAGAAGACCCGAGCCCAACAGTTGAGAAGGAGATAATGTGTATGTTGGCTTTTGTTAATAAATACATTATTTTCTTTCTTCTTTCTTTTTCATACATAAATAACATTTTGAGTCGAACTGAACATTTAAACAATTAATATTATTTATTTAAGCGTGAATTTCAGTAATGTTGATCACACAACCGCAATGTACAATAAATAAATAATTAGTAGTGGTCACGGCGTGTACATGTGCTTTTGTAGAAAATTAATGCATTTTAATGTGATGTAATGTTCATATTGTACTCAGAGATACGATTAATTATTACATTATTTTTATTATTTAAGCCTATCACTAGGATATTCCACACTTCGCGCTTGCAAAAGGTACACACCCGGCGGGCTGTGGGCTCATTTGTTCGTATGAGTTCTCAGGGTTGGCCTGGATGGATCGGACGGTCCGCAACGCACAACAATCTGCCGCTAAAAAAATGTTTATCTACACATATATCCATCAACATAGGAGGACTCTTTGTACAATCCATGAGTTTCATTTATTACGTTTATCCACAACAGAAACGAAGTGTTATAAACTGGACACAGGCCATTCGTTCCGTCTGGGGTGAAGAAAGGGTAGCGCGAAGCCCCATAACCCACCGGATATCCTCTTCTTTGCATTTGGGTTCGCCATTTCTACAGAATCCTTGATGTCTATGGCCAATCCGGGATACCCTTTTAGGTAATGTCCCTACCCGACACGCTCCCCGGGGGTCACCCTCACGCGATTAGCCTCTGCGGATGAAGAACTGTTCCCCAGTTCAGTCACCCACGGCCTCGGCTAAAGCGGCATCAAGCACAGGTATTCTCGCTGACGGCGGATTGTGTGAGCGTGGCCTGGCTCGGATCTGAACCATTCCGCCGCTTCCTTCCGAAACTACTGTCCCTGTTCCTACCGCTGTCCAGCATCATTCAAGCCATGGTTGACAGTGTCAGATCGGCACTAAAGATTGCTACGAGTCCATGGCGCTGCTCTAAAGACGTGGAACACACATTGAGCGTATGCTCTGCCGTATTCTCATCACAATCGCAGTGGTAGGAAAACGAAAAACTCTTCCTTCTCATGACCTTGAGCTGGCACTTGGCGAAGTAACCGTGCTCCATCAATGCTTGCACCAATCGGAAGGAAAGCACCCCGTACTGTAGACCCAACCTCTCTATTAGCACGGGCGGGAAGGCGTCGACGGTCCGAACACTGTACTGGCAATAGTGTCACGATAGATACAAGGCCCTGATAGACTCTCTGAGAGGATTCAAGACCGCAAAAACGTCACCATATGGAAAAACGTATTGATATCAACCTTATATTAAACATTCCTGCTCACTTTCTAAAAAAATACATTGTTTAATATTATTGCTTTAATCAATCTGAGGTTTCTTTTTTGGGGAGTGCTACGGTCAGTGCACTCGCCGCCCGGCTCCATCCGGGACGACAGAGGGGCGGCGCGTGGCCCCGTAAGTAACCCTATAGCACGTCGCCTTCCTCGTTGAGCCCACCACCGGTACAGAGTTCCTTGACTGCAGTGGTCGGCCCGACGAAATACCCCAAGAAGTACCCTCTCCCATCGACGTCCCTTTCCCGGGACGCCGATCGCCGTAGCGAGGCTAGCCTCTCCTCGGGTGCCGGACTAAGTCCTCAATCTGTCTTACGAAATTGTACAGTAGAATTGAAACAAGATCGCTACAAGTGACCCACTGGTTAAGTTTGACGTTATAACGAAATTCAATCTATATATAAATAATACGTGAAGCAAAAACTTTGTACCCCTTTTTACGAAAATTATGTAGATGGACAAGTATAAAAATTGGCACAGTAGAAGTATATAACGAGGAGAAGGGCATAAAACTGAAATTTCATATAATAATGAATTAGAAATGCATTAAATTCATTAAAAAAGGCATTACGCACACTACAACGCTATCGCTACACACACACACACACACACACACACACACACAAAGCTTATACACTTGTTCATTTTATTGCTTCTATTGCTATAAATAATCTGTTACCACAGTTTTGCAAACGACACTGATCATAGAGCGATATTAATTTATGAGCAGACAAACCTATTCGTATGAATTTATAGCGTTGAATGAATATTTTTCGAGGGGTATTTTTGAGTCTTGAATCTTTTTCGCTTCTGATTGTTCTAAAATATTGCATTAATTATATTTAATATTGCTGTATTACATCATGATTTTAAAGGATTTTGTCACATTTTAATTTTATATATACTTAGCTGACGCAAAAAAATGTTGTTCTATACACATTTAAAATATAAAAATGGAATCCTATTTGATGGTAATAGAAATGCTATTCATGTGGTGACGGAGGATGAATTCTATTTACCACTCCCTTTCTTGCCTGTGGATGTCGTAAAGGACGATTTTCGGTTTATATAACGAACGTAACATCTACGTAAGAAAAGGAAAACTGGAAATACCCTACACCAACCTGTCTGATCACAATGGTATAGTAGGTTTATTTCGCTCCTATTGTAACTGTAAGAAGGCTCGAGCCCAGCAGTGGGACGTGTATGAACGGTAACGATGATGATGATGATGATATATAAAATTAAAATGTGTGTGTATGTATGTATATATATATATATATAACACCATTAAAAAATTAAAATATAACATTTCTAACCTATTTCAGCCACTTATATAAGTGTATCATCAACTATCTAAATTTAAATATTAGTGTTGTTTCTAACGATTTATAAGAACCACATAAATGTACGTGATATATGTTTGTATATACAAATTTATTTAGATTTATGTTACAATTTATGTTAGAGCGCTACTGTGTAGGCAAAGTTTTAATTTCGCCCAAACTGAGAACCCTGTACCTGCGGAATGCTACGTAATCAAGTTAATTGGACTTCTGATATGCCGACATGTTCTTTTACACGAAACTCTACCATTTTGCAAACGTTTTCACACGAAAGAAGTCTCTATTTCATCGTATCATCGTACATTCAGTTGATTTCTAAATATCTTCATATATTTGTGATGCCTATAGTATACAGAAGTCCAGACAATATATTATAGAGTATGCTAAGCAGAGGGATTACTAGCTCGAGGTTGATGGATATTATAATAGTAGCTAGTATTTACAAGACATATTATATACAATTTTATATAAAAGAAATAATGTATACCAATAAATAAAATTGGCGTGTCTGTTTGTAATGTCAAAATAACAGGCTTTTTTCATGCTCACACGGTTATTTGTACGACGCCTATGCCTAAAATAGCAATTAAAAAAATTTTGTCTGTCTGTCTGTTTGTTCCGGGTAATCTTCAAAACGGCTGGACCGATTTCAAAAATTCTTTCACCAATGGAAAGCTATAATATCAGGGCGTAAACTAGGCTATATTTTATCCCGGTATTCCCACGGGAACGGGAACTACGCGGGTAAAACGACTATAACCTATAACCGAAGCGAAGCGAGGGCGGGTTGCTAGTAATTTTATATAAAAGAAATAATCTATACCAATAAATAAAATTGGAGTGTCTGTTTGTAATGTCAAAATAATAGGCTTTTTTCATGCTCACACGGTTATTTGCACGACACCTATGCCTAAAATAGCAATTAAAAAAATTTTGTCTGTCTGTCTGTCTGTCTGTCTGTCTGTTTGTTCCGGGTAATCTTCAAAACGGCTGGACCGATTTCAAAAATTCTTTCACCAATGGAAAACTATAATATCAGGGCGTAAACTAGGCTATATTTTATCCCGGTATTCCCACGAGAACGGGATCTACGCGGGTAAAACGACTATAACCTATAACCGAAGCGAAGCGAGGGCGGATTGCTAGTAAGAAAAATAAAAATAATAGACAGGCCCGCACAGTTTCTTGGTGAATCTTTTCAGTAGCGGTCACATTGTAGTTTATTAGATCCGCTCCTTTTGTAGTTTATTAGATTAAATCAATTTAGTAGTGTTAAAATTGACAATATATGAGTGCCCTCTTGGGGTTTATGCATAATAAATGATTGATAGAAGACGATTCTTAGGAATAACAAAGTGATTCTTACATTCAAAATATTTATTTGATAAATGTAACTGCCCAGTAGTATTTGAATTCACAAACAGAACTTGGTAGATAATAATTGAGGCGATCCCAATCCGCATTGCAACGAACCACCGCACAGTTTGAATATTTCATAGCTAGAACACAAGTCGCACAGATTTGCGCAATGAGAGCACGCCCATGCAATCACCATAGAATAACACACAGACCACAGTCAGAATGTTTACTTTACATGATCAATTGTTGTCTATGCTTCAGGATCTTTTATCTTTAAAAATCAGCATCATCTTAGCCGATATACATACATCCCATTGCTGGGCTCGCGCCTCCATAAGAGACAATTGGCATAAGATATTATATCGCGCTGGTCAGACGTGTTTTTCTTTGCTTGCATAGATATTCTGGGCATATTACATCCGTTAGTCGTCTTTTACAACTCCCATGGTGGTCGTAATCGTAATTTCACTTTGTAACCATACGGATGTGTATGTGGAATGTATAATTTTATCTTTATTACCTTTTAAATGATTTGACTGAAATATGAACTGACATGTATAATTTAATACTATCATCAATTATATGAACATTAATAATATTGTAATTAGCTGTAACTAAATCTTAAATATTTATATATTTTTTTTTAATTTTTTTTTTACAAATTATATTACTGACAATTAAATTATATTTTTGACATGAAACTAATATAAAATATTATTATATAACCATTTGCACGCCCACAGTGCAGAATTTGATGTACTTAATCGATAAGTAACCCCTGTATAAACCATATTTTAGCCAATAAAATGAATTGAATTGAAATTTAATTGATAACGTTTTTCTACTACATCAATATTCAATTCATGAAATGGGCAAATATTTTTCATCTATAAGCCTCAACCGAGACGAATTAGGAAAGTATTTTTTATTCAGTTCCTGTCACAAGTTATCCCAAATGTATAAATTTAGACAGATAACTGAGATGTAACAACAAAACAAAGAAAAGAAATATCATTTGTCACTACAGATGAAAACAGAATCATATAATTTATATTTTAAATATCAATTTTTGAAAGGATACAAAGTACATTCAAAGTATTTACAAAATTATTATATACGCAAGTTATGGGTAGGTGCCAATAAAGAAAAATCTGCCACGTACCTGCAGAATCTGGAGTGACTACTTGCTAGGTGTCAGGTCATAGCGCTAGTATCCTAAGCGCTATGACGTGTCCTTCTTTAAATGAGGTTTAAGAAGATTACATTATACATACTTCACTGTAAGCAGCGTAGGTAGCCGCGTCTAGTGTGCGAATGTGTGTATGTGTGTATATGGGAGGAGTTGATTAAGTAAACTACAAAATTGACCTTATGCAGGCAATGCCTGCCTGCCGAATTGGCTACTGAAGTCAAGAAATCAGTACCAGTATCAATCAGTTCAATGGCAATAGAGAGTGAATATGATAGGTGATTGAGTGGCACGGCGCCCTTCCGCCTACAGAAACGGACAAAAGAAAAAGAAGTTTATGCTTCATCGTCATCATCATCATCGCAGCCCACATACGTCCCACTATTGGGCTCGGGCCTCCTCCACAATAGGAGGGAATTTGACCAAATACCATGGTTAGGTATCAAACATGTTGGTTTCATTTCGAGTTTTCCTTTTCTATATTTGAATTTAAACTTGGAGCGCTGTTGCGTCCGTTCACAGTCAAACTTGAATATTAAATTCTAAAAGTGAGAATATTTATCAGGTCCCATAATTTGAGTATAGTCTATAAAAAAAAGATTCAGTCATTTTACTTCTCTAAAACTTTAATAGAAATACAAATTTTTGCACTCGTTTACCTTTATAAGTAAGAATGCTACTTGCTTAGTACAGCCACAAACACCCACAGTAATAGTAAAAAGTATTTAATCATATTGACGCCTCTTGTCTTAACTTTCGAGGAACACTTTCATTCCAATAACCAAATGTGCATCTGTTAGGGTTTGCCAGTAGCTGCACTCCTCCAATATCTCCATGTATGGAGAAAGCGGTGTCAAAACTAATTAAATATACATTAATTATTTCATGAACGCTTTACAATTTTGAGATCATCTTTTAGAAACAGCAACAGATGTTATATAAATAATCTTTTTAAAGTTTAACTTAAAAGGCACATATTAGTAAACGAAACTTCTGTACAAAATTTTCCCTCACAGGAATCCGAGTGACACGTGAATATTCCCACGCTGAAGCATATTCCAATAGTTGAACAATTATCCCTTGGACTGAATGCAATTGTCCTTTTGTAAACATTCACCACCCCACTTTTACGTACAGCAATAAAAAAGCATCGGTTCACGCACTTCCATGACAAAACTTCAATTGACAAAGGTAATATTTATTCAACCGAATGTGTGTTTTTAAATAAAACTACTTTACGGATTTTATCGCGTTTGTATTTGATTTTTGATTACCCGACGTTTCGAACACTTTACAGCGTTCATGATCACGGGTGGACTAAGATGTCTCACGTCCAACAAGTCATCGTTACTGCAGAAAATTTTATAATTATCTACCCGATACAGAAATTAGTTATTAAATATTGACCCACATTTTGATACAAAATTTATTGCCAGTGTAAGAAGAAAATGATTCTATATGAAAAAATTATATTGTTTATGGTTAGTAATAATTAAACATTAAAATTAATAGTAATTATATTTAAAAAACTAACTAATAATCTAGTATACTACCACCGGATCGGAACACGGTTACACTGAAAAAGATCCGGCAAGAAAATCAAAATGTATCGCGTTTGTATTTGATTTATGATTGCCCGACGTTTCGAACACTTTACAGCATTCATGGTCATGGGCGGACTAAGGTGTCTCACGTCCAATAAGTAATCGTTATTACAGACATTTATAATTATCTACCCGATACAGAAAATTAGTTATAAATTTATTAAATTGTGACCCACATTTTAGTACAAATTTATTGCCAGTGTAAGAAGAAAATGATTCTATATGAAAAAATTATATTGATTATGGTTAGTAATTATTAATTATTAAATTTGTAGCAATTTTAGCCCTACTCCGCGGCCGACCTTCACGCGATATGCAATAGATGGACGAAAAAGTTTAAGGCGATGTAGTAAAAGATTCACTTTAAAAAAAGACTTTGGAATACAGTCCATCCTGGATAAGCGAGAGTTCAAGAGACTTCGATATCCGTTGTCGCCCATCGAAAGGTGGCAACTCAGGGTATGCTTTAGCAAGATTCGTAGCTGCAGATCGTCACGCTTGAGTGATTTAATAGCGAAGAACGGATATAAATAGACTAGTCTCAACTACACAAGAGAAGGAAAACTCGACAGAAAACCCTATAATAACCCGTTTGACCAACGTGGTGTATTTGATCAATTTCCCTCCTACTGCAGAAAGGTCGAGCCCAACAATAGGACATATAGAAGCCGAGATGATTCTGATTTAAAAACTGAAGCTTAAAAACACATAAGCCGAGGCGGGTAACCGTTTCCATAATTAAAAGTTTCTGTATAATTCAATAGAACCATCCTATTAACATAAAACAAGGTTCGTTATCCTTACGTGAACGATATGGATCAATCTGTGAGCACAACCTATGCGAACTAACTGACCAATGAATCGACACATCTGCCCGCCAATAAAGTTTCAATTGAAACCTTTATCGAACTCATTTTATACCAATCTATATGTAGATTTATTGAATAGTTAAATTGGTGAAAAACGTTTAGTCATAGGCCGACTTGTTCCTCAAATGACATTTGCATAAGATAGGTCAAAATTCTGAAACTACCCATTGTGTATTGCCGGTTCTTATCAATGGCGACCGTGTAGCGATCCAATGGTAATTTTATGGATTCATTTAGGATAAAATGTTAAAATTGTCAATATATAAGACCTCCGTGTGGTGACGGAGTAAGAATACAATTCTTGCCCGTGGATGTCGTAAAAGACGACTAAGGGATCATCATCATCACAGCCCACAAACGTCCCACTGTTGGGCTCGGGCCACCTCCTCATTGGGAGGGAATTTGACCTACTATACCATGCTGGTCAGACATGTTGGTATAGGGTTTTATTTCGAGTTTTCCTTCCCTTGCACAGATGTTATGTGCATATTATATCCCTCAGTCGTCTTTTACGACATCCACGGGTAAGATAGGGAGTGGTGAATTGTATTCTTACTCCGTCACCACACGGACTAAGGGATATAGTATGCATACTACATGAATGTAAGAGATGGAAAACTCGAAATAAAGCCCTATACCAATATGTCTGACCAGCGTGGTATATTGTACAATTTTCCTGCCATTGTAGAGCCAAGCCCAACAATACGACGTATAGGAGCTGAAATGATGATAAGATTTGGCTCTAAAATTTCAAAATTGAATTTTATAATCAATTCAAAATAAGATTTACTTATGTAATGTCAAACTGATCTGTAGAACAGTTCAGTTTGAAAAGCGTGGTATTGTGTGATGGAAGCCCAGGGGCTTAGTCAGGACCAAGGTTCTTGGTTAGGACAAAGAGTAGGAACTATGTTTGGGCTGAAAAAAAAAAGATTAAGAAGAAGCCTTCATAAACAATTAGAGATATTTTTCTAAAATGTGTTAAATACCGCGTTCTTGTCTTTGTCTAACGAGGGTTGTAACCTACGAACTACAAAGAACAGCTAGAAAAACCAATACTTGCGGTCACTTTTAGTTAGGCAGCCATATTCTTTCATCAGGCACTTATTTCTCCGTATAAAAGAAGAGGAAAAAGAAAGAGAAATTAATATTTGATAGGTCAAATTAGATAAATAATTACGACCGCATTTCGTTTTTCTCAACAATAGCGCTGCACTACAAATTTGTTTTAAGAGTTATTAAAGCGAAGCCACGAAGCCTCTAAGGATAGGCTCGAAGTCCGGCGGCCGCTATGGTGGTTTTACCACAGCCAACTTTAGGATTATTACAAGTGCCAGATGACACCATAATACCTATATCATCATCATCATCATCATCGCAGCTCCCATACGTTTCACTGCTGGGCTTGAACCTCCTTCACAATGAGAGGATAATTGACCTACTATACCATGCTGGTCAGACGGGTTGATATAGAATTTTTTTTTGAGTTTTCCATGTTAATATATCTATCTCACACAATCATATTTTACCACAAATGATGATGAAAAAATGTATATTACTTAAACAAATCTCTTAAATAAAATATATATAGTATTCAGAGCTAGGCTAAATAAATGTCTTTGAAATGGCTTACTAGGTTTTCCTAATAAGCCTTTATCTCAAGCAACTATGTTTCGAGAAAATTCTTCAAAGGAATAAAAATATTCACGTTCTTATAAATTGCTAGTTACTTAAATTCTCAATTGCTTATTTTCTTCATGAGATTCTTACACGCGACATTGTTAGTCTATTAATCCATTTAACATGAACTTTCATTATCAGTTCAGTCCTAATATGTCCCACTGTTGGGCTCAGATCTCCCCCTCAATAGGAGGCCAATTAATCTACTATATCACGTGGTTGTTGGTTCTACGAACGATGTGGCCTTCCTATTGGCATTTCAACGTGCTTAGTTTTTGGGCTATGTCGGTTACATCCCTTCTTTGTGTGTAATTTAAATAGCTGTGCAGTAATTTCATCATCATTTCAGCCCATATACGTCCCACTATTGGGCTTGGGCCTCCTCCATAATGGAAGGGTAATTGACCTACTATACCACACTGGTCAGACGTGTTGGTATAGGGTTTTATTTTCTGTGGCGACCACAGAGGGTCACGGCGGTCAGGGCCATCCGCGGATACCGCACGGTGGCGACGGAGGCAGCGTGCGGTATCCTGGAGGCGGAGATGCTCGCCGGACTATATCGGCGGGTGACGGGGGTGCGAGCGGAGGGCGGTGTGGTCTCGTTAAGGGATCTCACTGCCTGGCGCGTCGACGCCCGCCGAGACGTCATGGCCCGTTGGGCAGTCCGGCTGGAGAGGCCTCGGTTCGGGGTGCGAACCGTGGAGGCCTTCCGGCCGGTGCTGATGCAGTGGTTGGAGAGGCGGCACGGGGTGCTCTCCTTCCGACTGGTGCAGGTTTTGACGGGGCATGGGTGCTTCGCCAAATACCTGCACAAGGTCGTTAGGAGGGAGAGTACACCGTCCTGCCACCACTGCGATTGCGACGAGGACACGGCGCGCCATACGCTCGAGGCCTGCGGGGCTTGGGCAGTGCAGCGCTGTGAACTCGTCGCAATCATCGGTACGGACCTGACGCTGCCGGCTATCGCTAGGGCGATGGTCGACAGCGTCGGGAATTGGGACGCGGTCGCAGCCTTCTGCGAGACAGTGATCTCGCGGAAGGAGGCGGCGAATCGCCTGCGTGAGGAGCGCAGCCTCGATGAGGAGATCCGCCGCCGGCGACTGGGGCGGCGCAGGCGCAACTATCTGCGCCTCATGCCGCCCTAGCCGAGGCCGCAGGTGACGTGGCCGGGGATTAGTCCGTCACCCGCCGAGAGGCCGACCGCGTGAGGAAAGACCGACGTCCTCCCCGAGGGGGGGACGTCGGTCGATGGGAGGGTACCCCAATAGGGGTATTCCGTCGGGCCGACCACTGACGACAAGTTAACGCTGCTCCAGTGGTCGGTCCAACGACGAAGGCGACCTGGTTTTCGGGTGGGTCGCGGGAGTTGCGTGCTTAAGCCTCTCTGTCGCCCCGGACGGAGTGGTGCGGAGGCGCGCCGACCGCGGCCCACCCACAAAAAAAAATAGGTTTTATTTCGAGTTTCCCTTCTCTCGCATAGACGTTATATGCGTTTTATATCCCTTAGTCGCCTCGTACGATCACCCACGGGTAAGATAGGGGGTGAATTGTATTCTTACTCCGTCACCACACGAAAAAAAGTGCAGTAATTTAAATAGCCCAAATTGATCCAACAGTTTTATAACGATACAAACTCGAAATATATCTTTCCTTTATGTTTACGGATTAGCTATACTTGATATGCGTACGTTTGTACTTTAACAATGGTTTTATGTAGATTAAAACATAGCTATTGATGGCAAATAACAGAAAATGAGAAATGGAAATATTTTTCTACGAGAAGATTGTTGTCCGTCCTTATTCAGATCATTTCTATTCATAAATATGGACCATTGGGATTGGCGCGTATTTCATACGATTGAATAATTTATCTACATAGAATATTTGTTCCATTTATAAGGGGGAACGAAATCAACGTTTCGAATTATCATAGTAATTACCATGTGATTGGCATTGCATAATAATATTTTTGTTTATTGGCTTTAGTAGCAGACGACCAAGCAGGCCGTTTAATGTTAAGTAATAAGTGCGGCTTATTAATAGATATTATACATACCCTTTTAGGCTCTCTGTACCGTTATCACCAGAAACGTAACAACAATGTCCTATTATGCCAATAGAGAGAGAATAGTGTTCTTGTTTGTTTTTTAGGTTTTAGGATCATATTTATACCTTTTTCTGCAGGATTTTTCATGTTGTTCTTATTTTTTGTTTTAGTTTTTCAGTTCATATTTTATGGGATATTTACTGAAATAGGAATATTTCAGCAAGTATCCCATTCTGACACAAAAATCGCGGTCACGGTATTCAAGCGTCCCGTTTAAAGGTTTCTAATAAACAATACACTACCATAGCCATAGCTAGGTCCTAGCTAACATAAAGATGGAATTTTGTCCCATTCTCCTGGTGATCACTTAACCGGTTCTTATGTTTCCTACAGAAGAGTTATGTGTGGTAACACATTATTTTCTTAACATATAATTTATTTATTTATTTTGACAACCAAGAATTGCTACAACTACATATATAAACTTAATAAACATTATTACGAAAAATAAACTAGATTAGTTGCACAATTTTTAAAGGTGCCACATCATGCACAATAAAAAGGTAGGAACATTATTTCAATACTTATAGATAATTAACATAATATTTAAATTTAATTGTAAGGAAAAAATATTAAAGTGGGAATATAGGCAGAAAAAGAAAGTTAAACTAAATTGAAAAATAATTAACACTACGTCGTACATGTACACACTCATAATATTTTTTTTTCGTATCGATATATTCAATTATTTCCATTACAGTTTTTGTAAGAGTCTCAGTACTGTAATTTTAAATTTGGAAAACTTATCTGCAAATAAATCCACATTTTGGTTTATAGTATTATATCAAATCAAATCATTTATTCTGCATAAGCCCCTTAAAAGCACTTACATATTGTCAAGATTAAACATTGTTTGAATACAATACAATAATCTACCACCGGATCGGAACGCGGCCACGAGCTGAGATGATCCGGCAAGAAACTTAGCGGGCTGTCACTGTTTTTTTTAGTCTTTTAAATATATATAATTTTATACTTAGTACAACATATAGTATTAGCTCCAGTGTGATGCCCTTCGGAATTGTATACATGTATAAATTTTCATTTAAATAAAAAAATGGCTGGACCAGATCCCACAAGCCCGATCACGAGTTAACTACTAGAGCAGCCATCACCCTCCTCAATCACATTAGAGGGAAGGGAGCAACCCGCCCTACGTAGCTACCGCAAGCAGAACCGTTCGGTGAGCATATATTGCCTGTATATTGCCTCCATAATCCAGAAATAATATATATCATATATGTAAAATCGAAATAAAATACATACATGACAATAATTATCGCATCATTAACTTTACATGTTCATTTCTGATGTTTACACGAGTATTACACATTGTAAATAAAACTATTTTACGGATTTTATCGCTTTTGTGTTATGATCTTCTATACCAATAAATAAAATTGGAGTGTCTGTTTGTAATGTCAAAATAATAGGTCTTTTTCATGCTCACATGATTATTTGCACTATACATATGCCTAAAAATCACTTTATATATTTTTTTTTGTCTGTCTGTCTGTTTGTTTCGGGTAATCTTCAAAAATTTAAAATATTCTATCACCAATGGAAAGCCATAATATCAGCGCGTAAACTAGGCTATATTTTATCCTGGTATTCCCACGGGAATGGAAACTACGCGGGTAAAACGACTAAAACCAAAGCGAAGCGAGGACGGGTTGCTAGTTAGTCTATAAGACTGTAGGCCGCCCATGATCATGAACGCTGTAAAGATGTCGAAACATCGGGCAAACAAATGCTTACCAATATTATAAATGCGAAAGTGAATTTTGTTTGTTACGCTTTCACGCTTAAACTACTTAACCGATTTCAAAAAGTCTTTCACCAATGTAAATTTATAATATCATAGAGCAACATAGGCTAATTTAATTTATCCCGTTACTCCCATGGGAACGGGAATTACACGGATAAGACGACTGAAACTGAAGCGAAGCGAAAGCGGGTTGCTAGTATCAAATACAAATGCGATAAAATCTGTAAAATAGATTTATTTACATAATTGATATGAAATTCCAATTTTTTGTTCAAATTGTTACATTATAAAAAGTTTCTGCTCAAATATTAAACTTTATCGTAAATAGCCGGTACCTATCCACAGCAGAATAAGGTTGCCATGTTACAAAACCACCGCTCTTAAACATTTTGTGAACTTACATCTGATTTCCCTTGGGCTGTCATGGTTTTGATTTTAATTTTCATCCCAGAAAAACCTCTTACAATATATTTTTAAACAACTGCCGCCGTAATTTTGTAATAAGTCTATTTTACATATCGTATAAGTATTTAATAGTCCACTTTCCGTGTGGTGACGGAGTAAGAATACAATTCACCACTCCCTATCTTGCTCGTGGATGTCTTATAAGACGACTATGGTATATAATGTCAAGGAGTATTCCGTCGGGCCGACCACTGATGACAAGTCACCCTGGTCCGGTGGTCGATCCAACGACGAAGGCGACGTGTCGCGGGTGGGTTATGGGTGTGCGTTCTTACGCCTCTCTGTCGCCCCGGACGGAGTGGTGCGAGGAGTGCGGCGACAGTAACCCACCCCCCAAAAAAAATGGTATATAATGTGCACATAACATTTGTGCAAGAGAAGGAAAACTCGAAATGAAACGCTATACCAACATGTCTGGCCAGCATGGTATAATATGTCAAATTCTCTCCCATTGTGGAGGAGGCTCGAGCCCAACAGTGGGACGTATGTGGGCTGCGATGATGATGATAAGTCTCTAAGTCGTATTTTGTAATAAATCTATTTTACATAAGTATAATATTAATTAAGTACGTCTCCTTGTGATGACGGAGTAAAAGTACAATTCACCAACTCTTTTCTTACCCATGGGTGTTTTAAAAGACGACTAAGGGATATAATATGCATATAACATCTACGTAAGAGAGAGACGACTCTAAATTAAACCCTCTATACCAACACGTTTGACCAGCCACGTTTGACCCGTACTGTTTCATTGCTCTCCCATTGTGGAGTAGGCTCGAGCCCACCAGTGGGACGTATATGAGCTGTAATGATGATGAATAATAAATATATATTTTTTTTACGTATGTTAAATAAATTAAACTATGGTAGTATACCAGTAACACTTTAATCAATTTTCATACAGAAACACAACTAAGATTTAATAATAAGTTTAATTATACTTAGTACTAGCAACCCGCCCTCGCTTCGCTTCGGTTTTAGTCGTTTTACCCGCGTAGTTCCCGTTGCTGTGTGGTAGCGGCTTCGAATACTACCAACCCTTGCTTTGCTCGTGGGTGTCGTAAAAGACGACTAAGAGCCCTAGATTGACCCGGACCAACTCCATCTGGTACCATTTGGGTCAACGATTACATTCCCAAGGAGGGTTGACGTCAGGCAGGCGGCCGGTCATAAAAGTCATTGCCGAAACTTTTTGCAATATGTCAAAACAGATGACATATTGCGTCGACCCCAAGTAATTGGGATAAGAGCAAGATGATGATGATGACCCGCGTAGTTCCCGTTCTCGTGGGAATACCGGGATAAAGTCTAGTTTACACCCTGCTCCAGTGTGATGCCCTTCGAAATTGTATACATGTATAAATTTTCATTTAAATAAAAAAATGGCTAGACCAGATCCCACAAGCCCGATCACGAGTTAACTACTAGAGCAGCCATCACCCTCCTCAATCACATTAGAGGGAAGGGAGCAACCCGCCCTACGTAGCTACCGCAAGCAGAACCGTTCGGTGAGCATATATTGCCTGTATATTGCCTCCATAATCCAGAAATAATATATATCATATATGTAAAATCGAAATAAAATACATACATGACAATAATTATCGCATCATTAACTTTACATGTTCATTTCTGATGTTTACACGAGTATTACACATTGTAAATAAAACTATTTTACGGATTTTATCGCTTTTGTGTTATGATCTTCTATACCAATAAATAAAATTGGAGTGTCTGTTTGTAATGTCAAAATAATAGGTCTTTTTCATGCTCACATGATTATTTGCACTATACATATGCCTAAAAATCACTTTATATATTTTTTTTTGTCTGTCTGTCTGTTTGTTTCGGGTAATCTTCAAAAATTTAAAATATTCTATCACCAATGGAAAGCCATAATATCAGCGCGTAAACTAGGCTATATTTTATCCTGGTATTCCCACGGGAATGGAAACTACGCGGGTAAAACGACTAAAACCAAAGCGAAGCGAGGACGGGTTGCTAGTTAGTCTATAAGACTGTAGGCCGCCCATGATCATGAACGCTGTAAAGATGTCGAAACATCGGGCAAACAAATGCTTACCAATATTATAAATGCGAAAGTGAATTTTGTTTGTTACGCTTTCACGCTTAAACTACTTAACCGATTTCAAAAAGTCTTTCACCAATGTAAATTTATAATATCATAGAGCAACATAGGCTAATTTAATTTATCCCGTTACTCCCATGGGAACGGGAATTACACGGATAAGACGACTGAAACTGAAGCGAAGCGAAAGCGGGTTGCTAGTATCAAATACAAATGCGATAAAATCTGTAAAATAGATTTATTTACATAATTGATATGAAATTCCAATTTTTTGTTCAAATTGTTACATTATAAAAAGTTTCTGCTCAAATATTAAACTTTATCGTAAATAGCCGGTACCTATCCACAGCAGAATAAGGTTGCCATGTTACAAAACCACCGCTCTTAAACATTTTGTGAACTTACATCTGATTTCCCTTGGGCTGTCATGGTTTTGATTTTAATTTTCATCCCAGAAAAACCTCTTACAATATATTTTTAAACAACTGCCGCCGTAATTTTGTAATAAGTCTATTTTACATATCGTATAAGTATTTAATAGTCCACTTTCCGTGTGGTGACGGAGTAAGAATACAATTCACCACTCCCTATCTTGCTCGTGGATGTCTTATAAGACGACTATGGTATATAATGTCAAGGAGTATTCCGTCGGGCCGACCACTGATGACAAGTCACCCTGGTCCGGTGGTCGATCCAACGACGAAGGCGACGTGTCGCGAGTGGGTTATGGGTGTGCGTTCTTACGCCTCTCTGTCGCCCCGGACGGAGTGGTGCGAGGAGTGCGGCGACAGTAACCCACCCTCCAAAAAAAATGGTATATAATGTGCACATAACATTTGTGCAAGAGAAGGAAAACTCGAAATGAAACGCTATACCAACATGTCTGGCCAGCATGGTATAATATGTCAAATTCTCTCCCATTGTGGAGGAGGCTCGAGCCCAACAGTGGGACGTATGTGGGCTGCGATGATGATGATAAGTCTCTAAGTCGTATTTTGTAATAAATCTATTTTACATAAGTATAATATTAATTAAGTACGTCTCCTTGTGATGACGGAGTAAAAGTACAATTCACCAACTCTTTTCTTACCCATGGGTGTTTTAAAAGACGACTAAGGGATATAATATGCATATAACATCTACGTAAGAGAGAGACGACTCTAAATTAAACCCTCTATACCAACACGTTTGACCAGCCACGTTTGACCCGTACTGTTTCATTGCTCTCCCATTGTGGAGTAGGCTCGAGCCCACCAGTGGGACGTATATGAGCTGTAATGATGATGAATAATAAATATATATTTTTTTTACGTATGTTAAATAAATTAAACTATGGTAGTATACCAGTAACACTTTAATCAATTTTCATACAGAAACACAACTAAGATTTAATAATAAGTTTAATTATACTTAGTACTAGCAACCCGCCCTCGCTTCGCTTCGGTTTTAGTCGTTTTACCCGCGTAGTTCCCGTTGCTGTGTGGTAGCGGCTTCGAATACTACCAACCCTTGCTTTGCTCGTGGGTGTCGTAAAAGACGACTAAGAGCCCTAGATTGACCCGGACCAACTCCATCTGGTACCATTTGGGTCAACGATTACATTCCCAAGGAGGGTTGACGTCAGGCAGGCGGCCGGTCATAAAAGTCATTGCCGAAACTTTTTGCAATATGTCAAAACAGATGACATATTGCGTCGACCCCAAGTAATTGGGATAAGAGCAAGATGATGATGATGACCCGCGTAGTTCCCGTTCTCGTGGGAATACCGGGATAAAGTCTAGTTTACACCCTGCTCCAGTGTGATGCCCTTCGAAATTGTATACATGTATAAATTTTCATTTAAATAAAAAAATGGCTAGACCAGATCCCACAAGCCCGATCACGAGTTAACTACTAGAGCAGCCATCACCCTCCTCAATCACATTAGAGGGAAGGGAGCAACCCGCCCTACGTAGCTACCGCAAGCAGAACCGTTCGGTGAGCATATATTGCCTGTATATTGCCTCCATAATCCAGAAATAATATATATCATATATGTAAAATCGAAATAAAATACATACATGACAATAATTATCGCATCATTAACTTTACATGTTCATTTCTGATGTTTACACGAGTATTACACATTGTAAATAAAACTATTTTACGGATTTTATCGCTTTTGTGTTATGATCTTCTATACCAATAAATAAAATTGGAGTGTCTGTTTGTAATGTCAAAATAATAGGTCTTTTTCATGCTCACATGATTATTTGCACTATACATATGCCTAAAAATCACTTTATATATTTTTTTTTGTCTGTCTGTCTGTTTGTTTCGGGTAATCTTCAAAAATTTAAAATATTCTATCACCAATGGAAAGCCATAATATCAGCGCGTAAACTAGGCTATATTTTATCCTGGTATTCCCACGGGAATGGAAACTACGCGGGTAAAACGACTAAAACCAAAGCGAAGCGAGGACGGGTTGCTAGTTAGTCTATAAGACTGTAGGCCGCCCATGATCATGAACGCTGTAAAGATGTCGAAACATCGGGCAAACAAATGCTTACCAATATTATAAATGCGAAAGTGAATTTTGTTTGTTACGCTTTCACGCTTAAACTACTTAACCGATTTCAAAAAGTCTTTCACCAATGTAAATTTATAATATCATAGAGCAACATAGGCTAATTTAATTTATCCCGTTACTCCCATGGGAACGGGAATTACACGGATAAGACGACTGAAACTGAAGCGAAGCGAAAGCGGGTTGCTAGTATCAAATACAAATGCGATAAAATCTGTAAAATAGATTTATTTACATAATTGATATGAAATTCCAATTTTTTGTTCAAATTGTTACATTATAAAAAGTTTCTGCTCAAATATTAAACTTTATCGTAAATAGCCGGTACCTATCCACAGCAGAATAAGGTTGCCATGTTACAAAACCACCGCTCTTAAACATTTTGTGAACTTACATCTGATTTCCCTTGGGCTGTCATGGTTTTGATTTTAATTTTCATCCCAGAAAAACCTCTTACAATATATTTTTAAACAACTGCCGCCGTAATTTTGTAATAAGTCTATTTTACATATCGTATAAGTATTTAATAGTCCACTTTCCGTGTGGTGACGGAGTAAGAATACAATTCACCACTCCCTATCTTGCTCGTGGATGTCTTATAAGACGACTATGGTATATAATGTCAAGGAGTATTCCGTCGGGCCGACCACTGATGACAAGTCACCCTGGTCCGGTGGTCGATCCAACGACGAAGGCGACGTGTCGCGAGTGGGTTATGGGTGTGCGTTCTTACGCCTCTCTGTCGCCCCGGACGGAGTGGTGCGAGGAGTGCGGCGACAGTAACCCACCCCCCAAAAAAAATGGTATATAATGTGCACATAACATTTGTGCAAGAGAAGGAAAACTCGAAATGAAACGCTATACCAACATGTCTGGCCAGCATGGTATAATATGTCAAATTCTCTCCCATTGTGGAGGAGGCTCGAGCCCAACAGTGGGACGTATGTGGGCTGCGATGATGATGATAAGTCTCTAAGTCGTATTTTGTAATAAATCTATTTTACATAAGTATAATATTAATTAAGTACGTCTCCTTGTGATGACGGAGTAAAAGTACAATTCACCAACTCTTTTCTTACCCATGGGTGTTTTAAAAGACGACTAAGGGATATAATATGCATATAACATCTACGTAAGAGAGAGACGACTCTAAATTAAACCCTCTATACCAACACGTTTGACCAGCCACGTTTGACCCGTACTGTTTCATTGCTCTCCCATTGTGGAGTAGGCTCGAGCCCACCAGTGGGACGTATATGAGCTGTAATGATGATGAATAATAAATATATATTTTTTTTACGTATGTTAAATAAATTAAACTATGGTAGTATACCAGTAACACTTTAATCAATTTTCATACAGAAACACAACTAAGATTTAATAATAAGTTTAATTATACTTAGTACTAGCAACCCGCCCTCGCTTCGCTTCGGTTTTAGTCGTTTTACCCGCGTAGTTCCCGTTGCTGTGTGGTAGCGGCTTCGAATACTACCAACCCTTGCTTTGCTCGTGGGTGTCGTAAAAGACGACTAAGAGCCCTAGATTGACCCGGACCAACTCCATCTGGTACCATTTGGGTCAACGATTACATTCCCAAGGAGGGTTGACGTCAGGCAGGCGGCCGGTCATAAAAGTCATTGCCGAAACTTTTTGCAATATGTCAAAACAGATGACATATTGCGTCGACCCCAAGTAATTGGGATAAGAGCAAGATGATGATGATGACCCGCGTAGTTCCCGTTCTCGTGGGAATACCGGGATAAAGTCTAGTTTACACCCTGCTCCAGTGTGATGCCCTTCGAAATTGTATACATGTATAAATTTTCATTTAAATAAAAAAATGGCTAGACCAGATCCCACAAGCCCGATCACGAGTTAACTACTAGAGCAGCCATCACCCTCCTCAATCACATTAGAGGGAAGGGAGCAACCCGCCCTACGTAGCTACCGCAAGCAGAACCGTTCGGTGAGCATATATTGCCTGTATATTGCCTCCATAATCCAGAAATAATATATATCATATATGTAAAATCGAAATAAAATACATACATGACAATAATTATCGCATCATTAACTTTACATGTTCATTTCTGATGTTTACACGAGTATTACACATTGTAAATAAAACTATTTTACGGATTTTATCGCTTTTGTGTTATGATCTTCTATACCAATAAATAAAATTGGAGTGTCTGTTTGTAATGTCAAAATAATAGGTCTTTTTCATGCTCACATGATTATTTGCACTATACATATGCCTAAAAATCACTTTATATATTTTTTTTTGTCTGTCTGTCTGTTTGTTTCGGGTAATCTTCAAAAATTTAAAATATTCTATCACCAATGGAAAGCCATAATATCAGCGCGTAAACTAGGCTATATTTTATCCTGGTATTCCCACGGGAATGGAAACTACGCGGGTAAAACGACTAAAACCAAAGCGAAGCGAGGACGGGTTGCTAGTTAGTCTATAAGACTGTAGGCCGCCCATGATCATGAACGCTGTAAAGATGTCGAAACATCGGGCAAACAAATGCTTACCAATATTATAAATGCGAAAGTGAATTTTGTTTGTTACGCTTTCACGCTTAAACTACTTAACCGATTTCAAAAAGTCTTTCACCAATGTAAATTTATAATATCATAGAGCAACATAGGCTAATTTAATTTATCCCGTTACTCCCATGGGAACGGGAATTACACGGATAAGACGACTGAAACTGAAGCGAAGCGAAAGCGGGTTGCTAGTATCAAATACAAATGCGATAAAATCTGTAAAATAGATTTATTTACATAATTGATATGAAATTCCAATTTTTTGTTCAAATTGTTACATTATAAAAAGTTTCTGCTCAAATATTAAACTTTATCGTAAATAGCCGGTACCTATCCACAGCAGAATAAGGTTGCCATGTTACAAAACCACCGCTCTTAAACATTTTGTGAACTTACATCTGATTTCCCTTGGGCTGTCATGGTTTTGATTTTAATTTTCATCCCAGAAAAACCTCTTACAATATATTTTTAAACAACTGCCGCCGTAATTTTGTAATAAGTCTATTTTACATATCGTATAAGTATTTAATAGTCCACTTTCCGTGTGGTGACGGAGTAAGAATACAATTCACCACTCCCTATCTTGCTCGTGGATGTCTTATAAGACGACTATGGTATATAATGTCAAGGAGTATTCCGTCGGGCCGACCACTGATGACAAGTCACCCTGGTCCGGTGGTCGATCCAACGACGAAGGCGACGTGTCGCGGGTGGGTTATGGGTGTGCGTTCTTACGCCTCTCTGTCGCCCCGGACGGAGTGGTGCGAGGAGTGCGGCGACAGTAACCCACCCCCCAAAAAAAAATGGTATATAATGTGCACATAACATTTGTGCAAGAGAAGGAAAACTCGAAATGAAACGCTATACCAACATGTCTGGCCAGCATGGTATAATATGTCAAATTCTCTCCCATTGTGGAGGAGGCTCGAGCCCAACAGTGGGACGTATGTGGGCTGCGATGATGATGATAAGTCTCTAAGTCGTATTTTGTAATAAATCTATTTTACATAAGTATAATATTAATTAAGTACGTCTCCTTGTGATGACGGAGTAAAAGTACAATTCACCAACTCTTTTCTTACCCATGGGTGTTTTAAAAGACGACTAAGGGATATAATATGCATATAACATCTACGTAAGAGAGAGACGACTCTAAATTAAACCCTCTATACCAACACGTTTGACCAGCCACGTTTGACCCGTACTGTTTCATTGCTCTCCCATTGTGGAGTAGGCTCGAGCCCACCAGTGGGACGTATATGAGCTGTAATGATGATGAATAATAAATATATATTTTTTTTACGTATGTTAAATAAATTAAACTATGGTAGTATACCAGTAACACTTTAATCAATTTTCATACAGAAACACAACTAAGATTTAATAATAAGTTTAATTATACTTAGTACTAGCAACCCGCCCTCGCTTCGCTTCGGTTTTAGTCGTTTTACCCGCGTAGTTCCCGTTGCTGTGTGGTAGCGGCTTCGAATACTACCAACCCTTGCTTTGCTCGTGGGTGTCGTAAAAGACGACTAAGAGCCCTAGATTGACCCGGACCAACTCCATCTGGTACCATTTGGGTCAACGATTACATTCCCAAGGAGGGTTGACGTCAGGCAGGCGGCCGGTCATAAAAGTCATTGCCGAAACTTTTTGCAATATGTCAAAACAGATGACATATTGCGTCGACCCCAAGTAATTGGGATAAGAGCAAGATGATGATGATGACCCGCGTAGTTCCCGTTCTCGTGGGAATACCGGGATAAAGTCTAGTTTACACCCTGCTCCAGTGTGATGCCCTTCGAAATTGTATACATGTATAAATTTTCATTTAAATAAAAAAATGGCTAGACCAGATCCCACAAGCCCGATCACGAGTTAACTACTAGAGCAGCCATCACCCTCCTCAATCACATTAGAGGGAAGGGAGCAACCCGCCCTACGTAGCTACCGCAAGCAGAACCGTTCGGTGAGCATATATTGCCTGTATATTGCCTCCATAATCCAGAAATAATATATATCATATATGTAAAATCGAAATAAAATACATACATGACAATAATTATCGCATCATTAACTTTACATGTTCATTTCTGATGTTTACACGAGTATTACACATTGTAAATAAAACTATTTTACGGATTTTATCGCTTTTGTGTTATGATCTTCTATACCAATAAATAAAATTGGAGTGTCTGTTTGTAATGTCAAAATAATAGGTCTTTTTCATGCTCACATGATTATTTGCACTATACATATGCCTAAAAATCACTTTATATATTTTTTTTTGTCTGTCTGTCTGTTTGTTTCGGGTAATCTTCAAAAATTTAAAATATTCTATCACCAATGGAAAGCCATAATATCAGCGCGTAAACTAGGCTATATTTTATCCTGGTATTCCCACGGGAATGGAAACTACGCGGGTAAAACGACTAAAACCAAAGCGAAGCGAGGACGGGTTGCTAGTTAGTCTATAAGACTGTAGGCCGCCCATGATCATGAACGCTGTAAAGATGTCGAAACATCGGGCAAACAAATGCTTACCAATATTATAAATGCGAAAGTGAATTTTGTTTGTTACGCTTTCACGCTTAAACTACTTAACCGATTTCAAAAAGTCTTTCACCAATGTAAATTTATAATATCATAGAGCAACATAGGCTAATTTAATTTATCCCGTTACTCCCATGGGAACGGGAATTACACGGATAAGACGACTGAAACTGAAGCGAAGCGAAAGCGGGTTGCTAGTATCAAATACAAATGCGATAAAATCTGTAAAATAGATTTATTTACATAATTGATATGAAATTCCAATTTTTTGTTCAAATTGTTACATTATAAAAAGTTTCTGCTCAAATATTAAACTTTATCGTAAATAGCCGGTACCTATCCACAGCAGAATAAGGTTGCCATGTTACAAAACCACCGCTCTTAAACATTTTGTGAACTTACATCTGATTTCCCTTGGGCTGTCATGGTTTTGATTTTAATTTTCATCCCAGAAAAACCTCTTACAATATATTTTTAAACAACTGCCGCCGTAATTTTGTAATAAGTCTATTTTACATATCGTATAAGTATTTAATAGTCCACTTTCCGTGTGGTGACGGAGTAAGAATACAATTCACCACTCCCTATCTTGCTCGTGGATGTCTTATAAGACGACTATGGTATATAATGTCAAGGAGTATTCCGTCGGGCCGACCACTGATGACAAGTCACCCTGGTCCAGTGGTCGATCCAACGACGAAGGCGACGTGTCGCGAGTGGGTTATGGGTGTGCGTTCTTACGCCTCTCTGTCGCCCCGGACGGAGTGGTGCGAGGAGTGCGGCGACAGTAACCCACCCCCCAAAAAAAATGGTATATAATGTGCACATAACATTTGTGCAAGAGAAGGAAAACTCGAAATGAAACGCTATACCAACATGTCTGGCCAGCATGGTATAATATGTCAAATTCTCTCCCATTGTGGAGGAGGCTCGAGCCCAACAGTGGGACGTATGTGGGCTGCGATGATGATGATAAGTCTCTAAGTCGTATTTTGTAATAAATCTATTTTACATAAGTATAATATTAATTAAGTACGTCTCCTTGTGATGACGGAGTAAAAGTACAATTCACCAACTCTTTTCTTACCCATGGGTGTTTTAAAAGACGACTAAGGGATATAATATGCATATAACATCTACGTAAGAGAGAGACGACTCTAAATTAAACCCTCTATACCAACACGTTTGACCAGCCACGTTTGACCCGTACTGTTTCATTGCTCTCCCATTGTGGAGTAGGCTCGAGCCCACCAGTGGGACGTATATGAGCTGTAATGATGATGAATAATAAATATATATTTTTTTTACGTATGTTAAATAAATTAAACTATGGTAGTATACCAGTAACACTTTAATCAATTTTCATACAGAAACACAACTAAGATTTAATAATAAGTTTAATTATACTTAGTACTAGCAACCCGCCCTCGCTTCGCTTCGGTTTTAGTCGTTTTACCCGCGTAGTTCCCGTTGCTGTGTGGTAGCGGCTTCGAATACTACCAACCCTTGCTTTGCTCGTGGGTGTCGTAAAAGACGACTAAGAGCCCTAGATTGACCCGGACCAACTCCATCTGGTACCATTTGGGTCAACGATTACATTCCCAAGGAGGGTTGACGTCAGGCAGGCGGCCGGTCATAAAAGTCATTGCCGAAACTTTTTGCAATATGTCAAAACAGATGACATATTGCGTCGACCCCAAGTAATTGGGATAAGAGCAAGATGATGATGATGACCCGCGTAGTTCCCGTTCTCGTGGGAATACCGGGATAAAGTCTAGTTTACACCCTGATATTATAGCTTTCCATTAGTGAAAGAATTATTGAAATCGGTCCAGCCGTTTTGAAGATTACCCGGAACAAACAGACAGACAGACAAAAAATTTTTAATCTGTATTTTAGGCATAGGTGTCGTGCATAAAAAACCGTGTGAGCATGAAAAAATTGACATTACAAACAGACACTCCAATTTTATTTATTGGTATAGATTTTACACAACACTTCCGGTTTTTATTCTCACCGTTTTAAACACTACAAACTGATACAAAATAAGATTTTTAAAATTATTAGCGAAACGTTAAACTTAGTAGTTTATTATTAATATAATTTTTTTACGCAACTTAACAAAGAGTTTTAAGAACAACCTATTCTTACCACTGTTGTCAGCACAATCCTCATGTACCGCGTATCGCTTTAACAAGTAAAAACAAAATAAGAATGGCGCTTGCTCCACAATGTTGCTAGCGCTATAATGTTGCCAACACGTACGTGATTCACAAATCAATGATCATAACACAAAATTAAATAGTCTTATATACATAAAGCATCTAAACATGTATGTAAAGATTTTCGTATTAGTAAGTATTACTTACTAAGAACTTACTAAGTACTTAGTAAGAATACAATCAGTGGGTACAGTGGGTGTCGTAAAAGACGACCAAGAGATATCTTGTGAATGTAACAACAATGTTAGAGAAGGAAGACTCGAAATAAAACCCTATACCCAACCCGCCTGCCCAATGTGGTTTGGTAGGTCAATTTAGCTCTGAATATGGAGGAAACTCGAGGCCATTAACGGACGTATTTAAGCTGTGATAAATATATATAAAGCATAGTAAATTATTCTATGTCCAATCATCATCATCATCATCTTGCTCTTATCCCAATTACTTGGGGTCGACGCAATATGTCATCTGTTTTGACATATTGCAAAAAGTTTCGGCAATGACTTTTATGACCGGCCGCCTGCCTGACGTCAACCCTCCTTGGGAATGTAATCGTTGACCCAAAAGGTACCAGATGGAGTTGGTCCGGGTCAATCTAGGGCTCTTAGTCGTCTTTTACGACACCCACGAGCAAAGCAAGGGTTGGTAGTATTCGAAGCCGCTACCACACAGCACAACAGTATTTAAGCTGTGATAAATATATATAAAGCATAGTAAATTATTCTATGTCCAATATAATTATATATTAACTAGCTGACCTAACAGACGTTGTTCTATTCAAATCTTAAAAAAATGTAATATTAATTCTCCTTGAAATTGATCGCAGTGCCAACTTCCGGTTCCAATTATTAATCTAAACGATTCTCATACCCATCGAAATAACCACAAAATATCATGAAAATCGGTCCAACCGTTTAGAAAGAGTTCAATTTTTAAATGTCATCTTTTTACTGAGAAATTGGATATTTTTACAATTAAATTGTTCTAAGACGTCACAAGTTAGAAATGACGTCAAAACTTTTTAAATCTATCTAATTGTTAGACACCTACACCTATCCAATACGGTGTACTTAACTTACCGTAAGGCAATGTGGGTGTTATACTCCTCGCCTGCCCTTTTGGAGATAAAAATAGAAACGTATATAGACTGAGACGATAATCTCTTACCAGGGATATCCTAAGAGAGTCATCTAATCTCAGCGCATATCCGATTTGGACCTCCTCCACGATGAAAGAGAAATTAACCCGGTTAGACCTGTTGCCATAGGGTTTTAAGTCGAGTTTTCTTTCACTTGCATAGATATTATCTGTATATCATATCCCTTAGTCGTCTCTTACGACACCCACGGGTAAAAGAGGGGGTGTTGAACTTACTTTGACACCGCACGGAAAGAATACTTAGTACTTTAATTATTTACCTGAGAGAATACTTACATAACTTTGACTATAAACTACTTTTGAAATTTCAAAATCTACTGCTCTTTATTTTAAACTAAATTGGAATCATCATCACAGCCCACATTCGTCCCACTGTTGGGCTCGGGCCACAATGGGAGGAAGTTTGATCTCCTATACCATTCTTGTCAGACATGTTAGTATATGGTTTAATTTGAGTTTTGCTTCTCTTGCATAGATCTTTTCTGCATATTATATCCCATAGTCGTTTTTTACGACATCCACGGGCAATATAGGCAGTGGTGAATTGTTTTCTTCCTCCGTCACCACACGGAAAATATAAACTGGAATGAGCCGTAATAAACAAACAGTATCCGTAAAGATGGAAAATTATTCCAGTACTTCACCATATATTTTTCAAACATGTGGACTGTCTACACTAAAAGGATAAAATACACAAGGGATTAAGCCGTATAAATCTGCTCACACTCTCAAAAATGCATCACATAAAATAAGCAGACAGTTAGTTATATAGCAGTACTTTTAGCTGCACTATATAGCTAACAAACTGTTCTTAATCCCCTTCACGAGTCCCTGGGGCTGTTTGCGAACTCAAGATATTTGGCTATGTGCACCTTTATACTTTAATCACACTTACCCTCTCGACGTCTTCATAATGGTTGCTTGGAGAAGATCGCATTTAGAGATAAGAACCTCCTATTGTAGCTGCTATGCTATTTGCTTTTATTACAAGCTTTTTATTATTATAAGCCGTTATTTTAACCTGCTTTTTCTTATGCGTTGTTTTCAAATTTGTAATAAAATTTGGAAAACATATTTATAGCTGCGAAAGCGAATAGTATTCACATTAAAATTTACATCAGATCCGTGATTAAGGCATAAATCTTTTAATATGAATTACAAATCTCACGTACCCGCTATTAATCATATTTATAAAGATTAGTTACCAACAATAATAAATTGTAAAGATGAACGTAGTACAGATAATCTTCATAAATATATCGAATATATAATCGAATAACCTATTTTTTTTAACATAATGTCTAAATATCATTTTAGTCGCGAAGATGCACAGTATGTAAAACTTTTGTATATAGTAAAAGTGTGCCTGACTGACCTAATTAGTGGACCTAATCGATTAGGGGAGGAGTAAGAATACAATTCACCACCGCTACTCTTGCCCGTGGATAACGTAAAAGACGACTAAGGGGTATGATATGCAGATAACATCTACCATGCCAGTGTCGTGGGGTCAAATCCCACGCAGGACAATACTCACCAACCACGCGACGGCGACCGACGTCCCAGGACGTCGAGAGGTGAGGGTACCCGAAAGGGTATTCCGTCGGGCCGACCACTGATGACAAGTCACCTCTGCTCCGGTGGTCGGCCCAACAACGAGGTGACGTTCCCGCGCGCCGTCCTTTCATCGCCCTGGACGGAATGTGCCGCGCGTGCACTTACCATAGCCCACCCATTAAAATAAAAAAAAAATAAAAAGAGGAGCGTCTCCTCGACGATGCAAACCGCCGCCGGCGACTGGGGTGGCGTAGGCGCGATTACCTGCATCTGATGCCGCCCTAGCCGAGAGGTCGCAGGTGACTGGACCGGGGAATTAGTCCGTCACCCACTGAGAGGCTGACCACGTGAGGAAAGACCGACGTCCTCCCCGAGGGGGGGACGTCGGTCGATGGGAGGGTACCCCTCAAGAGAATATTCCATCGGGCCGACCACTGACGTCAAGTCACCCTGCTCCGGTGGTCGGCCCAATGACGAAGGCGACGTGTCACGGGTGGGTACGGGTGCGCGTGCATACGCCCCTCTGTCAGCCCGTCCGGAGTGGTGCGAGGAGTGGGCCGACCGTAACCCAACCCCCAAAAAAAAAGGACAACACTCACCACCCATTTCTAACCCACTCAGACGTCAATTGTACGAGAGTGTGGTATGACCCTGGACGGACCGGCCCACAGCTTTAGACAAAAGACTATCATTAATGTGGTCCTACGACATATAATATCTTCTCTACACATTCTTGTCCCACTATTAGGGAAAAGCCTCAAACAAAACGGGAGAGTAAGGCATTTTATTCTAAGTCTATTACATACAAACTAAAAAACATCATTCTAACTGATGAAAAATGTTTTTTAAGTATGTTATTGCAACTACTTTATGTATTTTGAAACCTGAAGACATCTTGTGAAAAGTTATGACACTAGTCATATAATGAACTTTTAGTAAACTCTCGAAACTAACGTTAATAAAGACAATAATCCCACAAGGAAAACTGGATGTTTTCGTTTGCCTTCTAAAACTTGTACGCTTTATCTGAACACTTATCGTTCATTCTAACAAATTCCATATTATGAAAATCTTAATTTAATATCTAGATTTGATAAAACGGATGTTATTTGTGTTAGTTAATTATATGTTTGTAAAGTCCCCCGCGTGGTGCCGGATTAAAAAAAAAATACAATTCGTAACGCGTAACTTCGTGGCGTTACATTGATTTTGATCTAAGCTTTTTTCAAAAATTTTTTCACCAATGGAAAGCTTTAATATGAGGGAGTAACGTATGCTAAATTTTATACCGATATAACTCTTGAATATTACGAGCATTTATGCTAACAAGCTAATGAGACAGAATTATACATGTATGTATAGGATAAATTTTTTTCCGTGTGGTGACGGAGTAAGAATACAATTCACCAGCCCCTATCTTACCCGTGGGTGATCGTACGAGACGACTAAGGGATATAAAACGCATATATAATCTATGCGAGAGAAGGAAAACTCGAAATAAAACCCTATACCAACACGTCTGACCAGCGTGGTATAGTAGGTCAATTAGCCTTCCATTATGGAGGATGCCCGAGCCCAACAGTGGGACGTATATGGTCTGAGATGATGAGATGATGATAGGATAAATCTTCCGTGTAGTGACGGAGTAAGAATAGATACTATTCACCACCCCCTCTCTTACCCGTGAGTGTCGTAAAAGACGACCAACGGATAAAAAATGCATATAACACCTATGTAAGAGAAAGAAAACTTAAAATTAAATCGTATACTAACACGTCTTAACGCCTGGTATGGTCAATACCTCCTATTGTGGAAGAGGCTCGAATTTCACAGCGGCACGTCCAATATATGAGCTGAAATGAAGAATGAATGAAAGTCCCCCGCCATTCAAGGTTTATTTTTCCGCAGGCTCGCTCCACGGCTCGTCGGCGCGGCGTCCGCCCTATCGTGGCTTATGCCGAACGTGGGCGGACCGAGCGCTGCGTGCCGACGGCTGTACGCGGGGGTCATCCGGTCGATGGCCCTGTACGGCGCACCGGTGTGGGCGGGGTCCATGACCGCCCGACTTAGGGCCCTTCTGTGGTAGTGTTGCCCAAATGCAAGACCAAGACGAGACTTGGACCGGTCTTGGTCTTGCAACATCACACCTGGTCTCGTCTTGGTCTTGGTCTTGCGCACCCGAGTCTTGGTCTTGGTCTTGCGCACCCGAGTCTTGGTATTGCAGCAAGAGTCTTGCAAAGTTTTGCAGTTAGAATAACGTAACAGTAATTTATCATGGCAATGAAAAATCCAACTAAATTAATTAAATGTCCTATCCTATCTATCCATCTGCTAGCCTATTCTTCACTATTGAATACAATACTTACCACTGGAGAAAATTACTCTTCTATTCCCCTGGTGTTCCATTAGACAGCGTTACTACTCTTATGACAGGACTTTCGACCCTATTTTCTTAGGACGTCACCACACGAGGCAGTTGATACAATAAATTTTATGTCATTTTATAATCAATGCGATATTTTACAATTAATGCGATTGTTTATATTCCCCTTCAAGTTAAGTGGTATGTATCTATTGTATTTCCAGTTTAGTTACTGATACTCTGGATACTTGAAAAAACCTGTTGCTCTATTGCCTATATAAATACTTTGGCCGCTGGATCCATGTAGCTCTTAATATACTATTTATTCAAGAACATATAAAACTGATTTAAAATTTTATGGTTTTAATACTTGTAAAATGTATGATATTCGTCGTCATCGTCACAGCTCATAAAAGTGCCACTGCTGGGCTTAAGCTTCCTTCCAGTAAGAGGAAAATTGATCTACTATACCACGCTGGTCAGACATGTTGGTACAGGGTTTTCTTTCTAGTTTCACTTCTCTTGCACATATGTTATATACACAGGGTGTATCAGGTTATGGGACAACTGTTCATGTATGTTGTAGTTCAACAGTCATAGATCATAATTAGAATGTATATTACACAAAAACAATATAACGTAAAGTTATAGTGATTACAAAAATATGTGTCTAAGAGTTTATGCCTTAAATTTTATGCATTATGTAGGTATGTACAGACAGGATATATGTAAGCATGTAAAATTTCGACAGTATAAATAGGTATTAGATTTGCGCGAACCTTTCAATGGTTACGTAGGTATAAAGGCGACTCATCAACGGTCATCGGCCGATCAGCTGATTTATGTTAAAGCGAAGTTTGTCTTGCTTATGCAAACGTAATCATTGATTTATTCAAATTCTAATGAACATTTAACAAAATAAGAATATGTTGTAGATTAAGTATCATTCCTTTATACATTTTAATCAATTTACACGAAAAAACGATGACAAAATTGAGAACTTACATGTCTCTCAATTCATTAACGAATCGATATTTTTATTTAAATTTTTTTTCATGGGTTCCTAACACCATTGCCCGATCTGATTTGATACGACATCCACGGGTAAGAGAGTGGTGAATTATATTCGTACTCTGTCTTTTTTTTTTGTGTGTGTGTAGCTGTTGGTCGCAGATGACCTTGACTGCTTAACGCGGTCAATGGGTGAGCGCTGATGGCTCTCAACTCGGTAAGTAAGTTAAGCGAACATCGCCCGAGGGCTCCCCCCTGTGGGGAACGGACCTCAGCTCGGGGCGTCGCTGAGAGCAAAGTGGGCGTGGCCAAGTTTAGGTTAATGACTTTTACGCGGCGCGGTTTTCGACCTCGACGGCGAGGCCGATACCGCGGAGTTTTATCTGTTATCGCTGCGCGAGCTGTGTAGGTCCTTTCTTGGGCGATCATAATAGCGTCATCTTCTTCTTCAAGAAGATGACGAGGACGTCGGACCGCGGATATTTTTGAAGGGACGTAGTTTACCGCCCCAACCACTAGTGGATTGGGGTGAGTCGTGGCAGAGGCAAAATAGCGCTGGGAGCAACGCTTCATGTACTGCCTGATGGTGATCGTACTCTGTCCCTACATGGACATTTATATAGATTAATTGTAGGCATATTTCTATGTCCAACAGTGAACGTCGTTGGGCTAATGAATAAACGGATATATAAATATGTATAATGGGCAAGAGCACTCTCGTGATTACGGTATTTTGTCCTTAAGCCTTTCCGAAGAGTAATTCTGAAAAGCCAACACCAACATTGGGAATCGATTGGCCAATAGATGGATATCTCAAGACTTTTTTTTTTTGACTTGCCGTGTAGTGACGGAGTAAGAATACAATTCATCACCCCCTATTTTACCCGTGACTGCGAACCCACGACTAAGGGCTATAATATATAACATCGGTGCAAGAGAAGGAAAACTTGACATGTATGACCACACGGCCGATCACCGTGGCGATTCCCCTCCGGCCACGGCCGATTCTCCTCCTGTTATGTAGAAGACACGAGCTCAACCGTATATAAGCTGAAATGGTGATTTGAATTAAATGCAAGACCGCGAGACTCTTGCAGGCCCAGTCTTGGTCTTGCTCAAGTCTTGCAGGGCCAGTCTTGGTCTTGGTCTTGCAAAAATTAAGCGGTCTTGGTCTTGGTCTCGGTCTCGCATTTCTCGCAAGACCAAGACTTTTTTGGGCAACACTATTCTGTGGCGACCACAGAGGGTCATGGCGGTCAGGGCCATCCGCGGATACCGCACGGTGGCGACGGAGGCAGCGTGCCTGTTGGCTAGGACTCCCCCGTGGGACCTGGAGGCGGAGATGCTCGCCGGACTATATCGGCGGGTGACGAGGGTGCGAGCGGAGGGCGATGTGGTCTCGTTAAGGGAGCTCACCGCCTGGCGCGTCGACGCCCGCCGAGACGTCATCGCCCGTTGGGCAGTCCGGCTGGAGAGGCCTCGGTTCGGGGTGCGAACCGTGGAGGCCTTCCGGCCGGTGCTGATGCAGTGGTTGGAAAGGCGGCACGGGGTGCTCTCCTTCCGACTGGTGCAGGTTTTGACGGGGCATGGGTGCTTCGCCAAATACCTGCACAAGGTCGTTAGGAGGGAGAGTACACCGTCCTGCCACCACTGCGATTGCGACGAGGACACGGCGCGCCATACGCTCGAGGCCTGCGGGGCTTGGGGCAGTGCAGCGCTGTGAACTCGTCGCAATCATTGGTACGGACCTGACGCTGCCGGCTATTGCTAGGGCGATGGTCGACAGCGTCGGGAATTGGGACGCGGTCGCAGCCTTCTGCGAGACAGTGATCTCGCGGAAAGAGGCGGCGGATCGCCTGCGCGAGGAGCGCAGCCTCGATGAGGAGATCCGCCGTCGGCGACTGGGGCGGCGTAGGCGCAACTAGATAGTTGCGCCTCATGCCGCCCTAGCCGAGGCCGCGGGTGACGTGACCGGGGATTAATCCGTCACCCGCCGAGAGGCCGACCGCGTGAGGAAAGACCGACGTCCTCCCCGAGGGGGGGACGTCGGTCGATGGGAGGGTACCCCAACAGGTGGTATTCCGTCGGGCCGACCACTGACGACACGTTAACGCTGCTCCAGTGGTCGGCCCAACGACGAAGGCGACGTGGTTTATGGGTGGGTCGCGGGAGTTGCGTGCTTAAGCCCCTCTGTCGACCCGGACGGAGTGGTGCGGAGGCGCGCCGACCGCGACCCACCCACAAAAAAAAAGAAATTCAAGGTTTATTTCTTTAATATCTAATCTAATCTGTTAATATCTAATCTTTTGAAACAAAAGAAAAAGATTTCTCAAAAGTTTTTCAAGAATACAAAACAATAAATCAATATTCATCTCAGACCATATACGTTGCAACTATCGGGCTGAAACCTACTCCGCTTTGAGAGTGAAATTGACCTACGGTGGTCAGACGTGTTGGTGTAAGGTTTTGTTTCGAATTTTCCTTCTTATGCATAGACATTATATGCATATTATACACCTTAGTCGTCTTTTACGACACCCATGGGTAAGAGAGGGGGTGGTGAATAGTATCTATTCTTACTCCGTCACTACACGGAAGATTTATCCTATACATACATGTATAATTCTGTCTCATTAGCTTGTTAGCATAAATGCTCGTAATATTCAAGAGTTAAAAAGCTTAGATCAAGATCAATGTCTAAATAACGCCACGAAGTTTGGTACTATAAGTAACTGTTACTTGGAAATTGCTTCCCTCTCAGCTCGGTACTAAAAACATAAGTTACACATCTGCTAATCTCTTTTTGCAAAAAACTGTAAGATAATAAAAAACTACAGATATATTTATGAATAAAAACTGTTTTTACTGATTTCATTGTGTTTATATATCTTTTTACAAGTTTCGAAAACATTTCAATATTTATGGTCACCATGATGAAGTGTTCGAAATGTTTAAGATAAGTAAATGTATTAGAACATATTCATTTTACGATGAATTGTAAATTTGTATTCTACTATTATCCCAATTACTTGGGAGTCGATTCAATACGTACGCTTCTTTCATAGTACATATTTTAAAGGTGTTGTAAACAGTTTTACGACCGACCGCCTACCTGACGTCAAACTCGTTCAGAATGTAGTTGTTGACCAGATGGCTGGGATGATTTGATCCAAGTCGATGTAAAGCTCTTAGTCGTCTTTTAGGACACCCTCGAACAATATAAGAATTAGTGATATTCGTAACAGCCACAACACAATAATGTTTTATAAATTGTCTCCGTGTGGTGACAGAGTAAGAATACAATTCACCACTCCCTATCTGGCCCGTGGATGTCGTAAAAGACAACTAATGGTTGTAATCTATACCAATAAATAAAATTGGAGTGTCTGTTTGTAATGTCAAAATAATAGGCTTTTTTCATGCTCACACGATTATTTGCACGACACCTATGCCTAAAATAGCAATTAAAAAATTTTTGTCCGTCTGTCTGTCTGTCTGTCTGCCTATTTGTTCCGGGTAATCTTCAAAACGGCTGGACCGATTTCAAAAATTCTTTCACCAATGGAAAGCTATAATATCTGGGCGTAAACTAGGCTATATTTTATCCCGGTATTCCCACGGGAACGGAAACTACGCAGGTAAAACGACTATAACCTATAACCGAAGCGAAGCGAGGGCGGGTTGCTAGTAGGCATATAAAATCTATGTAAAAATAGGCAAATTCAAAATAAAACCCTCTACCAACCTGTCTGACCAGCATGGTATAGTAAGGTCAATTTCACTCCTATTGTGCAGGAGTCTCGAGCCCAACAGTAGGACGTTGATGATGATGATGATGAATTATAAAATGATGAATTATTCACTTCATACGTTTTCTCAATGCGTATTATATCCCTTAGTCATCTTTTACGACATCCACGGGCATGATAGGGGGTGGTGATCTGTATTATTATTACAATAATATTTAGAACTAAAGTCTAACTTTTTATTAGCTGCAGTAAAATGACGTTTCTAAATGTCATTCCGTAAAATAATGTTGACAGCCTAATCTCAATAGGGATGTGATTCAGTTCACAAAAGTTTACAGAATATCTAATCGTTCCATAGCTGACTCATAATGATCATACTAAATTCTATTTAATATTAATGTAAATAAAAGGCTGTATAAACGTTGATCCTTTTAGACATATACAAGGTAACACTCAAGAAAACGCTCTCTCAAGTTGGTAGTACTGGTTTTTGGTTACGGTGCTACGATGACGCTTGACCACCATTTTGTTTCGGTTGTCATTCGCTCATTCGGCTTCATACTTCTGTTTTGAGTGCATGAATAACTTTGATTTGCCCACTGTGCGTTGTTTTTGTTATCATTATTGTTAAACTTATGTTACGTTGTGTTTGTTTTTCATTGCCTGTTTTCGTTAATCGTGTTAGTTTTTTTTTGTTTGATACATTGAAGACATGGATGCCCTGCCGAGCACATCGCAAGATGGATACACATTTTTATCTCCTAAGAAAAAAAGGCCACGTGTAGCTCTAAGTGCAACTGAAAAACTTTGGGTCCAAAACGTTTACAAATATGTATTTGAAGTGAAATCTTCAGAATCAAACATTGAAGTTCCAAAAACAAGTGAATGCGTTAACAAGGTGGCTGAAGTCTTGGGAATATCCGTCCGCACAGTTTATTCCGTTTTAAAGGAGCACAAGGAGAACGACAGCGAATCACCAAAACCTCCCGAAAAAACGGGCCCAAAACTTACATTTAAAGATAAACTTGATGATTTCACATTCACTGCTGTTAGACGAATTGTACATCAGTTCTTTCATAGAAATGAAATACCCACCATCGCAAAAGTTAGTTTACACATGTCGTCACTCATCTTTTTATTATACGTTATGTATGTTTTCTCCCATCCCATGTGTAATCTTAACCAATTAGGTAATAACTTTAATCATTTTTAGGTGCTGCAAGTTGTAAATGATGACCCAGGATTGCCCAACTTCTCGAAAGAGCCATTGAGAAAAATTATGAAGCATCTTAATTTCGAATTCGCTACTCGATCACGCAAGAGTGTGCTTATTGATAGACAAGATATCATATCATGGCGCCAGCGCTACCTGCGTTTAATTAAACAATATCGTAGGGAGGGAAAATACATATATTATCAAGACGAGACCTGGGTCAACGCTGGTACGTGGCAACTCTTAGTTTCTTCTATTTGTTCCCTTTTTGTTTTGATGTCGAAACTTATGATTCTTTTTTGTTCTTTTCAGGTCATACTACAAAAAAAACCTGGATTGACGGAAGTATTAAATTTTCTCGACAGGCATTTTTAGACGGCCTGACTACGGGATTAAAAAATCCCACAGGAAAGGGCAAACGACTCATAATTAGTCACATAGGCGGAGAAGAAGGCTTCCTGGTCGACGGACTTCTTATGTTTGAAGCAAAGAAAGGTACAGAAGACTACCATGATGAAATGAACGCGGAGTGTTTCGAGGATTGGTTCGGCGGTATTCTACCTAAACTCAAGCCGAATGCAGTAGTCGTAATGGACAATGCGCCCTATCACTCTCGGAAGATCGAAACAATCCCGAAGATGTCGTGGACGAAAGCACGAATTCAAGAGTGGCTGACTACTAAAAATATTGCGTTTGAACCAAATATGGTCAAGGCCACTCTCATAGATATTGTGAAACAACAAAATCATACTGAGAAATATGCCGTACACGAGATGGCTGCACAAAAAGGTATCACACTTTTAAGACTGCCCCCTTATCACTGTGAATTGAACCCCATTGAGTTGGTATGGGCGCAGGTAAAGAGTCACGTCGCAAACAATAATAAGATGTATAAAATGCAAGAAGTGAAAACTTTATTCCAAGAAGGAATCAAGAAAGTGACACCGGCTAAGTGGAGTGACTGTGTGTCTCACACTATTAAAGAGGAAGATAAAATGTGCCACCTCGATCATATTATAGATGAAGTGACAAATAGATTTGTTATTAGTGTGACCGAAAGCGACAGTGACAGTGATTTCGAAAAAGATTAATTAAATAACATTATTATGACGTTTTTGTTTCATTTTGAATGTACCTCCCTATACTTCCACTAAAAAAGATCAATCCTCTAGTATAGTAATAATAATAGGTTAAAAAAATACATTACAACTTAATATTAAATCTCAAAAAAATAACCAAACTGATTATTCATTTATGATTCACTCATTTAGCTACATCCCTATTTATTTTTCTTCAAAAACCGGCAACCCACAAAACGTCATTTTACTGCAGCTAATAAAAAGATACACTATAGCAACCCGCCCTCGCTTCGCTTCGATTTTAGTCGTTTTACCCACGTAGTTCCCGTTCCCGTGGGAATACCGGGATAAAATATAGCCTAGTTTACGCCCTGATATTATAGCTTTCCATTGATGAAAAAATTTTTGAAATCGGTCCAGCCGTTTTGAAGATTACCCGGAACAAACAGACAGACAGACAAAAATTTTAATCTGTATTTTAGGCATAGGTGTCGTGCAAATAACCGTGTGAGCATGAAAAAAGCCTATTAATTTGACATTACAAACAGACACTCCAATTTTATTTATTGGTATAAATAATTGTATTTTTTTTTGTAGCTGTTGGTGGCAAACCCTATACCTGATCATAAGTGATACTGCCCCTCATAGATCTTTGCTAGGCCGCTGCGTACTGTGAAGAAAGTGAAGGGAATGTGAAAGAATGCAAGGAGGTCCAGCGATACTAAAGCCATCATCACGATAACAATCTCAGAAAAGTAGGCTGCCGGTTCTCTCGTTCACCGATCAAAGTGCAGTAACAAATTGCTCCTACTCAATTGTCGGTTTGCTGCGAGAGTGCGGTACGACCCCGGACGGACCAGCCCGCGGCTGTAGACTGTCGACCGTGGTATCGTCCTACCATATAAGGGGATTTGGTAAATTGTATTCTTGCTCTGATACCACACGAAAAATTCTCTTATCTCAATAATATTTTAGAACATCCACTGGAACGATAAGATTAAGTGTTCTGTATCCATTACCACTTGGAAGATAGGTGCTAATATATTAAGCCATTTTATTACAAAATAATTGAGAATTTAATAAATTAACAAACATTTTTTTAACAAATATCTTTTGCCGTGTAGTGACGGATTAAGAATACAATTCCCCACACGTATCTTGGTGGATATGGTAAAAGACGACTAAGGGATATAATACGTCGGTCGATGTGAGGGTACCCGGGGTAGGGGGTATTCCGTCGGGCCGACCACTGATGACAAGTAACCCTGCTTCAGTGGTCAGCCCAACGACGAAGGCGATGTGGTGTTCGGGTGGGCTGCGGGTGTTGCGTGCTTAAGCCCCTCTGTCGTCCCGGACGGAGTGGTGCGGAGGCGCGCCGACCGCAGCCCACCCCAAAAAAAAAAAAGGGATATAATATGCACAAAATCTGTGCAAGAAAAGTAAACTCGAAATAAAAACCTATACCAACATGTCTGACCAGCACGCTATAGAAGGTTAAATTCCCTCTCATTGTGGAGGAGGCCCAAGCCCAATAGTGGGACGTATGTGAGTTGCGATGATAATGATAAACAAATATTTTGATTTCTGATGTTTACGTGATCATTACACATTTTAAATAAAACTACTTTACGGATTTTATCGCGTTTGTATTTGATTTTTGATTGCCCGACGTTTCGAACACTATGCAGCGCTCATGGTCACGGGTAGACGTCTCACGTCCAACAAGTCATCGTTATTGCAGAAAATTTATAATTATCTACCCGATACAGAAATTAGTTATTAAATAGTGACCCACATTTTGATATAAATTTATTGCCAGTATAAGAAGAAAATGATTCTATATGAAAAAATTAAATTGTTTATGGTTAGTAATTATTTAACATTAAAATTAGTAGTAATTATATTTAAAAAACCTAACAATCTAGTATACTACCACCGGATCGGAACACGGCCACACTGAGAAAGATCTGGCAAGAAAACTCAGTTTTATTTAAAACAAACATTTTATTAAAATGTTATGTTCTAAAATACATTGATATAAATGGCATCAGGCTCGCTACCTTATTCCGCTTGAATAGTTACCTACTGACTCTATTGATTTACGGTTTAGAGCCAAATTGTATCTTAGTGCGCTCACGGTTCACGTAAGGGAAGTTTATGCTCTAATATTTCAGCTAAAGTTTCTGAATCAAATCTAAGTTTCAAGGAAGCAAAAGTTACTAGAAACGTTTACGCTCAAAATGTTATGTATCTTCTAGATTGAATATACACTTTATGTATCTTTACTAAATTTTATAAGTTACAAGTTAAATAGAAATTTTAAATGAAATGCTAAGTTTTTAACGATATATAGGATCTAGCGTAGCTACAATATCCCGCAGTAAACGGGGCCGTCAATGGGTAGAATAACCCATTGACGACCCCGTTTACTGCTAGGTAGGTCACTGCAATCAGAATCTCCACGGTGAAGGGTGGTCTGCTCCAGAGACGAATAAAATTCTTAATACTAAAATTAACATCCATATATGCTATCATAGGTGCAGTGTGGTAGCGGCTTCGAATACTACCAACCCTTGCTTTGCTCGTGGGTGTCGTAAAAGACGACTAAGAGCCCTAGATTGACCCGGACCAACTCCATCTGGTACCATTTGGGTCAACGATTACATTCCCAAGGAGGATTGACGTCAGGCAGGCGGCCGGTCATAAAAGTCATTGCCGAAACTTTTTGCAATATGTCAAAACAGATGACATATTGCGTCGACCCCAAGTAATTGGGATAAGAGCAAGATGATGATGATATGCTATCATGGTATATGAGCCTGAGAAACATTTTTCAAACGTAACCCAATTATTGCACGCGTAACAATCCAAGAAAAGAAAGAACGTATCTATAGCACCTAATTATAGCATTCAGCCTTTTTTGTCGGATCTAGCCACACATCATTCAACCATCCAGGGCGAAGGAACGACGACGTAAGGCCCTTAACCTCGATAATACCATTTTCCACCTATTGAGCAGACCATCGGCACGTATTAAGTAGCATTGCAGGTATAAAAAAACTTTTTTATCTCATTCTTTTAAAATCAGTTCAGGAAACATAAAAGATACTCTTATGTTGCCTGAATTGATTTATTCTATACTAGCAGCGCCCTGCGGTTTCACCCGCAGTTCCTCTGCCCGTGGGAATATCGAGATAAATTATAGCCTATGTGTTATTCTGATATGTAAGCTATATTATTGTGAAGTTTCATCAAAATCCATTCAGTAGTTTTTGCGTGAAAGAGCAACAAACATCTTCACACCCTCACATCTTCACATACTCACAAACTTTCGCGTTTATAATATCAGTAGGCGTGGGAAGTAGGATACTTCAATGACTAAAACATAAGTCTACGACCAGTGGGTGTTAACAATGATGACTTAAAGCACAACAACGTGGTCTCTAAGTGTAGGCCTCATAACTAAAATCAAAGATACTCAGTATACTATAGAGCGGGCTATGCTTGGAATTTTTCACCAAGATATGAAATACGAATATCCCTAGAAGATATGATAATGATGTAATCGATACAGCGCAAAGAATTAGCACGCTGAAGTGGTAATGGGCAAGCCACAACGTTCGACGAACCGACAACCGGTAAGCGCTGGGGATTTCTTCCCCGGTTCTCGAATAGCGACCACGTATCGAACGACGCAGTGTAGAACGAAATCTCCAGGTGGACCGAAGACCTGGCGATAGTCTGCGATATTGAATGCAGCGGTACTCTGTGATGAAACATGAGGGAGCCTGATACTGCCGATGACCGCTAATGTGATGGATGCTGGCGTCAGGGACTGGGACGCAGTCGCCACCTTCTGCGAGGCAGAGGTCTCGCGAAGTGGTGGTGTCAATAAAGAAGTAGATGCTCCACACTCCACACCGCTGCCAGGACCTGTACCAGGGTAGCGCAAGCTTGAGTATCTAGCCGAGGCCGCCGGGAAATGAAAACTGTCATTCATAGTAGGTGCTTACTTGAGTCGTTGCTATCATAATTCGGGATTTAAACCGAGTGCAGTAGCAAATTAATACTATTTAGACAGATTTTTATTGAAGATGTGGTTACTACATCGAACGATTCAGCCCATATATCTGTACTACAAATTATGAGTAACATATTTCCTCTATATTTGCAGAGGCAATATATTGTCGTATAATTTTTGTTTCGATGCGTTATACTTTCATCATACAAAGTTACTGCCTTGGGGAAATCTCTGTCTGATATTGTTTTGAAATAGCTCATTTTAAAGTTTTCAAGCCCGCGGGACGGTATTAGTGTCATGGTACGAAGAACCCTTCCTCGAGTTACAAATTTTATCGTTATATTTGAAATATACATCGTAGTTGTTAGAGTTAAATATATTTTATATATTGAACGTTTGCATTTAAGTATACTTTCTCTCAGCCATATTTAACCATTGGCAGACTATTTGGAGGGGCGCAGCGTCCTCTGCACCGACCGAGCAGGGGACGTTGTGCGGACGCCCATGACGTGCGGTGTCCCACAGGGGTCGGTCCTCGGACCCACCCTGTGGAACATCGGCTACGACTGGGCGTTGAGGGGGAGCCTCCCGCCCGGGCTGGGCGTGATTTGTTACGCCGACGACACGCTCGTCACAGCCCGCGGTGGGACGCTAGAAGAGGCGTAAGCCTGGCGACCTCGGGTACCGAGGAGGTCGTCAGACGGATCGAGGCGCTGGGGTTGAGGGTCGCCCTGGACAAGACGGAGGCCCTCTTGTTCCATGGGCGCACTATGAGCCCTCCCATCGGCGTCTCGATCACCGTCCAGTCGGTCGACATCAGCATCCGGGCCCATATGAGGTACTTGGGCCTGGTGCTTGACGGGCGATGGTGGTTCCGGGAGCATTTCCGTAGGCTCGCACCGCGGCTCGTCGGCACGGCGTCCGCCCTATCGTGGCTTATGCCGAACGTGGGCGGACCGAGCACTGCGTGCCGACGGCTGTACGCGGGGGTCATCCGGTCGATGGCCCTGTATGGCGCACCGGTGTGGGCGGGGTCCATGACCGCCCGACTTAGGGCCCTTCTGTGGCGACTACAGAGGGTCACGGCGGTCAGGGCCATCCGCGGATACCGCACGGTGGCGACGGAGGCAGCGTGCCTATTGGCCGGGACTCCTCCGTGGGACCTGGAGGCGGAGATGCTCGCCGGACTATATCGGCGGGTGACGGGGGTGCGAGCGGAGGGCGGTGTGGTCTCGTTAAGGGATCTCACCGCCTGGCGCGTCGACGCCCGCCGAGACGTCATCGCCCGTTGGGCAGTCCGGCTGGAGAGGCCTCGGTTCGGGGTGCGAACCGTGGAGGCCTTCCGGCCGGTGCTGATGCAGTGGTTGGAGAGGCGGCACGGGGTGCTCTCCGTACACCGTCCTGCCACCACTGCGATTGCGACGAGGACACGGCGCGCCATACGCTCGAGGCCTGCGGGGCTTGGGCAGTGCAGCGCTGTGAACTCGTCGCAATCATCGGTACGGACCTGACGCTACCGGCTATCGCTAGGGCGATGGTCGACAGCGTCGGGAATTGGGACGCGGTCGCAGCCTTCTGCCAGACAGTGATCTCGCGGAAGGAGGCGGCGGATCGCCTGCGTGAGGAGCGCAGCCTCGATGAGGAGATCCGCCGCCGGCGACTGGGGCGGCGCAGGCGCAACTATCTGCGCCTCATGCCGCCTTAGCCGAGGCCGCGGGTGACGTGACCGGGGATTAGTCCGTCACCCGCCGAGAGGCCGACCGCGTGAGGAAAGACCGACGTCCTACCCGAGGGGGGGGACGTCGGTCGATGGGAGGGTACCCCAATAGGGGGTATTCCGTCGGGCCGACCACTGACGACAAGTTAACGCTGCTCCAGTGGTCGGCCCAACGACGAAGGCGACGTGGTTTTCGGGTGGGTCGCGGGAGTTGCGTGCTTAAGCCCCTCTGTACCCCCGGACGGAGTGGTGCGGAGACGCGCCGACCGCGGCCCACCCACAAAAAAAAAAAAATAAAAAAGCCATATTTAACCATATAATATCTATTATTCTCATTCATCTATCCATCAATCTATGGCCATTCTTATTGCGCGTAGAGATTCGAGTGTTTGCAAAAATGTTAAAAAGGTGTATAGAACGTGACGTCCGTGTGGTGATGGAGTAAGAATACAATTCATCATTCCCTATCTTGCCCGAGGATGTCGTAAAAGACGGCTAAGGGACATAACATACACATAACATTTATGCAAGAGAAGGAAAACTCGTAATAAAACCCTATACTAACACGTCTGACCCGCGTGATACAGGAGGACAATTTCCCTCCCATAGTGCGGGAGACTCGAGCCCAACAGTGGAATATATAGGAGCTATGGTGATGATAATACTTTCTCTCGGCCATATTTGACCATATAATTTTAATCTCATCCATGAGCCTATAGCCGATCTTTATGGGGCGTAGAGCTAGTGTGTGCAAAAATGTTAAAAAGGACTATGGAAGTTTTGCATTACATCAAAATACCGTTATGATAGTAGTTGAGGTAGTTAATAACCAATTATTTACTTATAGGACAGGAAAAATGAGTATAAACAAATTATTGTTCAGAAATGTATACTTCAGAACTATCAATATGAGAATTTTGTCGTATATTGCTGGACGTAAGATTTAGATTAGTATACTGCATGTACCACGACACGGTGCAGCACATGCTCGAGGTGTGTGGCGCTTGGGCAGAGCAGCGCCGTGAACTCGTAACAATCATCGGTGCCGATCTAACACTGCCGACTATCGCTAGAGAAATGCTCAGCAGCATCAGGAACTGGGACGCGGTCGCCATCTTCTGCGAGGCAATCGTCTCGCGGAAGAAGGCGGCGGGGCGGATCGTGTGCGGGAGGAACTCTACGGCGACACTTCGGCTGTGCAGGCACGAGTAGCCTGATGCCGCCCTAGTCGAGGCTGTGGGTGACTTGGTCAGGGAATGGTCCGTCACCCACAGCTAGGCTGACCGCGTGAGGGCAATGTCCCCAAAAAGGAACGTCGGGGAGGGATGGTATTAGAAAAGATATCCCGCTGGGCTGGCCACGTACGAACGTACGACAAGGTCGGTACGTCGGGGTCGGCCCAATGGCGAAGGGAAGTGATTACGGTGGGTTATGGGACCGCGCATCGTCTTCGCCTCGCCCTGGACGGAGGGGACGCTGTGTGCGCTGGCCATAACCCGACCAAAAAAAAAAGATAAATCGTCACACTATATGAAATTTTAAACGAATTTAGCTTCCATTATATATAAATACTTAACCACTTTTGCTAGTAGTAGTAGTAGCCCATATTAGATTTACTAGGTTTAAATTAAAAAATTGATAGAATAATAATTACCATTTTTTTTTGTGGGTGGGCTGCGGTCGGCGCGCCTCCGCACCACTCCGTCCGGGGCGACAGAGGGGCTTAAGCACGCAACTCCCGCAACCCACCCGAAAACCACGTCGCCTTCGTCGTTGGGCCGACCACCGGAGCAGGGTTACTTGACATCAGTGGTCGGCCCGACGGAATACCCCCTATTGGGGTACCCTCCCATCGACCGACGTCCCCCCCTCGGGGAGGACGTCATAATAATTACCATAGACATAATCTTTAAGGTAGTAAGTCTGGTAACTTGGGTTCAAAAAATCGAAAATTTTTTTTTGCTTAATTTGAAAGTACAAAAGTAGTAGTCTTGAGAATCGCTCCAGGCTTAGACGATTGACGTAAGTATAAGTTTACTTATAAAAATTTGTTGTTGAACTTTAAACGCGTTTTTCTCAAAACATTGTTTTTCTGGTCGACCCGGGTCCTAACTTTTTCTACTGAACCGATTGCTTTCAAATTTTAACAGGCTGTTCTACACACTTATAGTTCTCGTCGGTACTAACGAGATTTTTTTTCACCCCTAACTTTTTATTTTACAACCCTTTCTTTGCTAAAATTAAAGGACTTTTTTTTTCAAAGTCCGCCATTTTGTTATTTATCCTTGAAATTTAACTTCAGTAGTTCCGATCAGAATGACATGTCTTTAGATTAAGAATAATCAAGAATATTTGATTTCAGATAACATCAAGAGCCAAAATCACCCGGGCCACCCACGTGCATTTTTTTGAGGTTCCAACTTCGAGTGACAATAATAATAGTAATAAACTATTAAATTTTTCAAATATTTTTTTTTAATTTTCAATATGTAAATAAAAACACTCTAAATATTCAAGATAATTCATTTTTATTTTCCTATAAAAAACCACCCTCCAAAGAAGTCATGAAAATAGGCATAAGTTACCAGACCTTAATAATAAATAACTGACAAAAAACAATATCATTTTCATATGGAATCATTTTATAATGGCGTTGAATTTGTATCAAAAATTTTTGACAAAATGTATTAATTAAAATACTACCCGCTTTTTTTTTGACGGTGGGTTACGGTCGACGTACTCCACGCCCGGCTCCATCCGGGACGACAGGAAGCGTAAGCACGCACACCCATAACCCATATAGCACATCGCCTTCGTCGTTGGGCCAACCACCGGTGCAGAGTTCCTTGACTTCAGTGGTCGACCCGACGGAATACCCCAAGGGAGTACCCTCTCCCGTCGACGTCCCCTACCGGGACACTGATCACCGTCGCGAGGCCAACCTCTCCGCGGGTGCCGGACTAAATCCCCGGTACGATCACCCGCAGCCTCTACTAGGGCGGCATCAGACGCAAAAATATTACCCGCTGCAGCGGACAGATATAAATTTCTGTAATAACGATGACTTTTTAGACGTGAGATACCTTAGTCCTCTCGTAATCATGAACGCTACAAAGTATTCGAAACATCAACAAATTAAAAAGCAAATACATACATGATAAAATCCGTAAAAATAGTTTGATTTCAAATATTTTATTTATTTAATTCTGCAAGGGATTGCTAAGTACTAGCGTACTAGTATAAAGTTAAAGTCGATACTTGAATATAAAATCAGATTACCGACTGAAGATCGACTACGGAGCCTGCAGACATTGTGACACTCCATGACTCCATACTACTCGTATAGCACAAACTGAATTTGCAATATTTTCAATATGCGCCAAATTCCAAGAATCAAATCAAAGTTACGCGAGATTCCGCCCCTAGAGATACAGACCGTGTTTGCGAGACCAAGATTTATCTTTTCACAACCAGAAATTGTGTTTACTATTTTTATGGGAGATTGCTTTAAATTCGTCGAGTCACGAAGTCAAGACTGTTTGAACTCAGACCACCGTTTGCTACGTATTATTAAATTTTATATATAAAGTCTAACTTTTTATTAGCTGCAGTAAAATGACGTTTCTAAATGTCATTCGGTAAAATAATGTTGACAGCCTAATCTCAATAGGGATGTGATTCAGTTCACAAAAGTTTACAGAATATCTAATCGTTCCATAGCTGACTCATAATGATCATACTAAATTCTATTTAATATTAATGTCAATAAAAGGCTGTATAAACGTTGATCCTTTTAGACATATACAAGGTAACACTCAAGAAAACGCTCTCTCAAGTTGGTAGTACTGGTTTTTGGTTACGGTGCTACGATGACGCTTGACCGCCATTTTGTTTCGGTTGTCATTCGCTCATTCGGCTTCATACTTCTGTTTTGAGTGCATGAATAACTTTGATTTGCCCACTGCGCGTTGTTTTTATTAAATCTTCTCGACAGGCATTTTTAGACGGCCTGACTACGGGATTAAAAAATCCCCCAGGAAAGGGCAAACGACTCATAACTAGTCACATAGGCGGAGAAGAAGGCTTCCTGGTCGACGGACTTCTTATGTTTGAAGCAAAGGAAGGTACAGAAGACTACCATGATGAAATGAACGCGGAGTGTTTCGAGGATTGGTTCGGCGGTATTCTACCTAAACTCAAGCCGAATGCAGTAGTCGTAATGGACAATGCGCCCTATCACTCTCGGAAGATCGAAACAATCCCGAAGATGTCGTGGACGAAAGCACGAATTCAAGAGTGGCTGACTACTAAAAATATTGCGTTTGAACCAAATATGGTCAAGGCCACTCTCATAGATATTGTGAAACAACAAAATCATACTGAGAAATATGCCGTAGACGAGATGGCTGCACAAAAAGGTATCACACTTTTAAGACTGCCCCCTTATCACTGTGAATTGAACCCCATTGAGTTGGTATGGGCCCAGGTAAAGAGTCACGTCGCAAACAATAATAAGACGTATAAAATGCAAGAAGTGAAAACTTTATTCCAAGAAGGAATCAAGAAAGTGACACCGGCTAAGTGGAGTGACTGTGTGTCTCACACTATTAAAGAGGAAGATAAAATGTGCCACCTCGATCATATTATAGATGAAGTGACAGATAGATTTGTTATTAGTGTGACCGAAAGCGACAGCGACAGTGATTTCGAAAAAGATTAATTAAATAACATTATTATGACGTTTTTGTTTCATTTTGAATGTACCTCCCTATACTTCCACTAAAAAAGATCAATCCTCTAGTATAGTAATAATAATAGGTTAAAAAAATACATTACAACTTAATATTAAATCTCAAAAAAAAAAACCAAACTGATTATTCATTTATGATTCACTCATTTAGCTACATCCCTATTTATTTTTCTTCAAAAACCAGCAACCCACAAAACGTCATTTTACTGCAGCTAATAAAAAGTTAGACTATAGTTAAGTCATACTTCGTGTGTTTATTACGATTTTTACTTTTGATATCGCACAGTACACATATTTTAAATTATATTCAGACTATATTCAACGTGCATTCACATACTCGTATAGAGTGCATAAAAACAATGGATTTGCATTACAAAAGGCACGCTCTGTGTGCATCCTAATGAACAGTAATTGTTTAAATCCACAAGAAAGTGGGTAGCGCGGAATACGCAACAACTTACAAACAGTTAATTACATTAAATGTTCATGTCCTCTTATGGCGCATGGAAATTTCGTTGTTATTAACATAAACGATAACATTACATGGTTATTTCCTTTACATTTAACTTAAATTGTATTAAAAAAAATGTGTTTCGTTAGAGGCCGATCATTTAAATTATATTCAATTTTTTTTATAGAATATGTCGTCTTGTCGATGTTTTTAGCTAATCAACAAAATTTCATAAAGTGTCATTAGAATAGGAATGTAAATTTAACCATCGCCGTCAAGAGTGAGAATAGCTCAGTTGGGAAGTTTTCCAGTCGCATTCACACAGCGTGAGATTGAACCTCAGTGTTATTTATTCTGTATTTTAATTTTTAATATTTTTTCATTATTTCATAATTTTTATTTTTATCTATACATATAATAAAACTGTAGAGGTCGAAATTCTGTACATTGAAAATAAACGCTAAAAACAGAGTCTGGGGGATGTTAGAAGTGAGATAGAACACATCCAGATTGTCTTCAAATTTTTTGTTTCTCTGTCTGTTTGTCTGTTTATCTGTTTGTACGGGCTAATCTCCGAAGTTATTGGACCGATTTAAATGAAATTTTGCATGGTGGTACCTTACATCCCCGGTCAACATTTAGGATATTTTTAATCCCGGAAAATTAAAGAGTTCCCGTGGGATGGGTAAAAAACTGTAGTAACTTATACAGCTTAGTACACAACCTACTTAATTGAAAATCGATATAAAAAGATTCATTATAAACGAAATTTATTCTGAAAATCCACCCCGCAGAGGATATATCCTTTTTTAATGGTGTAAAATAGGGGATGAATTATGCTTTGATATTTTTACTCTAATACACAAGTAACAAATTCATACCACCTCAATGATTAATTAACTACACTGATAGCATAGTGGTTAAGACAACAACTTACCATGCCAGTATCACGGGTTCAATTCCAACATCAGACAACTTTTTGTGTGATCGACAAATTGTTGCTGGGTAGACTAGGTAGTAGTAAACTGAGTCTAATTAGTGTCTGGAACTTATATGTTTGTGAGGTTTCTCAGTGGATGGTGTAACGGGAAATTCATAGTTTGTAGAATAACTAATAAAAATCGGCCAAGTGTGAGTCGGACTCACGCACGAAGGGTTCCCTACCATTGACTAGGTAAACAACAGTTGGTACACAGAAATTTTATATTTTAATCTTCACCTGTTACCATTTACTGATATCGAGCAAAATTAGACAAAAATGACGTTTTTGTATGAGAGCCCCCGTTAAATATTTATTTTACGTTCATTGTTTATTATTATTTTAATTTTATTATTTATTATTATTAAAAATACAACTGAGTATTTTTTAAATAGTTCAAGTGCCTACCTGATGCCAAAAAAATCGCGTTTTATAGCGGCAACAGAAATATATAATTTGTAAAAATTTCAACCGTCTAGCTCTCGCGGTTCTTGAGAGGACAGACAGTGAAGTCTTAGTAATAAGGTCCTATTTTTATCCTTTTGGTACGGAACCCTACAAAGGAAAGCTGTGCAGGGTCACTCGAACACCCTTTTTTGACCCCAGGCAGCAAATTATGTTATCGTGGTATCGCCCGCGCGTGGTCATTGTTGGCAAACAACACACCTAATGGTAAGCGATACTGCTCATGAACTTTTGCCAGGTCGCTGCCTACCGTGAAGAAAGTGAAGCAAGTGCAATGAGGGTTGGTAATACTAAAGGTATCACCAAAACCCACCACATGCAAACACCGGCGATATTAGATAGACGACTGTCGAGAGTGTGATTCTATCACGTAACGATAGTAAAACGCAAGCACTCGGGTTAGACAGCACCCAATACGAAAGCAGTGGAACGAGTCAGCTTGGAAGTTTTTCTTCCTGACTCGCTCTGCCGAGTTCTTACGCGAGATAACTGCCAAGCAGAAAATGCGACCTCATAGGACAGTTTTTGATCTATCGACTATGGTCTAAGCTATAGTCGGCAGCTTGTAGTGATACTTGCGATGAGTTCACGGCGCTGCTCTACCCCGGCTACACAGATCTTTCATTTTTATTGCAAATGGTGGCAAATGAGCAAACAGTACACATGATGGTAAGTGATCCTGCCGCTCATGGACCTTTGCAATACTAGGGCCACAGCTATGCCGCTGCCAATCACGAAGAAGGTAAATGGAGTGTGAATTTTTTTTATTGCAAACAACACCATTTGCAATAACAAAAACGAGCGAACAGTACACCTGATGGTAAGTGTTGCTGCCGCTCATGGACCTTTGCTAGACCACTGCCTACCGTAAAGAAAGTTAAGGGAGTATGAATGCCTGCAATAAAGTTCGGTCAGAAAGTTGGGCTGCCGGTTCTCTCACACACCGAACGAAGCACAGTAACAAATTGCTACTACTCGGACGATTTTCTGCGAGAGTGTAGTACCTACTACCCCAGACGGACCGGGCCGCGGCTGTAGACAGATAACTGTCAATAGTGTGGTCCTACAACTATTAAATAAAAAAAAACATATCTCAAAAGTATGCCTGCTGTATCTTAGCTGGAATAACAATTGTGGGAGGGCGCCGTGTATTTCCACATTTAAGCCCCACGGGAGGGTTCCGGCCAAAGCGCACGCTGCCTTGGTCGACACGGTACGGTATCTGCGTGTAGCCCTAAGCACCATAACTTTCTGCGAATGCCAGATAAAAGTTCTAAGACAAGTGGTCAGAGCTCACCCACACAGATGCACCGTACAGGGCCATTGATTGAACCAGTCTCACGTACAGCCGCCAACATATAACACCGCGCCAACGAGCCGGGGAGTAATTTGATAAAAATGCTCCTAAAAGCATCAACGCCCGTCGAGTACTAAGCCCAAATATTTTATCTGGTCCTCGATCGAGTGGAACCGAATTAACAGTGATTGCTGTGCCGACGGGTGTATAGTTACGAGGTCTATGAAACAGCAAATCATTCGTTTTATATAGACCTACTCTAAACGGCAGCGTGACTCATTGAATCACCACTTCGATACCAAGTAGGTACTTATGGCCAAATGTAACGCTTATTTAAATTAAACCCAAACTGGAGTAAGTCCAGTCTCAGCTAATATCACTTCACATCTACTATGACTTCTACGCGGACGAAGTCGCAGGCAAAAGCTAGTTAATAATAAATATGTTCGTCAAAAATATAATTTACAAAACAAAAAAATTATACCGAGCAAAGCTCGGTCAACCAAAAAAGCTTGGTCGAAAACTTTGATTACATTGTAAATTGACTTTTCACTAACATAAATAATACCGCAACTTAATAATATAGTGAAGCAGAAGGGAAAATTTAGAAGTAAATTGCAACTAAAAGTGTTGAGATTCTTTTAAGGAACGCTAAATATTCTAGCAGAATACATTATTATAAATTATTAACAGTCTGTGGAATCCATTACACATGCACGAAATTAAAATCTTTTATTATAATTTCGTACGAATGTTCAAGATTAATAAATACACATTAATTTATATCTTATATATCTCATAAACTATCTCGTGTCTTTTGAATTTCTTAGAAAATTTAAGTTGAAATTATAACTATATGGTAATAAAAATATTTTTAATATTAAAGTTATTTTAAGAAACAATGCATCAACTCCTCCAACCGTCTCGACTTTATTCACGACTATATTACTTAAAACCAAGAATAACAGTAACAAAGAAATTCAATTTAGAATTCACGGTTATAATTAAAAGTTTTAAACTACACTATGAGTTAGTATTGTGGTAATACAAACGAGTACTCTTGTATTGTATACAACACCAAAGTTGGGTATTACGGAAACTGACAGCCGTCCCGAGGTATTTGGGGATAAAATTAAACATACCCGACGAACACCACACGCCACAAGCACTGTGCTCCGGAAATTTGAGAATGTTGGGGGGATAAGGTAGCTGCACAATTACATCGAACGCAAGTATATGTTCACAGGGTTAAATTTATTATATTTGCTGTATAAAATTATAAATAATATTTAAATACTAGAAGCCCGAGTTCACTTCGGTTCCAGTTGTTTTGCCCCCGCATTAAATATGCAATATCGAGAGCTATAATATCAGGGAGTAACATAGGCTATATTTTATCCCGGTATTCTTGCCGGAACGGGAACTACATGGGTTGGCGTAGTGGCGACTGAAACCGAAGCGAAGCGAGGGCGGGTTGCTAGTACTATATAATCTTGCACAGATATTTTGTTCCAACTAAAAGGTTTTTATTTTAATAAGGTATGCTTAAGACGAGTAATACCATCAAAGAAATCTTTTTTATATGTATACTTAGTGACCAAGCAGTTAGGCAGTATGTAATATAATTTTGTATTTTTTTTTAACTTTCTTAGGCGTGCCACGAGAAGGTAAAATAATTGCGTTATAAACATTGTAAAGTAATAATAATAAATCGTTACAATAATAATATTTCGTTACGTGAATAATGTATAAATTTTTTATCACTAGCTGACCCAACAGACGTTGTCCTGTTCAAATAAAATAAAAAGAATTCTCAGCAGCGCCATCTACCGTGTCCAATTGTAAATCTAAACCATTCTCGAATCTCCTCAAAGACACAAAAAATTTCATCAATATCGGTACAGCCGTTTAGGAGGAGTTCAGTGATATACATACGTACACAAGAAATTTATATATAAAGATAAAGATAGCTGACCCAACAGACGCAGTTCTGTTCAAACATGAAATGAAATCGACAGCAATGCCACCTACCAGGTCCAATTTTGAATCTAAACCATTCTTGAACCCCCAGGATAACGCACAAAAAATTTCATCAACATCGGTCCAGCCGTTTAGGAGTAGTTCAATGACATACACACGTACACAAGAAATTTATGTATAAAGATTTATTCATCACTGTATTAGTCAAGAGTTTTGTTATTGTCGTTATTGTCGTTTTGTTGTTGTCGTTTTGTTTATTTTCTACTACCAATAACCTTTTTTAAGCGCAACTTCTTATTAGGGTTCCGTACTCAAAGGGTAAAAACGGGACCCTATTACTAAGATTTCGCTGTCTGTCCGTCCGTCTGTCTGTCACCAGGCTGTATCTCAAGAACCGCTATAGCTAGGCAGTTGAAATTTTTACAAACTATATATTTCTATTGCCATATAACTACAAATACTAAAAACAAACTGAAATAAATATTTAAGGGGGGCTGCCATATTAACGCGTTTTTTTGCCCTTTCGTGCTCCCTTCGTGCGCGACTCCGACTCGCACTTAGACGGTATTTTATAACAATAAACACTGGTCACGGGCGGACTAACTATGGTCCGCCCGTGACCATGAATGCTGTAGTGTTCGAAACGTCGGACAATCATAAATCAAATACAAACGCGATAAAATCCGTAGTTATATTTACAACTAGCAACACGCCCTCGCTTCGCTTCGGTTATAGGTTATAGTCGTTTTACCCGCGTAGTTCCCGTTCCCGTGGGAATACCGGGATAAAATATAGCCTAGTTTACGCCCTGATATTATAGCTTTCCATTGGTGAAAGAATTTTTGAAATCGGTTCAGCCGTTTTGAAGATTACCCGGAACAAACAGACAGACAGACAGACAAAAATCTTTTAATCGCTATTTTAGGCATAGGTGTCGTGCAAATAACCGTGTGAGCATGAAAAATGCCTATTATTTTGACATTACAAACAGACACTCCAATTTTATTTATTGGTATAGATATGTAATACCCGCGTGAACATCACAAATAATTATGCAACCTCTTATTTGAGAGCTTTGAATTTCTGATCCGCAAACTTTTGTGACAAAATCTTCAATAGTAAAAGAGAAACCTTTCCAGGGAAAAAGAAAAGGAAAAGAGAAGAGACCTTTTTTCTATTACGTAAGAGACATCATAATAAAAATGTCTATTCAATTCAATTTTTTCCTAATGGCAAGCGAGAAAAATGTCTATTAATCTCAGCACATACGTATCATTGCTGAGCTCTACCATATCACGCCGACTACACCACACTGGCCGACGGGTAATTATAGAGTTTATTTGTGTGTTCCTTCTCTTGCATAGGTGTTACAAACATATCGTATCCCTTAGTAGTCTTTTAAAACACTCACGTCCAAGAATAGGAGGTGATAAATTATATTCTTAGAAAAAAATTATAAAAGCAGTAAATTCGTTTACTTTCACCGGGTTGAGAGCGCTCAGCGCTCACCCATAGTCCGCATCAAGCTGTCAAGGCCATCTGTGGCCAACAGCTGTACACTAGAGATGGCGATCTGAGATCGATTAATCGAAGAATCGATTTTTCAGGCCCAAAAGATCGATTTTTAAATCGATATGTGGTACTGAATCGATCTTTCTCCCTTGAAAATCGACATTCGATTTTATTTCTGTCCATTCGATACTAAGATAAGATATGAGACACTTTCAGATGTCCTATAAAAAAAACCTCATCACAATCCTACTAGGAGAAAGGTACCCCATACTTTAAAAGCGATTCTTCGATACTAGTGTTCCGTTTTCAATCGATTCATATCTATATTATTGTAAGACATTACTCTCTCCAGAGATCCAAAAAAAAAAGGAAAGGTCATCACAATCCCGAAGAAAACTCAAAAAAAAATAGATCGATAGATCGATTAATCGGGGATCGATCCTTCAGACCTCGATTTTATTGTGAATCGATTCTTTGGACGACGATTCATATCGATTCAAGAATCGATCTTTTCCAGAAAGATCGCCCATCCCTACTGTACACATTGGTAGTTCCATGTGTTGACGCAGTAAGAATATAATTCACCACTCCCTATCTTGCCCGTGGATATCGTAAAATACGACTGAGGGATACAGTAAGCATATTACATCTAATTCAAATTCAAATCATTTATTATGCATAGACCCCGAGAGGGCACTTACATATTGTCAATTTTACAAAATAAAATTAAATTATCCAATAAAAATAAACTACCACCGGATCGGAACGCGACCGCTACTGAGAAGTTCCGGCAAGAAACTCGGCGGGCTTGTCTATTATTTTAATTTTTTTTTTCTTCTTACTAGATATAAATTTGTGTACATGTTTTGTAAGACCTAGCTCCAGTGTGATGCCCTTCGAACTGCAAGATACTTAATATAATTCAAATGATTATGGCTGGACCAGATCCCACAAGCGGCACCCGATCACGAGTTAACTACTAGAGCAGCCATCACTCCCCTCAACCACTATGGAGGGAAGGGAGAGACCCGCTCCATCTGTGCAAGAGAAGGAAAAACTCGAAACAGAATCCTATTCCTACACGTCTGACCAACGTGGAATAGTAGGTCAATTGCCCGCCCATTATGAAGGAGGCCTGAGCCCCACAGTGGGACATATATGAGCTGAGATGATGAAAATAATGATTAAAGATCAGATAGATCGTGTTTTCTGTCCAAATTCTGATTATATAAATGAATATTACAATTAATTCTTTATAGTAAAGGCTTAGTATAATAACGTATAGAAGGTAAGTCCGCGCACAAATAATGAAGCATTTAAATCGGAGCCTAATGGATTTTACGCCGGACGGTGCCGTAGTGTATAAGGTTGTACGTCGCGTACGTACGCAACTCTTAAAAAATAAATAGGTAGTTATGACGGTTTGTGTAATCAAATGGTGTCACAACACATTTCAAAAACCTAAAAAGGTTTTTAACATTACTTTTAAAAGTATTTCAACGATTTATGTTAATAAAAACAAAATTTGATTTCATAATTTGTATAGTGGTGTGCGTGTGTACGTGTGTAATCGCCTGGGCGTATGTAGTATTTTTGGCTTCATATTTGATCGCTCGAAGTACCGACACTATACGTTATTATTCTAAGAGTAAAGGATATTAATATTGAGATTTACGGATTCGGGATGTTACTCATAAATCATCAAAGTATTCGCCAATTACAAATGCCACATTCCAACTATCACTCATTTATGAATTAGTAATTAATAATAATAAATGATAGTGCTTGTCACAGATATTCTACAGATTATATATCTACACAAATAGTAAGAGAATAGTTAGGCGTTATAGCCAAATAATATCATCAACATCACAGCTCATGTACGTCCCACGGCTGGGCTTGAGCCACTTCCACAATGGGAGGGAAATTGACCTATTATACCACACTGTTCAGACTGGTTGGTGGACTGGCATGGTTTTATTTCGAGTTGTCCTTCTCTTGTGTATCCTATAAATGTTTTATGGCTAGCTTATTAGCCAACTTTGCTTCATGTCTCTAGCTTTGCATAGGAGGGAACTGGAATCTTTCCAACTCCTCTTGTTTTTCTCTTCTAATTAAATTTGTTACGAGTCCCAAGACAATTAAAAGCGTTTCCCGGGACTTCCTGAGGGTCAAACTTCTGTGTCTTATACGGAGACCATTGTGAATCCTGGCTTACAGGAGTTACAGTGGTGTGAATGTGTGGTGGGATTAATCCCAATAAAATGAAGCTATTTTATGCATATTATAATCCTTTAGTCATCTTTTACGACACCTACGGGCGAGAAAGGGGATGGTGAATTGTATTATATACGCGGATTAAATGATATAATGTATAATTTATTTTTTTACTGGACAGATTCTGCCCAAACCGTCCAGGATGACGTCCAAATGGTGGTCTCATAACCAGCCGTATTGCCTCCCAATCGCCATTTAAGCTGACCAATAGTACAGATTTTTATTATCGGTGAACGCCCAGCAGGTTATTTTTTCGAGTACGATCCTCTATCGGTAACAAAGTGCGGAGTAATCATCCCCATGTGCGTCGGCCTACCTCCTGAGTGGCGGTATAATTCTCAGTTCTTCGACAAACGACCTCAATTAGGGTAACATTAGGCGCAGATATATGCTCCTGACGACCTAGACGTATTCTATGTACAACTTTTTGGGTCCTTAAATAGTAGGTCCGAAAATGTATAAAATCTTCATGTACAAACAAATTCTTATGCTTTTTTTTTGTCTGTGTATAGCTGTTGGTCGCAGATGACCTTGACAGCTTAACGCGGGCAATGGGTGAGCGCTGATGGCTCTCAACCCGGTAATTCTTATGCTCACGAAGTTCTTGAAATATATAATCTTTCTTTCTTTACAATCCACATACATCCACTCTTCCAGCATAACAATAAAGCAATTAGTTTACGCTATTCAAACGAAGTGGGAACTACTTTTATATTCGAATTTTTCTTCCCTTGCTTTTATACCATCTACTTACGTTTCTTTGTCGTCTTATATAACATCCACAGGAAAAGAAAAGGGTGGTAAAACATTGTATTCATATACGAAGAAACATCATAATATTATTTTCACTTTGAGAAAATCTCAAACAAACAAGCACAAACATGTCAAATGTTTGCTTCACTTTATGTATTTGAGCAAGCAAACTTTCTTACGTATTAGTTCAAAGTTATTGTGGAAACTTTTAGCCCACTATACCTGATGCCACGCTGCGATAGTAGATACATAAAATTCTGCAACAAACGCTCGGATGTTACTAATTCACTTAACAATTTTTTATGCTCGGAGAAAAATTTTAATTCATCAATCAACATTACCCAAAAGTCAGCCGTTTTTTTGCGGTAAGCTATGGTGCCACTTTTCTATAAAAGCGTATTTTTTTAGTTTTTTTGAAATATTATTTATTTTTCATTTTTTAGTTGAATTTTCTATAAAATCTTATTTTTTAGTTTTTTTAAACTGTTCTTAGTAAGGATAACGGGTCAAACTGTTTAAAATATTGAATTGTCATCGGTCCTTAATAATTATGCCAAATTTCGAGTTAATCCTACGTTTTGAAGGAGGTCAAAATCATGTTCAAAGATTCCGTTACATACTAACATACATACGTCTGAAGCTAATAAAAGCGTATTAAAAAAGCGTGTATCCGTCTACTAATCGGCAATATTATTTAAGACCAATGTATTTCATTTTCTGTGTAAAACCGTGTTAAAAAAACGTGATCAAGTTTCAACCGTCCGCATGCCGGGGTCACCAGAGGTCAGTTGAAACACGCAAATAATACAAAATACTCATATTTTATAAATAGTCATAATAAATAATCATATTTTATTCATCGTCTAAAAACATTTTAAAAATCATAATGGCGTAATTGAATATAACAAATACATTTTACTACATTTTAGTAGCCAAATTGACGAAGAAAGCAATGCTAATATTTGTTAACGTAAATAAGTTATGTTTTTATCAAAGCTAGTCGTTCTAGAAAGACTTAGATATTGAAGATTAAAAATGCGAGTGCAAGGCAATTTAAACCGAAGTGAAGCTAGGCCGGGTTGGTAGTATAATATATATAAAATATAACGTGAATTGATCTTTGGAGTGCCATAATAAATAAATAAACTTAATTTATATTGTTTTATACATTTGCAAAATAATTAAATATTATATTACTGTGATAAAACTTGAGTTATATATGTATTTAGTTTAATTAATTAATAAAACTACACGCAATATGGCGTACGTACTGTTTAAGGATCATTCCGTTTTATTATTATATTGATTTTATTATTTAAAGGCTCCCTTTCTACGCCACGGTACAGTTATATACAATTAAGCAATATGCCTACTATACAATTTAATATACGTCATCACATTTCTCACACTAATAATTTTATGATTAAAATACAGTAGCTTCGATTATGAACAATCAGTATATCACATTTTCTGAAAGTGTTACCTTCAATGCAGCAAATAAAACGAGTAATAATTCCGTGAAAAAGTTATATATTGTTTTCGAAATTGTTTAAGCTAGAAAACGGACCACCATCTAATTATTATAAAAGCTCTGACAATGAAAGCTATGCGACTGCACAAATGGCGTAGTGGTTAAGATACCGACTTACCATGCCAGTGTCGAGGGTTCGAATCCCATGCAGGGCAACACATTGTGACAACTGACGACAAGTCACCCTGCTTCGGTGGTCGGCCCAACTACGAAGGCGACGTGGGTACGGGTGGGTTATGGTAACAAATTGTACGATCCAGAAAGTGTTGTTCTGAGTCTGGATATAAATTTGTTCGTTAATTATATGTTATATACTCCCTATCATGCCCGCGATGTCGTAAAAAAAGGCCAAGGGATATAATATGCATATCTATCTATGCAAGAGAAGGAAAACTTGAAATAAAACGCTATACCAACCTGTCTGACCATCATGGTAAGGTCAATTGCCCTCCTATTGTGAAGGAGGTTCGACCCCAACAGTGGGACATATATGAGCTAAAATGATGATGATGATGAATTATATGTTTGTAAAGTTCCACGCAACATAAGGATTATTTCCTTAGAGCAGGGTGTTGTCTTTTTCAACGGCAAAAAATCTGCATCTGAAAGCTTTGCCATTATAGTTACGTCGTAGCCCAGTCTACTACGCAGTTCAAAACATTTTACTGTATTCTACTCTCTTTTATGTATTTTGTAAAACAAACACTAATTCAGTGAAATACATAATACAGTTCTTTACATGTATACCTCCACAATTACATGTCCAAATATATACATAGGTAACTTATTAACATAATCTTTCTGAGCTCTTACAATATCCGACTATTAAATTGACTTTACTTAACTACGATGTATGTACTACAACCAAATGCTGTCTACGCTTTTTTTGTGTTGCTTTTAGCGGCAGATGGCTTTGACAGCTTTGCTCGGACTATGGGTAAGAAGCGCTAAGGCCTCTCAATCCGGTACTGTCTACACCTTGGAGTCCGATATTTATACGCGTGCTTCGCTACTAGCTAGCTAGAATGTTGCCAGAGCACACGTTCTGAATTGTCATCTTTCGATGGGCGATGACACTTTTTACATCTTTCTACTACCTTTTTATTAATTGGCAAATTTTGATATATTTTCGTGGTTTTTTGTGGTTGAACGGATCTGAATAAAATTTGGAACAAAAACATCTGGGATAATATATATACATATATACTATTTCTTTGTCCCAGAAAAAAAATACAATTCCTGTAGGATAGATTTTATTCCCAAAATCTATATTAAGGCGAACAAAGTCACTAAGCACTAATGCTGTTACGTAATTTAAAGGTAATAATTTAGCATTATGAATAAACAAATAAAACACTATGGCTCAGACAGCATTAATCTTTGCCTCGTGAATATAATACAAAATGAATGTTATAAATTCATTCAAATAATTTTCACATAATATATAGCTATCTTAGAGTCAAATTACAAACGTCAGCGAGTAATAAAAATAAATTTTGTACTTCATACCTATTATAATCTAAACTAGCAGATCTCATTCTTTTTCAAATTTCATTTACAATGTAATGTACATTTTACTATAATACTTTATTAAAATGTACATTACATTTTACTGTAATAAATAGAGTTATAATTTATAGTTTGTACATTTTTTTTTTAAAGAAGCACTAAGGAACTAATAAGCACTAAGGAAATAATATTAGGTCTTTACCTATGAAATTGCCGTTATGTATGAAAAAAATTAAACAATTTTTTTCATGTATTTTTTATTTGTATTAATCGAAGTAATCACCCATGCAATCAATGCATATTTGCCAACGCAGCGGCAGTTTATTGATGCTCTTCTTAAAGAAATCAGCTGGACGGGAGGCAACAAATTCTTCAAAGGCATTTTGTACTGCCTCTCCGGTATTGAATTTCTTTCCCGCCAAAAAGTTATCCAAATTCTGGAAAAAGAAGTAGTCTGTAGGCACAAGGTCTGGTGAATATGGCGGATGACGGAGAGCTTCCAATCCCAGTTCTTGCAACTTGGAGCGCGTCTGCTGTGCAGTATGAGGTCGCGCATTGTCGTGCAGGAGCAGCGGAGAAGAGCGATTGACCAATGCTGGTTGGAGATGTGCCAACTTCCCCATCGTTGTGTTCAGTTCTTCACAGTACATATCTGCAGTAATGCTCATCCCGTTTGGTAAGAACCTGTGATGAATCACACCGGCGCTAGACCACCAAACAGTGACCATCACTTTTCTAGGGGTAAGTTTTCGTTTAGGGCATTGTTTAGGTGCTGAACCTGGATCCAATCAACTTGCTGAGCGCTTGCGGTTATCAAACAGAATTCATTTTTCATCCCAAGTAACAATGCGTTTCAAAATTCCTTCATTTGTGTGTCTGTTGAGCAACGCAAGGCATGTCTCGACGCGTACTTCGCGCTGGCGATCATTGAGTTCGTGGGGCACCCATTTGTCAAGCTTTCTTCCCTTGCCAATTTGACGCAAATGGACCAATATTGTTTTGACGCTAACGTCGAAAGCTGCTGCTAATTCAGCCGTAGATTGTGTATCATCAGCTTCCACAATCGCCTTTAATTCGTCATTGTCGACCAAAGTTTTCGGACGTCCGCGAGCTTCATTTTTCAGGTCGAAATTTTCAGAACGGAAGTGAGCAAACCAATAACAGGCGGTGCGTTGGTTTGTAGTGTTAGCTCCGTAAACGTCGTTGATATTGCGTGCCGCTTGTGCCGCGTTGCTGCCACGACGATACTCATATTCCATAATTACTCAAATTTTTAACGTATCCATGATGACAAAAAAGATTGAAATGCGATGAAAACGTAACACTAATCAATAAACAAATGACTACTTTTGGAAAATGAATTACATGTTTTAAAATAAAATTAATTTGAAATTAGAATTCTTAGCCAAACAAAAATTATTTTGATTTGAAATGGCCATTACTGTAGAACGGCAATTACATAGGTAAAGACTTATTATTTGTGTTGCGGGGGACTTTTCAAATATATAACTAACGGACATAATATACAGACTCAGGACATCAATATCTGTAATAACGAAGACTTATTGGACGTGAGCTATCTTAGCCCGTCCGTGACTATGAACGTTGTAAAGTGTTCGAAACGTCGGGCAATCAAAAATACAAACTTGATAAAATTCATAAAGTAGTTTTATTTACAATCGCGACAATTTGTGGATCGCACAAAGTGTTGTCCTGCATGGGATTCGAACCTACGACACTGGCACGGTAGATCAGTACCATAACCACTACGCCATCTGTGCAATTATTATCTAAACTGATATAATTTCAAGCCAACCACTGACGACAAGTAATCCTGCTCAGGTGGTCGGTTCTACGACGAAGTCAACGTGGTGTTCGGGTGGGTTGCGGGTGTGCGTGCTTACACCCCTCTGTCGTCCCGGACGGAGTGATTAGAGGAGTGCGCCGACCACAACCCAAAGCCAAAAAAAAACTGATATAATTACGTACAAAAAATGCATTAGAATTCATGTCAGTTCTCGTTCACAAGTTATGGATTTAATTGCATAAAGCAGCCTAATGCTGCTAAACTGAACTTGCTGCGAAACTGCTAAACTTACCGCTGATATCCTATGACAAATTGTGTGATAAACTATAACTTATACATAATGTGACCATACGTTTCTACGTCAAAACTGATTGCTTGAATAACACTCCAGTTATTTTTGTGTCAAAACGTGACACTAGTAGAAACATGTGAAACTAGCAGCTGAAATTAACAGCTAAAACACAAGGACGTAGGCAAAGTCTAGCAGAAATAGGTGAAACGGACTTAAAACCTAAAAAAAAATAAGAATACGTATATATAACAAATGCTCTATTTGCAAAAATGGGACATTATGTACCGTAGTTAATCACCAATAACAGTGCCGTAACAGTGCAGTTGTAGTGCAGTGCATGGCACTGTTATTGGCGAAGACTGCACTTTTTGACGGACAATGACTTTAATTTATAATGACATTTATAATTTATTGATTGGCTTAGGGAGAAGTATATTAGCTGTGATTATGATGACGATTATCACCTATCTTTAGCAATGGAAGTGTATATAAAAAGGCTCTTGTGATAGGGGTGAGTCCACTGCTACCTAATTTGCTTACCTTCATTTCATATCGGCTCATCTGCGTCCCACTAATTGGCTCGAGCCTCATCCATAATAAGAAGGAAATCGACCTTATTATACCATGTTGGTCAGACAAGTTGCTATAGGGTTTTGTTTCGAGTTTTCCATCTCTTGCATAGATGCCATATGCGTATTCTATCCCTTAGTCGTCTTTTACGAGACCCGCCGTTAAGAGAGGGAGTGGTGAATTGTATTCTTACTCCGTCAGCACACGGAAAATTAGCTTACCTAAATTAATCTAATTTGGCACAGCTCGATATAAAGCTTTTAAACGTCTCTTTCAATATCCACGAGCAGGTTCGAGAGGAGTTCCTCTACCCCGATACACTCCACCGCCGGCACGTTGAGCGGCGCAGGCACGAGTACCTGCACCAGATGCCACGCTAGCCAAGGTCGCAGGTGGGTGAACCGAGGATTAGTCCGCCACCCGCAGAGAGGCCGCGTTTAGGCAACGCCCCGTCGAAGGGGACGATATCCGAAAGGGTAACACGCCCTTTATTAGTAGTAGTCGCTCCAATGGCGGTCCAATAGGCAGGAAATACGGTAGGTTATGAGGCCGGACGCCGCTAATCCATCGCTCCGAAGTAGTATACCAGAAAAAAAAACATCCACTAGGAATATGAGGGTTGGTAATATTAACCGCTACCACACAGCTAACGTACTGTACACATAAGCTAGTAGGTTATCTAAATTTACAAACAAAAACTACAATAACGGCATCGGGGATTATATTTATCTCCAATGCCTACTGAGATGAGCACGGAAACTATTGTTACTCATGTGAAAAATCGTTGTACCTTTTTCATTGTGATTTACAGCGCATGGGTAATAGCCACTTACAAAGTTTGTAGGACCCCGTTTGCACAGGACACTGTTACACATATAATATGCAAACATAATTTATCATTTTAAAATTTAATCATAGTGAAAACAAGAACAGGACTTGAAAAATTATTTTATGCAATTTTTGGGGGTAAATCAAAATCTTGTGTGACAAAAATGACATGTGATGTAATCATTAGGTCAAATATTAGGTACCATTAATTGGGCGCTGATAACCAAATTAATAGTTAATTTAGTTATCAGCGTCTCTTTCTGGGAATCCTCTGGGAATACTGGCAGAACATGAAAAATACACGTAAACCCCTATTATATAATATTCACTATACTTCAGCATTTTCTCTATAGGTATATACGTAATAGACTAAGAGCCTGTGGACCCCAGACCTTCGTGATTTTATTAAAGCTGAAAGTTTGTAACCTGTGTTGGGAGCGTGCTTATGTACTATCTCACGCTCGCTCCTACAGCTACCCTCCATCTTTGACTGGCAAGGGGTTGGAACTATGAAAAATGTCTGGCTACTGAGGAAACATCATCTACTCATTACCCAAGTATTATATTTAAAAATCGGCTTTTATACTATAACGTAAGCTGAATTATAATTTCATGAACGTTAAGGGTGTCTGGCAAGGGGTTGCCACGATGTTAAGTGTCTGGCAATAAATAACGTGATTTTTAATAACGTTCTGAAGGTAATATAAAAAAATCATTTGCCGAAAATAAATCGGTATTTAGCACACCTTTAGTACCTTTTATCTGCCAAAGCCACTGTAACCCAAACTTCATAATGGGCCACCGATCTTACCTGTGTTGGGAGCATGCGCTGACAAACTTTCAGCTTTAATAAAATAACGAAGGTCTGGGGTTCGCGGGCTCTTGTGTTATAATATATTACATAAAATACCAAACGTAAGATGTTTACGCGTGCATGTTTGTATCTTTATTAAGTAATTAATATTAATACTTTCCGTGTGGTGGCGGAGTAAGAATAGAATGCACCACCTCTTTCTTGCCCGTGGGTGTCCTAAAAGACAACTAAGGGAACATTAAATGTAGATAAAATCAATGCAAGACAAGGAAAACTCGAAATAAAACTACATGCCAACACCTCTGACCGGCATGGTGTAGCAGGTCAATTTCCCTTTCATCGTGGAGGAGACCCAAGCCCAGCAGTGGGACGTATATAACATCTTATGTTAGCACAGATATGATGATAAATATTAATACTGTGATTTCTCTAAGAATATTAAAAATATTTTTTAAAAGGAAGCATTTGTAAGTAGCCATTTTTTTAAATGCATATATTTTATCAGAACTGAACATGCAATTTTCTTAGAATAAAATTTTACTATTCCCTAAAAACAATTCTTGTTTTTAACGAATGCCTAAGCTTAATCGTTTTTTTTTTTTTCTTATACATTATGACGGCCATTTAATTTGCCCAATCTTAATTTTTTTATATAATGATTTCTGATGTTTAAGCGAGTATTACATATTGTAAATAAAACTACTTTAGTAAAGTAGCTTTATTTACAACTAGCAATCCGCCCTCGCTTCGCTTCGGTTATAGGTTATAGGTTATAGTCGTTTTACCCGCGTAGTTCCCGTTCCCGTGGGAATACCGGGCTAAAATATAGCCTAGTTTACGCCCTGATATTATAGCTTTCCATTGGTGAAAGAATTTTTGAAATCGGTCCATCCGTTTTGAAGATTACCCGGAACAAACAGACAGACAGACAAAAATTTTTTAATTGCTATTTTAGGCATAGGTGTCGTGCAAATAACCGTGTGAGCATGAAAAAAATCTATTATTTTGACATTACAAACAGACACTCCAATTTTATTTATTGGTATAGATGCTTAATTTTTTTTTTCCTTTTACTGTATTATAATAAATAATTTATTCAGGATGATTTCTGATGCTTACGTGATTTTATTAAGAAGTTTTGTAAATAAAACTCAATTTACAGAATTTATCGCGTTTGTATTTGATTTTTGATTGCCTGACGCACAACGTTTCGACTTAACTACAGCGTTCATGGTCACGGGCGTGTTGAGTGAGACATGTAAGTAACGCGATAAAATCCGTTAAATAGTTTATTTACAATTCATTCAGGACTGAAAAAACATAAAACATTAACTTCCAAAATTTATATCCTTAACAAATTAACAAATATTGCAAGCCATTTATGTGGTTTGTAAAATACGCTATGCAATTTTAGGTGGTAATCTACATTAACTGCTAGTTGTAGGTTATACCTAAACATCAATACGACACATTATTTGGCGACTTGACTCATTAGAAACCACACCCAAATCTCCCACGGGACCTTTAAACGCCTTGTCGAATTTTTGGCGAGAATCTGAAGTGTCATGTGGTGTTCTTGTATTACGAGTATATTCAATATCTTAGTGTTTTAACGTGTTATGTTAAATAATCTTGATGGCATTTTATGTAATATATAGCTACAGAACTACTGAGGTGTAGTGAATATGATATAAAACTGCTATACATACCTTTGTATTTCCACCAAAATTCTCAGAAGATACCCTTAACAGTGGCCATTACACTGTTGAGGGCGACACTTTGACTTACTGACAGACCATTACTGACATGAAGAAACTGAGAACTTGAAAAGATAATTATAACTCGACACTGGCAAAAATGGCTCGTATTTGTAGCTGATTGCCAAGACAAAAAAGAAGAAGAAGAACGCCTTGTCAATGCGTATGACTAAGATATTATATCAGCTCCTCTACATCACCATCATCATCTCAGCCCATACACGTCACACTATTGGGCTCGGGCCTGCTCCACTATGGTATGGAAAGTGACCTACCATACTGGTCAGTCGTATTGGTATATGGTTTTAATATATCGCGAGGAGCGCAGCGTCGATGAGGAGATCCGCCGCCGGCGAATGAGGCGGCGCAAGCGCAACTACCTGCGCCTCATGCCGCCCTAGCCGAGGCCGCGGGTGACGTGACCGGGGATTAGTCCGTCACCCGCCGAGAGGCCGTCCGCGTGAGGAAAGACCGACGTCCTCCCCGAGGGTGGGACGTCGGTCGATGGTAAGGTACCCCACGTAGGGGGTATTCCATCGGGCCGACAACTGACGACAAGTTAACTCTGCTCCGGTGGTCGGCCTAACGACGAAGGCGAGGTGGTTTTCGGGTGGGTTGCGGGAGTTGCGTGCTTAAACCCCTCTGTCGCCCCGGACGGAGTGGTGCGGAGGCGCGCCGACCGCAGCCCACCCACAAATAAAAATGGTTTTAATATATACATATTGTATCCCCTTCCCCGTCACCACACGGAAGAAGATAAAATAGTTAAAAATCATTAAACCAAACGTGTCCTATTGTCAAAGAGCTGCTATTGTCACGTCTCAAAATCTGAGCACGATCAAAATCTCCTTATACATTTCAATATCACGTTTGCATTGCACACTCTGTAAAATATAAGCACAAAACAAACAAACACTGTATGTTTTCAATCTAAAAGACATACACATAACACGTCGAAGTAACTCCGTCGCGTAACAAATATGGAGTAAAAGTTAAAATTCGATTTCAAAAGTTGAGCTGTGCAATATTGAAGAACAAATATTTCTTAAGTGTACAATACAGTAAATGTATCGATTTATATCATATATACTCTTGGTTACGAGTTAAATATATAGGGTGTATCAGATTATAGGGCAACTGGTCAAACGGGAGCTAGGCAATGGTGGTTGGAACCCATAAAAAAATTGTAATAAAAATGTCGATTGGTTAATGAATTAAGAGACATGTAAAGTTTTCAATTTTGTCACCGTCCGTTTCCGTCATTTTTAATGTTTAATCATTACTAACCATAAACAATATAATTTTTTCATATAGAATCATTTTCTTCTTACACTGGCAATAAATTTTGTATCAAAATGTGGGTCAATATTTAATAACTAATTTCTGTATCGGGTAGATAATTATAAATTTTCTGCAGTAACGATGACTTGTTGGACGTGAGACATCTTAGTCTACCGGTGACCATGAACGCTGTAAAGTGTTCAAAACGTCGGGTAATCAAAAATCAAATACAAACACGATAAAATCCGTAAAGTAGTTTTCTTTTATATACTTATATAGATAATACTATTTGAAGATATTAATATAATAATGTATGTAATGTAAAGTATTATACAATACTTTAATATTAATTATCAATTTTCGCGTTTATCATTTTTCTTCTACAATCACACATATATTAATAAATATCACACTATATTAATAAATATCACCTTTTATATTTTTTAATAATTCGTGTAATGAAATTCCTGTTGGTAAAAGATTTTACGTCGAGTTTTCCTTCTCTTGCACAGATCTTATGTGCATATTGTATCCCTTAGTCGTAGTTTACCCACGGACAAAAAGGGTGTGGTGAGTAGTATTCTTACTCCATCACCACACGGAAATTATATTTCATTCATTCATTTCATTTCAGCCGGGCTGAGCCTCTTCCACAATGGGAGGGAAATTGACCTTAGTAAATGTTGATAAAGGTTTTTAAGGCAAGTCTTCCTTTTCTGGTATAGATATTGCCTACATAGGGATGTGAAAGATTATCGATTTTTTATATTAACGATTATTAATCGATTATTTTTTTGTAATAATCAATTTTAATACTCGATTATCTAAATAATAAAAAATCGATTTTTCGATTATTTTATTATCGATTTATTTTAAAGAAAGAGAATCGATTATTTATTAATCGATTGTTTCCCTCCAAGTCACATCCCTATCCCTACATAAGGGTAAGAGAGAGTTGGTACTTAATACTAATAAAAATAGATTACTGTTAAAAAAGAGCTAATGAAGATATAAGCAAAACGTATACGTGATTAATTGTCTGACAGTAACATCGGGATCACATACAACCGAACTAATCCTGGCAACATTCCAACATAACGAATAATGACTAAAATATGTTTTTGAAAGCATAATAATAGTGACTAAATCATATCTATGTGTCTGCCGCCAAACCGTCCGGAAGACTATACCAGTTTGTAATCTTGTTATGTAAATGGTTTTCTTTTTTACTTGGCAAGTATCTATAATATTCTATTATTAGATAATCTATACCAATAAATAAAATTGGAGTGTCTGTTTGTAATGTCAAAATAATAGGCTTTTTTCATGCTCACACGGTTATTTGAACGACACTTATGTCTAAAATAGCAATTAAAAAATGTCTGTCTGTCTGTCTGTCTGTTTGTTCCGGGTAATCTTCAAAACGGCTGGACCGATTTCAAAAATTCTTTCACCAATGGAAAGCTATAATATCAGGGCGTAAACTAGGCTATATTTTATCCCGGTATTCCCACGGGAACGGGAACTACGCGGGTAAAACGACTATAACCTATAACCGAAGCGAAGCGAGGGCGGGTTGCTAGTAACAAATAAATCTTTCCGTGTAGTATGGGGTAATAATATAATTTACCACTCCCTATCTTGCCCTTGGGTGTTGTAAGAGACAACTAAGGGATCTATATATAACATCTATGCCAGAGATTATTTTATGATTAATTTTATAATTAACAGTTGTAGGATCCCACTGTTGGCAATCGTCTGCGTACTGCCGTTGGCCGACTTGTCTAGGATAGTACTACACTCCCGTAGAAAAGCGACGTACGAGTCGTAGCAATATGTTACTGCAATTCGTTCAGTGAGCGAGAGAGGCAGAAGCCCAACTTTCTAAGGTTGTTTGCGTGGGTTTTTAGTATCAGCGAACCTTATTGCATATAGTCACTTCCTTCACTTTCTTCACGGTAGGCAGCGGCCTACAAAAGGTCCATGAGCAGCAGTATCAGTTATCATCAGGCTGTTTGCTCGTTTGCCACTAACAGCAACAAAAAAAGATACCAACACGTCTGACCCGCATACTGTACTAGGTCCATTTCCCTCCAATTGTGGTGGAGACTCGAACCCAGCAGCACATTTAGATAATACGGTATAGTGCAATTACGATAAGAAAACCTAATAGTCGAAATTATGGTGACGTGTTTTGCATTTTACCTATAAAATTAATTCCAATTCAAACGCAACCGTCCAACCGATTCACTCGTCAAAAGTAAAGCAATATTTTAACTAAAAATATATCAACTAACTACTATGCAAATTCCACAGAGTAAACAAGCAACTAATGGTGACCATATTGAATAAAATTCATTCGACAACAAAATAGTCATTCGATACTATATTGGGGAAGGTTCCAGACTCTAGTAATTTGGTGAACAATTTACAATGTTTGTAAACGTGATTCGCAAAAAGTGACGTGACGTGACTGGCGATAACCGATACAGTTGTGAACCAATTTCATTTTAATAAATTCAGAGAAGATATTCTATTCGTTGTGCATATAAAAATGTTCGACTAATTGACTGCAAATATAGTATGTATTAATATTATAGTAGTAACGTGTGGTGCCGGAGTAAGATACCTATAAAACCATCTGGTTCACACATGGTGTACCATGTCAGTTTCTCTCCCATTCTGGAAAAGGCTCGAGCCCAGAAGTAGGACGTATACGACCTGAAATGATGATGATAAACGCCCGAATTTTGTATTCTCATGATTAATTGTGCAACATACCTTTTGTAAATATCTGTCTTATGCGTAATGGATTAAAACTGAAGGTTCATTGCCGTGCATTGCGATCGCAGCTAAGCTCTAAATGAAGATTAACTAGAGAATGTCTTCCGCCATTACTGATATCGTCACTATAATCTATGTTGTCACATAGACTTAGCTACAACGGACTAGCTCGCGCTACATATACAATTAAATTCTAATGTACTTATTGTTGTCTATTAGCTATGTTCTTAGTTTCCTGAACACCTAGGAAATGTATAGGAACTATATTCATTCATTCAACTCAGCTCATGTAAGTCTCACAGATTTTTTTTTTGTTCACGCTGTGATAATGCATTTACTCACTGTCCTCCGCTGGTGACAGACGGAGGAGTGTGTGGGACTCGCCGGCCATCGCGTGACTGGAACACCCACTAAAACCACAGCGGTGCCTTCGGCGCTTTTATGGGGCACCGGAGAGATGGTCTGATGACATTCAATCCCCGACACTCCAACGCATGGCCATCTGGCCACGTCCTATCATCATTCAAGGCAGTGGAAGGAGTTGCGCATATTAGCGCCTCCTCCCTAGTCGCCGCCGGCGGAGCGAGTCAGCGGACGCAAGCGCCTCGCGTTCTTACTCCGCAACCTCCTTCCTTGTAATAACGGCCTCACAAAATGAGGAGGCCATCGACGACAAACTCCTGTCCCTGTCGAGCATCTGTGAGATGATGGTCGGCAACGACATTTCTATTCCGAATTCCATCGATAAGACGTGGTGCTGGGGCCTCCAGGTGGAGCAAACTTCCAATGTGTGGCGCGAGTCGTCGATTGCTGCGCCACACTCAAGGCATTCAAGGGCCCCTTCTCTTCCAATTTTACAGTCGTTGCAGGAGGGCCCTGTTGTGGGCAGTAAAGTACTCCGACTATATAGGGGAAACATGTAAGTCTCTGAATAAGATCCTATAACAACCCACCTGACTAGCGTGGTATAGTAGGTTAATTTAATTCCCATTATGGAGAGGCTTGAGGACAGCAATGGGACGTATACGGTCTGAGATGAATGACCTATTATACCACTCTGGACAATCGAATTGTTATCAAGTGTCTTTCAAGATTTCCTTCTCTTTTTTAGATGTCATATCATATCCCTTAGTCGTCTTTTATGACACCCATGGGCAAGGAGGTAGTGAATTGTATTTTTACTCAGTGGCTACACGGAACGAAAAGAAATAAAAAAGAAAGTAAAGCCTTCATTCCCTCTATCATCATCAAATGCCCAGACCAACAGCGTGGATACATTAGTTCAAATGAAACGTATTGCTTATTTTATTCGTATAATAAACACAGCGATGCAATGGAATAATTTGTCAAGCCTGTGTCACTTTTCAAATCATGAGATTTGGCTATCTTCAAGGCCAAAATTTTTTTACAAAATTACACCATTTCAGTATCCAAGACTATGTTTCTATATTCTATTGCCAGTTTTCTTTAAGTCATTTTGTATTCACATGGCATGTTCTATGTAAAAAAAAACGATGAGCCGCTCGATAAATGTTAGTCATATTTGTCTCTGAATTATGCATACACAAAAGCACATAGTGATAAGGGATATCACCCACGTATCTTTCTTAGAGGGGTAGCCAGAGATCACCGATTGACACAAGCCACAATGCTGACATACTTTCATCGTTTCAATTAAACTTAATACACCAATTTGATTCTTAAACTTACGACGTGGTCTTCACCTTGCAGAGGCCCTACTCACGCTTACTTTGTACTTTCTATTTGCCTCGACAACCTCTTTCACTTATTTTTTCTACAAGTCCAAACCACCTCAGATTACCTTTTTCAATCTTGCCTCCACTTATTTATTTACGCCACAGCTCTCTCTTGTTCACTTGTCACTATTCCTATTTTTATCTTTCATATTTACACTACACATAATTCGAAGAGCTATCATTGCCCACTGTTAGGCTCGCCACCTCCATAATGAGAGGGAAAGGCTATACATGTAGACGGCCATTAATATAACGTCACCATGCGACACTCTATGAAGAAAACAGTCCTATTTTGAGGTAGTTTTGTTGTTTACAACCGTACAAAAATGTCCAGTTTTTGCAAATTCTTTTAGAAGTCCACTAAGATCATATTTTTACCTGTTTCTGCAAGACTTCAGGTGTAATTTTTTTTTTACTTTTTATTTCTTCTTTTGACCTCTATCTGTCAAGTGTCCTGTTCTGACACAAAAAATAACTTAACGGAAATATGAGCGCCCTGTTATGACGTAAAAAAATGTTTACATTATGCTGGGGTAGTCTTTTATACGGGCCGGCCACGAATACCAAGAAATGGGTGGTGGCAGTGTTCGGACCAATAGCAATGCGATACGGTAGGTTATGGGACCGCACATCACCCATACCTCCCCCGGGCAGATTGGACGGGATTTATCCAGACCATAGCATGCCACATTTAGTTTTATCTTTTTTTTGTGTAGTGTATAGCTGTTAGCCGCAGATGGCTTTGGCAGCTTGACGCGGACTATGGGCGAGCGCTGAGGGCTTTCAACCCGGTGAATCGTACCTCAAAAAAAAGGATTGTCTTTTATTCCTAAACGATAGATGATGAAGGCGTGAAACTGTAAAAAAACAGCTCATCCATTTATAGTAATATTTCAAACATTTTCATGATACTGAAAAAGTACATTCGTTATACCTAAATCATGTTTGTCAAACATTGTAACACCATGCATCGTCCTATACAAACAGCGCCTCGAACAAACTTTTCAAATGGCAGCTCATATGTTGTAAATCATCTGACGACAAAAAGGTACGACAAATTTTTCACTTGTTCAATAATAGTTTTTATGTTTCTCAGGAAATAAATGAAATATTATGCTTTAAATCTTATTATAGCAAAGCAGGCGGTGATCATTGCTTCAATTATCGCCTGTTAATATTATCATCAGCCTATGAGAAAGAAAGAAACAAAATTAGTAGTTTTAGATTCTATCGCATCATCATCATCGTAGCCTACATACGTCCCACTGTTGGTCTCGGGCCTCCTTCACAATGGGAGGGAATTTAACCTACTATACCATGCTGGTCAGACATGCTGGTATAGAGTTTCATTTAAAGTTTTCCTTCTCTTGCACAGATACTATGTGCATATTATATGCCTTAGTCGTCTTTTACGACATCCACGGGCAAGATAGGGAGTGGTGAAATGTATTCTTAATCTGTCACCACACGGAAAATCTATGGCATAATTTTCTAAAAATAATTTATTTACTACATACTCCTACCATAAAACAAACACTACTGATATCAATTATTGTAAACCTATACAGTAATGAGGCAGAACTTTTTTGGCCTAATAGTGTCATTTTCGTTTTCATTTCAGCTCATATACGTCCCACTATCTCGCTCGAGCCTCCTTCATAAATGGAGAGACCTATTATAACCATTATAGTTAGGCGTGTTGATATAGAGTTTCATTTAAAGTTTTCCTCCTTGCATAGATGTTATTTGCATATTTAATCCCGTAATCCTCTGTTACGACACCCATGGACGTGGACGGTGATCGTGAATTGTACTCTTACTACGTCAGAACACGAAAAGTATAGTATACCAAAAATGTTCGACCTCGGCTTAAAGCGCTTATTACACTACACGATATTCAGGGCCCTGAATCACTAGGGGTGCTCTACAACAGCAAAATTGTGAGACCTGTTTCACCGGTTTCAGTTTTAGCGAAATAACAGTTTCAGAAAACTGTTCCAAAATAACAGGCTGTTGTGCTGTAATACGAGAAAAGAGGAAATAACCATTCTTTAGGAATAATGTTTAGAAGTGGTTTCAGTGTTTGTTCCTAAAATGAAATCGATCCTTCCTCCTTTACATGCTTAGGACTGATTTATGTAGGTATCTATTTTAGACATGAGCGTTATTTCACGACATTAGTTGCAATAACCCATTACGCGACATGTAACAATCACTATTTACGAGTCGACAAGTAAAAGAGGTGGTTTTTGTAACTACGTTATACTTAACACGACTCACAGATATGGGATAACAGTATTATATTCGAGCGAGCGAGAAAGAACCGACCGCACATCGTTGATTACGCTAAGTACATTTCTTTCGCATCGCGGCCGAGCGAGCGAGCGAGATGGCTAATCGAATGACACGAAATTATTCGAAGTAATCCGACCAAATACCAAACACTTATGTGCCGTGGTATGCAACAAAGACCAAACAGCGTAACAATACATTTTATACCTTTAATTTTCATACGTAAAATTGCATTTATTGATAATAAAATAGAGTGATTTTTGTTTATAATTAATTTCAACGGCTTGAAGTTGCGGGAAATGAAGCGAGTGTTACTTTGAAATTTTAATTTAAAGTAAAGAATTTAATTTATTTATTGTTTTAGTTTTTTGGTTTACTAATAAAAACATCATACATTATAAAGTGCATATAACAGTGAAAAAAACTGTAAATATATCAAAAGTGTAAATAAACTGTAAATATAATCATTGTATATACAATCACTTTACTTTTAAATACGTCTGCATTAATAAAAATTTAATTAAAATAATAGTTTAATTGTAACCTCTAATCAATCGTAAATACATATAATGCAGTCAGTCATCAGCCTGAAAAAAGTATGAAAGGAAGTTAATTTATTGATTTAACTGTATAGCTACAAATTTATTTTCGTTTCGCGTGTAACTGTATATAGTTAGTGCAGCTATTCATACAATATGCAAACAATCAAAGTAGCTGTATACAAATAAGTCGTTACAAAAATCACTAGTTTTGAAACACGTGACGTCGACCAAGTTACTAAATTCGTTATGTTTCTTAAAAATAACGTAACGACCCACGTCTAATATATTTAAGCATGTATTTATTTTATGTATATATATAATCTTATTATTACATACAATATAATATTATTATTTATGCATATATATTTTCCGTGTGGTGACGGAGTAAGAATACAATTCACCACCCCCTATCTTACCCGTGGGTGATCGTACGAGACGACTAAGGGATATAAAACGCATATAACATCTATGCGAGAGAAGGAAAACTTGAAATAAAACCCTATACCAACACGTCTGACCAGCGTGGTATAGTAGGTCAATTACCCTTCCATTATGGAGGAGGCCCGAGCCCAACAGTGGGACGTATGTGGGCTGAGATGATGATGATGTATATATATATATTTTGTATATATATATATGTTCCATATATATATATATGTTCCATATATATATATATATATATATATATGGAACAGTGTTCTGAAACTGTTATTTCGCTAAAACTGAAACCAGTGAAACAGGTCTCACAATTTAGCTGTTGTAGAGCACCCCTAGTGATTCAGGGCCCTGAATATCGTGTAGTGTAATAAGCGCTTAAGCTGCAGCACAAAAATGATACAGCGCTGGTATTTAGGCAAAACCATATCGTTCAACACAGACTGTCACGACACAATACACATTGTAATAAATTGGACCATGTAGGAATATAAGATAATATTAGTTGATAGCTACAAAACATTTTTATTATAGTTATTAATTATTAAATTAATATCATGTAGGCTAGTTGTTTTTTTGGATCAAAGGTTGGCTCGGAGCCGGCCGAGTCTTGCGTTGGAAGTAACGTTCGCGTACACATATATTTTTGTAATTGCTACGCCTTTTGTTAACTAAAGCCGTGACATCTTAGTGTTTATAATATCGTGCGCCACCATTTGTTTTATGTGCAGTTAATGTACGCCATTTGATTAGAACTATATATTTGTGAACATTTAAGTTGTGTGTGCAAGTAGCAAGCCCGAGGCCCTAAGTTGTACGAAGCCGCTGTCGTCACCGTGCCTTTAGACACAAAGCTAAGTGACTCCTTAGTTAGGTCCTATTTGTCTGGCCAGACCGAACACTGAGTTAGGTTTCGTTGTAGCTGTTCCCGCGGTATCTACATATAAGTTTTAGAATTATCGGTTCTTGTTTAGTACATTTAACAGAAATTTAAATAGCCTTGCGTAATCGCAAGCCACGGTTATTGCCCATTTTGTTTCCCTCACTGGCCTGGTGTGCCCTTCCACTGCGCATCCTAGATCAGTAGGGGATGGTAGTGAACATACTAATGTTATAGATTACTAAATCTCCGTAGGAAATAAATATAGTAGTAGAAATATACAGATAAAGAAAGTCACAAATTCACTGTTTAACATTTATGCTTTAATGGCTAAATACGATAGGCATACGATTATAGCCCCCTTTCTACTCTGTAGGTGATCATACACAACGACTAAGAGAAGCTAGTAGATACCATGAGTACAAGAGAATGATATAGTAGGGACATTTCCCTTCTATTTTGGAAGAGACTCGGTCCCAGGCGTAGAACATATATATTTTGTTTTATTTCAAATTCAAATCATTTATTATGTATAAACCCCGCAGGGGCACTTACATATTGTTATTTTTTTTTACAATTTTCTTAAAGTTATAATTACCGCCGGATCGGAACGCGACCGCACTGAGAAGATCCGGCAAGAAACTCAGCAGGATTGTCTATTTTTTATTTATTTTTTTTATATTTCTTTTAAATAAAATTACATTTTACAACATGCTTATTAATAGTTCCAGTGTAATGCCATTCGAAATATTATATAATATACGGCAAACGGTGGCAAACGAGCAAACAATACACCTGATGGTAAGTGTTGCTGTCGCTCATGGACCTTTGCTAGGCAGCTGCCCACCATGAAGAAAGTGAAAGGAGTGTGAATACGTACAATGAGATTCTGCGAAACTAAAGACCAAAACACCACCAACCACCAAAACACACCACACGCAAACACTCTCAGAAAGTTAGGCTTCCGGCTCTCTCGCTCACCGAACGAAGCACAGTAACAAAAATATTATACGAATGACAATTTCTCAACGAAAAATGTATTATTATTAATTACATGCATTTGATATTACAACATTAAATAAATCTTTGGTATGGTGGCCTAATGCCGCCCTAGCCGAGGCCGCGGGTGATCGGACCGGGGAATTGTCCGTCACCCGCAGTGTGGCTAACCGCCCGACGGCGACCGACGTCCCAGGACGTCGAGAGGTGAGGGTACCCGAAAAGGTATTCCGTCGGCCGACCACTGACGACAAGTCACATCTGCTCCGGTGGTCGGCCCAACAACGAGGTGACGTGGGTACGGGTGGGTTATGGGCCCGCGCGCCGTCCTTTCATCGCCCCGGACGGACTGGACCGCGCGTGCGCTTACCATAGCCCACCCATTAAAAAAAAAAAAATGGTGACAGAGTAAGAATACAATACACGATCTTGCTCATGGGTGTCTTGAAAGATGACTAAAGGGTACAATATGCATATAATGTCAATGCTCTTGCATTAAAGGAAACTAGAAATAAAGTGTAATACCAACCCATCTGACCAGCGTGGTATAGTAGGTCAATATCCCTCATCTTATTGTGGAGGCTATAGTCTAGCAGTGAGACGCATATGAGCCAAAATTAATATTATTTATTACTAACAACCCGCCCTCGCTTCGCTTTGGTTTCAGTTGCCTTACCCGAGTAGTTCCCATTCCTGTGGGAATACCGAGATAAAATATAGCCTAAGTTACTCCTTATATAGACAGCTACCTGGTAGTAAAATATTATCAAAATCCGTCTAGCCGTTTTAAAGATTACCCAAAGTAAACAGACAAAAAAAATTAAACCGGATTTTAGGCCTAGGTATCGAGCAGATAACCAAATCAGCATGAAAAAGTCCCATTATTTTGACATTACAAACAGACACTTCAATTTTATTTTATTTGTATAGATATATATTTTGTCGAATATGTTTGTGAAAGTTGCTGGGCGTCGTTGGATGCAGGCGGCACAGGACCGCACATTGTGGCGCAACATGAGGGAGGCCTACGTCCAGCAGTGGACGGCTATAGGCTGAAATGATGATGATGTTAATACAACAATATTATAACCATATTACAACTAGCTATACTTACGCCTTTGCTTGCATTATCATCATCATCGCAGCCCACATACGTCCCACTGTTGAGCTCGGGCCTCCTCCACAATGGGAGGGAATTTGACTTACTATACCATGCTGGTCAGACATGTTGGTATAGGGTTTCATTTCGCGTTTTCCTTCTCTTGCACAGATATTATGTGCACATTATATTCCATAGTAGTACGACAACCACGGGCAAGATAGGGAGTAGTGAATTGTATTCTTACTCCGTCACCACACGGAAATAGATATAGAATAAACAGTGGATACCAAGTCGGTTATAACATCTACGAAATGATGTTCATTTCTAGTCCAATCTCATTGAATATCTATATACCATTACCCTTGTATATATATTTGCATCCAACCATCAGCCCGTAAACGTCCACTACTGGACATAGGCCTCCCCACTAGAATATCTCGCAGAACGGTCCTTTGCCGTCTACATTCCCGTTACCTGCGACTTTCAGAATGTCGTCACTCCTCCTAGTGGGGGAACACGGAGTAGGCCGCGCGGGTCGCTATTCGAGTACTTTCCTTCCCTAACGGTTGTCGGTTCGACGAGCGATATGTCTACCAGTGCCATTTAAACGTGCTAAATCTTCGGCCTATGTCGGTTACACCCGTTCTTCAACAGATTTTCGTATTTCGAATTTTGTCGCGTAGAGAAATACCGAGCATAGCCCGTTGCACGTTGAGCGAATCGGAGCCTTTTTATGAGGCCGATGGCGAAAAGTGGGAGAATTTTTGATATTGCTCAAATTCATATGTTACCTGCAAATAGTGTAGTTTTCCATGAACATCCCGTGATTTCACTCGCGTAGTATCCGTTTTACTCGTCTTGTATATAATTCATTACACCCAATGTGAGACAAGTGGGTACTAATGTTGTAATGAATGGTGTGGCTCTGGACCTTGTGGAATCAACCACATTTTTAGGCGTCACTATAGATGCTAAACTCCAATGGGGACCTTAAATTGAGAAACTGTCTGGTAGGCTCAGCTCTGCAGCTTATGCGGTAAAAAAAATTCGCTTGTTAACCGATATTAAAACAGCCAGGATAGTTTATTTCGCTTACTTTCATAGTCTTATGTCATACGGCATATTACTGTGGGGTTGCTCCGTAGAGTTGAATAGAATCTTTGTTTTACAAAAAAGGGCTGTCCGCGCGATTTATAATGTAGGCCCAAGAGTATCACTAAAAGAGAAATTTAAAGAAGTAAATATTCTGACTGTTATATCCCAATATATATACGAAAATTTATATGTAAAAAGAAATATAGGTAAATTTGAAAAATATAGTGACATTCATCATGTAAATACCAGGAATAAGCACAAATTAGTTGTACATAGTACTCGTCTTCAGCGAGTTAACAGGTCTTTCATGGGGCAAAGTATACGCTTTTACAACAAATTACCAAATAATATCCGAGATATGCCAGTGAATAAGTTCAAAAAAGCAATCAAGAGTAGATTTTATCTAAAAGGTTATTATAAAATCTCAGATTATCTTGATGATAACTCGGACTGGCAATGAGCAACTCCTCATACAGGAATTTCCTCATTATTACAATGATAGAAATTACGCACATGTTTATTATTATTATTATTTTATTGTTGCTACTATAATTGTAAAGTGTAGCGTGTTTTGCCAAACGATTTTTTTATTTGATCTGTGTTTTATGTTTGTGGTAAATGGTATTGGTCATGCTCACTGAAGGGTCTGCTAGCGGTAGCTATGAGGAGCGCGTCACTCCCTTCCCTCCATTAGGGTTGAGGGGAGTGATGGCTGCTCTAGTAGTTAACTCGTGATCGGGTGCCGTTTGCGGGATCTGGTCCAACCATAATTTTTTTATTACATTTGTGATTATTATTATATTTCTGAACTATAATATTATATAATATTTCGAATGGCATTACACTGGAACTATTAATAAGCACGTTGTAAGATGTAATTTTATTTAAAAGATTTTTAAAATAATAAATAAAAAATAGACAATCCCGCTGAGTTTCTTGCCGGATCTTCTCAGTGCGGTCGCATTCCGATCCGGCGGTAATTATAACTTTAAGAAAATTGTAAAAAAAATGACAATATGTAAGTGCCCCCGCAGGGTTTATACATAATAAATGATTTGAATTTGAATATATATATATATATATATATATATATATATATATATATATATATATTCAGGATCGCGGAAACTGCTCTAACGATTTTGTTGAAACTTGGCATACTAGAGGTTTCAGGTCCAAAAAATCGATCTAGCTAGGTTTTATTTATAAAAAATGTTGTTTTGTCCGTGTTTTTAGTAAAACAATATAATGACATTAAATTTTAAAAGAATATGAATTCAAATTTCGTTGTCAACGTCATGAGTTACGATAGCTCAATTGGGAAGACGGCCGGTTTTAATTTTGGATTATGTGACATTTAAACAGCGTCGGTTTGAATCTCGGTGTTATTATTATTCCCTTTTTGTAATTTTTTATATAATTTTCATTATATAAATCAGATCAATATCAGATATTATATATTATATATATATTCAGGATCTCGGAAACGGCACCAACGATTTTGATGACACTTGGCATACTAGAGGTTTCGAGGTCAAAAAATCGATCTAGCTAGGTTTTATTTATAGAAAATGTTGTTTTGTCAGTGTTGTTAGCAAAACAATATAATGACATTAAATTTTAAAAGAATATGAATTTAAATTTTGCCGTCAACGTCATAAGTTACGATAGCTCAGTTGGGAAGTAGTGCAGTTTCCTTTTAGTATTGTTTTGGCATTCAAACGGCGCCGGATCGAATCTCGGTGTTATTATTATTCTCTTTTTGTATTTTTTTATATTTTTTTCATTATTTAATTTTTATTTTTTTATTAATATATATCTAAATAAATTCGACAAAAATACAACAAAAATATTCCGAGCGAAGCTCGGTCAACCAGATATTAATTATGCAAATCGCTGATAATGTAACTTTCCATTGGTAAAAGATTTTTTGAAATCAATTATATTCCCGTGGTTTTGTTCCCGTGCCCGTAGGAATATCGAGATAAAATATAGCCTATGTAATTCGCTGACTATGTGGTTTTTCATTGGTGAAAGAATTTTTAAAATAGACTTAGTGGCTTAGGCGTGAAAGCTCAACAAACAAATAAAAAAACTAACTTTTTCATTTAAGTATATTATTAATTAGGATGTTTGATTTCGAAACCATTAAATTGTCATTTAAGATCTTGAATATTAAAACAAAGGATAATAATGCAATAATAATATTACTTTGTTAATTCCAACTCGAGTTCCAGTAAATTGCTAATAGTTTAATGCTCTTTGGCGTCACACAAACACGCCACGCGCGACAATTATGTTAACTAGGTTATTATCCACTTATACGACAAGAAATGCATAGTCAGGTTTTATTCGTGTTTGACAAGCAATAGTAATCTTCAAATTAGATTACTCTTTCTTAGTTTTGGTGTCATGAATCTCTTTAATCTGCTGCATTCTAGAACCGCTGCAAATAAGCTCGTTCTTGATATTACCGCAGTATATTAATCGTAATTAAAGAAATCTTATCATTTATGTGGAGTAGTTAACTTAATTTTATTTATTTATTTATTTATTAAATTACCAATTACAGCTATTATTACAGGTTTCCCCAATGCAATAGTATAAGTCAACATAAACCATTAATAACATTATCTGTTAATGTCAACATAATAATTACGTATACAATTAATTAATTTATACATTTTATATCGTACGTAAGTTAAAAAATATTATAATCTACAATTCTAAAATGTATGCTAAAATAGGATATTATTAAATTATCAACGAGAGTCATTGTATAAAATTATACATTATTATAGCATATTTCAAATAACATTGCTCTTTTTAATTCTACAATTGAACAAACGAATAGATCAATTTTGTCGGCCAGCCGATTCAATGTTCGTAGCGTTCGCGTCAAGGGTGCCATAGTCAAAAGGTTGGTTCTAGCTTTTGGCACTTTGAATAACTGTGGTCAACGACGCCGTGCAAGGTATTCATCTGGTACACAAAGTCCCATCAACCACAGTATATCCGGATTAAAGATCCTGCTCCGGAATACTCTCATCATATAAAATGCGAGAGCCAAATCCCTTCTTGTTTCCAATTTGTTGTATCCAACCATGCCCAGTACGAACAGGGTTCGATACATCAACGGATAGAAAGGATAAACACCATATAATCTAAAATATATGTACCGTGTGAATTCATTTTGAATGCGCTCTAACATTTGATTGTTTTTGGCTTCATGCGGTGCCCACACGCCGGCGTTGAATTCGAGTTGGCTTCGTACAAGGGTGTCGTACAATACAGTTAAGGCCTTTAAATTAGTGAATTCACTAGCTCGTCGTAATACAAATCCTAAATTCCTGTAAGCTTTTTTACAAATATTTATTATGTGATCTTTAAACGTGAAATCCGCGTTCACACGGACCCCTAGATCTCTGATCGTGCTCACGCGCTTCAGTATTTCAGTATCGATCTTATAGGTGAAATGTAGTGGGGTCTTTGCCCTACTAAATGATATTTATCGATATTAAACTGCAATTTATTATTTTGGCTCCACTCGACCACTCTATTCACGTCTTGAGGGATGGCCTCAAGATATATTTCCGGTAGTTATTTGTCTTAATAACTTCGTCAGCAATTGCACAGACAAAACCTTCGGTTTCTCCAAAGAGATTACCGAATCGTAGCCAGGTCACAGAGGCTAGAGTATTTACGTCCGGAGCATGTAGTGCCCCATAGTACCTGCCGTGCAGCTCCTTGCTCTGCCACACATTCTCACGATCTGTGATGCTCGTTTACGCCAGTTCTCTTTAGCCAACCCAAGCGGGGTGAGACCGCTATCCACTGTCACCACATCAAGATACACACCACTCGTCATCTTGAGGAAATAATCCCTGAGGATTGCATACTTCGCGATTATGGAGGGTTTTAGCATTTAGGAAGCCTCGTCCCCCATATTTTCGCGGAATATACAACCTCATTATTGATGAACGAGGATGATGCATCCTGTGCGATATTAACAGGGTGCGGACTTTTATGTCCAGGGTGTCCAATTCGGTTTGGGTCCACTTGAGTATGCCAAAGGAGTACATCATAATCGGCATGACCCAAGCATTGTAAGCACGCACTTTATTGCCGCCCGATAAAAGACTATTTAAACCTTTTTTCAGGCGGCCAAAGAAACGTTTCCGCAACGTTCGCTTCATGTCCGCTTCATTAATGTTCAAAGCCTGAGACATACCCAAGTACTTATAGGTATCAGTTACGCGAAGCGGTCTAAATTGTGGAGTATTGAAGATTTTTTCTCTATGATCCTCCACTACCTCTCCCCGCTTTACATGCACGATAGCACACTTATCTACACCAAACTCCATTTTGATAGAATTACTAAAAGTCTCAGTAACTTTTAGTAATTCTGCCATTTGAATGTGAGTTAGTACAAATAGTTTCAAATCATCCATGTAAAGCTGGTGAGATACTATTTGACCACCTTTACGTAACCTACAGCCTAGCCCTGAATGCTCTAGTAGCGTACTAAAAGGATTCAGTGCTAGGCAGAACCAAAGAGGACTCAAACTATCACCCTGAAATATTCCCCGCCTAATGGATATCAGTTCGCCACCCCCTCGACTCAGTCGACATGCTGGATACCTAAGGAATGTTTTCCATTGCCCCGTACAGGACTTCAAGAAGGTGCTTAGAGTTGAATCAATTTTGTACAACTCCAGCACCCTCAGGAGCCAACTATGTGGCATGGAGACAAACGCTTTCTTATAGTCTATCCAGCATGCCGACAAATCTTTTCGGTTGCGGTGAGCTTGTTGACTAATAGCTGTGTCAATTAGGAGGAGCTCCTTAGTACCACGTCCCCCATTCCTACATCCATTCTGAGAGAGAAACATAACCGAATTTAATTGAATATGTTTGATAATTTTGGTTCTCAGAATAGATGTAAGTTTATAGACCGATGGCAAACACGTTATCGGCCTACTCGGTTCTGTGGTACTACCTGTTTTATGGAGCAGGTGAGTAATGCCAGTCGTCATAAATTCTGGTAACGTCCCGGTCTCTAAAGCCGTCTGGAAGTGAAATGCTAACCGATCACGAGCGCTGCGTAACCATTTTAAATTAGAAATTGTGCAGTCCGTCTAAACCTGGGGATTTCCAATTAGATAGTGGCCGGACTGCACAGGCTACGTCTTCTTGGTTAACAGAAGCATTTTCCATTTGTGGAATATTTTCACATGCTCGTTTAACATCCCTCATCCAGTCGCCCTCGGAATGGACGACGGGCACCGACCAAATACTGTGCCAAAATTTATTAGTGGCTTCAGTATCAGGCAGCTGTCCATCATCCACGATTTGACAGGGACGTTCCCAGTTTCTATAGACTGACTTCTGGTCGCTCTTAAACATGCGATTCACAGAATATCGATTCACACGTTTTTTATACCTGCGAATTCGATTTGCCCAAGCATAGACTTTCTGCTTCAGGAAGTCGATGCGTTCCGTGACTCGGGATTTATAATCTTCGGGTTTAATACCAGTTCCTCAGAACGCCCGTTTCACGTAACGCATCACTCTTGGTCGACTATTGCCTGTCCTGAAGCAGCTAAGCTTGCCGATGAGCACCCTTGCCTCACAGATACGACACTCAATCCTGCACTGCCAGCCGGTTTGCCCTCTTTTTATCGTATAGTGGATTCATTTTTTAAGAAATTTAGTCCTGCTATACGACACGCCGTAATGGCCGCACAGTACAGAATCGAATGTGTATCACTGATACTATTACTAGTATTTAAATGATCAGTTAAAAGTGAGTCAAGGGTACCCACAAGAAGCCTGTTTTTTCTATGCATGGGCAAACGTGGCAGGCATGACCTAATTTCTTGAGGTTTGAATCTATATTCTCGAATTGCACATTCTGAAGCATTTCTTACCTCCTCCTTATTATTATTATTATTATAATCATGTATCTCAGTGTCACGGGTATCTTACAAAGGAAGATACCCGGTCCTTTGGTAGGCTTACATGGGGGATATGGATCCAACACGCAGAGGCCTTTGGAGAAATTTAATGTTAAAATGGGATGGGACATCTACCGATGACACTCCACGTTTGCACATAACACTCGTGGACTGCCAACGGTAGGTGTAAAACTATTGTACAATGATGATATCTAAAACCTGGTTATGGGGTTGTGAGGTTTGATGGATTATTTTACTTAAAACTAATGATTTTGACCTGTCGTCTGTCTTCAATCCCTTGCATCGTATTGAACGGTGGCAGACAGTGACTCGCCAACTCACTGAATGGGCCCCCCAAACGGTCGCCACAGACACGCAGGTCATACGGGCAACAGGGGGGCAACATTGGTGCAAGTGGCTTGGGGTGTCGAGCGATGCGGCGCCGGTTTCACCATCGCAGTGGTTTCCCCGTAGTTATGCCCTTGAAAATGACACTTCCACCCCCAAGCATATAGCTCTGGCGACCCCTCTCTGACCAGCCGTTTAAGGCAAGCCAGAGTTGAGAATCCTGCAGGCACTCTTCGGTTTCCACTCCAGCCAGCCAATAAAGGCCAGCTGGATACGAGGCCCTGGCCGACTCTCTGGGGCACTCAGGACCGCAGTGTCGCCACTCACATTCAGCACGCCACAAGCTGCCCTGCGGTTTATTGGCTTTTGCTATAAATCTTGTGATACATTTTTTCTTTTATATCAAAAGAATTTAGAGAGCCATATAATTTTCCTCCGAGGTTTGCGTTAGTCTCAATTACTATTATTATTATTATATCAAAAATAACTTGCTTCAGGACTTAAGTACCTACTGTGATTATTATTGTGACCACTTTCTTATTTTATTTTTACATTATGGTATAAAATATATTATATTGGTTGTAAATAAACTATTTTACGGCTTTTATCGCGTTTGTATTTGATTTTTTATTGCCCGGACGCAGACTCGTGTGACCGCTCGTGACCATGAACGCTGTAAATTGTTCGAAACGTTGGACATGGAATCTACGACTGGGCGTTGAGGGGGAGCCTCCCGCCCGGGCTGGGCGTGATTTGTTACGCCGACGACACGCTCGTCACAGCCCGCGGTGGGACGCTAGAAGAGGCGGTAAGCCTGGCGACCTCGGGTACCGAGGAGGTCGTCAGACGGATCGAGGCGCTGGGGTTGAGGGTCGCCCTGGACAAGACGGAGGCCCTCTTGTTCCATGGGCGCACTATGAGCCCTCCCATCGGCGTCTCGATCACCGTCCACTCGGTCGACATCAGCATCCGGGCCCATATGAGGTACTTGGGCCTGGTGCTCGACGGGCGATGGTGGTTCCGGGAGCATTTCCGTAGGCTCGCTCCGCGGCTCGTCGGCACGGCGTCCGCCCTATCGTGGCTTATGCCGAACGTGGGCGGACCGAGCGCTGCGTGCTGACAGCTGTACGCGGGGGTCATCCGGTCGATGGCCCTGTACGGCGCACCGGTGTGGGCGGGGTCCATGACCGCCCGACTCAGGGCCCTTCTGTGGCGACCACAGAGGGTCATGGCGGTCAGGGCCATCCGCGGATACCGCACGGTGGCGACGGAGGCAGCGTGCCTGTTGGCCGGGACTCCCCCGTGGGACCTGGAGGCGGAGATGCTCGCCGAACTATATCAGCGGGTGATAGGGGTGCGAGCGGAGGGCGGTGTGGTCTCGTTAAGGGATCTCACCGCCTGGCGCGTCGACGCCCGCCGAGACGTCATCGCCCGTTGGGCAGTCCGGCTGGAGAGGCCTCGGTTCGGGGTGCGAACCGTGGAGGCCTTCCAGCCGGTGCTGATGCAGTGGTTGGAGAGGCGGCACGGGGTGCTCTCCTTCCGACTGGTGCAGGTTTTGACGGGGCATGGGTGCTTCGCCAAATACCTGCACAAGGTCGTTAGGAGGGAGAGTACACCGTCCTGCCACCACTGCGATTGCGACGAGGACACGGCGCGCCATACGCTCGAGGCCTGCGGGGCTTGGGCAGTGCAGCGCTGTGAACTCGTCGCAATCATCGGTACGGACCTGACGCTGCCGGCTATCGCTAGGGCGATGGTCGACAGCGTCGGGAATTGGGACGCGGTCGCAGCCTTCTGCGAGACAGTGATCTCGCGGAAGGAGGCGGCGGATCGCCTGCGTGAGGAGCGCAGCCTCGATGAGGAAATCCGCCGCCGGCGACTGGGGCGGCGCAGGCGCAACTATCTGCGCCTCATGCCGCCCTAGCCGAGGCCGCGGGTGACGTGACCGGGGATTAGTCCGTCACCCGCCGAGAGGCCGACCGCGTGAGGAAAGACCGACGTCCTCCCCGAGGGGGGGACGTCGGTCGATGGGAGGGTACCCCAACAGGGGGTATTCCGTCGGGCCGACCACTGACGACAAGTTAACGCTGCTCCAGTGGTCGGCCCAACGACGAAGGCGACGTGGTTTTCGGGTGGGTCGCGGGAGTTGCGTGCTTAAGCCTCTCTGTCGCCCCGGACGGAGTGGTGCGGAGGCGCGCCGACCGCGGCCCACCCACAAAAAAAAAAAAAAAATCCAAAAATTAAATATAAACACAATAAAATCCGTAAAATAGTTTTATTTATATTATGTCGCGTAAACTTCAGATATCATTATATCATATTGGTGTCAACAATCCATCTAACATTTTAGTGAATACGAACTGATCTAACAGGCGTTCTGTTCAAATCTCAAAAAAGCGAGACCACGTTTCCACCACTAATCATTATACCATACACCTCACGAAAGGAAAGCATGCGGAATACGATCAAGATGAACTTTTTACATTCTTTTAATGCAACTTTTTACTCCTACGTGATGAGCAGCCTCTAGTTCAACTTTTTATTTTCTGTAAATCCTCGAATATTGATTAGACACATGATCGAGACATACGTACAAAGACAATACGGCTTCAAATGCATCTTGAATAACGTAACACTGGATTGCCGCTATGTCAAGGAGTGGTAGGACCACACTGTCGACAGTTATCTGTCTACAGCCGCGGGCCGGTCCGTCCGGGGCAGTACCATGCTCTCGCAGAAAATCGACGTCTGAGTAGTAGCAATTTGTTACTGCACTTCGTTCGGTGAGCGAGAGAGCCGGAAGCCCAACTTTCTGAGGATGATTGCGTATGGAGGGTTTTGGTGGTGCCCTTGGTATCACCGAGCCTCAATGCACGCATTCACACTCCCTTCGCTTTCTTCGCGGTAGGCAACGGCCTTGTAAAGGTCCATGAGCGGCAGCAATACTTACCATCAGGTGTACTGTTTGCTCGTTTGCCACCGTTTGCAATAAAAAAAAAAAAAATTCATCTAAGTAATCAATTATATCTGCTAATAAGGCTAACATTCAAACAAAAATCCCTTAGTTCTCTCCTAGGAAGCTTGTAGGATGAAGGATCTCCTAGGGAGGATGTAGGATGGCGTGTAATTGCTAGCTGTCCTACTATTATATTAGAATTTAATGCAGAAAGATGAACGAAGAAGGCGAACAAGAATGACGAGTGTTATTAATAAGACTAATGATTTAATTCAATGATTACCTACTAAGTTACATGTAATTAATTAATATCAAACTAGTGACTACAATACAAGTGTGCGAGCGAATATCTAATGAACAATAATGGGCAGTTAAAAGTGGTGTAAACGAGAATCCAGTCTGCGTGTGGTCTCGACAGCATAGTGCGAATCAGGTGATGTTGTATGGCCCAATATTGATTAGCGGTGCGGATTGCTTCACATTGTTGGGTTGCGGTCCAAGTTTTCTTAGTGGCGGATAGTCGCCACAAACTTATAACACCGTAATAAGCGTAAGTAAGCGTACGGTAATGACGTTATCCCCGTGAGAAAGTTACATCCAATAATGGATGTCGCCCTCCATCTTATAATTATATTACTGCAGAGTGTAAGCTATTCATCACACCAAATTTCACTAGATTGGGTCTAGTACTTATTAAGTAATTTGCGATTAAATTACCTAAGCAGATACACAAAAATTCTACAAGAAAGTGCTTGCACACATAGCCTGCTGGTAGAGTAAATACAAGTCAGCTAGTTGCAGTATTAGTGACACCCCTCCAATGAAAACTCATAAGTACAAATTATTCGAGGTACCAACATTTACACATTATATTAAATGTACATACAATACACTCCCAAACTATTTTTTATCAAATATTTTTATTTTATCCATATCTTTTAGTCTTATGGTCATCATCATCATCTTAGCTTATAGGTATACGGCTTAAACCCAGCAATGGAAAATTTTGAGTTAAAGCCTCCTCCACGATAGGAGGCGAATTGACTTACTATACCACGCTAGCTGGATATACTGGTATAGGTCTTATTTCGAGGTTTCCTTTTCTTGCAAAGATGTTATATCCACAATGTTTCCACAATGAGGGGAAATTCCCCTTTTGAGGGGAAATTAGGGCCCAGAGGGGAAAGAAAAGAGGAAATCGCGGGCAATCATGGGTAAACCCTAGCCTAACCTAGCATTTTCGGTGCAAATTTTTTATGGACTATACCGTGGACTAGAGTGTTACCGTATAAAAGAAACAGTGGTTTGCTTTTCTTTTCAGTTATTACACTAGTGCCAAAGCTGAAAACTACAGCAGAACATTTTTTGAAGGGAAAAAGAGTCCCAAGAAGGGGCAATCTGAATTGAGGTGTGGAGAGAGGAAATCTTTAAAGTGGAAACACTGTATATCCATATTATATTCCTCAGTTGTTTGTTACGACATCCACGAGTTTGAACAAAGGTGATAAATTGTTTTTTTACTCCGTCGCCACTCGACAAACCCTATTTCTCTAAATCTATGCCTTTTTATTATGCTCAATTGTACTATTTGCAATAGTGACTAATGGGTGTAGTGCATAGATTAATAAGTTGCAAATAAAAAAAACATTTACTGAACATAAAACCATGGAAGTAATAAGTACTACGTACAAGAGAAATGAGCTGTTGTCGCAAAATTGAAGCCGAGCGAGAGCTCAGTAACTGTACCTTTTATCCCTCCCTGGCGATGGTGACCATATTGAAATATGATTTAAGGACAATAATTATAAAAAATGATTTATGATCTGACGTCAGCAGATTATATAATACAATATATATAAATATTATATAATACAATGGTATATACAGAGGTGGGCATTAACTCGTTAATCCGTTAATCGTTAATTAACGAATTTTGGTTAGCGGATTAACTTAAAAGTTAACTTCAAAAAATGTTAACGCTCTTATTACTTCTTGCGATATGTTGATTTGCACCTACAGCAAGCATTGCGAACGAATTGAATGATTGCTCCAACTTATAATTTTGAAACTACCACGATCGTATGCGCCACCAGAAAAATCTAAGACGATTTTCGTACACACTATCGATAAAACTGCACAAACTGTCTGCGTAGTCGAATCGCTACGATATATCATTGTCGTGTATACCGACCCTTACTCCACCACACAGGCACGAAAACAGTATAGTCTAAATAATACCTAAGTCTAAGTAAAAAATAGTAAGTCTTAAATGGTTAACTTTTAACTTTAACTTGCGTTAAATTTTCGTGAATTTAACGCTTTAACGATTATCGAAGTTAAAATTTTAATTAACGATTAACGAAGTTAATTTTTGGATTAACTGTGCCCACCTATGGGTATATAATACATGGGTATAATATTTATCCATATTTCCCTAATATTAAGATCTTTAGGAAATCTGAAATTGAAACAAAGTAATTTTAATATCGAAAGGAATAAAAAATGCATAGGTAGAGTCTGGCTATCGGTTCTCTGCACTGAACTGTTTTTTTAAATCTATACATGGCAATATTTTTGAATTGTCATGTCACTGTCAAACGGATTGTCCCGTTTTTGTGTTTAGTGTTTTTCAATCATTATTCTTTTGAAATTATTGAAAAATAATGCCGAAAGCTATCAAAGGCGTAGTTAGAAAGTTGATATTTACCATGATCGGCAAGTATCAAGACATAAAACTTGATAATGAACGAATCCGGAACGAAAAAATACATCGCTTAGACGAAATCCTTATAGCTGCTGGTAAGTAGTCTTGATAGTTGGCTTGATATTTATGTCCGGGTATTATGTGAATACTATTTACAATTTTTTTTCTTGTATGTGTTTTAGAAGGTGACATGGCGAGAGTCAAGACGTTAGTGAAAGAGTTAAAATGTTTTGAGGAAAAGGAAGCGTTGAACTCTGAAACGAAATATTTGGATACAATTTCTATTATGACAGGTAAATTAATTATAGCATTGTAAAATATCTTAAAATCTTTGTACGATTATTTTCAATGTTTGCTTACAAGTTTATCTTTCTTCATAGTGTAGTGGAACAGTTAAATTATTGTTAGGCTTTTATATTTTTTACATTCAATTACATTTTAATATTTTTCCTTTGCAGAAATATCTGTTAGAACTATTAAAATGATCAAGAAGGAGGGTTCTATAAACCAAGGAGAATGGAATACACCCGGCAAGAAACGCCCTCGTCCGGGAACGGTGTCAAATCTGGATGATTTTGATTTAACGGCTATCAGGAATAAGATTAATGAATTTTACTGTGTAAAAAAACAGGTTCCTACTCTACGGAATTTACTTGTTGAACTCAGAGAGTCAATTGGCTTCACTGGCTGTCGTGAAACATTACGGCAGGTATTGAAAAGAATTGGTTTCGAGTTTAAGAAAAACCAGAATGAAAGGTCTTTGCTCATAGAGAACTTTGAACTAGCAGCTTGGAGACACAGATATCTTCGAACAATTGCTGAAAAACGACAACAAGGGAAACCAATAATTTATCTTGATGAAACCTATGTTCACCAAAATTATAAGGTAAAAAAATCATGGCAAGGTCCTTCCACTAGTGGAGTGATAGACAAAATGTCGTCTGGCAAGAGACATATTTTAGTACATGCTGGATCGGATAAGGGTTTTGTGCCCAATGCACTGTTAGTATTTAGTACCAAATCAAAAACAGCTGACTATCATGATGACATGAACACACAAAATTTTATGAAGTGGTTAGGTGAGAAATTGATTCCAAATTTGACAGAGCCTAGTGTGATTGTGATGGACAATGCTAGTTATCATGTTACACAAATAAATAAACCACCAACAATGCAGAACTTAAAAAGTGACATACAGAAATGGCTTAGGGAAAATGACATTCCGTTTGAAGAAATTTATACTAAAGATGAATTAATGTGCCTCGTTAAAGAGAATAAGCCTGAACCCTTGTATAAAGCAGAAGAACTTCTAAAACAACATGGCCACGAAGTGCTTAAACTACCTCCATACCACTGTGATTTAAATGCTATTGAGCTCATATGGAGTTTAGCTAAACGAAAAGTGGCTAGCAAAAATATAGGAGTACCAGGGGCAGAAATGGAAAATTTAATTAAAGAGTCATTTCTTAGTATAACAGCTGATGATTGGAAGAAATGCACAGATCACGTCATTAACGTCGAAAATGAATACAAATTAAGAGATGGAATCACAGAAACAGCACTGGAACGATTTATAATAAATGTACGTGATGATGATGACGACAGTGACAGTTCATTTTCAGGTGTTGAATTTATAGAATCAGACTTTGATTATGAATCATAACAAAATTATAAATATTAATGACTTGTAATTATTTTTTTCTTGTATCCTGGACATGATCATTATTTTGCATGACGAGAAACCATGTACCTATGTTAACTTTATGTGTAAGTGGGATATTTCTTTTTTAATAACAGCATACTAGCAACTGAAATTACTAGTATAAAACTGCTTGTGTGGTGTGTGGGTTTGGGTTCATGCCGGTAGTGTACAATGACTGGGGATCGAAACTGCAACCTCGACATTGTATGTCCAACGCCATAACTATTAGGCTACAGTCACCGTTAATTCATAAATACCGGAGTGCAAGTTTGGGCCACAAACGGGACTAAACGCTATGATGATGATATCTAAGCTAATTTTAAAGTTTGTGCAGCTTATCCAACTCAGTTTGTTATATATGTACAGGTATGATAACACATAATAAATAAAAATGTATAAAATAACTTTAATTGAATATAAAAATTAAAAGTATCAAACGCATTTTTTCAGTCTATAGTCGGTGTTGTCACCCCTTGTTTTTTTTGAATTTACCGCTCTTTTCTTGTGCAAAGAACCGATGGCCAGACTCTATTTAAGTCATTTGTTCTAGAACTAGGACTAGGATAGCATGGTCACCGTAATTCTTCATTCATAAATAGGCGTGACGAAAGATTTTGAAATCCTTTTCCGTAATGTGGTCACACACTTACTATTTACGAAAAAACCTATATTTCGGTAATAAATTTATGTTTAAAGAACTTTAAAACAATTTTTCCAATATTTTTTAAATATTGCACGAAAACAGCTCGCCGATGTCATGGCGTCGGCTGTTACGTCACGTTAAGGTAAACACGTCCTTGTGTCTATGTGTAGCGAAGAAAGTAAGCAAAACATTAAATTAATTCTTGTGATAAAAATTAATTCCAAAGTTTATAAGTGGTGTGCAATACCTCAGTGCAAAAATACATCAATAAAAACCCCCTACAAAGTATTTGTACATGTTCCTAACAAGAAAATAATAAGAGTTCAGTGGTTAAAGCTCGCAAAGCTGTGAGGGAGCTAACCTCAAGAATATTTACTAGAAACATGGTAGTAAAGATAAACAAAAATTTACTTACAAAGAAGTTTTTACGTTTCTAAACTCAGGCGAGCAAAATTCTTTATTTGTAGCGAGGAAATCACCCAACATCAATACATCAATCCTGGACAAATTTGAGCTGTTTGCTTTAACAAAGCTTGGTTCCATTGTAATAATCGAGTGAAGTCGGTAAATCACACGTAAACAAATAAAAAATCAATCCAAATGCGTAATCAGTAGTACTGAGAACAACAAACAGAGTAGTTTACCTTACGTGACGTAATACACTGCGATTGGTGTTTCAGCCAAAATGACCGAATGCAGTATTTTAATGATTTAATTTATTGAAAATCTTAATAATCTCAATTATTTAGATAAATCTAAACTAGCGTATTAAATTTTTTTGATAGTTTTTACTTCATTACATTACATAAATCGTCTATTTTTCTACCAACAACGAAATAATTGAAATCAACTTAACTCTGGCAACTCTAAGTTACTGTTAGAAAGGGACACAGGGTACAGTGGTTGCCTTCTCACTCGGCTTCCTTTTTATTTTGCGCGCGACAAGACTCTTACGTCCTTGACATAAGGTTTTATTTTCTTTGTTTTAACTGCAAGATACACAGACAGAGCTCATTCCTGTTGTACGTAGTACTTATTACTTCCATGCATAAAACTAACTGTCTTTGTCTTCCAATCCCTAGCAGGAGCGAAGAAAAAAAACTGTCTTTGTCTTCCAATCTCTAGCAGGAGCGGAGAAGAAAAAAAAACTGTCTTTGTCAATGTCATTTCTCTATTTTAGTAAATGTCAAAACTAAATAACCAATAAATCGACATAGTATTACATTACTTCTTAAATAATAATTTCACTCCGTTTTCAATTTAGCGTCTATGTAGAGAATATAAAAATATTTCCTACAATGTCTTTAAGTTTAAAAACAAAGTGTTTATGTTATCGACCTTCCTATGTGGTTACTAGACTTTACTGTGATAAAAGCATTTATCAGCGCGACGAAGAAGGTCCTAAACCTCGTACTGTTTATGGAAAACTTTACCCAAATTGGAGAAAACCATGGATACAACGAGATGGTGAATGGAAAACCAAACTATCGGTATTTGTGACAAAAAACCCAAATCCTGACATTTTGGGTGCACTATCAAAAATACCAACTTTAAATATGCAAATGGTTAAAGATTGGTGGAAAGAGATGAAAATATTGCAAGAAATAGAAAACCAGAAATATATGAAAAAACGAGTTGCAGCACTTGGGGCCAATTTGGCGGCAATACATTTTTTTTGCTTTCGTGATGCCAAAGTGAGGTAAACTTATTAAAACTAAAATCTTTGACTCAATGGTCACAGCTTAGAATAATAACGTATAGAAGGTAAGTTCGCGCACAAAAAGTTAAGCATTTTAATTGGAGCCTAATGGAGGTTACGCCGGAACTGGTCCGTAATGTTCAAGGTCACTGTACTGCACGTACGTACGCAACTCTTAAAAAATAAATAAATATGACGATTTGTGCATTCAAATGGTGTCAACACTTGAAAAACATAAGAGCATTTTAACATTAAATTTACAAGTATTTCGACGATTTATGATAAAAACAAAATTTGTATAGTGGTGTGTGTGTGTGTGTCTTGCCTGCGCACATATAATATTTTGAGATTCATGTTTCGATTGTTCGAAGTACCGACGCTATCCTTCTATACGTTATTATTCTAAGGGTCACAGATTAAATATTATTAATTGTAAATAGTGTTATCTTAAATTATAACGATTTACTTTTTTAAATTAAATTCTGTTTTCATTAATTTCTATAAAATTACAGGTGATCCTAATAATGGACCACTTTACTTATTTTAAAATTACTTTTTAAATTAGATAGTAGTGAAAAGAGAATTACAAAAATAAAATAGTTTAAATGATAAATAAAATTATGTGTGGAAAGGCACAGACAAGGTGGTTTTTCTCTCAATATCATAATTTATCACAGATTTCTTAAAAATGATTTAATTATCTTGTAAATATTTCTTTAAAATGTCAACTTGTTACAATTGAAGACATACAGGAGCTTTGTTCCAATTTTGAATTTGTAAAGACTTAAATGTTCTCCTTAATTATACTTCCTTGAATGATATTGAGAAAATTGAGTGGTATAGGGACACAAATTAAACTTCTATTAACATATCATTAAGAATGGAACACCTGTGCTTTACCCCATCAGTAGGTCAATTTCCCTTCCAATATGGAGGAGGTTTGAGCCTAATAGTGGCATGTATATGAGCTATGATGATGATATGCATATTTTTTATTTTTAATATCATTTTAATCCATTGCATAGATATAAAAGATGCTTACAACATCTTGTTTTCAGGTTAAGAGGTTCCCCAAGATGGCTATCAGGTGATGCTCAAACCCTTAATCTACCAGAGCACTTTGAAGATGGATGGTTTGTGGAAGCTATTGACTGTACAGATTTCCACCACAATGGTATCAGATACGAAGGATTACAAAATTTAATGAACCTCAACTATTTAAAATGGCTCTGTATAAAAAATAGTAAATACATAGATGTTTGGTGCTTAGATAGAATTGCTGGTCAAAATGGGAGTAGTCTAGAATATTTAGACATAAGTGGTTGTAAACTTTGTCCTGGTGGTATTATAGCTCTGAGTAGAATGTCTGCTTTAAAATTACTAGTTATAACTGATCCTGGGGATGATATTGACATACAAGCCGCCTTATCAATTTTAGAACAAGAAAATCCAGACTTATTAATTAAAGTAATGGACCCTGTAACTTAGATGAATGTTCTGAACTTAGTGTTTACAACAATATGATCAACAATTTGGTTACTACAGGCAATTGTTCGCATTAGCTATATCGGTATAGATATTAAAACAAATTTTAATTAGATGTGTTATAATAATTTCTCAATTGACATTTAAGCATTGAAACAGACAGACATTTAGAACTATGTCAAATCCAGGGTGCCTAAAACTATGAGGAATTTACATAATTAATCCAAATGTGAAAATTGAGAGGCCGCATAATTACTGTTGATGAAAAATGTTTATTGTCATTTCTGTACAAATACCTCCCCCCAAAAGAATGCAACAAGAAATACTAAACAATGCTGGTAGATGTTTGAAATATCTATTGGTTATTATCGGTTGCTAATAGTTTTTGCCTACCCTCATAGATATTATAGGAAGATAGTACACGAAAATTCTACCTCATAGTAATAAATGTTTGCTACTCGGCTTCTTTTGGTAAGCAACAGAGCCGAAAGACCAAACCCAAAGCAGTAAGCAGCAACTTAGCTGACTCTGGTAATGCAGTTCTAAGAGCAGGGTGGGCAGCTGGACTGCTTGCAAGCACCAAATGCAATTAAAACTAATTGAACCTCACAAAAATCTACTCATCTACATAGATACTTGAATACACCCATAACAAATTAGTTTGATTGTTGTAACTGTAATGTTAAACTATTAGATGAATAAATATATTGTTTCAAACATCTTTTTCATTTATTTTAGTGAAATTAGCCTACATGATAGTATCCCTTACATATCTATAACCCAATAACAACATTAGCATTATGATGATTATATCTAAATATGAGAGTATTTTTCGTATGGTGACAGACGAAGTATACGATTTATCCCCCATCTGACCAGAGTGATATAGTGGGTCAATTTCCCTTCCATTCTGCTCAGCAGTGGCAGTCATATATGGGCGTGGCAGGGCATGGCACGGCAAGTTGTGCCGCGGCGTTCCGTGGCATGCCTGGTATCCCGTGGCATTCTGCTGAAATGCACCATTATTGCTTCTTCTTCTCTCTTCGTCTTCTCCCTTCCTTGCCCCCGCGCACCACTGGACTGCGCCCCATTAACCGTAACGACCGCTGCTCAAGTTTCAACCTTATTTCAAGTACCCCAACAATCCTAATTCAGTGACCCATACGTCTCGCATGCTGCAATGGCGCGCCGCAGCAACCCGTGGAATGAAACGCATCATACCGCGACGCGTCGCGTCATACCGTGGTGTCGAAATAAAGTAACATGAATTCTAAACTCATTGAAATACGATTCAAAATAACTTGATCTATACCAATAAATAAAATTGGAGTGTCTGTTTGTAATGTCAAAATAATAGGCTTTTTTCATGCTCACACGGTTATTTGCACGACACCTATGCCTAAAATAGCAATTAAAAAAATTTTGTCTGTCTGTTTGTTCCGGGTAATCTTCAAAACGGCTGGACCGATTTCAAAAATTCTTTCACCAATGGAAAGCTATAATATCAGGGCGTAAACTAGGCTATATTTTATCCCAGTATTCCCACGGGAACGGGAACTACGCGGGTAAAACGACTATAACCGAAGCGAAGCGAGGGCGGGTTGCTAGTTAGTAATAAAATCCCTTGTCATAACACGCCGTGCCGTGCCGGCAGTGGGCGCCAGCCCTATGTATATCATCATCATCATCATCGCAGCCCACATACGTCCCACTGATGGGCTTGGGCCTACTCCACAATGGGAGGAAATTTGACCAGTCCATGCTGGTCAGACATGTCGGTTATTTTTTATGGGTGGGCTATGGTAAGCGCACGCGCGGCCCAGTCCGTCCGGGGCGATTAAAGGACGGCGCGCGGGCCCATAACCCACCCGTACCCACGTCACCTCATTGTTGGGCCGACCACCGGAGCAGATGTGACGTGTCGTCAGTGGTCGGCCTGACAGAATACCCTTTCGGGTAACCTCACCTCTCGACGTCCTGGGACGTTGGTCGCTGTCGCGCGGTCAGCCTCTCTGCGGGTGATGGACAATTCCCCGGTCCGATCACCCACGGCCTCGGCTAGGGCGGCATTAGGCGCAGGTACTCGCGCCTGCGCCGCCCGAGCGTCGGCAGCGGAACGTATCGCCGAATAGGTGCTCTACTCGCACGCGATCCACCGCCTCCTTCCCGTGAAGACATGTCGGTATAGGATTTTATTTCGAGTTTTCCCTCTCTTGCACAGATATGTGCATATTATATACCGTCGTCTTTTAAGACATCCACGGGCAAGATGGGGAGTGGTGAATTGTATTCCTACTCCGTCACCACACGGAATGACTATGTTTGTGAAAGACGAATCACTATCTTTGTGAAACTCCATAACATGACCTCGACTGCCATTACAACTTGCAAATGTATTCATTACAACCACTTTTGTAATAATTACTACTACTGTTATCCGAGTAAGAATATAATCCACCACCCATTTACTAGCGGTCGTCGTAAAAGACGACTAAGGGATTTAATATGCAGGTAACAATATGTGCGAAAAAAAGAAAACTCGAAATAAAATCCCAATATCAACCTGTCTGACCAGCGACAAGGGTACAAACAATCATTTGTGGCTCGCACAAAGAATCCCTGAAAAGTCTGACGTAGAAATCAAACCCACGACACTTGACATGGGAGGTTTTACTACACAGGCTACATCATCATGTTAGTCATAAATTATCTACTAATGGTCTATATTACGACAATCCATAGAAAAACGGGTGTAATCGACATAGCACGAAGAATTAGCACGCTAAAGTGGCAATGGGCAGGCCACATCGCTCGGCGAACCAACAACGGCTGGGGAAGAAAGGTTCTCGAGTGGCGACCACGTATCGGGCAGCGCTGTATAGAACGAATCCAGGTATACTAACGACATGATGAAAGTGGCTAGATGTCGCTACAGTTTGCTACGAAACATGAGCTTACGGCCATCAATCAGTCGATGGCGAAATACTGATTGATAAAGGGCTTACAAGACAGTAGGTTTTAAATAAAACACCAGTCATGTTTTCGAGGCTTTTATGTTTTAACATAAGTTCATACAATGATCAAATATGCTTGAACAAACTGTCCACAACACTATGGATTGATTCTCTAATTGCTCACATCTATTGACGGTAGAGGCAAGGAGCATCAACTTATGCGTTTTCTATTGATATTGCGATTATAAAATAACACTCGTCTTATGTGATAAGACCCGGCATTATTGCACCGGACACATTTCTGAACAATATTACTCAGAAAATCCTGAAGCGGAGACTTCAATTGCAATTCAATCCAATTTTGACCAATTCTTGAAAAACGTAACGTAAATTATAGATACTCCCTAACTCTAACCTTGCTACTTTCAACTGGCTTATTATTGATTACAATGCCTAAATTAAAGAGACACTTATTGGTCCATTAGTTGGATTGATAAACATTTAAAAAACTTGCTATGTGTAAAAGTGGTTACTGATTCAAATATTTTATTTTTCATGATTGATGTTTTTATCTCAACTAATTCAATCTAATGTTACATCAAATTGAACACTTAATACCTAAATAAATCATCTAAACAAGATATTTACATTGACCATTTTGACTAAACAATTACGCTAATGCCTTACGCAGAAGAAATAAATAACGAATATGAAATGCTTTATTTAAAATGTCCTTTCGAAATAATTGCTAATATTTCTTAAAAATATAACATTTAACATGTTTTACACAACATAGTTAATTCAGTCTAATAAAGAGAACTGCCTATTGTCTGTTATTTATTGACTTACAATGCCTAGAATAGAAATTAATAATTACTGCAATTATAAACAACGACCGTTAATTGTACTAAGATTTGAAAGTCAATAAGTCACGAGAAATATGCAGCTTAAATATTTAATTAAAGATTTTTTTTCATATTTGTTATTACAATAACACATAAAATACACACACAACATACCATCAAAACTAGAATATTTTTTTAACAAACAAGGAGCACACGCGTAAACATTAGATGGACAGTTTAAAAAAAACAAAATTGAAACATTTAGTACAAACTACCGTAATCGTAAACCGATAAGGAAAAAACATCTATTTTTTTTAATCAATATTTTATTTATTATAGATATTGCAACAAATAGTGTAAATATAATCATCTATGCTTTCATATAAGTTTCATAAACATACAACATGACGTGTAAATGCAAATATTTATTTTACTTATCATTATCAGGTCTATTCGCGAATAATTATTTAAACTCGTTAAGACGAAAAAAACGTATGAAATTCTATGAAAACATACATGCCAAGGTGCACGTGATTAAAAAAAAACATATTTAATGAACTTACATTAAAATTTCGTTAATGTAATCGTATCAAACGGCTCGTTTCGCGACAGAATGTTCGTAATAAACATATAACTAACAGACACGAATCAAGTGTCTAAACTTTAATAATGGTACTATAGAAAAACCATCTAGATAATTGAATTAAAAAAAGTAATACAATTACTAACGTTCATGGCGTTCACTTATTTTGAATTAATTACCTTGCAATTACATATTTATATGCATAATTCTTCTGTATGTGACTGAACCCCTCTTAAACGGCTGGACCGAATTTGACGAATTTTTGTGTGAGTTTAGATGGATTCAAGAATGGTTTAAATTAATAATTGTACCCGGTAGGTGGTGGTATGATCGATTTCAAGCGTTATATTTTATTTTAATTTGTACAAAACAGTGTCTGTTGGGTCAGTTAATTAAAATAGTGCATTCTAATTACTAAGTAGGTACTCGAGTCACACGAGATCTTATCCTGATTTATATGGTGACGGTATCTTCTTTCTCTAACACATTTAGAAAAACAGGCTGCTTGCTAGCAACCCACCTTTGGAACAACGTCCATTACCACTTTAGTTGGAATTGGCTTAAGTAGTTGTAGAGGTCGTATTCGGCTTTTTCGATGCCCATAGTTAATGTAAGGACTGCATATTCGTATCAACTACGACATAAGACCAGGACGAATAACTAATTCAAATTAAGGACGTAATGATTTATTTCGTAGATATTTTAATACTACTAACTGGTAACAACAGTTCTATTATTTACGAGTAAAAATGTATGACAACACTCATGATATTACGAATTGACTACTCTGGGTCGCGTACCAAAACTCGATTGGTTTTTTATTGGCATCTAGAAAATTGTCTCTGATTTTTTTTTTATAATAATATATATATATTGGATTGAAGCCGCCGAGTTTTGGTGCCGATCCCGTACGGGCTTATCGAGATACAACATTCAAACGTGCGAAAATATCTCTTTAAAGTTTTTATATTTTTAATAAATTCATCTCACTTCCGGACTCCTAAAGCAATTATCTAAATACTACTAACGCCAAAGAGATCATTTAAAAAATACAATTTTGATATACATAACATTTGTATTGGCCGAAACTTCACATGTATATATTTATCATCTTTTTTTATCTATAATATAATTATTTATTATCTATATAAAAAAACTTAATTACTTTGAGAGCCAGGAATACTTAGCGCTAGTTATACAATATAACTAAATATTTACAATGAGATTATTTAAAATGTATAAATATTGATTTATCTAATGTCGTTTACCTGATTTGAGCTATTTTGTATATGATAAAATTCGCTACATTGTTACTATACTGTTAAATTTATGTAATATTGATGTGTTAGAATGTTTGAATATAAGACAAGAGAATAGACCAGTCGACAACACGTACAATATAATCACTGTACAGATTTATAATTAATAATAATTAAATAAGTAGATAATCTAATATAATGAAATTATACTCGAAACACTTGGAAGACCAACATCACAACATAAATAGATAAAAACAAATATGTACGAAATTAATTACGACTTAACAATTTTTTTATTAATGTACCGCATTTAAACATAGTTACCAAATTAAATTATAATTAGAACATAATAACCGCCACGAAGCAAAACAAGTCTTATACATATCTACTTAGAACTAATATGTAGTCTCGGTTCCATCAGAGTCAAAATCGTGATGAATTCTAGAGAAACGATTTGAATAGTTAAGAATATATATGCTTAAACAGCCGTGTGGTGACTGAGTAAGAATACAAATAACCATTTTCTATCTTGCCTGTGGATGTTGTAAAAAACTACTAAGGGGTATAATACGGATATCGTGCTGTGTGGTAGCGGCTTCGAATACTACCAACCCTTGCTTTGCTCGTGGGTGTCGTAAAAGACGACTAAGAGCCCTAGATTGACCCGGACCAACTCCATCTGGTACCGTTTGAGTCAACGATTACATTCCCAAGGAGGGTTGACATCAGGCAGGCAGCCGGTCATAAAAGTCATTGCCGAAATTTTTTGCAATATGTCAAAAAGGATGACATATTGCGTCGACCCCAAGTAATTGGGATAAGAGCTAGATGATGATGATGACATATAGATGTGCTTGCATAGGCAAGAAATGGAAAACTCCAAATAAAACTCTATACAACCTACCGACCAGCATGGTATAGTAAGGTAAATTTCTCTCCTATTGTGGAGGAGGCTCGAGCCCAACAGTGGAACGTATACGAGCTGAGATGATGATGATGGTTAAATCCAACAGTGGACATGTTGGATTTAGCCATATGTTGATAAAAAAATTCCATACAACACATTACTGCTTTTGCTTACAAATGTATACATGTAAAACGTAAAAATGTTTATATTATAGACATAGACTAAAACTATCCAACCGCTGTGCCTCAAACCGGTTTCATTAAAAAGGCAATAATACCAAAATGATTTTAGAGCTCTACAACAATGCAATATGAGCCGGTAGATGGCGATCGATTTCAAAGAACTTGAGATAATATCCGAAATACAAAAATCCGTAAAAAAACAAGTGTAATACGGCATGGCCCGCAAAATTAGCACGGTTGAATCGACCACCGTTGAGGAGGAATGATTCTCTAGTCGCGACCACAAATCGGACGACGCAGCATAGGATGACTCTCTACTAGGACTGGACTGACGAAATCTTGAAAGTCGCAAGGAACCGTTGGATGCAAGTGGCACAAGACTGTCTGAATGGCATTCTAGGCCTATGTCCGACGGATGGAATGTAAACAGATAAATTATTTATTATTAAACCGAATCAAACCGTTGGCCCTGTGCTACGACGGTATATTATAAAGTTAGTACTTTATATTTATAATGCGATAACATGACCATTGATGGAATCTGAGACCACAATATATAACGCAACATATTCAAAACTGTTAATAAATCATTACAAATAAATACAGCAGCATTTGTAGTTTTCATTAATCGTCAATGTTGATTTAAAAAATATTAGAATTTGATGTAAAAAATGTCAATATATAAAAGTAGGAAAGACTAACATCTGCGACACAGCCTTAACCAGCGCAGATGTTAGGCAACCTATTTATTTATTTATGTAAATGTACGCTTATTACGTCAAATACTTATTATTATTGGAATTAAACTGCTGTTTAACGATAGTCCTTATAATCACAATTATTGTTATCCGTCTTATTGTATATGGAATAATTTAGAATAGTCATATTAATTGGTATCGATATATTTTGTATTTTCAAGGGCATTGGGCAAATTTTTATAACTTATTCATACTTCCATAAGACATTTCTCACGCGCAACTCTTGTCAAATGTTTGTATGTTAAAACTTCATTGAAGTTTAATAAAATGCCCTGTATATTTAAATAAACTAAAAATCTACGGTTACATTTTATACTTTAAGATAGATATCGGATCATAAAAGAGACTAAGTGACCATTCTGTTTTATTTATATAAATTATGTTAGTAATAGATTTTTAGTTTGTCTTGAATTGTTCCAGGGCAAATAATCATGATTTATACAAAGGCTGTTTATAACTGCCCACGCATATCATTTGTTATCCTAATCGATTAAAAAAATATTTTTATTTATTAATCAACAACTTTTGGCTGTACATTAATATCATAGGCCGCCAATTCTCTGGAAAAAATTTCAAATGCTGTTTATGACAAGTTGGATTTTTTTTATTCAACGATTCATATTTTGAATATTGTCTAAACTAAATAAGCGCGTTTTAACCCACAGCATCAAAGTCAAAACCATTCGCACATAAAGCATTCCAAACTAAAGTACTTAAAATACAAATATACAAATAAGTATTGAGATCGTGCCACGATGACGATGTGCTTGAACCGATGAAATAAAATCTATACGCGAATGTATCTATAAATGTGGGGAGCCGTTTTGTAAAGTAATATGGAACTGTGACGTCACAATTTTACTTCACAAAACAACATTGGATATATTTTTTTGGTATTTTCTGTTTTATTATACCTGTTACATGAATTACTAAATAGATAATTATTATTATAAATATTTCAACTCTTTCACTGATACGATTCGCACTATAGGTTATATTAAAAAATTAAAACTTACATTATATGTATATAAGAGGGGGAAAAAGCCATTAGTACCATGATTATAACTTGACTACAATAAACATACAATTTAAATCAACGAATTCATTTAGACCATACATCACCAATTCTCGCAGACTTATTAATTACATTTTTTAGATTTTTTATAATTTTTAAGAATTTAAAAGTATTTTTTTGAATTACAATAAAATACTATAAACGATTATATATATATATATATATATATATATATATATATATATAATATATCTAATCACTGTGATAAATGCTCACACATATAACTTCTACAACATTAACTCCATCGTATACAGAATACAAAGAATTTAGCTGACAACAGATTACTTAAGTCTTAGGAATATTGTAGAAGAAATGGGATGGGAAAAAGGGTTTTGGAAGGGCGATCACGAATCATGTGGACAACGTGGACTAATGAATGGCAGTCTATAACAGTCGTAATAATGCCAAAAGATGCATAAGTTCAATTGAGTTCCAACGACAAAACACTTACTTTTTCAAACAATAATTAAATATAAAAAAATAATGAAATGAGGGGTATATATATATATATATATATATATATATATATATATATATATATATATATATATATATAGACCTCTATCTGTGACCAAACTGCTTTTCGCCTTTTGGTAGACGTTTGCTATACAGTAATTATGATTTATATTATAAAATATCAAGTTGATAGAGTTAAATCGAAAAATTTACGATAAAATATGATTATATATGTATACAAAATAAATAATGATAAATTAAACAATGAATGATCTGGGATAATCGAGTTAATATTAAATAAAAACTAAGTGTCATGCAGAGGGCGCGCAGCCCAAGGAGAAGTACCGGTAAAAAGTCTGATTACACTTTTTCCCGTCTCGCTCCGAACATGTAAAGCGCGATAAGGAATTTCGTCCCAACTATGAATATCTACATAGCGCCACGTATAAAAGCTCTTATCTATTTTTACCCACCCACGGGTAATTGTCAAGTTTTAAATGCTAATTTCAAATCAATTCATATCGACATACAAGTGATATTTAATTATCATTAAAATTTCGCGTGATCTAAATTAATCCTAAGGGGCCGTTCATAAAATACGTCACGCTATAATCAACTTTTTTTCACCCCGTCCCCCCCTATTGTCACGCTGTGTCACACTTTCTGTGACCCCCATGTAAATATTTCGTCACAAAAACTAAGACCCCCCCCGTCCCTCTTTGTCACATCTTGTCACACTCAGCAAACCCCCTCGCTACAACTGTAGGCGAACGTATTTTATGAACGGCCCCTAATACAGCTGTAATATGTAATTAAAATTTCAGGACATGCTACAAAATACAGCAAAATATTGATCTTGACCTTATTGAAGGATTGTTTTTTTTTTGTCATAACAGTCGGAATCAAAAATTTTAAGGTATACCGAGATGCGATTTCCACAAATCTACAAGAACATTTTAAGGGTTCGTAGATATATACAGGTTTCTTCACGATGTTTTCCTTTACCTATCAATTTACGTTTTGTTACACATAACTTCGATAATAATTTAGGGTTTGAATCTGAGATCACTGCGTCACAAATTATTGGTCTCTCTTTGGATGTAAAGGAAGAAAATTTAAAGGTATGGATTCTGGACCTTATACCTAACCATCGACAATATATTCTAAAATCTTTTATTTGTACCTCCGTATAATCTTATTGCCGAAAAATCAACCGTTTTAAAAAAAATAACTCAAATGGCGATACGAGGTCCTTTAGGACCTTTAAATTTTAAAATTGTTAACAGCTAAATTCCTCGCTACTATTATTCTTGTACTACAATAGAGATAGTGTACCCGCATCGCTAACTGGCCGTGGATGTTGGCTGCATTGTAGCTGAAGTGATTGGAGAGTTGACTGAAACGAAAATAATTGCAATATATTTTTATTTCCTTGTTACCTTGAATAACATAGTCTCAACAGCGCATGTACGCATGCAAGCGCCGTTCGAGAGACTTTGGTTTCCAATCCTTTACCTGGGAAACATTGCCCAATGTCGGGATAAGAATACACCAACTCTTGATTACCAATGGGGCTTTTAAAAACTAAGGGTCTCATCAGAAGAATATACAAGCAGCTCTTTCCTAAGAAACGTTAACTTATTGTGATCACCAACCCACCTTTCAGAAGAGAATATTTTGACAGTATTGCCTGATTAGTGGGGGAGGCATACGTCTAACACTTAATGGTAAATGATGACCATAACAAGTAAGATGCGGAGTAGATTTGTATTTTTTTAAGAATGTCTTTAGAAAAGTCCTAATAGCCAACCATGTTTGGAACTGTAGTCGCTCAATATGCTCAGCACAACCCCCCAAAAAGTTTTTTTTTAAGACAGAACACCACACATATACTCCTTGTCTCGCGAAGGATAAAGTCCTAAACATAAAATTTACCAATAGAAATTACATCCAGACATGGGGTTCGAACTCTTTACGTGACAGGTCGCTACTTAGCCCACTATGATAACTACGTCATCTGTGCAAAATAATTATTGAAATAAGACAACATTTTACTAATATTATAAATGCGAAAGTAAGTTTCTTTGTTTGATTGTTACGCTTTCACGCTTGAACCACTGAACCGATTTCAAAAATTATTTCACCAATGGAAAGCTATAATATCAGGGAATAACATAGGCTATATTTATCCCGGTATTGCCACGGGAACGGGCGCTACGCGGGGCGACTGAAAGCGAAGCGAGTGCGAGTTGCTAACAAATAATAAAGACGAATCACTCACAGATAGCGATGTGATATTTTTTATTGTCTATGAGTTATTACAATTTCACTTCACCATCAGGAACGCCACTGGCTTGACAAACACCGTTCTTAAGGAATATAATAATTACAATACTCACTGGTCGGTGTGTTGACTTCAGAGTGTGGCGTCAGATTGGACTGAGCCATTAGCTTCTGGCGCACCTCGCGTATTTTTAACTGCAGAGCCATTTTTGTTGGAAATATCTCAATGTGAGTGGCCTGAAACGAGAATACGTATCCATTTATTTTAATTCTCCTCGTTAATTTATTTATTTTATTTAAGACAACACCCTGCACTAAGGAAATAATCCTTGTATTGCGGGGGACTTTACAAACATACAATTAACGGACACAAATTACATCCAGACTCAGAACAACAATTTGTGGATCGCACAAAGTGTTGTCCCGCGTGGGATTCGAACCCCCGACACACTGGCGCTGTAGGTCGCTATCTTAACCACTACGCCATCTGTGCAGTTAATGAGTGCAATATATGGTCAGGTATTACGCTAGTGGTAGATCCACGTTCATCATCATCATCTTGCTCTTATCCCAATTACTTGGGGTCGACGCAATATGTCATCTGTTTTGACATATTGCAAAAAGTTTCGGCAATGACTTTTATGACCGGCCGCCTGCCTGACGTCAACCCTCCTTGGGAATGTAATCGTTGACCCAAATGGTACCAGATGGAGTTGGTCCGGGTCAATCTAGGGCTCTTAGTCGTCTTTTACGACACCCACGAGCAAAGCAAGGGTTGGTAGTATTCGAAGCCGCTACCACACAGCATAGTGGTAGATCCACGTTGCCGACAGTATTCTATGCAGACATCAATGGTTCGACTGAGCCGGCATAGTACCAACATGCCGACATACTTAACAGATATTGGTAATCCGAATAATTTGAATTCATAATCACTTTTTTTTTTGATTGGGTTACGGTCGGCGCACTCCTCCGGGGCGACAGAGGGCTGTGAGCACGCACACCCGTAATCCACCCTATAGCACGTCGCCTTCGTCGTTGGGCCGACCACCGGTGCAGAGTGCCTTGACTTCAGTGGTAATTCATAGTCAATAAAAAATATTTAGATTCACGTTGATAGACTTCTTAATATCCGTGTGATGACAGGAGTAAGAATACAATTTACCACTCCCTCTGTCTTCCTCGTGAGTATCGTAAATGACATCCAAGGGATGTAATATGTAGATAACATCGATGCAAGAGAGGGGAAGCTCGGCTGACAAGCATGGTATGGAAGGTAAATTTCTCTGCCATTATGATCGAAAGCTCAACAGGGGGACTATGGTCTAAAGACAAAAAGAGACTTCAAAATTATTTGAACACTAAGAAATAAATAGAAAAACGAAATAAATAAAAACAGGCGTAACCTTATAACCATACTCAATACCAGTGGCGGCTCTGTACTTAACGTACGTGCGCTCGTGCGCTGAACCACCAAATCAAAATATTTAAAAACTACAAAATTTAACTTCATATTTATTTTTAAATCACCATTAATATTTATTCTTTGAACATAAAAAACATATAACAAATAAAATTTCAAATTATGACGAAACAATACAAGCGCTTTACTTAACTATTAAAACTTATATTCCTTGTAAAAAAAATCTCGTGCGCTGAGGCGAGCGCACGGGGACTGCCCATACAACTTGTATTAGAAATGAGTTAAAGCGCCTGGCGCATGAGGAGACAAGATAGTTCATAGAAATATGCTGAAAAATGAGTCTGGTCCCGTACGGCACACGGGCGAACCGAACATTGCCGAGAGAACTCTACTTACGACGAAATTCGCTGATGATGTCCCGTTAAGTACAGTAAGTAGGTATAGTTTCGATGTATCTGTGACGAATTAAATATTGTTTGTTTGTTTGTTTGTTTACATTGTTTTTTTTTTATTTTGGTCTTAGTTCTATTTTATACTGCGTATACCTACAGTGGGTGAAAATGAGCATAAATATAGACTATATTAAAGACAATAACAAAACTTTTTAAAATAAAGTTGATATAAATTGGCAGGACCGCCAAGGCCCTCTTTTATAAATATTTTTTGAAGTGTGAAAAACAAACAAACTACCTATTTTTCTTCGCAAGTACACCTACAAAATGTAATGCGTTCAAATATAATTTAAAAAAATTTTTTTACGTAAATTGTTGTTCCATTGCAATTTCTGATCTTAATACTTAGTGAGGAAGAAAAGTGAACCACCACTTTGATGACCCACCAGCCGCCACTGCTCAATACATCATATAGTGTTTGCCAAATAGCATGGCAAAAGAGGTCATTTGGCGACCTTCACTACGATATCATCAAATCCAAGTAATTTATCGCTAATTCTATCGCTTTCCATACAAACCCTCTTATCGTTGAAATACCGTGGTACCAGTCGGCTAGACAGTACATGGGTTACAAACATTTATGTCTCCGTGTAATTTGTTTAGAATTTTAATTAATAAATTATGAGACGCCTACACGTGCAATAATAAAGCATACGTACACGTTACCTACCTTACCACTGCCCTAGCATGAAACTGATAGCTAACCTATCTTAAGGCTAACTTTTTGTTAAATACGTAAGGTGAGGTAAAATAATATACTAAAATAATTTATTTATGACTACAAAAATCTATACTTCTGAACTGTCACTTCCACTACTATTACTATCACTGCTGTCTGATACATGAATTATGAATGCATCAATCTTTCGGTATATACTGTCATCGAGGCCCATCATTTTTTTTTCAATATCTTTTACGTGCTCCACACGGAATGTCAAGCAAAATGGCGCCTGGGCCACACGACGCCACTGATCTCGTACACCTGACGCTAAAATCAGTTAAGAAATGATTTTATGTTTGATACACATAACCTAAAATCTTGCATCTACTCGTGCGATCCTTTAGGTTTATTACACCTGACGGTAAAATGAGTTGAAAGAAATGTGACATAACTTAAAACTTGGCATTTTCTGGGAGTTACATAATTCTTCGAAGCTAATTACGTATTTAATTCCTATAATTAATTTTAATACCTAAATTTTTATTACCAGATGAGATATCTGGTAATGAAACTTTGTCAGATACCTACTAGCTTTTTGAAATAACATAATAAATGTATTTTCATATTGTATTACGTATCTTAATTTGTTACTTAGCTAAATGGTATTTTGTAAAATATAATATTAAATTATGATTAATATTTTGATATTATTTTATAATTTTACTTATAATATCGCATTAGGTTAAATGTCCTGTAAATGTATTATAATTGATTGTAAATAAATAAATAAATTTTAAGTAAGAATACAATTCATCACCCCCGTGTCTTGCCCGTGGGTGTCATAAAAGAATACTAAGGGATTAAATGTGCATATAACATCTATGCAAGAGAAGACAGACTCGAAATAAAACTATACCACAAAACGTCTGACCAGCGTGGTTACAGTAGGTCAATTTCCCGCCTATTGTGAAGAAGGCTCGAGTCCAATAGTGGAACCTTTATGCGCTAAAATTAAATACTAAAAAATATGTATACCTGGAAATGTGTGGTTGCTTGCGTAGTTGGGAACATGCCATGTTCCTGGAACAGCTTGAGGACAAGGTGACGACGTTGCTCTAACATACGACGGTGACCCGCCTCGCCCCGGGCGCCGGCACCGCCGCCTTGCGCCGAACACGGTGTGCGTGGAGACATTTCTTCCATGCCCTCCGATACTGATCAATACAATAAAATTTTTAGCTCATCCTCTTCAGTCAAGTATACATAAGTTACATGCTCCTTCCATCTCGTTTCAAACCAAATAAAAGTTTCTGACGATTACTAATATTTCACATTTAGCTTGGTAAAAAAAACCTATTTGCTAGATTGGATTAGAAACCAAATAGATGTGAATTCAATTCCGACTGGCTGAATTCATTTTTTGTTATAAGATTTATAAATGTTTCTGATTCGATATGTCCACTTTTATGTCCAAGCATAGATATAGAATTCAAATTCAAATCATTTACTATGCATAAACCCCGAGAGGGCCACTCACATATAGTCAAGAAAATTAAATTATATTTTGCAAAAAAATATAACTACCACCGGATCGGAACGCGCCCGCTACTGAGAAGATCCGGCAAGAAACTCAGCGGTTTCGGAGAGGGCGTTCGACGATCGCGGCCCTGCTGCGCCTGAAGGCCGTGGTAGCGGAGGCCGTCACCGGCGGAGGAGTCCTGTTGGCGGTGTCCCTGGACATCGCCAACCTCTTCAACAGTCTGCCATTCAGCTGCATCAGGGAGGGGCTGAGGTATCACGGGATGCCCGTGTACCTCAGGCGGCTGGTGGCAGACTACTTGGAGGGGCGCAGCGTCCTCTACGTTGACCGAGTAGGGGACGTTGTGCGAACGCCCATGACGAGCGGTGTCCCACTGGGGTCGGTTCTGGGTCCGACCCTGTGGAACGTCGGCTACGACTGGGCGTTGAGAGGAAGCCTTCCACCCGGGCTAGGCGTAATTTGCTACGCCGACGATACACTCATCACAGCCCGGGGTGGGACGCTAGAGGAGGCGGCACGCCTGGCAACTCTCGGCACCGAGGAGATTGTCAGGCGGATCGAAGCGCTGGGGTTGAGGGTAGCCCTGGAAAAGACGGAGGCCCTTTTGTTCCATGGCCTCCGTACCGCCGGGCCTCCCGCCGGCGCTTCGATCACCGTGAAGTCGGTCACCATCAGCATCCAGGCCCACATGAAGTACTTGGGCCTGGTGCTCGACGGGCATTTTTGGTTCCGGGAGCATCTCCATCGACTTGTTCCCCGGCTTGTTGGCGCGGCGTCCGCCCTTTCGTGGTTGATGCCGAATGTGGGCGGACCCAGTGCTACGTGCCGACAGCTGTATGCGGGAGTGATCCGGTCGATGGCCCTGTATGGCGCACCGGTGTGGGCGGAGTCCCTGACCGTCCGTCTTAGGGCCCTCCTGTGGCGACCACAGAGGGTCATGGCGATCAGGGCCATACGGGGTTACCGCACGGTGGCAACGGAGGCAGCGTGCCTCCTGGCCGGAAGTCCGTGGGACCTGGAGGCGGAGATGCTCGCCGACATTTATCGGCGGGTGTCGGAGACGCGCGCCCGCGGCGGTATGATCTCTATCAAAGAGATCACCGCCTGGCGGGTCGACGCCCGCCGAGAAGTCATTGCCCGTTGGGCAGTCCGGCTGGAGAGTCCTCGGACGGTGTCAGGACCGTCGAGGCCCTCCGGCCGGTGCTGATGGAGTGGTTGGAGCGGACGCACGGGGTGCTTTCCTTCCGACTGGTGCAGGTGCTGACGGGGCACGGTTGCTTCGGGAAGTACCTGCACAAGATTGTCAGGAGGGAGAGCACACCGTCCTGCCACCACTGCAGTTGCGACGAGGACACGGCGCAGCACACGTTCAAGGAGTGTGCTGCATGGGAGGGGGAGCGCCGTGAACTCGTCGCGATTATCGGTGCCGACCTGGCGCTGCCGACCATCGCCAGGGAGATGCTCGTCAGCGTCAGGAACTGGGACGCGGTCGCCGCCTTCTGTGAAGCCGTAATCTCACGGAAGGAGGCGGCGGATCGTGTGCGAGTAGAGCTCCTATTCGGCGACACGTTCCGCCACCGGCGACTCGGGCGGCGCAGGCGCGAGTATCTGCGCCTAATGCCGCCCTAGCCGAGGCCGCGGGTGATCGGACCGGGGAATTGTCCGTCACCCGCAGAGAGGCTGACCGCGCGATGGCGACCGACGTCCCAGTACGTCGAGAGGTGAGAGGTTACCTGAAAGGGTATTCCGTCGGGCCGACCACTGATGACAAGTTACATCTGCTCCGGTGGTCGGCCCAACAACGAGGTGACGTAGGTACGGGTGGGTTATGGGCCCGCGCGCCGTCCTTTCATCGCCCCGGACGGACTGGACCGCGCGTGCGCTTACCATAGCCCACCCATAAAAAAAAAAAAAAAAAAAAAAAAAAAAAAAAAAAAAAAAAAAAAAAAACTCAGCGGGCTTGTCTATTATTTTTTATTTCTTTTTTCTTCTTACTAGATATAAAATTGTGTACAGTATGTTTTGTAAGCATGCTCCAGTGTGATGCCCTTCGAACCACAAGATATAGTTCACAAGATATACGTAATATAGTTCAAACGATTATGGTTGGGCCAAGCGGCACCCAATCACGAGTTAACTATTAGAGCAGCCATCACTCCCCTCAACCACTATGGAGTAGTGATGTAACGAATGTTAGGATTGAGACATTCGCGAATGCGAATGTGAGTGCGAATATTTATCTCCAACATTCGCGAATGCGAATATAATATATATGAATGTTAACTTTCAAATAAAGCGCGTGCAAAATATCATACGGGTTTAACATTTCGTACCAGCCATGTTTAAGCCAAATATAGCAAAGGTTAACCGTTACAAGTTGAACGAATGAAACTAATCAGATTCGTTCGAAAATATTCGTTGTAATTTGAGATTAGTTTATTATTATTATTGTATTTGTCAAATTTACAAACATGAGTAAAGCACGTGTTACTGAAGTGTGGAGTTATTTCACAATTTGTGACGCTGAGAGTGTTAAATGCATGGTATGTCAAAAAGTTTAATGATTACTTAACAAAAATAATGTAATTTTTTCATAAAGAATCATGTTCTTTTTTATTGGCAAAATTCATTATTCATTCACACAAAAAATCGGTTGTCTGTAAAGTCGGTTTACTGACGATAGTTGAACGTGACAACGTCATAAGAAAATACTGATGGAATGGTTTCATTTTTCAAAAGAAAATTTTAATTTTATTCGTTTGATAGATATTTTGTATGGCAAGCCTTAAATGGAACTGGAGGCAGAAGTGCTCGCCGAATTGTATCGGCGGGTGTCGGGGGTGCGAGGGGAGGGCGGTGTTGTTTCCTTAAGGGAGCTCACCGCCTGGCGCGTCGACGCCCGCCGAGATGTGATCGCCCGTTGGGCAGACCGGCTGGAGGCCTCGATACGGTGTCTGGACCGTGGAGGCCTTCCGGCCGGTGCTGATGCAGTGGTTGGAACAGCGGAACGGTGTGCTCTCCTTTCAACTCGTGCAGGTCTTGACGGGGCATGGATGCTTCGGCAAGTACCTGTACAGGGTCGCTAGGAGGGAGAGAACACCGTCCTGCCACCACTGCGATTGCGACGAGGACACGGCGCAGCATACGCTCGAGGTCTGTGCCGCTTGGGCAGAGTAGCGCCGTGAACTCGTCGCAATCATCGGTGCCGACCTGATGCTGCCGACCATCGCTAGGGAGATGCTTGGCAGCATCAGGAACTGGGACGCGGTTATCTCGCAGAACGAGGCAGCGGGTCGCGAACGCGAGGAGCACAGCCTCGACGAAGCGACCCGCCGCCAGCGACTGGGGCGGCGCAGGCACGACTACCTGCGTCCCATGCCGCTCTAGCCGAGGCCGCGGGTGACGTGACCGGGGAGTTAGTCCGTCACCCGCCGAGAAGCCGACCGCGTGAGGAAAGATCGACGTTCTCCCCGAGCGGGGGACGCCGGTCGATGGGAGGGTACCCCGGGTAGGGGGTATTCCGTCGGGCCGAACACTGATGACAAGTAACCCTGCTCCGGTGGTCGGTCCAACGACGAAGGCGACGTGGTGTTCGGGTGGGTTGCGAGTGTTGCGTGCTTAAGCCCCTCTGTCGCCCCGGACAGAGTGGTACGGAAGCGCGCCGACCGCAGCCCATCCCAAAAAAAAAGCCTTAAATGGAACGCCTCAGAGCGAGGTAACGCCGCATACGTCATGTTTTTTCGTGTGAGCAGCCAGCTCCATCGAATTATAAGACGTTGTCACGTCAAAAACAAATATAAATTCCGGATAAGTATTCACCAACATATCATATACTAAATCTTTCTCCGAAACATGCTGCATCTTATGGTATAAATACTATTCTGATCGTTCAGTGGTTTTCGCAGTATAACTGAACAAAAAACCGGCTCCCCATTCATTAGTTTATATTAGACTGACAAAAATAAGAGAGACAGTATTTCTAATTTAGTGGCCAACCTGAGTGTTCCATAATATTGTTTTATTCAAATATTATGAGTAAATAAAAATAATAGATATTATCATATCATTACACAATTACATATATAATTTGCTTTTAGTTTGTCAAATATATTCGCCAAACATTCGCATCGTTCCTTGCGAATGCGATTGCGAATGTCAGAAACATATGCGAATATTCGCGATGCGAATGCGAATATTCGCGATGCGAATGCGAATATTCGTTACATGACTACTATGGAGGGAAGGTAAAGAGTCTTAGACCTTAAATTATTTCGGACCGACCACTGACGACAAATCACCCTGCTCCGGTGGTCGTCCCAACGACGAAGGCGACGCGTCACGGGTGGGTTACAAATGTGCGTGCTTACGCCCTTCTGTCACCCCGGACGGAATGGTGCGAGGAGTGCGGTGACCGTAACCCAGCCCAAAAAAAAAGTGTAGTGGTAAGCTGCCGCGTGTTGTTAATGCAAATAGAAGAAGACATATTCTAACTAGCGACTTTATATAAATAATGTTAATGGTGGTCCATTAAAGCATTAAAATTATAATTTTTAAGTCAAGTTCTTGAACAGAAAAATCTATAATTAATTAAAAATATCTACCAACGTGTCTGACCAGTGTGATATAGTCAGTCAATTTCCCACTTATTGTAGAGAAGACTTATGCCCAGCATTAGGAAGTATCCCTAGCCGAGGCCGCGGGTGACTGGGCCGGGGATTAGTCAGTCACCCGCAGAGAGGTTAACCGGCGTCCTGAGAGGGGCGTTGAAAGAAGAAAGGGTGCCCGAAAGGGTATCCCACCGGGCCGGCCACGGTCGACAAGGAACTCGGTACCGGTGGAGAGGAATTGCAGTGGGTTATGGGCCCGCACACCTTTCGTCACGTCCTTTCGTCATCCCGGACGGAATAGACAGTGTGTGCACTGACCATAGCCCACCAAAAAAAAGTATTAGGAAGTATTATAGGCTATGATGATGATATACTAAAAACTCAATGAGAGCTTCTTGTTTAGAAAATATTTAAATAAATTATATTAACTGTCGTTTGATTATTGTAATATAAAATAAGAAAAATATATAAAAACCTCTTATTTCACCTCTAACCAAGTCCAGGTTAAAGTCCGGTCCGAAGAACGTGTTGCCAACTAGTTTGTTTGTGGTGGTAGTATGTGGAGTGCCATACGAATGTGGTGTCGGCATGCCATTACCGTTCATTACTTCCACTTCCAGCTGAGGTGTTACTACCGTGCCTTCATCGTCTGTAACAAAATATTTGTATTTAATGAATACCTTTATATAATAAAAGATTCATGTTTCATATTGAATGTAACAACGACAACCGTTGCGGCAAAAGAGGTTGTCGATTGATGACCATGAATCGGGTGACACAATGTAGGACGACCCCCTACTAGGTGGACTGACGAGATCTGGAAAGTCACAAGGAACCGTTGGATGCAAGTGGCTCAGGACCGTGGCATTCTTGTTTCCCCACAATATGATAATAACTGACGTCTATAGACTGATGGAGGGATGATTGAATGCAGAGATGATAAGAGGTCATGAGAACCATACTGGCCTAATTCAATGGACGAGCCTATTGAGTACCATAGAAAATAAAGACAGTTTAGTAAAAATCATAACAATGATTATGCTGCCTCTAGTGAATATTCGTTGTATCACTTTTAGGCCACCTTGGTTCTATCAAAATGTTCAATTATATCTGTAAAAAATCATAAAAACAATACTGTAAAAAAATTTGTTAGGCCACTATGGTTCTCATCACCTCATATGTACTACGAGCTACGAAGCTACGAATACTATCAAGACTTATTTTACATAAACGAAAACTAATAATTACTTGTAACTCGAAACTCCAAATCTCGCTCTTGTCATTCTTAAGAAGGGTGGACGCCAATCAGGTAGCCGGTCATAAAATAATTGCCAAAACTTTTGCAATATGTGTACATAATGGGCATTTTTTTTATATCGATCCAATTAAACTTTTATGAAAATTTATAGTTCAATTCTTAGAATATTAACGTATAGAAGAATAGTGTCGGTACTTAAGCGATCAAAAACATGAAGCCAAAAATGCTACATACGCGCAGGCGATTACACACGTACACCCCGCACACCACTATACGAATTATGAAATCAAATATTGATTTTATTAACATAAATCGTCGAAATACTTTTAAAAGTAGTGTTAAATATACTCTTTGCTTTTCAAATGTGTTGTGACACTATTTGAATACACAAACCGTCATAATTACCTATTTATTTTTTAAGAGTTGCGTACGTACGTGCAGTACAGTGACCTTGTATACTACGGATCGATTAGGTGTAAGCTCCATTGGGCTCCAATTTAAATGCTTCATTTTTTGTGCGCGGACCTACCTTCTAGACGTTATTATTCTAAGGTTCAATTGCTATTTTCTATTTGTACATTTTTTATTTATAAATTTTTTTGAGAACTAGAAAAAAGATATAGGATCTAAAGCCAATCAATAAAAAACACAAAAATATTCACCGATGCCAATCTTATTGAGTTTCTTTCTCATGTACAGCTGTGGACTCCTAGGTACGACTACAGTAGGACTGCATCCCTCAGGCTTGAACTGTGGCAAAGTGCTGAATTTCTGCTCAAAGTTCACTTGCTCTAGAACTCTGTACAAATAATAATAAAACTAAGAATGTTGCAGATATGAAGTTTCATATCAGGATACGGATAATAAGAATACATTACGTAACATTATAACTGTTTCAGATACGATTATGCATAGAAAACTATTTCCGAAGATATCTGAGAGCATTGTTTCAGGTACAGATGTTAGGTTTTTCATCATCATTTTAGCCCATACACATCCAAATGTTGGGCTCGAGCCGCCTCCACAATTGGAAGGAAATTGACCTTACTATACCATACTGGTCAGACAGGTTGGTATAGGGTTTTATATCGAGTTTGCTTTCTCTTGCATAGATTTTATATGCATATTATATCCCTTAGTCGATCCACGGGCAAGATAGGGTATGGTGTATTCTTACGCCGTCACCACACGGATAGGTTTTTAGGGAATTGTAAAAGCGAAATGCTAAACCTGGTAATTTTGATATTATTACCCTTTTGAAGAGGCGTACGTTTAGGCTGAAGGTGCGCCCGGTTAAAAGAAAACCTATCGTTACATGTCTCATAAAACATCGACTCAGTCCAAAACAATTCAAAATCTTTAATATCGGCTTCGTTTACAGTTCCGGATAAATTTTCATTTCAGTTATGGTTACGGAGCTCCTTAACATCCTTATTTTATATATTTTTTTACTTTTAAAGACATCACCTTGCACTAAGGAAATATTCCTTGTATTGCGGAGGAATTTACAAACATATAATTAACGGACACAAATTACATGCAGACTCAGAACAACAATTTGTGAATATCACAAAGTGTTGTCCTGCATGGGATTCGAACCTACGACACCGACACGGTATTTTAATCAATACGCCATCAGTGTATTTAAATAAAACAATATAGTTGGAAGCCTAGTTCAAGGAGTATTGTATCCATATCGAGATATTCGTTATGGTGTGTAACGAATTAAGAATACAATGTGACACCAATCTTTACGTTCTCGTGGCAGTTGTAGAAAGTGATTGAGAGATCATCAGAATTGCCAGCAACACTATTCTGTCAGACTTATAGCAATGTGCCTCAAAGTTTTTAACCGCACAGATGGTATAGTGGTTAAGACCTACTGTTCCAGTGCCATTATTTCGAATCCCACGAAGGACAACGCTTTATACGACTCACAAATTGTTGTTTTGAGTATGAATATAATGTTTGTCCATTAATTATATGTTTGTAAAGCTCCCCGCAACACAAGAGTTATTTTCCTTAGTGCAGGGTGTTGTTCTTTATTTAATAAAAAAAAAATTAGACCCACCTAAAGTAATGACACAAATGTTACAAGTTGAATAATATAAAACATCAATCAATGATTGATGTTATATGTTATATAAATTATCTTAGGTAATACTGAAAATTAAAGTGTCCTTGGGGACATCAAACATTGTAACTATAAGTGCGAATGCCATCGAGCAGCAACTCTAGCGATTACGCCATTAACCCCTATTGTGGAGGGACTTACGTCCAACAATGGACGTCGAGTCTCGAATTATAAGAGTTACGTACTTATCTCGTCCGTCTTCATTGCCTTTCTTGAACAGACTCTTCTTATGTGATGGACTCGGCAGGTCAGAGTGTTGTTTCGGTGAAGTGATCTCATTATGTGGGCTGGTGACATCAATGGTGTTACTACAACTTGTTGGTATATCACACCGAGAAGTATTATTGCCACTTGCCATAGAAGTAGCAGGGTCATTACTGCCAGTAGAACCCGTCGATGTACCTAAAACGAAATGCAGTATGAAAGATGTTTCAAATTTCAATATTATTATTTAACATTTATTATTTTTTTATTTATAGCCTCACGGCTAATAAAATAAATAGCATCATCATTACAGCTCACATACGTCCCATTACTGGGCTCCTTCATAAGGGAAATTGACCCACTAAACCACGCTGGTCAGATCGGTTGATATAGTTTTACTTTGGGTTTTCCTTCTCTTACTCTTAGATGTTATATGCATATTTAATCACATAGTCGTCTTTTACGACACCCACAGGCAAGAAAGTGGGTGGCGAATTGTATTCTTACTCCATCACTACGCGAAAAAAATATATATTAATCCATATTTCGTCCTTGAGTGTTCAACAAGGGAATCTAAAATTGGTGAAATACAAAATGATTACCACAAGTTAATCTTTTGTAAATCTATGAGAACGCTCTTACCAACAAACAATAATAAACAAACTGCCCCAAACTTAATTTATGGGGTACCTATATATAAAATTGAATGTATTTCTGTATGTTTTTATAGAATCATAAACTATGCATTTGATCATGTGATGGTCTTCAGCAAAGTGTTGTGCATATGCCCACGAAGGTCGCCGAGGTGATATGACCCTAACTGGTGGAACCGGTAATTGGCATGGTAATCGATTTCAAAGAGAATTCCTTTTACTATTTTTTGTAGATTTGAACAGAACAACGCCTGTTGAGCCAGCTAGTTCATAATAAAACTGACATAAAAATAGTTAAAACATTAATATACCTCGACTGAGTCGTTTCTGCAGCGGTGCTCTGCCAAGTTGCGCAGGAGTTGGTGCAAGAGGGAATGGACGTGTTTCTTCTACGGGATTCTCCCATTGACTAAAACAAATATTATAGATACAAAATATAGATGACGTTTATAATTTAAAAATAAATTCAAAATTTATGGAAATGAGAGCATCATTTGGAAGGTTATTCAGGAACTTGTTTGAAATCCATTTGATGAATATTTTGATCATGCATCTTGGTATTTAACCTAATCATCTCAGGTCATATACATACTGGACTCGAGCCTCCTTCAAAATAAGAGGGACATTGACTAAATATATCACGCTGGTCGGACGTGTAGGCATAGGATTCTATTTCCGAGTTATCCTTCTTTGAGACCACTTTCTTCACAGTACACAGGCTGTGGTCCTAGCATTACAAAGGTCCATGAGCGGCAGTATCATTTAACATCAGGTGTGCCGCTTGCTCGTTTGTCACAAACGGCAATAAATAAAAAAATAAAAGACGGATTCACATGAGACATTATTTCGAATTCTAGTACTCTTACAGTGATGTCATGTTTATTCGCCAGAGGATTGGGGACTACATTCCTTCATATCAACCCTCCGGCGAATAGTGTTTGGTGAATTGAAACGCTATTCCGTTGTGTATAAGGTTGAAAATATTAATAGTATATACTTACGTAGTCGTTTTAGGCAATTGATTGTTACTTTGAGAGACAATAACAGATTGTACGCCCTGTTGGCTTTGTACGTGAGTTTTGTTCGATTCTAATTCTGTGAACAATGTAAAACATTTATTAGCGACAAATCACATTGCCATAATAATTAATTCATATACGTCTATTATACTATTTCCATTTCTTTATTTTCTCGATGACAGCTCCTGTGGAAACTTGAACGAGCGTCTTTTTTACATTATGTATACATCTATGCCAATAAAAAATTGGAGTGTCTGTTTGTAATGTCAAAATAATAGGCTTTTTTCATGCTCACACGGTTATTTGCACGACACCTATGCCTAAAATAGCAATTAAAACATTTTTGTCTGTCTGTCTGTCTGTCTGTTTGTTCCGGGTAATCTTCAAAACGGCTAGACCGATTTCAAAAATTCTTTCACCAATGGAAAGCTATAATATCAGGGCTATATTTTATACCGGTATTCCCACGGGAACGAGATCTACGCGGGTAAAACGACTATAACCTATAACCGAAGCGAAGCGAGGGCGGGTTGCTAGTTATTTAATAAAAATATGACGCTTACGCGCGTACAAGGTCATAGCAGAGTCGGAGAAACTGATAGGGATGGAGCTATCGATAAACGTAACACGATAAGAGACCCGATATTTTTTTACAAAGTGTAAGAAACTAAACTATTGCCGGATAATTTTATACAAATTTAATAACCAACTAGCTGACCCGACAGACGTTGTCATGTCTTAACTATGAATATTGAATTCGAATTGAATTAAAAAAAAATGTTTATTATTCTAATTCCTATATACAACATACTTATTTTTTTTCCTTATGCGTATGAAACCAATGAATGTAATGGCTCTGACGGCGGTACCAATGGCGTCAATTGTGCTCGCGCAACACAATCCAGGACCTTAATTTTTAAACTTAAATGCCTTGCAATATTGGCATACAACGTTCATTGACCCAATACTTACAACTTAAGTTTGTACGTCTAATTGCTGGCATTTTCAAAAACGAAAATTCAACTGTAAATTAAAGAAAACTATTGTATTCTTCTTAATAACTAAGTATATCACTTGTTATATTAGTAACATGTATCTTAATTACCAAAACTCCATATTAAATTGACTTTTTATATTAGGCGTGATGGCTCTGAACTTACCTACCCTGATGTGCACTAAGAAATTCAGTTTTCTTACATCATTTCTGTAAGAAATAATGAACTAATTGTTTTACATGTATTTTATTAATAAAATAACTCCAGCCGAAGCATCTGTTTTAAACAATTTTCAGTTTTTTTACATCCTCTTTGCCGATATTTGCAGCACGCGTTCTGTCAATTCTATGTTAAACGTCATAAGGTTACATTAAAAAAGTTTATATTGTCCAAAGCGGTTAGATTAGAAATAATTTTATATGATGGTTAAGTATTCTTAAATTTTCTAATTTTCTGGGCAATTTTCTTATTTTTTCTTTCATAAGAACCTTCTCCTGACAATAACAAATACAACGAAAAAATAATTAATGAAATTGGTCTAGCCGTTCACGCGTGATGGCGTGACCAAGGAAAACAGGGATTCATTTTTATATATATAGATATTACATTTCATTACAAGATGTAATTATATTATGTTGATTGTTCATTTATTTATTTTAATCAAAATCTGATGAATCGCCACTATCACTCGATGAGCTCTCCTCAACATTTATTATAAGTTCCTGTATTTCTATATTATCTGATGCCACATGAATTTCCCAATCCGACGCTATAATGCTTTGGGTTCTTCTCACAATTTTTTCCCAGTGTTCGGCGGTTACTTCCGCACATGCATTTTTTAATAAATCTAACATCTTGTTTGCCGTAAAAGGGGGATGGGTATTGTTTCGAGCGGCGTGTCCTTTGATTTGTGCCCATATTAGTTCTATAGCATTGTACTGGCAATGATACGGCGGAAGTCGAAGAACCCAATGACCACATTCGGCAGCTATTTCGTCGGTAATATATCTTTTAGGGAGGCTTTTTTTAGATTTTAAAATATTTACTAATTGTACTTTTAATAAAGTATCATCCACATTTTCGCCATGACGTTTGAGCCAGTCAATTATCTCTTGTTTTTTATTGGCCTGCGTCGGCATTTTATCAATTTGTCTAGAGTGATATGTAGCGTTGTCCATAATAATTATCGACGGTTCTTCCAGAGATTGCACCATTTCTTTGAACCATCCTTCGTAAATCTCCGCGTTCATTTCTTCGTGGTAGTCCACAGCTTTCTTGGATTTAAAGGCCAGTAAAACATCTGACACGAATCCTTTCGTAGACCCTGCATGGCATATGATAAGGCGTACACCTTTTCCCATTGGCACTGAACTAGTGGAAGCGGCGGTGTCGTCAGTCCAGTTCTTCGATACTGTGTGATTTGCATTTAACCAAGTCTCGTCGGTGAAAATAACATTTGATCAATCTATTATCTTTTTGGCTTCGCTCAAAAATTCGCAGCGAGCCATAGCAACGTCGTGACGCTCCATCAATATTTTACGTTTGTCCGATTTTTTATAAGAAAATCCAATTTCTTTCAAAACTAAGCTTAATGACGATTTTTGGCCATGGAACAAACCACGTTCACGTAAAGAAACAACAAGTTTTTTAAGTGTTAGAATTTCTTTGTGCAAGTAATAGTCATATATATGACGACGAATAGCGTCAGCGTCGAAGTTGTCAACCGATGTCACACGACGTGGTTGGCGTTTCTTCTTCGGCTTACGAAGCTTATTTGCTTGTATGCCGCTTGTACCGTAAGCTTCGGTAGTAATTTTTGAAACAGTAGGTCCACTAATTCCTAATGCGGCCGCAATACGCTCTCGCACTTGCGACAGTGGTAATAGCGGGCCACCATTTTGATATTCTGCTTCAAAGTAATTACGAACCTTGATCACCAGTTCTCTCGCCTGACTTTTCAGAACAGATCCTTTAGGCATTTTGATATTTGACAGCTGGGCAGCAATCAACACGGAGGAACACAAAATACACAACGTAACGTATGGATAATGTGAAAAACTCAGCGAACAGAAATATAGTGACCATATAGCACGACCGTCTTGTTGCTAGTGACAGATTAAAACAAATACAAAATGGCGGTGGGTCATTGAGTGTTCCCAGCTTGAAAAAATATATTTGAATGTTTTTGTTGAATTTGTCTTTGTTCAAAACATATATATGCGATCGATATCATTACTTATTTGGTCACAACACTACAACTATCAAATTAGAACTGTCATCGAGAAAATAAAGAAATGGAAATAGTATAATTATCTTACTATTTTAGTGCTTATTTTCGTTTGAGTTAATTGTGTGTGCAGGAGAGTAAATAATAACTCGAAGATTTACCGAAATGTTGTATATATGGAAAGAGCTTCATCATCATCTGAGATCATATACTTCCCATTGTTGGGCTCAAGCCTCCTCTACAATTTGCTTCCTATTGTGAAAGAGGCTCGAGGCCAGCAGTAGGACATATATGAATTACGATAATGAATTTTACTGATAAATACATCAAAAAAGGTCATAATTATTGGCCAATACTACTTATAAAATGTTGGTATGACCAGTTCATTGGTTTGTGACGTCGCGAAATAATATCTAAGCGTTTTGTTTTTCCTATTTTTACAAAAACAAAATACTTATAATCACTAAGTATAAGTAACAATGTATTGATAACTTTGCTGCTTTGTTAAAAGGTTATCTGAATAAAAATCAAATCAAAATAATTTGTCAGAATATTGTCATATTAGTTATCTTAAATAAAGTTTCAAATATTCTACAGTTTCCGGTGTACAAATATTACAGGTTGTTTAACAGATTTGTATATAGTGTAAATACAGACCAGTATTGAATGGTGGCACATATGAGAGCCTCTGAAGATGTACACAATGCATAGAATCGCTTCCAGGACTGTCTGTGACTTGGCTCGGCTTGATCAGCAAATTTCCTGAGGCATCTAATGATAATGTCAGCGGACCTGTAAAAACATAAAAATCAATATCGTATTTTCGAATAAGTTTTCAGTGCATATATGTTGAACGAAAAGACATGAGCATTCTCAAAGTTGTGTGGTTACGTTTACGAATACTATCAAAACTTTCATTGCTCGTCGGTGTTGTAGAATACGACGAAGAGCTTCAAATCGACCTGAGCCCACCTCTATCTGACGCCGCCTGGTCAATAATTATGTTCCCAAAGACAGTTGACCAGCGGCCGATTATAAAACTATTGCCAAATCTTTTGCAATGCGTACGACGAAAGAAGCGTACATATTGTATCGATCCCAAGTAATCGAGAAAAGAACAGGATGGTGATGTTGATAACGATTCTCCATCATTATCACAGTTCATATACATCCCACTGCTGGGCTCAAGTCTCCTCCGCAATGGGAGGGAAATTAATCTACTATACCACGCTGGTCAGACGTATTGGTATGAAGAAACAATAACAAGAAACGGGGTGGTGAATTATATTTTTACTCCGTCACCACACATCTCCGTGTAAAAATGTTATAGCAAAAGTAGTAGGAGTAATGATTGTTCATACCAAGAATAATCCACGCACCAGCCTATCGACGTCACTATTGAGCATAAGCCGAAAGTAGCAGTGCCCTAATCGCCATGGTTAATAAACGAGTGGCGATTGCAGATTGTAAGACGTTTTCCCAGTAAGTACTGCTACTGATTCGCTTAGTTTGGATGACTGACTATCACGAAGAAGTAGTAGAAAAAGATCACAATATTGGTGACTTAGGCAGCGACTTGGCTGAAGTGGCTGACCTTTAATGTTGACGAGGTCAATGAGCAGCACCATCCATTACCACTTACCATCAAGTAGGTTGATTACTCTGCCACAATCTATACCAATAAATTAAATTTGGAGTGTCTGTTTGTAATGTCAAAATAATAGGCTTTTTTCATGCTCACACGGTTATTTGCATGACACCTATGCCTAAAATAGCGATTAAAAATTTTTTGTTTGTCTGTCTGTCTGTTTGTTCCGGGTAATCTTCAAAACGGCTGACCCGATTTCAAAAATTCTTTCACCAATGGAAAGCTATAATATCAGGGCGTAAACTAGACTATATTTTATCTCGGTACGCCCACGAACCGAAGCGAGGGCAGGTTGCTAGTAGGTAATAAAAATCATAAAATCTGTAATGAATTAGTTGATACAACTAAATAAACGAAATACTCACATGGTGAATTATCACCAATATTTCTCTTGACAAACGTAAAGCCCTTCAACACGGCGTTACTCAATGCAGCTGAAGTCGGCGTGGCGACCGCTGGTTGTGGCACGGATATCCCACTGGAGATCACTTGTACCCCACATGTGGGCGTGGGCGAGTTCATTATTGAAGCTATTGCGTTGTCCAACGCTGCTTGGGTAGACAAGTTTGGCGTGGGCAAATTGGGTGTACTCAGTGATATGCCTTGAACACTGTGCGTCAAACTTTGTGTTGTGGATGCAGGTTGATGAGAAGAATTCGGTACTTGAATATTTGACATCGTTTTATTCACATAAGTCCATTGTCGGTCACCTATAACGATATTAAACAATTATTAAGCATATTTTCCGTGTGGTGACGGAGTAAAAATACAATTCACCACGCCTCTCTTGTCCGTGGATGACGTAAAATACGACTAAAGGATTATAATATATATAAGAAAAGGAAAACTCAAAATAAAACATTATACCAACACGTGTAATCAGCGTGGTATAGTAGGTCCCTCTCATTGTGGAGGAGGTGGTAGGAGTGGTAGGACCTAGCGATGAGACAAATTGCTTTTTTTCAATTCGAATCAATCGAATTAAAATTACTATTGATTCGAATAGCAATTCGAATTGATTTGAATCATCAAATTCGTCACGTCAGCATTATAGTCAAATTCGTACTCGTATGTCGAGTCATTCGCCTTGCCACGTTATAATTAGTTTACATTATTATTTTTTTGGCGGATCAGTTTGCATTACGAATGAGTCGAGATTTCGAGTTACAACAGTGTGCTCGGTATTTAGTTACGGAAAGGAGACTTATAGATAGGTATATTGACTTTTAAACACGTAGTTAAAGACAATACTTTTTTATATATAACAAAAAAGTAATAATAAAATCATTTACAAGAAAATACATTTTTTTTTTAAATAAAGCCTGATTCTAATTAGTAATTACACGATAAATTTATTGTAAAAAATACGTTTATACGTCTCAGGTATACTCATAATTAATAGCTATTATTACTAATTACGTAAACGAGCAGTCAACTACAGCAAGAAAACATTAAATCGCGCGAGGGACGAATTGTAAATGTATCTAATAGGTATCTACCTCAAACGAATCGAATTGCATCCAACCAACTCGTGATGCTTATTTCGTGTATTTTCGTATTTTCTCACTCGTACAATTCGTTTTTACGATTCTTCGACTCCGTATTAGAGAGCGAATCAACGAATAGAAAACGAATCAACGAATGTCCTATCAAACCGAGTCGACTGATCGCCGCGCCGCGCCGGCACGGCCGCCTGCGCTACGAGTACGACACGAGTTGATTCGGTTTCGGTCAACGGCGATTCGAATGAACGAGTCAATAGTCTTATTCGAGTTATTCGAATTAAATGATTCGAATTACGCAACGCTAGTAGGACCACACTGTCGACAGTTATCTGTCTACAGCCGCGGGCCGGTCCGTCCGGGGTAGTACCACGCTCTCGCAGAAAATCGACGTCTGAGTAGTAGCAATTTGTTACTGCGCTTCATTTGGTGAGCGAGAGAGCCGGAAGCCCAACTTTCTGAGGGTGTTTGTGTGTGGAGGGTTTTGGTGGTGCCCTTGGTATCACTGAGCCTCAATGCACGCATTCACACTCCCTTCACTTTCTTCGCGGTAGGCAGCGACCCTGTAAAGGTCCATGAGCGGCAGCAACACTTACCATCAGGTGTAGATATTAAATACTTTCAGCCTTATCTCCTTCCATAATGGAGGAGGCCCGAGTCTTAGCTGTGGGAGGCATATAGGCTGACATAAGCTGTCATGATCAATGACAGTTCTATTTTCTTCATAATTTTAAATAAAACTACTTTTACATACATACATACAAATTTATTGCCAGTACAAGAAGAAAAAGATTCTATATGAAAAATTATCTTCTTGTACTGGCAATAAATTTGTATCAAAAATGTGGGTTATAACTAATTTTCTGTAGCGGGTAGATAATTATAAAAATCTGTAATAACGTTGACTTGTTTGGACGTCAGACATCTCAGTCCGCCCTTGACCATGCATGCTGTAAAGTATTCGAAACGTCTCGGGCAATCAAAAATCAAATACAAACGCGATATAATTCGTAAAAGTAGTTTTATTTACAATGTGTAGTGCTCGCGTAAACATCCGATATCATTCTTAATTTTAATTTGAAATGACAATATAAATATGTAATTTTACCATTATCAGCATGCATAGATTTGAAAGCGCCACCAGTAGGTTGGAAGCCCTTGGAGCCTCCAGGACTCGATGCCGTTATGCCACCAAGTAGATTATCTGATGAACCGGCCCTGAAATAATGTTATATATATAGTTAGGTCAATTTCCTTCCCATTGTGGTTGAGACTCGAGTCTAATAGTCAGACGTATATGAGCCGAGATGAATGTTTATACAATGAATGAAAGCATACCTGGCTTTAATAGGCTTTGGCCGTCTAGTATGGTCATGATGGGACGACAAATAGTCTCTTGTATCGATACCCTCCGAATCAGAATCCGTCACCTTCTCACCACACTTGAGATCGATTTCAATACTTTGATTTGTCGCTATTGGTTCTTCTACTGTCTGAGGTGCCTGTGAAATACGTATACATATTTGTTTATTATTACCTTTAAATAACATATATTTAATAACTTTGTGGAATGACAGTAATATTTTCAAACAATCAACCATGAATGATGCAGAAATTATAAAAACGAGTGGTTGATCTAAGGTAGATATTCTGCCATCGTCTTAGCCCTTATAAGTACTGCTATTGGCTCAGGCCAAAATGAGAGACCAAATGGAGGACCAAAATGAAAGAGAAATTGATCTATTATATCATGCCGGTGAGTCGTGTTGGCATAGGTTTTATGTGGATTCACCCTTCTCTGATCTTCATCTGAAGAGAAGGGATATTGTAAAGATAATGATATAAATAGTAACAAGAGAATCCATTCATCACCCTATTAACGTTCTTTGATAGACATCTTTTAAAATTATTACAATGCCATAAATCGCCAATCTTTACATACAGGTTGCAATCGGCAATGTCGTTATAGGTTTGTCAAGATAAAGCTGGTGACCCTTCTTCTAATTCCTCAGCCTGTTTTAATGACTTCTAATAGCAAAACAATTGTAGTGAAACAAGCCTATTACCACACAACAACAATAAAAAATTCCAAGAACAATATTAAATTTCAAATACCTTATTTTTAATAAATCAAAATCATACCATTTGTTCATCGTCACTAAGTTGTGGTGATCCAAGATGGTTGTAAGCAACAACTGGCAATGGTAAATCTGAGCACGCCGTGAGAATACCGCTTGTAGGCACATCAGATGGGGTTCGTGGACTCTATACAACACAAACATTTATATTTATAATGGGATAGGTAGAGATATAAAAATCAAACGTAATACATACATACAACAGGCTAGATACATACATACTACAGAAAAATGTAAACAGTCAAGCTTCCTTTTAACGGACTTCAAAAAAGGATGTTCTCAATTTGACTGTATGTTTTTGTTTTTTTTTTTATGTTTGTTACCTCAATACTTTTGACTAGGTGAACCGATTTTAAGGATTCTTTTTTTATTTGAAAACTGATGCCCATTTAGATTTGGTTTTGCCAATAACATCCATGAGAAAACAGTTACATTCCACTGTTGGGCTTAGGTCTCCTTCGCTACGGGAGGGAAATTGAACCACTATACCACGCTGGTCAGGCCTATTGTCATAGTTTTATTTCGGGGTTTCCTTCACATGCATACATGTTATATGCACACCATACCCTTAATTGGCTTTTACGACATCCACGGGCAAGAGAGGGGGGTGGTAATTGTATTCTTACTCCATCACGGGTAATATTTCCGTATAGTAAATACAAATACAATACGCCAATCCCTTTATTACTCGTAGGTACTGCATAAGACAACTAAGAGATATGACAAGTTGATAACATCTATGAAAAGGAAGGGATACTCATAATAAAACCCTATACTAAGCCGTTTGACTAAGATTGTATAGGAGGTCATTTTCCCTCCTATTTTTAATATAAAAAAAAAACAATATACATATATAGAAAAGTGAAAACATAATATTACCTGTGGCATAGAACCAGTAGGATCCTTACTGCTGGAAGACTTTCTGCGATCTTTGTTACACCACTTCCATTCTGGATGAGCTTTGAAATGTGCTTCTTTCACCTGAGTAAATATTATAAATTATACAACAGTAGTGGCGGTTAAGAATAACACCAATAATTACATTGTTCGTGGGTGTCGTAAATACCACTAAGAGCTTCACACCGACCTGGGCTAACTAGCCTTTTACCCTTTCGGGTACCGTCCCCTTCATCACCCCGGCAACAATAACAGACAGATTGGGTGAAGGTTGTGCAGATCATAGCCTACTCCAAAACAAAGTGGCTCTATCTCTATTTACGGCATACTAAAATGAATGATCTTGCAAATTGTGTAGTATAGACTTCATTTAACATAACTTACACAAATGTTATTTATAGGAATGATATTATAATATTGGTACCTCAGAAGCGAGTTCATTGTACTTCTGCTTCTCCTCAGGCTTGAGTGAATACCACCATTCACCAAGTATCTTGCTCACGGTGCGATTATCTTGGTTGGGGTGCATTTGGTGCACGATCTGACGGTGACGCTTCGAAAAGATCATGAACGCGTTCATTGGCCGCCGAATACGACTTCCCTTCTGTATAAGAACAAATAACATATTAATAATAACAACAATATAATTATACAGTCCATATCGTTTAATGTTTAAACTACAAATCTACTATAAAATGCGTCGCAGGCTCGATTCCCAATTCCCAAAGACAATAAATAATACTTCGTTCGATCCACAAATAGTTATTCTTAATTTAGGTTTAATTTGTGGCCGTTAATACAATGTTTGTAAAGTCTACCGCAATGCAAAGATTATTTCTTTAGTGGTAAGTGGTCTTTCTGGAAAAAAAGAAAAACACGTAATGGCGAAGTAAGAGTACTTTCATCACCCCTTCTTTCCTAAGGTTATCGCAAAAGATAACTAAAAGGTTCTCATGACTGACTATCAGTTCGAAAGTTCGCATATCGTTTGCTCTGTGCCCATCTATACGATAATTGGGAGATCTTTCTATGAAAGCCTACGCCAAATATCTTAATATTTGTTTTACAGTAAAGAAATATGTGAGGGAGTGAGACAAATAATTATAAACCTTATGTATGGTGTTAAAATTATTTACCTTTTCCGTAGTGCTAGCTGGTGAGTTAAGCGCTGAGGTGTTATGCGAAGGTCGTTTGTTGGTATCATCGCCCGCCGGCGGCGTATCTTCGCACTCGAACACTTCATCATCTTCATCCGTACACATAGGCGCGTCTGAGACAAATAAATAGCGTGTTGAACACTTTAACATAACTTATACAAAAGTCGTAGTAATCTAATTACTTCTCTGTGAGAAGTGTAGTGTATTCAATCTCATGGAACAAAAATTTATTCGATACTAGCAGCGCTCTGCGATTTTACCCGCATAGTTCCCTTCCCCTGGGAATATCGCGAAAAATTATAGCCTGTGTTATTCTGATATGTAAGCTATACGAATCCATAATCCATGCTATATTTTATCCATTCTGAATTGATTGAATAACAAACTTACGCATTTTGTTAGTAAGATGTAAACAGTAACTTACCAGCAGTTTCAGTTTTGATTTGATCCTCAGTCTTGATAGCCGGCGCTGGTGTGTGAGGAGTGTGCGGCGTGTGAGGAGTGCGTGGCGTGCGTGGAGTACGTGGCGAGACAGGGGCAGGCGGAGCGACGGGCGCGGGGGGCGGTGGTGACCCACTTAGCAGCGGCACCAGTGATTGCCACGAAAACGTGTTGCCTGACACTGACGACAAATACTTGGTTAACATTGAAGCTATTTTTTTAATTATTAATTGTTGATTACTTGACCGATAATATAGTACAGTTGGTGACTTTTTTTGAGCATTTGCCCTAAATAAAGCCGAGCATGGCTTCTCTTTTCTATTTATGATATCTCATTTTTGGCAACATAAAATGTTATCACACGCTGCAGTTGAACGCACATCTATTGGAAGTCAATTAATCCAAGGTTATCACGCGCGGGCGTTGAACGCATATTTATTGGAGATCCATTAATCCAATATTATCACACGCTGGAACTGAGCGCACATCTATTGCAATTCATTCCAACTGAAATAGTATTATTAAACATTTATCATTTAATTAATTGTACTGATTCTATAGCGATGTAATGAGATGTAATAAAAATGAGTGTTCATTTGTTTATTTTGAATTTTATCATTCTTCGAATTTTATAATTTATTATTTATATATGCTTTTATAATAATGATAACTTTAATTAATAATAACTTAAATTCTTTGCTTTTGTTAATAGTGGTAACGTAATTTTTTTTTGTATCTTTCTCTAGTGGCAATGTATGTTTAATTTAATTGTTTATATGTGGATAATGTAGTTGGCTACAATATTGTTTATATAGCCCTAGGCCTGCATTTATTTGTATTGTGTATATTGTAGCTGTTTATTGTCCCATAGCAAATAAAATAAAAATTAAATAAAATAAAACTGCTTTAACAACTAAGTTAATGTGGCAGCTGCGTGTTCACATTCGCGTCATATTAATATTCTTTTCTTTGAGTCTTATATATATATTTAGGTACTAGAGACGTTATGGCGCTCCTGCATCGAAATTATCGGATATCCGAAACCATATATCTGAAACCGTAACCGAACCCAATATAAAAGTTTCGTATAATTTCAGATAATGTCCGTGTCTGTATGAGACACGTTACCAGTGGCGTAACTATAGGGTGGCAGAGGTGGCCAAATGCCACGGGCCCCCGACGCAAGAGGGCCCCGGCCCGCCGAACTCAGAAAGATTTTTTTAACGGTGAACCTGAGTATTTTATTTTACTTGAAAAGTATACTTTTTATTTTATAAGTTTTGCTTAAAATCCATTAAAGTGAGAAAATCAAAAACCATAATGCAATTTAAATTTTTGAACGCATTCATTTGTTTACGTTTACATACGTTGGCAGCGCAGGCGGCAGGGAATGCCCCGATTTTCATTGCTCACCTCATTTTGTTAACCATGAAAGTACTTTTTCGTGGTGCTGGCGCTGAGTTGAGCTACACTATGTTAGGGGAATCCCGAATTTGTTATTTCTTGGATGAGGGCTCTACTGACTCTCTATTCGTTGTGTGATTGTCTTGACAATTGGTCATTTGTATCTTTAATTGTTCGTATTTATTGTTTTATTGAATCTGTAAATGGTGGCAAAGTAAAGTTGATTGTGAAAGTTAGATATTAAAATGTCTAGTTCCAGAAAATATTTAAGTGAGAGCGAAAAACGAAAGAGAAAGAAAGAGACTGAAGAAAAAATAAAAAGCGCCCTAAAATTAGCCAGTACTTGAATAATGATGACTTTAATAATGAAAACTCGAGTGAACATGAACAGTGCTCCAAAAGTGACGAATTGAGCCTTACTTATAGTAAGGCTCAATTCGTATATCAGAATTACCAAATGCAGTACCCAACACCAGTGTCTATTCAGATCCAGAACAACCACAACAAGGTACTGGGCAAAAACCAGAGAATTATATATTAGCGTGAACAATATTGTATCTTCGCCATGTGTTGTTACTGATAAGGGTAATTTTAAAGAGCTAACTGATCAAGTGAAAAGGTTGAAAACGGAAAACATCATTATTGAAAACGGACATTGCAGACCTAAGGGCACTTTCTTAAAAGATAGTGACAATAGATCTTTTCTAGAAAAACATTATTATATTGTTTCCAAGTCTGGCGTGAAACTTGAACGTACATGGCTCTCCTATTCTTTCATACTTCAGAAAACGTATTGTGAACCGAGTTGGTTATTCGCAAATCGGGCATAAAAAAATTACAAAATGTTTGGATTGAGGGCTATGACGACTGCAAACATATTGTAGAGGCCCTAGAAAGACACCAAACATCGAAAATTCATCTAGATTCCTGTCTTACGTATCAACAGTGGCGACTACA